>OX577845.1:17940000-18567475 GCA_951213275.1 Idaea straminata | reverse complement strand
AAAGAAAGCTGAAAAGACTCCTGGATCTTAACCAGGAGTCTTTTCAGCTTTCTTTGCTTTTTTAGCTTTATTGATAATATTTACTTTCTTAATATTCTCTGCCTTCGCGGCAATTTTAGATTTTTTGGAGATTTCTGCCTTCTTGGCAAATTTAGTTTCATTGCTTTCTTTAGGATTTTGCCTTTTTTTAACATTTTTTACGTTTTCATTTATTTGAACAATATTTGCTTTTTTAAAAGTTAAGGTCTTCTTAACAACTCTATCTTTTTTCAATTTTTTTACATTTTCATTTATTTGAACAATATTTGCTTCCTCAGCAATTTTAGGCAATTTCTTCGGAGGTTCTTCTGCCTTTTTAGCTTTATTGATAATATTTACTTTCTTAATATTTTCTGCCTTCGCGGCAATTTTAGATTTTTTGGAGATTTCTGCCTTCTTAGCAAATTTAGTTTCATTGCTATCTTTAGGATTTTGCATTTTTTTAACAATTTTTACGTTTTCATTTATCTGAACAATATTTGCTTTTTTAAAGTTTTGGTTTTCTTAACAACTCTATCTTTTTTCACATTTTTTATTTTTTTTACATTTTCATTTATTTGAACAATATTTGCTTCCTCAGCAATTTTAGGCAATTTCTTCGGAGGTTCTTCTGCCTTTTTAGCTTTATTGATAATATTTACTTTCTTAATATTTTCTGCCTTCGCGGCAATTTTAGATTTTTTGGTGATTTTTGCCTTCTTAGCAAATTTAGTTTCATTGCTATCTTTAGGATTTTGCCTTTTTTTAACATTTTTTACGTTTTCATTTATCTGAACAATATTTGCTTCCTCAGCAATTTCAGAAGGCCTACCTATGTCTTTTAAAGGATTGTAAACGTGAGGATTTCTAGAATTTGCCGTAGAAATTTCGGAAGTGGACAGCACCTCAAAATATACTTTTACGATTGCTGTGGTTTTGTCAGTAGGTTTAGTCGTCAATAAATACGATTTTACACTGACAGATTTCTGATCAGATGCTTCTTTTTCTAGACTGATTTTCCTAATATTCTCTGCCTTCACGACAATTTTAGGCACTATAGCTTTCTTTAAAATTTTGACTTTCTCAACTCTAGCTTTTTTCACAATTTTTATTTTTCTTACTTTTTCATTTATCTGAACAATATTTGCTTCTTCAGCAATTTTAGATATTTTTTTTGGTGGTTCTTCTGTTTCTACACTTTCAGAATCATTTAGCTCTCTAATTCCAAAAGGTCTTCCAATGTGTTTGAGGTAAGGATTTCTTGATTTTGTGGTAGAAATTTTGGAAGTGGATGGAACCTCAAAATATACTTGATTGATTGTTTTATTTGTCTCATTGGGTTTAGTCGTTAAAAAATACGATTCTTTACCGACAGATTTCTGATCAAATGTTTCTTTTTCTTTTTGACTGATTTCTTCATTGTCTGTGTTTGTATTTGATTTAAGTATATCAGAACACTTAAATTCCTTTAAGATTTTGTCTAGTTCTTCTTCTTTACTAATAAAATTTAAATTAAGGTTATCGGGAGCTTTTATTGACCAACCTTCCTTATAATGCATTCCGAAAACTGCTTCTAGAGGAGATTTCTTTAGCGTCCCTTCAATCATTTTATTCATTTTGTTCTGTACGTGTAGTATTGCAATAGACCACTTCGAACACTTGTTTATGGCCATCCATTCGTTAAGAAGGTGCAATATCATCTTCAATCCGTATCCAGACGGTACACCAGGTTTACCGTTGAGTATTTTAAAACCATTTAATTCGGAAATAATAGTTTTTGAAATTTTTTATCATTTGTCTGTAATATTTCAGGCGCACCAAATTCTAGAAATATTTTTGTAAGTGCGGTGGCAATATCTTTTTCAAGTTCAGAATCTATTGACAATCGCCGAAGAAGCAAAAAATGATTTTTTAAATCTATGTAAATCATTACATATTTAAAATTCCCGTCTGGCATTGAACACATATCTAGGATCTGTAAATAGCCAATACTTCGAGATACACTTGTTTTGACAAGTGAAACTTCTCCACAATTACGAGAGCATTTCGGACAACATTGAAAAATAATATTTGCAGCGAAGAACGGTATATAATAGCCACTTGATTGTATCAGTGATCGAAGCTTGGGAATGTTACAGTGATTCGCATTGATATGATGCATCCAAAGAACGTCGAAATATTCTTCTAAGGGTACAAGTACAGAATTATATTTTTTTGACAACAGTTTTTTCTCGCCATTTACTTCTTTAATTGTGTATTCGTTTTCGTATTCGAAGAACACTGTTCTTCTTTGTCGATTCTCTGTCTCAATTTGGCCTGTGTTATTAAGGTTTTTAATTATAGATTCTATTCTAATTTTATTAAGAAGTGGCCGCTGATTTCTTTCATTGCGATATCGGTTTATCAAGTTGTAGTATTGTTTTCGTATGTCAAGTATGTTTAACTGTTCCATTTTGGAAGAGAAAATTAAACACTTACTTATTTCTTTTTGTGATGTTTAGTGTTAACTTTTTTTTTTTCACTTGAACAAGAACACCTGCACAGTACCTAGCGTGTTTCTTGTTTCACTACTGACTATCACTCGTCAGAGTGTGGGTGTCAAAATAACGCATGCATGCAAAGTTGGCAAACGAATAGCTCTGTGCGTAAAATGTAGGTAGGTTAGTCCTTTAGTTAATCTTCACGACCGATAGATCGCGGAAGTAGATGGTGCTGTAGGTATTTATATGCTCCGTTAGTCTAGCATGACAACGAACATTGCTTTTCCAATCCACATCGCTGGGTCTCGGTCGGTTTTTAATCCATTGTGTTCTCTTTGGTCATTCCGTTTGTTAGTTCAGGCACAGAACGTGCACCACACAAAATATGGACCGTCCGATAAACGGGCACTAAGCAAACGAGCACTTCGCAGAATGATACTATAATGCACTAGAATGTGTTCATTTCGCGGTTCGAGTAGTCGCGGTAGTGGGAAAACTCCGAAAAATCAACGGGGTCAGGACACCGTTGACTTTTCGGAATTTATTTGCAGGGTTCGAGAATATATATATCAATGGATATATATCATGATTTATATCCGATATTTATATCAAATGGATTTGTGATATATATCAACACAAAAATTGTTTAAAAATTTGATGAAAATAAGTCAGTTTTTGCAGTTTTCTACTGTATTTCTCCATCCTAAATGTAGATGGCGTTGGAGTAGAGTTAAAACATAGTCCCTAATAGTAAGTTTAAGTATTAACGTTTAAAGTTTAGGTATTGTTAGTATTAGTGTAGGTATTAAGAAAATTAATGAAGCTATTGACTGATTGAAATTTATAAGCAGTTTTATCTTTTTGAGTTAATTTTTCTGATGTAGTTTATGGTTTCATGTTTTTGATTCTTTTATAAGATTTTATGTTTTTGACTTCATTTTTTTCAATATTTTATTATATTTATAAAACATAGGTATACAAACAGTATAAGTACGTAAATAATACAATAAAATAAAAATGTGTCATACAAAATGGATATAAATCTAATTTTGATACAAGTAGGTATATCGTATAATTAATATCAAATTTTTTTTTTTGATATTTTTAATAAATATCGGATATCTTCGAACCCTGTTTAATTGTAGTGCGGAAAAAATCTTAAGTAATTAACGTTCAAAGGATATAAAATATGATCTCATGACTTAATTATTTTATTGTTAAATTAAAATGCCAATTCGAGAAAGCTGCTTGTGTTGTGTGTAGTTAGGTCGCTAAAATAACATAAAAAATACAATTTAAACCAAGATTATCATTAAATTAAAGAACGAAGTAATAGTTATAATTTTATTACAAACCCCAATTTTTGTCATTGAGTTTTTTTTTAAATAACGATCAATATAAATATTGACTTACATTAGATAAAGAAAAATACCTACTACAAAATAAACCTGTATAATAAGCCTGTATAATAATTGTACATGTGTTATCAAATTTTCGCGTTTGTTATTAATTAAAGGCACTTCTTACTCTATACAGGGTAGTTAATTTGAGTGGGTCAGTGAGGGCAGGTCGTAGAATCGCTGCGCGTAGCTACGAGAAAACGTACTATTTAGACCTTTACTTATTTTTAGAATACCTAATAAATGAACCTTAAAAATCAACATAGGTTAATTGTGAAAAACGATATTTATACATTTATTTATAACTATCTATATGGCCCGCCCCGGGCGCCACCATTAGGAAGGCGGCGAAAGTCGGAAAAAATATATTTTGTGTGGTCACTGGTTATCAGTCAGACGATTATTTTTTCAAGAAATTACCTCTTACCTATTTGCATATATTAAATGTCTCTCCCACCCAATACAGTTGGTATTTTTCGCTCAATTCTTTCATATTGTTACGTTTTTTTTTTCATAATCACCAACTTTATTATTCTTGTGACGTCAAAAGTGCGGCAAATTATGAATCTGCCCCTGCGACGCCACTGATTAGTTATGTATGACTTAGTTATTAATATAAGTTTTTATTTTATTATGGGTACAAACCCGCTTTAGGTAAATAGGTTTATTTTATAAAACCTAAAAAATGCTTAAATTTTATTGATTAAAAATATGAGCCAGGAGCTATGGTTTCTAGATCCTCTAAGCACTTCTAGAACTTTGTACTTGCCTATGGGCTGTCTCCTGTAACTTGACCATTTGGGTTCCTTATTTAGGATAGAGAGCTTACAAGAGATTCATATTGGGAGCTGCATGACTAGTTATGTTAACCTACTTGCCCGTGGTCAAAGTAAAAAAATATATACCTTTGGATGCTTAATACATTTGTATAAAGATCACAAGTTAGGATGTGTGCCTTCGAAACGCGCCCACCAATGAGAAGAAGGCACAATAAACTAATGGGGTTTTTTTTCATGTGATCACGCTCACATATTTGAAAAAGTATTGTCAAATTTTTTCTAAAATGTTTCGAGAGGATATAATATAAACCGGCCAAGTGCGAGTCGACCTCGCGCACGAAGATTTCCGTACCATGTTGTCAGGAAGACCCACCCAATTTTTTGGAACGAAGTTCCTTATCGCGCGTTGCGAAAGGAGGCTAGACGGAAAAAATTAAGACCAAAAGATGTAACGACACTTTTTGATTTTATTACAATTTCTTCACTAATTAATCGAAAGGAACTTCGTTCCATCCGGGTGTCCCTTGACACCTTTCAAGATTTGTTTCTGTTTTTAGTATTTGTTGTTATAGCGGCAACAGGACTACACAAGCTTGCAACTATCTAGCTATCACGGCCTGGTGGCAGGCAGCTGGACAAACAAACAGTGAAGTCTTAGTAATAGAGTCCCGTTTTTACCCTTTGGTTGACGGAACTCTAAAAATGTATCGTTATATAGTAATTTGCAAATCTATAAAATAATTTATAAAAATTGACAAATTATTCATAAAAATTAACACTCCATCATTATAAAATTATGTTATTGTTCTAAAATAGTAATTTGGCAGCCCGGGTGTTTGATATTATCTTAATAATTTCCTCTATCTAAAATATATAAGCATCTGATGATGTTTAAGTCAAGGAATGATGGCCATGGATTATAATATTGCATGTTAAGAAGGGAACCTCGCTGACCCACTTATTAACTATGTTCAAGCCTTCTGAATCTGAGATTCAAATATTAATATGGATATTTTTTTACAATAATTTTGCTTTTCTTTTTATTTTGAGGTGTCACTCTGCGCACAACACAAACATTGCACTAGGTTAAACCAATTTTGACAAATATTTTTGAACATTTATTACTGTTGTCACAGTAGGGCTTTGCTATTCCGGACCCTAGCTTATGCTTCGCGGGAATTCTGGCTGACGTCGATGCCATGCCAGTTAATTAATCCACTATTACCCTGAGTTAATGCGTGTTTTCGTCAATTAGTGCACTAGTTCAAATGCTTAAAAGACAAGTTGCGGATTATTCGCGGGAATTGTTACCGGCGGCGTCGCCGCCATGCCAGAAAATCGATCAATTATTAGTGCACTGGGTCATTACAATCAACTTGCACATGAAACATTAACTTTATAAGACAAAATGCTAATTATTAGATTAACGTGACAGCTATAATTGCTCATAAGTTTGATAAGGTGAATATCGAAATAAAATATAGAATACTTCAGTCCGTACACCTTGAACAGCAAAGGGCCCTATTTTACCTATCCGGATTAGCAAGCCCTACCTACTGAATAAAAGTCTGTGATCAAACTATTAAGAATGGTCTCTTATGAGACTGAAACGATTTTTTCATAAATTGCTTAGCAAAATCACAAAAACGCACAGCAAAACACTACAGCAACAGATATTGAAAAATGGCTAACTTAAGGACGCATTTACGTTTTGACGCGCCTGAAGTATGATTGACTTTATAAGGGCAGGTGCTTATAAAGCTACCAAAATCGACCTTTCTTTTAAGCAACTCTAAGTGTAATCAAATACTCTTTTTTGTTATTTGGATATAAATGGATATTGTAGTTTAATAACCATATTTTTGTTTATTGTGGTTGAAAACATGATATGAACAACTTCGTTCGATAAAAAAATGTTAGAAAACCGAGAATTATTAGATCGTTTATCGGGTTTTATTCAAAAATAGTTAACGTTTGTTTCTAAAAATGAATCAAATGATAGGTTTTGACCTCTAGGAAATATATTTGTGGATAATAATGCTAAAATGTTTTGTATACATAGGCTGCACTAAAAGTATCGGGAATGGAATATTTCCACTGTTCCTGTCATATTTAAATCTTTTTAATTGAAAACTCCTTGGTTTTAAGAATCGAATACCATTTATTTATTTTAAAAAATAATCTCGGTCTTGTCACAAGGTTTTGTCAAACTTGTTAAGTCGTTGAGAAAATGGAATTGACGCGAGAAAATTCAAGACCGATGATTTATTATGACTTTCGAAGTGGTTTATCACAAAAACAGTGTGTTGACCGGATGATTTCTGCATTTGGTGATGAAGCCCCATCCAAAACCACAATTTATCGCTGGTTTGCTGAATTTCAACGTGGACGTGTCAAGTTCAGTGATGATCCCCGTCAAGGTCGTCCAAAAACTGCACTCACCCAAGAAAACGTTGATGCTGTGTGTAAGCTGATTGAGGAAGATCGACATGTAACATACCGCGAAATTCAGGCAACTTTAGACATTGGCATGAGTCAAATACAAATAATCTTGCATGAACAATTAGGTGTAAAAAAGTGGTTTTCCCGATGGATACCGCATTCGCTCTGTGAAGAGCAAAAAGTGGCTCGCGTTACTTGGTGCGTCAGAACTCTCGAAAGATTCCACGCAGGATCCTCAAATGCTGTATACAACGTCGTATCAGGTGACGAATCCTGGATATACGCGTACGAACCCGAAACAAAAAACCAGTCACGAGTTTGGGTGTTCGAAAATTAGTTAAAGCCAACAAAAATTGTTCGTTCACGGAGTGTTGCAAAAAAAATGGTGGCCACGTTTGTCTCCAAAACCGGCCATGTTGTGACTATTCCTCTTGAGGGACAAAGAACGGTTAATGCAGAATGGTATGCTAGCATTTGTTTGCCACAGGTCGTTTCTGAACTCCGTAAAGAGATCTGCAGCCGCCGCATCATCCTCCATCACGACAATGCGAGTTCTCACACCGCGAACAGAACAAAAGAGTTTTTAGAGCAAGAAAACATAGAATTATTAGACCATCTGCCGTACAGCCCCGACCTAAGCCCTAATGATTGCGTGGTCAGAGATTTTCATCACCTGAAGAAGCTGTCGACGCCTACAAAACGGCCATTTAGGAGACCCCAACTTCCGAATGGAATGGTTGCTTTAATGATTGGTTCCATCGTATGGAAAAATGTGTCAAATTTCGCGGAGAATACTTCGAAAAGCAATAAATACATTTTTAAATAGTAATGTTGTGTCACTTCCTTGATTCCCGAAATTTTCAGTGCCGCCCTCGTATCGATTAAATATAACAGTTAGCACGCAACACGCTACGTTTTTGAGAGCGGGGGCTAAGGTAATGTCCCATACATTACCTTAGCCCCCTACACACGGTACTGGAAGAGCGCCTTAAGCTATTGCATAGAAATTCCGTAACGAAAATAAAACCTAACACCCCCCACTCCGCCTACCATGTAGCTCGTTATTCAAAATGGTCGTTGCTTTATACATCGAACTGAGACAAAGACAAATAAAGTCAACCTTATTTTTATGAAAATAAGCTTTACATGAATTAGCAAAACATGGTGGTTTTTTATGGTTTATGGAGTAATTGTTAATTTTTTTTAATAGTTATTTATTATTTTTTGTATTAAACGAATATTATTAAAAAAATATTTTTATATCATCTACAGACGAGTATTGTCCGATTGATTTGGTAACTTTAAAGTATGTAAAATTTTGCTAACATTTTGACATCATGTCAGCCCATGCACGTCCACTGCTGGACATAGGCCTCCCCCATACGACGCCACAAACAGCGGTCCTGAGCCGCCTCCATCCACCGACTACCCACGACCGCTACAATGTCGTCGGTCCACCGGGCAGCTGGTCTCCCAACACTCCGTTTCGCGTTGCATCGCGGCCGCCACTCGAGAACCTTTACTCCCCAGCGGTTGTCAGTTCTGCGAGCTATATGACCTGCCCATTGCCACTTCAGCTTACTAATCCTGAGGGCTATGTCGGTGACTTTGGTTCTTCTACGGATTTCCGTATTTCGGATTCTATCACGTAGAGAAACTCCGAGCATAGCTCTCTCCATAGCCCGCTGAGCGACTCTGAGCTTTTGAACGAGGCCTATAGTCAGCGACCACGTCTCGGATCCGTATGTCATCACTGGTAACACACATTGGTTGAAAACCTTCGTCTTGAGGCTCTGTGGTATTTGTGACGAGAAGATATTGCGAAGCTTCCCGAACGCTGCCCAACCGAGTTGGATTCGTCGGCTGACCTCTTTATCGAAGTTGGATTTACCTAGTTGGACCATTTGGCCTAGGTAGATATAGTGATCAACAACTTCGATAACATCGTCTCCGATGTGAACAGGTATGGGTACGACATGGGCGTTCGACATGATCTTTGTCTTACCCATGTTTATTTTAAGACCCACCTGTCCGGAGACGGTGTTGAGGTCTCTCAGCATCCTGCTGAGGTCCTCCAGCGATTCTGCCATGATGACTATATCGTCGGCAAACCGAAGGTGAGTGATGTAATCGCCATTGATATTGATGCCATATCCGTTCCAGTCCAAGAGCTTAAATATATCCTCCAATGCAGAGGTGAACAGTTTCGGAGAGATAACGTCTCCCTGTCTCACCCCTTTTTGCAATGGGATCGGATTTGTGCTCTGGTTCTGAAGCCGGATAGACATAGTGGCGTTGCTATGCGATTAAATATAACAGTTAGCACGCAACACGCTACGTTTTTGAGAGCGGGGGCTAAGGTAATGTCCCATACATTACCTTAGCCCCCTACACACGGTACTGGAAGAGCGCCTTAAGCTATTGCATAGAAATTCCGTAACGAAAATAAAACCTAACACCCCCCACTCCGCCTACCATGTAGCTCGTTATTCAAAATGGTCGTTGCTTTATACATCGAACTGAGACAAAGACAAATAAAGTCAACCTTATTTTTATGAAAATAAGCTTTACATGAATTAGCAAAACATGGTGGTTTTTTATGGTTTATGGAGTAATTGTTAATTTTTTTTAATAGTTATTTATTATTTTTTGTATTAAACGAATATTATTAAAAAAATATTTTTATATCATCTACAGACGAGTATTGTCCGATTGATTTGGTAACTTTAAAGTATGTAAAATTTTGCTAACATTTTGACACTTACATGTAAATGCATCCTTAAGGTAATTAATAAAATGCTAGCTGTCACTTGCGTTTCGTTATTCGAAGTTAAGTACTATGTGTCATCATAATTTATTGCTTTTTTCCCTGTAGGTACCTACATAAATCAAAATTATATGTAATTTTTTACCTAATATTGCAAGTAAATTAAACGTTTCGTTTTTAAATATAATGTTTTCATTTGCATTGTTTTGCAAAACGAAACGCAGTTTTCGAGAGGCTGTTTGAACAAAACAAGATCAAGATTTTATAGAAAAAAAAAACTATTATTATTTATAGTACGCCTGTACCAACGCAATGAATGATGCCGTGGCAATACTTGAGCAATGATGCAATGAGACCCTTTTTAATTGGGTCCTTTTTGCGTGAGAATGGAGTAGGCTTGCCCAGCACCTACTACCCTCTCAGCTTAGTCACCATTTTCAGAGGAGAGAACTTGTCAATACTTCTGGAGCCAACTAAGCCGCAGGTTTCATTACAATGTTTTCCTTCACCGTAAGAGCAATGTCAATTAGCGCACATAAATTTTTCTTAAGAAAAATACATTGGTGCACGGCCGGCCAATTCGAACCCACGACCTTCAGAATGAAAGTCGAGGTATCTACCACTAAGCCAACACTGCTCTTCAAGAATGTAAAATCCTTGCAAACAAGTAATTTTTGTTCTAAGTTTTGCCATTATTCTTGACAGTTGCAGAACCAACATTGATAGGTTAGGTTTGATATTGTAACCAAACAAGTGCGAGAAAAGTAAACATTTAGGTTACTCAGAGTCAACGTAGACCCACATGTGTTTCCGCCACAGAAACTACCCAGTAAGTTTTGTTGTCACAGACCAGGGGAGGGAGGGATTTCTTGATAATTTTGGTAACTATAAAAAATAAAACAACTCAAAATATGTGCCGAACCTGGTAAAGTGTAGAGGTTCTTTAATTGAACTTTAAACACTTATTACTCCTGCACGTATGAGGCTTTTAACTGAACTAAGGTCTACCTTAATATAATATAAGGTCTACCTTAATATAATATAAGGTCTACCTTAATATAATATAAGGTCTACCTTAATATAATATAAGGTCCACCTTAAGTGATGTTTATATAGCAGGATAAAGTTGTACAAACTCGACGACCACTATGAAAATACAGGGTAAACCTAGCTTCAACCATTTTATAAGACTAGAGACATAATAGTGATTCTAATTACATAATGTCTACAGCCTCCCAAACCAACTGCAAAACTAGTTGGCCTTCAAACTAGCACTGGTAAATAGCAAATTTTATCATGCTATTTTAAGACACTAAAAACAATGGTAATAAAAAATAAATACCAGTTTAAAGAGGTCTAAACGTTGAATGCAATAAACAACAGTAATTTATAGTTATTATTGCAAAGATTTTACAGTTTAGATACTAAGTCCTTAAATAGCTAGGAGTTATGACCACATAGCAACAGGCTACAAATAAATCACCTTCAAACTCCAATTAAAAGTTGAATTATAGAAAGCACTACTTACTTGTTAGCCTCAGGAGTACTGGGTCCTTTGTTTTTGTCTGCCATCCCTCGTTACAACGCATGGAAACTTCAAGAATAAACAAGGTCTACTGATTACCTAAATGCTAGAAGAACAGAAGTAAATCCGTCACACCACTTGAAAACACAACTTTATAGGAACTTTTGCCAACGATATAGTAAACAAGGAAAGCAAGATATTATATTTAAAAAGTTTTATTTAAATTCTCAAACTATTTACGAAGTCTTCGCAAGTTCACACATAACTTTTGACTTTTTTTTACGATTCGTGAAACGTCAGTTGCGGTGCGTAAATAATGTCAAAAGGCTGATTGTCAAAAATGTGACAGAGACAGACCCGCACGATTTAAGATACGCGTGAGTTTTACTTTGGGCGGAAAATTCAAATCAAAAAAGTTTTATTAATTCTTATATTGAGTTTTGGCGGGAACGAGTTAACAACATGTCGTGCTGCAGTTTTATTTTCATGAAACTTAGATGTAACCCGAGTTGAATTGTATAATTCTGGTGGAATGTTATTCAATTTAGTTCTGTGAAAGTGCACAAGTGTAGTGAAAGTAAAAATCAGTGTCAAACATGCAGTTTTCACGTTGCCTCCAAATCTCCTATTAAGGTTTTGGTAAACTTGCCACCGCTTTACTATAACCCCTGACTTGACGGACTATGACGACTTTGACTGTATTGAAACACTTTAGGCCCGATTTATGAAAAATCGGGTCATAATTTGATGCAAAATATAACTTGACACTGGCTAAATGCACACGTGCGAAGCCATAATAAAAGAAAAAAAAAAAAAAAATTCTTATATTCCTATATGATGCCTGTTTCTTGATTCCAATAATTATAACATAAAATTATCGTCCGTAAACCGACCTTACAGACAAATGGTTTTTTTTAGTTATCCCTTGTAATTCGACTATTTAGGTAAGAAATAAAACAAACAAATATTGTGCATAATTTGGCATTTATTGGCCTACGTTAACAATAACTTACGAAATAATTACATTTACATAATGATGAAACAATATAATTTTAATATCTCTACCGAGAACAAACCAATAAAGAGACCATCTGCCTTCAAGACGGATGATATGGATGCAAACAGATATGTATGTATCAATAAATACCAGCCCTTTAGATTATATAAAATAACGCTCGAAATGTCTTTATATTCTATCTAATTAATTTTAACAACACACTTAATCCGATGTATTAGTAGGTATAACCATAGCGAGTCCAATTTCTTAGCCCTTCTAAAGTACCTTGGTAACGGGTCTGTAAAAGGTGGTGGCGCAGATTTGTGAGTTAGTTTATTTGTCCAAGAATTCGGTAATAAATGGTAATAATAATATAATTTTGCAATTTTACCCATCGTCTTGTGTTTAACTTCCAATGTCAATTTAATGAACACTGATTGTAGGTATTGAACTCTTCATAGACAGTCGAAATCGATAACCTTGTTTAATTGCTCCATTCAGTTGCTCATGTATTTTATGTCATTTTCATGTTTATCACATTAAGGCTGCGGTCCGAAATAAACTCATAAATTCAAGACATTAATCCTAAACGGGTATTATGATGAACTCATTTGTATCAACATCTTTTAAATATGTTTTTGTTTAGTATGCGTGTTTGTTCCATTTTCACACAAAAACTAGCGGGTGGACCCGCGGGGCGCAGCTAGTTACGACAGAGCTATGTAAAAATGCTTAATGTTCATTTCAGATAGATAGATAGATTGAACACTTTATTTGTACTACACACAAAAATAAAAATAACAAAAACGAAGAGAAATCTTTTTAACTACGAAATTGTACAAACAGGCAAAGTGACAGAAACCATATCAGCAACTGATTGGAGAAATTAAGTTATTGATTTCGATCATAAGTAGTAATCAAAGAATCTGTAGTTTTAAAAGCCATTCCAATGATTTTTATATTCTATGGTTTAAATTAAAGTAAATAAAAATCTGTTTTAAAGCAGATGGTACGTCTAAAAAATAATACAATATCATTCAATCGCGACAGTTAAAATTCGGACATTATGTTTAAATAAAACTAAAATCTATAAAAAAATTTAAACTAAATTACTAACTTATATTAATTAATGATTATATTCGATCCATTTTATAATTCAAAATATTCGAGTTTAGTCTATAAATTAAAAAAAAAAATAGCGACATTAGTCTTTTTTCGTAAAATAGACCATACGCAACATGTTTCCAGTAGGTTATAGTTTAGATAAAGAGGTGTAGGATACATTACCTAAACTGTCCAATAAATGCTGTCTACCACGCTGTTGCGATTTATCGTGCGATATCGCGTTTACTAGTGCAGTGATTGCTATTTTCATCAAAATGAATTGCTGAATACTACGTTGTACTGATTTATCACCCGATAACAGTGCTGTGTGAAGGGAGGATAAGGGTACGGGTATGCCGAAAATGTATAGCACATCGACATCGCACAAGCAGTGCAGCGCGAGCGAGAAAGAAGGCCTTGGCGTCGACCAGAGGCGGCCAGAGGTCATAGATGCACTTCATCCATGTATCGCAGTGATGCATCTTGCGACATTTTCGTACACGTCTCTATTTCCATACATTTGTTTTACATGGAGGTGACATTGATGTGCGAAGTGCTATGTGCGATGTATCTTCGGCATAGTCCTACCCTAACTCGCCATACTCTATTTTTTTAATGCTTGTGATGTCAAATTCAAGTCTGATTTTCTAAAATCTAAAATGTAAATTCATTAAAACCACTATAACCTATTTACCAATTGATTAAAATAAATAAAATGAACTTAAAATTATTAAAAAAATTGTAAGTTTCGGCTTCGTACGTCTTGTGCACTTAGCCTGTGTCAAGTAAATATTAAAACCTAAAATCTAAGTTGGTGTAACACACAATATTAGCCATAACTATGTGGCACAATAATATATAATTAAATAATTATGAACGCCCGAAACAATGAAATATATTCATAACTTTTGAACAGTTCATTCGTAAGCTAAGATTCTACAAACAAAGACAGGTCAAACTTATAGCACCCCTCCAATATGTGATAAACTTAAAAAATAGTCAGTAGGTATGTAAAAAAACTTACATTAAAAATAATATTTTCGTTTCATCCGAAATTGCTTAATAATCACAAAAAACAGTTAAAAAATCTTGATTTTCCGGAAAATTAAATTAAAATTAAATTTCAGAAACGGTATTGCTTGGGGATAAAATTTTATGAATCGATTTGTAAGAGATCATACAGAGAACATAGAAGTGTTATTTATTCGTTATTAGTTTACAATAACACAAGCTTATTTGCTTAGCTCGGGTCTAGATGACGCTGTGTCTTATAATCTTTGTTTATGGATAGAATTCTAAACTCATACGAGCGACTCACATATTTTAAACCCAAACATAAACATTCATAATTATTTGGTAAGTTACATAAATAATTTAGTTATTTTTTCAACACCGTTTCACAAACCTCAATTTTTTATTAATTTTTCTAATTTTTTAAGGTGAAATTACATTTAATATCATTATAACATCTATGAACATCTCAAACAACAACATCCATTGGCGAAAAATGCGACCTTAGTCTGCGCAGTTTAAATCACTATTGGAATGTATTAAGGGACAGTAACATTTAATGAATAAGTATTACCCAACTTTAATTTATACAATACGCGAGAAATAAATTGGTCGGAAGTTGCATATAGCAGAGGTTTTATCATTATATCTTCACTTCAGGTTGTCTAAAATGGCCACATTCGACGAATCGTTACAGAATACGAATTGGATTTTACCTATTTTGTGTGTGATTTTATATGAATCGCGTCGCGTCTTTCGTAATTTTTATGACATTAAAAATAGTCGCGACTATCGCTATTTCTACGGTGACACAAATCTTGAAAAATCCTATAAAAAATGGCTAACCGAAAGTAGTGTCTTTCAATTCTGCCATTTGACACAATGTTCCATAGAAACGAATCTGATTAATAGATACAAATAAAATTTATAATTAATAAAAAACAGTGAATTTTGAACATCATTTTTTTTAAAGTCAGTTAATCACACAAAATATAATTCTGTTCGCAATACGATTCGGAATATAATCGTCTTTAAAACGAATCATTTTAGACCTGCAGACCAGCCATCTTAATTAGCGCGTATTATAAGTCATATATTAACAATGAATTAGAATATCGATGTTTTTGCATTACTCTGCGCTCAAAAACGATTCTAAGTGAAACTTAGATGTTTTCTCTTGCTCTTGAAAATGTGACAAAGTATTGCTTAGTTAAAATTTCACTTATGAACGTTTTGAACGTGTCCGCAACAAACTGCAGGGTTATTGTCAAAATAGTCAGGTTGAAAGAACAAAATATCGAAAAAGACCAAAATTATACAATTTAGAACCTATTATTTTTATTAGAAAGAATCGCTATTTGAAAATTTAATCGACGCAGCATGAATTATTACGTAAATGAGGATAGCTTTAAAATTGGATCATTTTTACAACAGTCGCAACAAGTGAAAACGCCAAAGAAATTTTCAAAATAGTTATCATTCCAATAAAATAATAAACATAAATCGCTTTAGTTTAAATAGAGATTTTCGATTCAATTTTTTATATCCTAAATAACATTACAATAGATTTATCAAATTTTTAACATGTTTTGAACCGGTTCAATATTCTTATGAAAAGATTATTGTGCGTTAAAGTCTAAACTTTACCAAACCCCCAATTTTTTCAATATTCGAGTATCTAATTATCTTTTTCAGGCCAGAAGGTTAAAAAGTAGTTTCGACGTATGTTCAATAAAACTTTTATCTTAAAAAAATAATGAAGGTTAAAAAAGGAAAAAATCATCAGTGTCTATTATAATGATTGAAAGCTATAGAAGACTTTATTTAACCAATGATAGGTCAGCGTTTGAACGTTTGAAGTTATGGGGGGTTAGGGTAGTATACGCAGATTTGACGGGAAATTCAGTGGTGTGGAAGATGACATCATGTGAAAGGAGAGTAACAAGATGGTGGATGTTTGATCACTGTCACCTGCCTGATGGTAGGCAAAGATGCAGTCTAAGGTCGTAGTTTTAGGGCAAATTGAATAACATCTACCCTACATTCGTGCATATTCATTGTAGTAAAGTGAATAAAATTTATTATGCAATTAAAACACAAGCCCATATTTTCTTCTAGTTCCCTATGAAACTCTAATAGTCTTTACTATAGCTGTCAAAAATTATAATAAGCCACTAAGGGGACACTTAGACAAGATTGCTGTTATCTATATCGCTAATCGACAGACCTTACGAGACGACGTTGTCTTTCAGGCGTTGTCTTGGGTTAAATGGTAGACAAGTTTTATCATTTAATATCAATTTCATACATTTATGTTAATTTCATGAAAAAAATCTGTCAATTGGCGTTTAAAGTGATCTTGTCTAAGGGCGCAGCACCACTAACGGGACAATTTCGGATTATAATCGACCTAATGTCTTGCATTTTAAGAGTTGTGGATTTACTTCTTTGGATTGGCACCAGTTTTTTCAGTGCTGGCCTTCACCGGGATCTGAAAACGTTAAAAGATATATATGACTTTTTATACCGATTATGTTAAATGTCAAAAATAAAAGTAGAGTTTCGTAGATTTAAAATATTAGGTTAGACGTACTTAATCTACAAATTAAAAAAACCATTAGTATTAATTTTTAACCCTTAATATTACGGGTGCCCAAATAGAGTAATGAAACTAGTCGTCCATTTCGACGGTAGGATTTATTCTCCTAGTAATAACCTGACTCCGTATAACAGATTATAACTTATATACACTACACAGATATCTAGATAGGAAAGGGTATCCGTTGGCTACCAACGGTCTGCATCTGATATACAAACTATCACGTATACACGTGATATTCATAAGATATGATAAAGACACGTATTTCTACGGTCGCTATAGATTACGACGGAATGTGCTGACACACAGGGATGTGCGGACACACATCCCTGTGTGTCAGCACATTCCGTCGCACAGTAATAAAAAGTAAATTGGAATATTTACAGACGCCCGCTGGTCCTCCATGCGACCAGCTTGAGCCCTCATGAGTAGGGCGAAAAAATCATCATCGGGCACGGTGCTCGTACGTGCCGGTTCTGGTTTCGGACGAGGCAGCTCTGTCCTCTGGTCTTCAAGTCGCGAGCCCTGAAATTCAAATTTGGACTTTCGAATACCTTTTCAAGGGTAGAAGGTTCAGTCTTCGATACAGTTTTCGCACTCTAAAGTTGTGCAATGCACGTAGGGTACTAAAATGCCATGATCTCATAATGTGTAAGGAGCCAGATGGCAACAGTGTTAAAATGTACAAAATGCTCATCACAAATTGCCCAATTGTCAGAATGTTCATATGACCAAATTTATTCTAATCTAGGTGTATAGTTCAGTGTCATAACTCAAGAGAAAGACCTAAAGTTAAAATAAAGGACTAAATAGAGGACGTTCTTTTAAAAGTCGATTAAAATACCTGTACTCGCGCAATCATATCCAGAAAGTCGTCTTCGGGCTTAGTGCTAGAAGCCGACTGACGACGGAGCCCTGGCAAAGACGTTCCCTTCATATCCTTGAGCTTCTTCTGAGCAGGGCGCACTTCGGTACGCTTACTCTCAGTGCCCGTTATCATATCGAGCATGGCCTCGTTAGAACTGAAAAAATAATAATTCAATATTAGGGGACGTATGTAGGATTTTGCAATCTAATATCAGACGCCAATAACAAAATGCCACTGGCCAATGACTAAAAGACAAAATTGTTAATTATTGTGTGGAAAATTGACGCTTTTTCATGAAATATAAATCTATATCTAAATCGAGGCTTTTTTTTATAACAAGGGAAATATAGAAGGTTTGATTGATTTGTCCCCGAGTATATTTAAAAACAAAGTCGTGGCATACTAGAAATATAAAAGCTTTTAATTAAAATAAACTTAACACAAACGTTAACTACAATAGTACATTGTTACTCTAGGTGTGAAAGTCACTCATTGAGTCCCGAGACGGAGTTTGGCGCCCGAGCGTAGCGAGGGCGCTAATAGTTCGAGGGACTTAATGAGTCTTTCACCCGAGGTAAACACTGTGCTTTTTATTACGAATAATACATAAAATTATTCCTAATAACGAGAGTGAATGAGAGACTCCATACTACCTGATCCTCTTACAAGGTTGAGACCAAAAAGGTTATATAATGTATAACCTCTTTGGTCTCAACCTTGTAGTGTTTTGCAAAGCAAGGAGGTTAGGTTTTTGAAGTTCCTAATGCGTAATGATACTGATACTAGCTACAAGCACATTGCACACGTCGTGCGAAGCCATAATTTGACATGACAGCTGTCAGTGAAAGCGATTCTCCCTAGGGCTGAAAGTTTTTCTTTCTACACGCTCTTCAGGCACCTTTACACCTACTTTCGGAGTATGAGTAATGAAAAATTATTTTTAAATCGTTACCGAGACTTTTATCTTTCTTTGAACGATTCGACGAAATGAAATTAAATGTAAGCTTCCGATAAATTCTAAATATAGGTACCTACACAAGAAAATTAAAACGAAAGCCTTACATTTTATTTTGAAAATTTATTACAAGATTTTATACCACTGCTAAATATACAACCCGAAAATTAATTAGTACGTCATGTATCACGGGGCTATGGAGCCCCGGACCTTTGAAAGCCGTGCGTGAAGCCGAAGCCAACACATAGAGGCCCTTTACAATAACAAGTATAATAGCAAACAATAGGGTGAATTCTAAACCGGCGATTATCCCTGTCTACACTATAAAGTGCAATCAAGAACAACCTCCGGTTTGGATAAAACTATTGATAATCTACAGGACAAAACTCCTTGAGCTATTGTGATGGGATAGTAGTGGACTAGATACTAGGGAACTATGGATACTATGGCGCCTGCCGTAACAATGTTCAATAAACACGTAAAAACGACAGGCGGAGACTCGCCAACTCTCAGACTGGGCCACCCTAATTAGCCGAGTTAATTACAGCAAGGGGCAACAGGAAGGTGAGTGGCGGAAGGATGGAGAGGCCTCACTGGATTTTAAGTCATCGCTAGTAGTTCAAGCGAGCGGGCCAACTCATCACTGACGTTCAGCATCCATTCTTCGAGCATTTCTGCTATCGCGACTCAACTCTGAACTCTGGTAAAGGCAAGCCAAAGGCGGAGGACTGCTTCCTCGTCAGGTTTCAGTCCGACCAACCAACTAAGGCAAGCCGGAGGTGAGGAACGGTGACTTCCCCCTGGAGGGACCGCGAGGTCGGTACTCCCCGTCACCTCAAGGTGCCCTGCGGGCATTATTATTAATAGGCATTGCACTTGCAATGCCAGTCATCATACTTATATATTAGGACTTCATTTATTTTTTCACCTTCTCCTTGTAAATAAATGCCATAAAATACAATCTCGTGAAGTGTCAAGTACGCATGTTATTTGATGTTAAAAAAAGTATTTAAGAAGTTTTTTATTTTATTTGTGACATAACAACCTGACAAATAAATTAATTTTATCTAAGTATTCTTTAACATAGGTAAGCAACTGGTGGATTAAATAAAAATAATGGCTACCGTATAACTATGCCAGAATGTTACAAACCTTTTGATTGTTTAAATTGTATTACTGTTTATTTTGTATTGTTGTAAATAGAATGCAATATCACCTTGATATGTGAACTATTTCTAGAAAACGGTATCTGCTTACTTGAAATCTTATTCATGCTGATTTGAACACTTGAGATTCCAGTATCTAGGTACTGTGTAAGTTTATTAAGATGGTACGCAGGTATGTATTTTCTACCTAATTTTTTTCTGAATAAAGCCTCTAGAGCAATATTTTCTTATCAAACTTTACTTTACCGTGGGCCACAGTCAGTATCCCATAATCTCTAAATAAAATAAAATTAAACGAAAACTACACCAACTACTAAAAGTGATAGATAGATAGATAGATAGATAACTTTATTTGTACAACACAAAAAGAGACAGAACACGATAAACACAAAGTAAAGTAATAGCTAGAAAGTATAAGTTGCACAAATGGGCGGCCTTATCGCTGAAAGCGATTTCTTCCAGGCAACCTTTGGATGGAAAAGAACTGATTCAGCTTTAATGGTAGGTTGTGAATAATTTAACTTATAATATACACAAGTGAATATAGTTATAAAGTTTATATATTCTCCAATTTATATTTTCTCCAAAATATTTTCTTCAAACACGAAAGCAAATTATTTATCAAAATACGAAGCAAAATAAATTTCCTATTACTTCACTCATTATAAATAATACAATTTAATAAAACCAATAATTTAATTAATTCATAACACAACAACATTTTCAATCCAAGAGTCTATATATTCAAAGAGAAAAAGAAGCAATCATACCCGAACTCGTCATAACACTTCATTATTTCTACACTTCAAACCAATTGATCACGAACTGTTTAACTACACAAGAAGCTAAATGATTAGGGACTGTGTGTTGTTTTCAACTTGTGTAATGTTCCGTGGGAAGTGAGTAAGACAAAACAACTGGAGAATCAACGTTGTTTGCGTAGATAGCACGATCGTGACGCGATGATAACGTACAAGTGCCATGATAACGCTGTCAAAGTAAATCCGCAATGTTTTGGCGCGCGGCGACCTGTCCCCATTTAAACATATTTCATATATATTCAATAAAAGATATCAAATTGGGGCGTTCATTTTAAAAAGTTTTTACACTAAATAGGCTTGAATTTGACCTCACCTCATCAGATGGGAAGCGAAGATGAGGTCGAGGTAGGTACCTAATCACGCTAGACTTTAGACTTCAAGATTGAAGTTTTGCGGGAACAGCGACGAGGGCATAGAGTTCCACTTATTAGCAGTACGCACGAGACAGGATGCGTGACGAGAAATCGGAACTTTTAGTTCCAATTCTGTGTAAGGATAGAGAGCTATATAGAAAAGAATTGTCTTTTACCAAATGACGGTTAAAGTTCCTTACAAATTGCTAAATAAAAACCTTTATTTTCGTTATCACGGTCACGTTTCTACTAGTAATATTTCACATTTACCGGACAACCGATGTATCGATCGAGTTGCATCGAGCATGGTCAAGGGCAGACAACTGTTAAAAATTCAAAGATTTGCCGTAAACTTGGAAAGTTAATATTATTTGACCGTTGGATATTTTTAAGACTTTACTGTCCATTCGTCTGTCTCTCACCAGGCTGTATCTCATGAACCGTGATAGTAAGACAGTTGAAATTATCTCAGATTACAATAATAAATTATGTTGGGACAGGAAAATTATCACAGATAAAACAGTATTTAACAATAGATCACACATCACCCTTTTGGACAAAATTAACAAAAAAGTATTTCTTATAGATATCGCCATCTGCAACACACATAACCTAGTCACCACACATTTCGAAAAAATAGAACTCTCTATTGAAATAAAAACTCAATAGCAAGTTATATTGGGTGTTAGTTAGAACTATATATTGGGTGTATTGGCAATCTAGATCTCAAATAATATTGAAGAATTTTATCGATGAATCAACGTACACCTCCATCTATGAGAGCTTCATAAAACTAAACAGTACATAAACACTTGCTTAAGAAACCATTAATTGATACATTTTATTCGTTTACATTCACGACATAAGCGAATAATTGAGATGATAACTATCCTATCCAGTAAATTTGATTGAAATCGGTTCAGTAGTTTTGGAGTTCATTGGCAACATACATCGTGACACAAGATTTTTATTTATACCGATAGCTTCAGGGCCTACTACCAATCTATTCTATCTGATAATCATTTATCAGATTTATCGGAACTAAAAATATTCTATTTAAAAATTCGTAAATTTACGATTTTAACGCGTGAACCACTTTGACATACAATATGGAACTTTGACGCGAGAAACAATTATATAACTTTTCAAAAGGTACCTAAATGTGACATGTAAATTAAAGTGTACTATGTCAAAGGGAAAAGTTCAGTCCATTGCAGTATATTAAATACTGAAAGCTTTGAGCTTTTGTAAAACTAGTTCGACCACTTTTTGTTCACTTTTACAAATTTGAAAATACTTTCCTGGACAGGACTAAATGAACTACAATTTAATAAAAGTAGAAACAGCATGGAACAATTAATACCACGCTGTTATTTAACTATCTATTATACTATAAATGACGAAAGGATGGAATTTCATATCGTAGCTACACCACGCGGTTTTACGCGCTTCAGTCCCGATGTCTTGGGAATATCGGGATAAAAAATTAGGCTATATTATGAAAGAGAGAATGAAATAGTATATTATGCAACTAGTGAATAAAGGACGGATTTAAAGCGAGGGCCATAGATGAATCACGAGCAAGCGAAGGATTCTAACAACTGAATCACGACCGTAGGGAGTGATTCATGATGATTGGATCATGAGCGTAGCGAGTGATTCAAGTGTTAGAATCCTGAGCCACGCGAGTGATTCATGGCCCTCAATATAAATCCGTACTTTATTCAAGAGTTGCATACTATACTTTATACCATGACTACGAGAAAAAGAAAACAAAACGAGTGGCGGGACCGACCGACAGACAGACAGACAGACTCAGACAGACAAACAGACAGACAAACGGACAGACAGACAAACAGACAGACAGATAGAAAGATAGACAGACAGACAGACACAGACAGACAGACAAACAGACAGACAGACTCAGACAACATACAGACAGACAGACTCAGACAGACAGTATTTATTGCGCAAGGAGGTTGTATAACCATTGAGATGGATGTCGAATATACAAACACCAGTGACCAGTGAACAGTGATTAAAAGGCTTTTTTATTCACTGTTTTCAGTGAATAAAATAAGCTTTTTAGAGTGGGCATGGTATAAAGTATTTATTGAGGGAAAGGAAGAATGAAAAGTATTTATTGAGCAAAAGCACACTACAAAACAGTAACAAAACTGTGCTGTGTTGACCTCACTCGCAGCTTAAAGCCAAGCAAGAATGGTTGGCTGCAGTGCTGGTCTTCTAGTTAGGCCTGCCATATTGCCTCGATAACTATCTGCTAATATTCGTCGATTTTCTAGCAATATCTGAAAATGTTATTTCACTCACCCAGCGCCCCTGGTACCGCTGCTTGCCGAACGCAACAGTTTTGGTACTGATTTTGATTTCGGCCGATTCTCCTTATTTCCGGTCACTTGCAGCGTCGCCCTTTGATCGTCCAAACGATCAGACTGGCAACGACTTAGCAGATCAAAGAAAGACTCCGTCGCGGGATTGTCTTCAGACTCCGCGCGGACCATATCCTTCTTCTTTTGCTCTTCCTCCTTCTTCTTGGCGTCAGGAGTAATCTGTACGGAAGCACTCATAGATCAATATGATGAAAATTGGTCACATAACTCCAACTAGCCTTTAACCAGAAAAAGTTTGTCATTAACCAGACTATTTGGACTTACGCATGTTCCGAAAAATATATTTAATTATCTCTAAAAATTGACATCCTAAGTGAATTTGGACTTATCGGACACTTATAGGACTATGCATGTAGCAGATATGTGAATCATTGTTGATGTGGTGGAACAAGAAGGTATTAGAAATGAGTATGTAAGAGGGAATATGAAAGTAGTGGCTATTACTGACAAGCTGAAGGGTAGACTGACGTGGTTCGGTCAAGTAGTGCAGAGAGAGGATACTCACGTCACCAATAGAGTACAGGACTTGGATTTGGTCGTAGAGCAAGAGGAGCGCCAAAGAAGAGGTGGAGGAATTGCTTTAGGGACGATATGGGGGAAAAGAAAGTACACGCGGTGTTGACGGGGAATAGACGAGTGGAAATGGATGATATATTGTGCCGACAAAGTGGAAAACAATGTTCAAAGATGAAATGTCATATTTCGAACTCACCTTAATAAGGGACAGTTGCTCCATGCTTTGTCTTCTAACCCTCAAAGCGTTAAAAGGTGTCCGAGGGGTGTTGTCTTGTTCGGCAATGGGCGTAGCCGGAGGATTCTCTTCAGCAGGTAAACCGAGTACTTTTCGTAGATCACTAATGTTCATCTGAGCCGTCGCCAGCCCTAATACATCGCCTAGCTATTAAAGAGAAAAATGGTTTTAAATACGTGTGCTACACCTAACTATTCATAGAGTGGTCATTATGTCAATTTTCATACTTTAACACAAAGACCTAGAAACCGTTTACGGAAAGAACATTCATTTATAAACTGGGTCAGTAAAAAAGGGGCTTTTGGGTGTTGAGCCTTTAGTTTTAACTTTTTATGACAGCCATTTACAGCACAAAAACATGTTGTGATGGAACTAATCAAAATGTGAGGACTTATTTATTTATGAACAGACAGACTACGAGTACTTCATACAGAATATTAGTATGTATGTATCTGTGTGTTAAATTTTAGCTCGATCCGCTCATTGGATTGAGCTGTGTGTTTATACGAGTATGCCAGTCAGTCAGGACTTTGAATTTTATATATAGAGATTGTTTTTTGTTTTACTCCTTTAACTGACGATCTTTGCGACGTAAAAGGTTGCTGGTTCAACTTCCGGAGTGGAACAAAACTCCCTTTTGATTATCCCTATTTGAATGATGGCATGGCAATACTTGAGCATAGACGCAAATAGAAAAAATAAGATAAAATTCTCCGTTTTTCTAGATTACAATTAAATTGATGGTATTTCATGTACTAGAGTGGAAAAAAGATATGTATAAGCATTTTAAGTTACGTGTTTTTCATTTTCTTCATCAACATCTGACGCCATTACCCATATAGGAACTTCCTGAACCAAATTAAGTAAGCAAGTATATTTTTTTCCGATTTTTTCCATGATACCTCAACACCATACGAATTTTCGAACTTTCGCATATATAGCGACGGAAAACTCCGCCGCCGCCGGCTCCATAGCCAAACAAACGTATAATTATACTGTTTATACAATTAATGTTGTTATACATATGTATATAGAACAACAGGTTACCTATTAGCCTCTTACCCTTTTCATTGCTGGGGATTGAGCAACCTGTTGCTATCACTTATCCGTGCAATTACGTTAAATCTAGGATCTATACTAATACAATAAAATTGAAGAGTTTGTTTGAACATGCTTATTTCTGGAACTAATGGTTGGATATAAAAAATATTTTTTTTAATAACCCTATTCTTACGGAAGGTTTTATTTTGTGATCTCGGACTTACGTGGTTAAATGTGATAAGTTCCGATATTTCGATTCTATAAAATTGGAACTGGCTAAAACTTTCTTATTTAAATAAACAAACTGTTGCCATTTATAAACATCCATGTACAACATTAAATAAAATAAAATACCTCACAAACTCTTTTATTATTAAATTATTAATTTTTGTAATGAAAAAGTCTGAAATAAACCTTAATCGATTTTAATAAAACATTGAAACCTAGTTAATTACGGCTTGTTAAACCAATATTTCCACGAAATCACGAGTGAAACTGAAGTGCAAATTCAAATTTTAAATTTCCTTTATTTATTTCACCTGTAGAGTCGGTAGTATTCTACAACGGCTATTATTAGAATTGTTTTCAATTGCAACGTAATACGAGCATAAATAAGGCTCCGAGTTGTTATTAAGTCAGCCCTCTAGCTGTAATTTGTTCAACCACTTAGAGTGGCCCAGTTGGTAAGATGGCGAGTATTCGTCCACCACTTTCAATGTGGGATTTACATTGACAAGAACATGTGTTCAAAGTTCAGTTTCCCAGTCTACTAATAACACATTTCATCAAACTGTCAAGTTACTGTCAAGGTGTCCTGTTATTTAGCATCACTCGGTACCGGGGTTTGTCTGTAGCTGCATTGCAATCAGGGATAATCACAAGGCGGCTTCGATACCTCTATGCAAGGCGCTGTCCGTTTGACATATTACTATTAGAATTTTTTTATAAAATTGCCTTTGTGTTGGATTTGGCTCCACAAATGCCTTCCAAAGGCTCCAAAGCTTCATGTTAAGGAAACGAGCATAAATAACATAAAGGCTATTGATTCTATTACTTACCTTACCTCACAATTTAATTAATTTACGGATACAATTGCGTTTCGTAGGAGACCCTTATGAGATCACTCGGTTGTCCGTCTGTCTGTTTTAAAACCTGACCTTCATGAGTTCCAAAACGAAAACAAACAAAAACAATTAAACTAACCTCTTTAGAGATATTATAGTGTTCGTTGGCGTAATACAGCGCCTTCTCGTGGTTACCCAAAGCGGCGTGCGCGTTACCCAAAGACCAGCAAGCGCGACCTTCTCCGACGCGATCGTGTAGACGTCTCGCTGCAGCCAAGTGTCGAGCGTGGTACTGTTCAGCGGCTCTATACTCGCGGAGCAATGTATACGTGTTACCTAGAGAGTAACACGCCTGTGCTTCGACTGCTGCGTCGCCAAGCTCCTCGGCTAAAGCGAGCGTACGTCTGAAAAAAGGAAAATCTGTTACACGTGTACGAGATATAGATCTTGAATATCAACAAGCAACGCAGGATTTACATAAATAAATGGGCCAATATAATTTTACAGGCAGTCCTCTTGTGTAAAAACCGTTTAGTTTTAAGTACTTAATGTATTGGTTGCCTGGAAGAGTTCGCTTATAGCGAGGCCATTTACAGGTGAATTTTTCGCATATCCTAAACTATAAGAGATTGCGAAAATGTTGTGTGCCCGATTTTGATAAAAACTAAAGCTACATCAGATTTTTCAAAAAAGTCGTTACCCTAGCCAGGAATCGCAATTTTTTGCAATAATTTGCAAAAACTCACCAATATTTTTATACCAATCGATAGTGTTGCTGATAGAGATTAATTCCTGGAAACAAACATAGTACTTATGGCAAATCAAAGGAAATAACTCTTTTTTGTAGTTTTCTACAATTTTCATCTTTCGGTCTCTGGCATAAAAATAGCTAAATGTTTTAAATATTTTCTAAATTCTACACATTACATGAAATTTTACGAAACAGTCTATATTTTTTGTGCAGCAATTTGTTACGTCATTAGCTATACTTCTTTTCTACATTTTTTCAGGGAAAATAGAATGAAAATTACATAAGGCTACAAAAAATATCTATTACATTTGATTTACAATACTATGTTTGTTTCCAAGAATCTATATCAGCATCACTATCAATTGGTATTAAAATATAGGTGATTATTTTTTTGCAAAATCAACAGGTTCCAACTTATTCAAAAATGTAATGATGCCGGTTTAGTTTTTGTCAAAATTGGGCTAGTTACTTCTTTCAGCATTTTTTGCTATAAAGTTAAGAATATAGCCCAGACAGCACATGTTAAAAAAATCACCCTGTATACGGTGGTGTTTATAGAATTTGAAACACTGAAATACACTCTTCTTTTGAACTTGTCATTTTCAGGTTTTTAAGTATTCATATTAATTTATTAGTTAGGAAACTTTACAGGTAATTTATAATTATATAAATAGTAAAACAGAAAGCAAATTACAGTGTTTTACTATGTTAGCTGTATATTTTGAGTCATTACAAAATGTATAAAATAAGTATAAAATAATCGTTTTTTCTTCGATGTCTTTGATGTCGATGTCTTCCTCACCGGACCAACCCCGAATCCCGAGAAACATCACTAAACTTTAAAATTCTACCGCCGTGATTTGCTGTCTTTGTGTACATTTATTTAAAGCCTGGACGTCTAAAATATCGTTTATTATTAAATTAACAAAATTTATTATTATTTATATTTCTTCTCAAAATAAAACTTTTTTCTATTTTAGAACCGTCCAACTGTACAATATAACATTTATATCTATATTTGAAACACTATCAATTATTTATTTTAATAAGTACCACGCACTTTCTTTGGTAATGCAGACAATCCAGTTGATGGAGGGTGCGATCCGAAGCCTCACATCCTAATTTATTTTTAAAACGTTTACAAGTGACGATTCTATGCAAGAAATTGATTTAGATAAATGAATGATTGTTTCCAAATGAAGTTGGGACTATCTATCTAGCCCCAACCTCAGCAACTAAGCTTGTGCTATGTGATACGAGTAGAATATTAGAAATTATTATAGGTCAGAAAAGTTTTGTTCCACGGGAAACGAATCCGCGACCACGTTGCTGACGGTATCCCGCAAACTAGCTAAATATGTAAAAAAATATATAAAAAATTTCACAATTTTGGGAAAAAAAGTCGTCTTTTGATAAATAAAAAATACATGGAAATATTTATTTGATTATTTATTTATTTTATAACTACATCTATCATTACCCTGTAACGCAGCGGTGTTGGCTTACGCCCGAATACTGGAAGGCTACTTAATCTTAAGTGGCGTTTAAATTGAAATTTAAGTGTAAGCTTCAATAGAAAGCATACACTTAACGTCAATTTAAATGCCACTTAAAGTTAAGTAGCCTTTCAGTATTCGGGGGTTAGTGGTAGATACCTTGACTTTCATTCTGACCGTCGTGAGTTCGAATCCCGGCCGGCCGTGCACCAATGGTTTTTCTTAAGAAAAATTTATGTGCGCTAATTTGCTCCTACGGTGAAGAAAAACATCGCGATAAAACCCGCGGCTTAGTTGACTCAAAAAGTATTAACAAGTTCTCTCCTCTGGACATGGTCGACTAAGCTGAGAGGGTAGTAGGTGCTGGGCAACCCTACTCCATTCTCACGCAAAAAAGACTCAATTAAAAAAGGTCTAATTGCGGGAAAACAGCCTTTATACAAGTCAATACAATGACAAATGCAATAGTATAGTAAGCATTTTTAAAGGTAAATTAATTGTTACAAATAATCCATAAAGCTACTTTTTCAAATTCATAATATACAGTGATATGTCAACCATAGGTAGATACGATGCGTCTTTGCGAAATAAACTTGACCACACGAAATTAAGACAATTGACTCATAATCCCTCGCTGTTTTCGGATAATGCATGAAGAGGCGTCGAATTATTGTGTCATAATAAAAGAAAGCGAAGTTCGAAGATAACCACTGTAAACTGTTACTGACTGATAATACATGTAGAATTGTTAAATATTCAAATGAAAAATGAAACATCATTTCTAAGAATCAAATACCGGGTGCAGGCTTACGGGTGCCTTGAAAACTGTTTAAAAAATATTTTTCTTGAAAATATTGGAAAACAGCTTGAATCTTTTAGCACGGCTCTACATCATGCTCGAAGAGATAATCGAATTTAAGTGATGGAAGACTAAGTGAAAAACAACGGAAAGTAATCTGTGCTAATATGTTCAACTAGTTGAACTACGAGTAATTGGACAGAAAACAGTATTTCATCAGTAACAATGAAACATAATTACTGTGGTTCATATTTTTGTATGTTATTATTAATTGAATAAAATCAACATATTATAGTTAAAATAAAGTTACTTTTTAAAAGCTTTAATTTAACTTGCAATTATGAATGTTGTTTTTTTTTTAAAGTCAAATCGAATCTATTGTACCCACCGGAAAACAAACAGTATTTGTTTACGCATTAATAAAATTTACTAAGTACGCTAACGCCAAGTCTCAGTTATCATAACACTAATGAAATTCGAAGAATCAATCTAACACTGAATCCCGAATAGCAAAAAATATATAAAAAGAAAAAACAGGAAAGCATTTAATAAGTATCATCTAAATCTTATATATAAAAATGAATTGCTGTTCGTTAGTCTCACTAAAACTCGAGAACGGCTGAACGGATTTATCTTATTTTAGTCTTGAAATGTTCGTAGAGGTCTAGGGAAGGTTTAAAAGGTGAGAAAAAATCGAACGGCATCGGGACTTACGCGGGTGAAACCGCGGGGCGCAGCTAGTCTTATATATAAAAATGAATTGCTGTTCGTTAGTCTCACTAAAACTCGAGAACGGCTGAACGGATTTATCTTATCTTAGTCTTGAAATGTTCGTAGAGGTCTAGGGAAGGTTTAAAAGGCGAGAAAAAATCGAATAACCGATATTCCCACGGGATCGAGACAAACGCGGGTGAAACCGCGGGGCGCAGCTAGTCTTATATATAAAAATGAATTGCTGTTCGTTAGTCTCACTAAAACTCGAGAACGGCTGAACCGATTTATCTTATCTTAGTCTTGAAATGTTCGTGGAGGTCTAGGGAAGGTTTAAAAGGCGAGAAAAAATCCCACGGGAGCGGATGAAGCCGCGGGGCGCAGCTAGTCTATAAATATAAAGTCCAACTGACATATTGACACATATTCTTTTCAGAATTCCAAAATGGCAAGCGTCAACCAAATGAGTTACCTGTGTCATAATTAGGTACGTTCTGAAAAGACATATGAAAAGATGCAAATTTAAACTAGCCCGCTGGGAACAAAAGGCATACCAACACTCGGAGTGAAGGCATCTCGTTAATCAACATGTCTCTTGATTTTTAATCAGAACACAAACGGGACGCGATGAAGGCCAAACCACCCTCGGCCTTTTCATATTTCTATGAATGGTGGTTTACGTGCCTGGCATACGGTAAACAATTTATGCCAATATAGTGTTAGGTTGTCACCAGATAGCACACTATAGACGAGCTGAACATCTAATTGTAGTAGCCAAGGAGTCGTCATCATCATCATAATAAAGCACAGCTCAAACCAACGAACAGATCTGGCTAACAGATAGCTCGTGACCATATCTGTTACAAAAAAGTATCATCAAAATTGGTTTATAACAGCGAAGTTATGGCTCAAAAGCCATTCAAAAATATACAATCGGATTACAAACCTCTTCCTTATTTTCTAAGACACAGATGCAAAGATAGGTATTATGAAATGACGTAGACAACCGCTGAAAGTATTTTGGAAAATGTAACTCCAAGAGAAAAAATAAAAGAAAGCTAATATTAATACAAATGTGGACGTTTTCTTCGTAGTTTGTTCTGTTTGTTTATGATTATTACATCTTAACATACAACAAACATATTACAGAAAACCGTATCTAAATAGGTCCAGCCGTTTTAGAAACACAAACTAACACCCTTTCACTCTAAATGCATATAACGTCCTAAAACGATTAAGACGAAACTTGTTACATATGATAGCTCGAGTACCGGAATTTATAAAAAATATCCCGATATGTTCACGAGATCGGAACGAGGCGAAGCTATCGGAAATACCTTATTGAACAGGTATTTGTTACAAAGCGTAAACTAAATTATAACTTCTCATAAACCTACACCGATTTAACAATTTGATAGACGAAGTTTGTTAGACGAGTTTTCTACCCCTAACCCGCTACGCTCTCTACTACTAAATTCTAATCTACCGCAATTAACAACGAATTTCGACGATCCGGGTGGAAATATGAAATATGTTGGTAATGGTAGCTAATACGCTAATAACTATATATTTTTTTTATTAAAATACTAGCTGCGTCCCGCGGTTTCACCCGCGTAAGTCCCGATCCCGTGGGAATATCGAAAAAAATATCCTATGTCCGTCTTATGATTGTAAGCTACCTCCCCACCAATTTTCAGCCAAATCGGTTTAGCCGTTCCCGAGTTATAAATGGTGTAACTAACACGACTTTCTTTTATATATATAGATTATTAATAAAACAAGAAATATTTTTTTATTTGTCTGTTTATTACAAGACACGAAACGCGACGGCAACGACTGTACGGTGAGAACGTCGACCTGCAGTACATTTTACCGAAAATATGAATTAAACCTTCATGGAGTGATAGTTCAGAGATGAGCACGGCTACCACTGTTATTGTGCAACTATTCAAACTAATCAAAAGAAAATAATAAATAAATAAAAAATATACCATCTTTAAAATAGCTTAAGGTATTTTAAAGATGGTATATTTTTTATACCTACTTACTGAAAAACTGTCAAGAATCTAATCCAAAAAATATGCAATTTAAAATAATTGCAACCAAAAAAAAGGAGGTAATCGCTAATTAACGTCACAACAAAATCAAATGACTACGAGTATCAATGAATTTCAAAAAATGTTCATTATCGTTTTACTACTTTTCTAAGTCCTCTAGACAAATTTATTTTTTAATTTACTTCCAATTACAGACTTTTTGTACTCTGATCCTTTATTATAAGTATAGATACATTAAAATAAATAGACAGTAAAAATAAAATAAAACCAAGCAAAGGAATAACACTAAAAGAGATGGAAAGTAATTAACGAGTTGAAAATAACTCGCAATCACAACATAATAAATAAACAGTAACCCCATTCCAAAAGCAAATACTTCACGTGCGAATTTTGTGCAACAAGTGAATCAGGAAAGTCAAACGAAATGTTTATTTGCTTAGTACAAAGTTAATTTACATTGAGCTCTCATCAGCTTTAGTTACAAAAAAGCACCATCCAAAATTACTTCCCCCAGACCGGTCAACTTCATTAACTGATTGAAACTCAATTAACAGATGCATATCGCATGAAACACAATTGTATTAAACTTGTTAAATTAACAAAGACAATTATTAAAGCATACTTAATTTTAATTATTTTGAAATAAGTAATTAATAATTAATTTGAAATCATTAATTAATAATTAATTTTAAATAATTAATTATTAATAAATTTTTGTTTTCTATTTAATTAAATTGTAACTAAATAAATCATATGTAATAACTAAAAGCCTTTAAAATGTTTTTCAGATAATATTTACCTGATTTTCAGTCAGAAAATTTCACCAATGATTATTTCAGGTAAGATTGAAATGTGTGCGTGGTTCGTATCAGACAGTATTTGAATGCAACAATGACTAAAATGCATAGGTTCGGTGGCTACACGCATGCGTGAGAACTCAGGTCACCTAGACATACGTCAGAGGTAAAATAAATAAAGGTAAAAAAAGATCTCAGAATTATTTATATCTTCTATAGGTAGTTAATAAAACAAGGTCCCCCAACGCGGCCGGTCTTACTATTTGAACGCAATAAACTCCAAAACTACCGAACGGTTTTCCATACGGTTTTCACAAATGACAGACTGACAGAGTGATTAGTGAGAAAGGTGTATGTGTATAAATTAAGGTTTTGTTTAAATTTACTAAAATATGAAGATGATTGGTGAAAATGTCTGAAGAAAATCATGCGCCGCGTAAACTCAACTGAACGGATTTTTCTCTTATGTACCGTGCGAAGCCGGGGCGTGTCCCTAGTATATAATAGTAGTTCTACTAACAAAAGACCTCGAGAACTTTTTTGCGTCATAAATCCTCATAAAGCAGAGATTTTCAGTAGCCTCCTTTTTGGGGGAAGGACCCCAAAAAGGCAACAGAAAATCCCCGACTACGAAAACCTTCATAGATTGTATTGTATGAGCAGAAACACAGAGAAGCGGAAAAGTTTCTATCTCTCGGCCAAGAATTGATAAACACTTTACTTGAAAAAAAAAAACTAAAAATATCGAATCTAGGGGTCCTAGAGTAAGCATTATTAATAGTTTTTTTTAATCATGCTTGTTTGTTTCGTTTTTTTCCTCTTTAACCCTTAACGATTAACGATTAATAACTACTGAACCGATTGAAATCTAGTTTTTACCATTGGACCTCTATTTTCTGGGAAGGTTGTGAAAATTACAGACGAAAAACCCCGTGTTACTTTAAAAAATAATATTTTTTAAGTACGTATGTATTTGGCGTAACACAAACGTCTGCCCTTTAGCAAAAGGTTGCAAGGTCAGATCTTGTCGCGGTGCTATTTTAAGATACGTATGAATTTATATTAGAAAAATATTTCTGAGAATCAAGACTTTTCATGAGAAGAACTCGGATCTTAATTAATTATTTTGTCAGTTACTTAGAAGTTTTTCTACAAATATTCATGGGTTTTTTTGTTTGGTCTGGGTGTAAGTATTCTATCCGATGTCTGGCTACAAAGCCTAGTTGTTTAGTCTCGAGCTGGGTGGCACCGTGTACCTACAATGACCCACAATATTGTTTTTTTTTTTGTAAAAATATGTATTAAATGTCTATGACACCGATTTGAATCCCCTACACGAGATATGAATCACCGACGCGAGATGATTAAGCAATCGTATGTTTGATCGAAAATCCAAGTGCGTGGTGGTAGTCAATCAAACTATTATGTTTATATACCTATGATCTAATTAAAAAAAAAAAACAATAATGTGTAAAACAAAAGACGATTTAATAAAAACAAGACGATTTCAACATTAACAATAGACTATCTTAAAAAAACAAACAATCATCTCAATAAAACAAAAGACGATTTAAATAAAAACAAAAACAATCTCAACAAAAAACAAGAATTGCTCCAACTATTGAACCGCTAAATCAAAGTTGCTAACTAAATTACCTCTAATAAAAAGCAAAAGTTTTGAAATAACATATAATAATTACATTTCAATTAATAATTTTATTTAATAACCCAATCCGGCTTCGTACCTAACCTACGTTGTTACGCAATACCATAATGAATTACACACCACAAAAGCTTCCTAATAAATCATCCATTTATTGGTAGATAGAAACCGTATGAAATTCATTAGTTGTTAATAATATTGAACCTCCAATATAAGCCGATTGAAAAATATTACCTAAGTATAACTTGAAAGAAATATTTTCTAGAAAAACTAATCAAAAGCAAAAGAAAATCTTCTTATAGATTCTTAAACTTTTAAAGTCCTTAAGGGGATGCGCGCGTATTAAAAATAAGTTCCCATATTTTCATCGTGAATAATGCCTTTAGGGTTTAGAGAAACCATTGGAACCTAGATTTGCTGTACACATTTTGTATTTTTCTTGGTGCTATGTCCCCTTTGGCCGTCTTCGAAACTTTCTTAACGAACTTCCTCAAATTCCATATTTTTATGAAATTTGGAATTTGGAGCAACTATTTTCTTTTTTAATTAGTTGTAAAAAGTTGAAATAAGGAGAACAGAGCGTAGCAGACGCGTATAGCAAACCGAGGTTTGAAAATCATCTCAATCGGTTATCGAGTAATCGTTGAACAAAAGTTGAACATAGGTACTAAAAATAAGCGAGCCGAATTGAAAACCTTCTTCTCTTTTTAAAGTAGATTAAAAATGGTTTTGAGTCATATTTAGCAAAGAAATAAGAGTATTTGTATGAAGAAAGCAATACCAGTGTATCCTCTTAAAAATGTTACATAAACTAAGCAATATCAGTCGTGAAATGTCAGCTACCATAATTACATAACCACCCTATGCAACAAATAGTTCTTTTTTCAGCATGTACCTATACACAAGTATATGGTTAGGTATAAGTTGAGAAGCCGGGGCAATTCGTCATGTTTATTATACTGAAAAATATTAATACGACCATAAACTAATGATATTTTTTGGGGGAACGTTCCGGGAAATATCTGTTTTCCATCGTTGAATTGTTGAACTGCTTGATTGATGTCAACTGCTTGTTTTGGGCTACCGTTATTTATTATATCTTCTTCTTTTTCGTAACACTCTTGACAGAGCGGTCGTGATCATCATGTAGTAGAGGGGGTAGATGTTGCGCGCTTCACGACTGCTCGCCATCTCTCCCTGCTGGAGGTCATCCTGCTACATTCGTTCAAAGAACCTCCCACTGCAGCCTTGACTTGGTCAGTCCATCGCGTGGGTGACCTCCCGCGCGTTCTGGTGCCTTCTATTTTTCCCTGTACAACGAGGCGCTCAATGGACAGATTATCACGCCGGGAAACGTGGCCGAAGAAAGTCAGGATGCGAGATTGTACTGCTGAAAATAGACGCCGCTTGATACCGAGTTCTTGAAGTATCGAGACGTTTGTGCGAAACTCGGTCCACGAAACCCCAAGCATTCTTCTCCAGCACCACATCTCCAGAGCGTCTATTTTATGCCTTTCCACTTCTCGCAAAGTCCACGTCTCAGCAGCGTACAGAAATATGGGAAAGATGAGTGTCCTCACGAGCCTGGTTTTCGTGGTTTTCGTTATGTTACGATTCGTCTATATTTTTTTCATTTTCTCCATTGCCGTTCTGACAGCAACTCCGCCAAATGTTGCGCGCTCGTCGCGAACAGCGTGGTGTCATCCGCGTAACGCAAATTGGCTATTGTGTATCCACCAATTGTTACACCATCCTGCCAGTCCTCCAAAGTAATGCGCATGATCAGTTCGGTGTACACATTGAATAAAAGTGGCGATAAAATGCATCCTTGGCGCACTCCAGCACTTGGGTGGAAGTTGTTTGACAAGACGTCATCTGTGCGCACGGAAGCTGTGCCACTTTCATATAGACGTCTTAGTAGGTGCACAACATGTTTTGGCGTTCCCATATCCATCAAGGTCTTCCATAGAACTGGCCATCTCACTGAGTCAAATGCTTTCGAGAAGTCAACAAAGCAGATGTACGTGGGCTTATTGCTTATTTATTTATTATATGTATTATTAAAATAAGTAAATAAGTGATTTAGAAAAAAAGTTGTAATTAAACAGCTATTTCGCTTTATGTGGATGATAATGTTTATCCTCTTAACGTCATAAATATTCAATTTTCCATTATTATGTTTAAAATACACATATTACTAATAGGTACCTACTTATTAACTGTTAATGTTTCTGAACGGATTATGTTCGCCAGTCTGATTTCAGTTATGGATGATAGATTCGGATTTTAATTACATTTGAGTGAGATCGCCCTCTAGTTGGGGGAAACATACTGTCGGGGGACAAATAACGAAGTTATGTTTAGCCTCCTAGACATAACACTGTTTATTTTTGAAGTTCAGGTTTTCTTGGAACCTTGATAACAAGATTCAATTATATCTATTAGAATTTTATCGGCGAATAGTAATAAAATTATGTAAATAAATTATACTTTTCTTTTGTAAATACATACTAGGTACTTAATTTGGATACAAGAACACCCAGACCAACAACCATAAATAGGTATGTACATAAATTTTATTTAAGTTTGATACCGGACCTGCAGGCCTGTGCAGTGTGCGTCCCAAGCGGTTTCATTTTTCCCGACAACGCGAAACGGGCACATTTCTAAGTAATTAGTATCCTTAGTTTCTTAAATTTTGAATTTTAATTTAGAATGAAACGATAGCGATAATAGTTTAATGACAATTTTATTATGATATTAGTAACAACAAACTATTTTCTTTAAGATTGGTGAAATGAAGGAAGGCTATTTTATTTAGGTTAAAGTATGCTAAACTAATTGAGTGAAGAGATCTGTAAAGGAGTACCAATATTCTGATAAACGAAAGCCAATTTTGCCAGACTTAAAGCAGAGACAGGTCTGGCAAAATTTGCATTCGATTGTCAGTATATTGGCATCTTCTGCTGGTCTTATTTTACAAGCGATCTGAGCGAAATTTGATATACAGGTTTCACGACTTTATAGATTTTTTGTCGTCGGAGATTTTTGATTGTCTAAAAAGGGCTACTAAATATCACCGCTTTGTGAAATCAGATTTCGATGATTCTTTTTTTATTTGAAAGGTAGTAACTTACAGTTAGTCTCATAAACATTTGTTAAAGATCAGATTATAGGATCATTGGGGTGATGAGCAGAATACCTTCTCAAAATTCAGTAAATATTTCAACTTTGTTCTACTATTTGTTTTAGTAAAAGAACAAACGGAAAAGAAAATCACATTAGGTACTGACAATAATTGTTGCATCAAAGTTGTGCTAGCGAGGTCTACTTTACACAGAACTCACTAACTAATTATTTAAGTATTCTTTAGAGATGTCTACTTAACTTTAAGTATTTTATACTTCCATATTTTAGATTCCTATGCAGCTCGGCAAAGTTGAAAGCTCGTAACGTGCGACCTTTTGATTCTATCATTTCTAAGAATAACTAAGAAAACAAGTTTTTGACGCAATATGTTCTTCATATACGTACTTTATAAAATCTTGTTAATATAATTACTACGCCAAATTGAGAAGTCATCTATCAAGTCACGTTAGTAGATTTGAATCTGAAAATAATGAATAAATGAATCCGGGTATCCACTCCCGTCGGCGTCGGCCACTCGATCATAATTGCCTGACTGTGCAATGTGCATGGATACAGCAAAAGAATTCCGATCGCACATAGCGAGTAGGTGAGAATTTACAAAGGAATTTGTCAATATCATCAAACTCACACGTTAGCGCGGGACAAAATTGTAAACTCTCAATATACCTTTGGAGGTACGACATCCTATTGCTACTAATATTAGAAATGCAATAAAATAGGATAGAAAAGTGTGAGCTTTGGGCGTATTTGTATACGGGCTGTTTTCCGTAACTATACTTCTTTATGTGGGACTGTTTTTGGATGAGGGTGAAGTAGGATTGCTGAACTATAGGTCAGCTCTCAGCTTAGTCATTAGTCGATCGCGTTGAGATGAATAACCTTGTCAATGCATCTGGAGCCAACTAAGCCGCGGGTTCAACACGATATTTCCTTTACCGTAAGAGCACAATGTCAATTAGCGCAGATTCGCAATCCGTAAATGTTTAATTTATTATAATTTTGTCATTTTTATTTTGGTAAGTTACAGTCTTTATTTACTCTTTTTTTGATAAACATAGTGTAACAATTTTTAAATACGAGTCTTGAAAATAACGATTTTAAGATTGAAAACGAAAAAAGGAAATATACTGAAAATTGCCCGTTTTTATCCTTTTTGGAACCTATATTGAAAAAAAAAGTCTTAATGTAGGAGGTCGAAAATAGACTTCTACAATTAGACACTTAGACGTACAAAGATGACCCGAAAAGATAATTTTGGGTCTTTCGATAATTTTGACTAGTTTTTTTAAATACCATTATTTACCTTTATGACTTTATTTTTTTGTATAGGTATGTAATTGGGTATTTCTTTTTTTTCTAATTTATTTCTGTAAGTACTTTTTGAATAAAGTTGCATATACAATAATAAGCTTGCATATTAAATGATGTTTCGTAAAAAAAGATAACGGTGATATTTATTCTCAATTTAAAAATATTATTTTTATTTGGAACATAATATTTTGAGCTTAGAATAAATTTGTGTTTCAGAAATCACTGCAAAATAATCGAGACAAACAAATATTGCCGTTACACGCTTGCAAGAAAATAGACGGAATACTTTTTACTCGCGACGGAACGGAGGCATATACCGCATATTCTGCATTTAGGGTGGGAGGGTGTTTGTGTATTAAAATGTTCCCATGTATCTTCAAAACGGCTGGACCGATTTAGATACGGTTTTTTACATTTTTCTGTTCTTACATACAGAAACACACAGACCAAAAACAAATATCTGTACTACCACAACAGAAAACGTTGTGTTTTTTTTGTTTCTAATGTAATTTAATTTTGTAAATCTAATATGCTTAAAATGAATTGCTGATTCGTTTGTTTCGCTAAAATTAGCGATTTGGCTAATTTCGGCTATGAAATATTTGTGAACAAGTTGAAATAATGAGAAAATAACACATTTTAAAATTATATCCCGATGTTCCTAGACTTAAGCGGTCTTAGCAAGTTTTTAATATAAATAATTTTAAAATCTGTAGAGGTGGGAATCGAACCCATTACCTTATGTTTGCCTGCCGCTCCACAGAGTTCAAAAAAGGATATCCTATAAGTAAGTAACGGCAAAATTAAATAAATTATTTTGTAACACCTGTCTATTTCTGAATACAGAGCACAGTTGAAGATGTAGATTCACCTGACCAAGCGCGACGCCGGCGCTTTTTTTACTACCGACTTCCAACTTAAGCCACTTGCAATATGAAGTCCTTTGTGTCACAAGAAGAACCTATTTCCAATTAAGCTGGCAGTTTTTCTGCTTTACGTTTGTGGAATTGTGCGTAGTTGGTATTTTACGTAATTATTTCTACTAATCCGTAAAACACCACAAAACCTCGAGTTGGTGTTTCGCGTATGTGGTGTTATGCGTCTAAAGCTTGTCTAAAGGTTTCTAATTGTCAACGTTTCAATACTCGAACGGCGGAATGTCTGTATAATGTTGTCAGTCATTTGATAATAAGAAAAAAATATTGAATCAAAATAAACATAATTAACAATAATGATTATTCGTTATTGGTATAGCTGGAAAATTGGTGGATTCACTGCAAGGATGTATTGTTGTACATAATTGTGAAGAACTCTACATTTTAAGAATAAAATATTGTTCCTGGAAAAGCTGTTTAAATCTAATTTGCTCCTGAAAGTCAGAAGTTCTATTCGTTGGAAGTGCATCACTTGAGAAAAGAAATAGGATTTATGAAAATATTAGCTGCGTCCCGCGATTTTACTCGCGTAAGTCTGGATTCGGAATTTATTTATTTGAATTAAGATATTTCGAAATCTTTAGAGAGTTACCTACCGCGTACCTACTTATTTAGGTATTAAAAAATGAAATAGCTTTTATATCCTATAGCTTGTTTAATATTTCTCTTTTTGTGTAAAAAATAGATTATATAACTAAGCCTATTTTCCTCCTTTTTGAAAACTAGCAGCGCTCCGCGGTTTCACCCGCGTAACTCCCGATCCCGTCGGAATAAAAGGCATATAAATGTATCCCCATACTAAGTTTCATCAAAATCGGTCCAGTAGTTTCGGAGCCAATTTGTTACAAAAAAGAAAACAACAAATAGTTCCTCTTCATAATATTAGTATTTTCAGATTTTTAAATCACAATATATTATAAGTTAAAATTATAATAATAAAACATGTAAGCCTAGAATACAATATTTCCAAGCGATTCGCATCACTAACATAACATTTCGTTGCAATTAAGGAGTGAAAACAGATATGCTCCGGAACGAAACTACAATTAAAATTATCGTACGTATGACCTATTAAAAATATGTTTTTACAAAAAAAACTTTTGTTTAAAAACTGTTATTACTGGAAAGTATTTTGATGATTGTTTAGTTATTTTTAATTTGTCATTTGTTTTTGGAAATTTTTATAGTAATTAATGTTTTCGCGACCGATCGCTCTAGAAGTTTTGGGGGAGGCCTATGTTTAGCAGTGGAAGTCCTGTGACTGATATGATGATATTTAGAATGTTTTAAAAACTTACGAATAAAATATATAAGTTCTCTTTTTAGGGCTACGTACCCAAAGGGTAAAATAGGAACTCTTTTACTAAGTTTATATAATCACTAATTTATTAGAAAAAATATTAAAATTAAGAATCTAATTAAGTTTCCTGAGGTAGGGTGCCCAAAAGGCTGGCCGCTTGGCCAAATTAGCAGCCAGTAGGTACACTGATAAGTTAAAATTGAAAATAGTATAAAATTACTTTTAATCATTTAATTTTCCTAGATGAAGATTTTTATAAAAACAAAGTGAATTTAAAATATATACCTACATCACTTTAAAAACGTATAAAAATTATATTTTTTAATAAATATAATTAATTTAAAAAATGTAATTCGAGAAAAACTAGACATTTTTTCGAACTGATTTTTATATGAATTCCAGAAAATAATTCAGAAAAACCATCGGATAAAACCGGGGGGAGCAGCTAGAAACACATAGTTTAAAAAAAAATAACTTACATATTAGTTTTATGAGAACTTTTATCACCAATATAATCACGGTTGAATTTCCGAATTCAAATGCAGTTTGCCAAGGGAGTCTAGCTGGAAATTCAAATCGAGACCTGCGCATAACGTTCCTAGGCTTTCAAATTAACTGGTACCTGGCGCGTTCACACAGCGTTGGAATAGTTTGGTTGACTTAATACTACAAAATGAAGCATTTTCCACAAACATTTTCGTCAAATAATATTCTTAAGGATTTTATCTACTTGACACAGCTTTGTTATCGTATGGAAGACTAAATACTACCCACAACCTTAAATAAAACTTAAGTTTATTTTATATATTATGTTAAAGTATGTACTTACTATGTATAATTTAACATATAAATAATACATAGAAATTACATACTTTAAGCCCTTAATACAATTCTTCATAGCTTAGCTCGGACAATGTGGGACTTTTTGTATGACTTTTAGCCTTGAGGAACTTTAAAATAGGAGTTTCTCAATTCGTCGGAATCTTTTTTTAGATTAAATTTTTAAACCTTTCTATGTGCTTTTGTGGGGTTCGTATTCCCGATCTCTCGCGGGTTTTATTTAGCCCTAGATGTCCCACACGAGACCGTTGGGTGGTGCTAAAGGAGCAGTTACACGGTGGGCGGCTTAGGCCGCGTCTTGTCGTATCGCCAAGCGGACTTGTTCGTGTTCTGATACGTCGGCCGGTGCAGCTACAAAATGAAGACGGGTCGAAAAAGTTTTTGTTCTACTGCCATCTTCCTACAGTCTCTCAAGTTCCTCGAAGCGCCCCATTTATTTGGGGGGTCTTAGCGAGTATAGGTAGGTATATGTCCCACAACATAAGGAGGTTTGTTTTGAAATATCTCTAATAATAAATATTACTATTGGATAATGATAACCAGTGCAGACTTGATGCCAAAGTAAGACCTGAAAATTAGTATTGAGTTTATTGGAAAAATAATCTATATTGGATAAATAGTAGCGTATGTGTTATACACTCCAGCTATCTATATATAGGCTTACCATAATAAAGAAGAGCCAAACCGGGACGCAGAAAGGAAGATGCTCATTTTCGTTTTGCTTTTCGCCTTATTTATGTTTTTCAATTTTGAAGTGCAATCAATATTACGAAGATCAGAAAACATACTTATTAATAAACTAGCTGTTGCCCGCGACTTCGTTCGCGATGTGGTTTTGGTATATTTAGAATACCTAGCCGTATATTTTCCCGCATAGATACTATTTTCGGTTTAAGTTATAATAACAAAATAGGTAGTAATATTGTTTTTAAACTATATTTTTTAATTGATTTGGTGAAGGCACTTATGTGCTAGTAATATTTTTTTTAATAATTTCACACTAATAAAGCATAATACACAACAATATAATACGCTATAACTAAGTCTAAGTCCTATTCGCACAAAACTTTAAACATACTTTGTCTTCCTAGTTATATTTGGTTTTTTATAAATTAAAGAAAAAATAATTATTAACTACTTTTGTCCCTGGATTAATATTCTTCCATTCATAATTTATGAGGTAATAGTATTTTTAACACCAACATCATGCAAATAATAATCTATTTTGGTGCAAATAATATTTTGTATTATTTTTATTTTTAAATATTAATATTAATGATTAAAAAGAATAGCCATTGGACAGAACAGATACTAAAACTTAAAATAACGCGATGCACATTGAAATCCTTACATATTGATAGCATGCATTACGTTGAACAAAAAACGCTTTCACACCAAACATTTAAAGCGTCTCGGAATCGGGGTATTTGAAGGAATGTGATGTCCTATGATTTTACAAAAGTGTACGGTGCCCTTTGAGTCTCATACCTATCGGTAGAGGACATCGAAAAAATAAAAACAAATAATAAATAACACCAAACCCCTAAAACGTCTTGGAGACAGGGTTTTTGAAGAAACGTGATGTTCCATGATTTTCCAATGAGCGCGGTGACTTAATGCCAAAAAGAATAGTGTAAAATTATGTTATGCCTAGGGTTATTATGCCGAAGCCAATTATGACAAATCCTTTATGCCAACTACAAAAGGACGTACAACTTCTAAAGCGTCTCGTAAATGGAATAAAAAAGAAAAATTAAAAAGGAGAATGGTCTTTCTGGGCCTGGAGGCCTCATGAAATGAGTCATATATCAAATGAAAGGTGGTTTCAAGAGGAACATTTTATTGTAGGACCACTTTTTCAAATTAGTTGTGAGATCGGAGTTATAGGTCATTAATGATAGGTGATCGATTCACTCTCCGTACACCAGTAGGGAGTATTAACGCCGTAATAGAATCAAATGTAGCCATCGTATAGCAATGAGTCATATATCAAATGATAGGTTATTTCAAAAGGAATAATTTAATGTATGATGATTTTTAAAATTATTTTTATTTTTAGTTTTATAGGCCATTTATGCCAAGTAGTAGGTATAGGTGACTGAGGTCTTCTCTTGTGCAATGCAAAAGCTTGATTAGAACCAGATGTTGGTCTCCTCATGAAACGAGGCATATATCAAATGAAAGGTGGTTTCAAGAAAAACATTTTATTTTCAGACCACTTTTTCAAAATAGTTGTGAGTTCGGAGATATAGGTCATTAATGGTAGGTGGTCGTTTCACTTGCGAGTTTTCTCCTTACACCGCTAGGGAGTATTAACGCCTGAATAGAACCAGATGTACCCATCATATAGCAACGAGTCATACATCAAACTAGCAGCGCTCCGCGGTTTCACCCGCGTAACTACGTGCGTAATATCGAAATATAAAATAGTCTAAACCCTTATTCAACAATGGACTATGCAACACAAAAATATTTTATTTTCTATCCGAACCAGTAGTTTCTGAGATCAGAGCGATCAAAGAAACAAATAAACACTTTGTATGCTAAGTAGTAGGTATAGGTGACTGAGGTCTTCACTTGTGCAATACAGATGCTTGGTTAAAAGCAGATGTTGCTCTCCTCTTGAAACGAGTCATTTATAAAATGAAAGGTGGTTTTAAGGGGAACCATTTTATTGTAAGACTATATTTTCGAAATAGTAGTGGTTTCGTAGTTAGAGATCGATAAATGTACTTAAGTAAGTATTCAGTTGTATCAGAAATAGTTGTCGTGATTTAGTCATCACTACCTAATACTATTTAGTGGCATAGCAGGCTGATAAAAAGCATGATGCTTATCGTAACCGAGGTATAGGTTATGATACTTAAGTAGGATTATAAATAGGTTTAATGTCCTGCAAACCACACAAGAAAAGAATGCTCACGTCTCGTGACGGGTCTTGTACAATAGGTATAATAATGATACCACATACCTTTCTACGAGTACCTATCGTGCGTTTCTTTTGTTACTGCAATAATATCTATTCAGATTTTCCTGTTTGGGGACTAGGTATTTTTCTAATCGACTAAATCGATTGTGATGAAACTCGGTATGGAAAATGTTGGAGACCTAGATTAACACAAAATATTATTTTTCTCGATATTCCCACTGAATAGAGACTAACGCTGATGCAACTATGAATCTTCGTTATCAATTTCATTGAGAGGAATAATTTCCAAGGGTTATTCCTTTCGACTCCCGCTTATAGGGGCCGTAAGGGAAATCTTACGACCTCCACTCAATAATAAAAGTGCGGGGTGGTGGTCCAACCATGGGGCCCATTAAGCGGGAGTCGAAAGGAATAATCCTCTATTTCATTAATTCTGTATTCACAATCCGCGTAGAACCACCGCACACTTGGGCCTCCAACTATAGGTCGTGGTTCAACTTTTTAAATAGTTGGACCACGGGACTGTTCAGAGTCCCGTTGGACATTCATGACGCGGAGTCTGAAGATTTAAGTTATTTCGTTAAATAACAGAACACTGTTTGTCGAGAAAATATTATTTACACAAAATACGCAATAATAAATGAAAAACCACAGTAAACTTAACACAAAAACATAATAAAATAACAAAAGATATTACTAACTAAAACGTTTAAAATAATTAAAAATGCATTTGCTGCATAAGCTGCATCTGCATAAGCTATTGCATAGCTTTTATCGCGGGCTTTGAGCGCAGCGCCCGAATCAAGAATAAAACCTAACTCCACCCACCATGTAGCTCGGCCGAGCGTTCGCTTAAGTGTATGTGTATGGTACGAAGCTCGCACGATGCAATAGCTTTACCGCGGCAGTCCCGGGTGCCACACATATTTTTTTAAATAAAGGAACAACACTGACCGTACTGTCGTATAAAGCCACATCAGCAACATCACGACAGGGCGCTGGCGGCGGCGCAGCATGGTCATACGACGCTTTGGCCATTTTCGTCTTTTCATTTATTTTGTTAAATAAGTTAATAATATCTTGAACTAAATATATATCTACTTGAATTCGATTACTGAGAAAAAACCTACTAAGTACTAAACTCTGGCAATATACACAAGCCGTGCGAAGCTATGATTTGACATGAAAGTTGTCAGTGAAAGCGATTTTCCCTATGGCTGAAAGTTTTACTTTCAACACGCTCGTTAGGCACTTTCGGAGTATGAATAATGAAGAGTACCTTTTGTTTTTTGAAGATACCTAGTCCAAAAAAGATGGTTTTGCTTTGTCGGAACTTATTGATTGCAATAGGTGTCGACAAAGCAAACCATCGACATCAAAATGGCTTGCGTATGACTCTACATCTGAGCTCACGACTCGTGATGGTACCTATACCTCGGTTACGATAAGCATCATGCTTTTTATCAGCCTGTTGTGTCACTAAATAATGCTAAATAGTGATGTCTATATCACGACAGACATTGTCAACAATTTCTGATACTACCGAATACTTACTTAAGTACATTTAACGATCTCTTACTTCGAAACCACTAATATTTCGACAAAGTAGTCTTACAATAAAATGTTTCCCTTAAAACCACCTTTCATTTGATATATGACTTGTTTCATGAGGAGGGCAACATATTCTGTTTATAGCCAAGCATCTGCATTGCATAAGGAAAGACCTTAGTCACCGATATCTACTAATTAACAGAAATGACCTATAACCCCTAAAATAGAAATAATTTTTAAAAGTCATGATACACTAAATTATATCTCATGAAATAAACTATTATTTGATATAATATGACTTATTACTATACGATGGCTACATCTGATTCTATTCTGGTGTTAATACTCCCTCGTGGTGTACGGAGAAAGTTCGCAAGTGTACCGACCACCTACCATTATTAACCTAAAACTTCGAATCCACAACTATTTTTAAAAAGTGGTCATATAATAAAATGTTTTTCTTGAAATCACCTTTCATTTGCTATATGCCTCGTTTTATGAGGAGTGCAACATCTGCTTCTAACCAAGCGTTTGTATTGCACAAGGGAAAACCTCAATCACCTATACCTACTACTACTTAGCCTATAACGGCCTATAACTCTAAAAATAAAAATATTTTTTGAAAGTCATGATACACTGAATTATTCCTCTTGAAATAAACTATTATTTGGTGTATGACTCATTACTGTACGATGGCTACATCTGGTTCTATTCAGGCGTTAATACTCCCTAGCGTTGTACGGAGAAAACTCGCAAGTGAAACGACCACCTACCATTAATGACCTATATCTCCGAACCCACAACTATTTTGAAAAAGTGGTCTGAAAATAAAATGTTTTTCTTGAAACCACCTTTCATTTGATATATGCCTCGTTTCATGAGGAGACCAACATCTGATTCTAATCAAGCTTTTGCATTGCACAAGAGAAGACCTCAGACACCTATACCTACTACTTAGCATAAATGGCCTATAACTCTAAAAATAAAAATAATTTTAAAAATCATCATACATTAAATTATTTCTTTTGAAATAACCTATCATTTGATATATGACTCATTGCCATACGATGGTTACATTTGATTCTATTAAGGCGCTAATACTCCCTAGTGGTGTACGGAGAGTAAATCGACCACCTATCATTAATGACCTATAACTCCGATCTCACAACTAATTTGAAAAAGTGGTCATACAATAAAATGTTCCTCTTGAAACCACCTTTCATTTGATATATGACTCGTTTCATGAGGCCTCCAGGCCCAAGCTCTGTACATTTTTTCCCATTCTCCTTTAAAAACCTAAAAAAAATAATTTGAACGTAAAAAGCCTAAAAAAAGCAAAAAAAACTATGAATAAAACCCTACAAAAAGAAAATAAAATAACCCCGAAATTATGACCCTACGTAAGTAGGTACATCTGATTTTTTTTTGTTAAATATTGTCGCGTCGGGGACCGCTCTTATTTTAGAGTCAATTTAATATGATGTAAGAGTCGTCGTTGAATTTTTTGTTTAAGCATTTATTTGGATAGTTAAGTTGTGTAAGTATTTAGTTTTTAAGTACTTGTAATTCTTAATACTTACTTTAACATTTTCGTTGAAATTTTAATATTATCATTTTATGTTTTATAGGTAAAAAGCGGCCCCCGACGCGACAATATTTAATCAAAAAAATTGAGATGTACTACCTACTTACGGAGGGTCATAATTTCGGGGTTATTATTTTTCTTTTTGTAGGGGTTTATTCATAGTTTTTTTGCTTTTTTTAGGCTTTTTACGTTCATTACTATTTTTATTATTTTGTGTCAGGGTTTTTTAAATTTTGAATTTAATTTTTATTTCATCCTTTTTGTAGGGACGGACTTTTTTATTAGCTGCTTCTAATGTGCAAGTCATTCCCTTTCATTTGATACCCCACTCGGGCATATCTACTCACATTCGGTTGTTAATCTTGATTTTAATCCCCCATAACTTTCAGATGGCTAAACCAATTTCGATAAAACATAGCTATTTGTAAAGTACAAATCATGTCCTTACATTTGATACCCCACTCGAGCCTATCTACTCACTAACATTCGGTTTTTAATCCTGACTTTTATCCCTCATAAACCTCAAACGGCTGAACCGATTTTGATCAAACATAGCTAAAAGCACTCTCGGCTAATTCACCTTTCAAACAAAAAAACCTAAATTAAAATCGGTTCACCCGTTCGGGAGTTACGATGTCACAGACAGACACACACACACACACACACACACACACAGACACGTCAAACTTATAACACCCCGTCGTTTTTACGTCAAGGGTTAGAAATGATGTCTTATGATTTTTCAAAAGTGTGCGGTTCACTTTGAGTCCCATAGCCATCGAAATGAACAAATAATGCCCTCAAACAAAACCTTTAAAGCATAAGGGCATTATTTATTCATCTGGTCTAAAATCACAGCGCAAAAAACATAACACATAATATACCACGCTCCCATACTGAATGGCAGGACCCCTTTTGCAATTTTCAGAATTCTTGACCAAATTGTCCAGTTTTTTTATGAGGTAGCTGGCAGGGCTACGTAATATTCGGGAAAACAAAATGAAAAATTGATTCTTACAAATATCTATCTATTTTTTAACCAACTTCAAAAAAGGAGGAGGTTCTCAATTCGTCGCGTATTTTTTTTATGTATGTTCGCTGATTACTCGTAAAAGGTTGGATCGATTTTTTATTTTTTTATTTTTATTAATTATAATGGCTTCGCACGGCTTGTGCATTTAGCCAGTGTCAAGTTATATTTTATAGTAAAGCGGTGGCAATCTTACCATAACCTTAATAAGAGATTTGGACGCAATGAGAAAACTTCATGTTTGACACTTATTTTTACTTTCACTACACTTGTGCACTTTCACAGAACTAAATTGAATAACATTCCACCAGAATTATACAATTCAACTCGGGTTACAACTAAGTTTCATAAAAAAAAACTGCAGCACGACATGTTGTTAACTCGTTCCCGCCAAAACTCCCGGACCGATTTGAAAAATTCTTTTTTGTTTTAATTTTCTAAGGTTTCCGCGACTTGAACTCATAATTCAGTCTATTTCATTAGAGATAAGCAGGAAATAAGCGCGATAGAAATGTGACATCGAAGAGGTCTTCGGTAAAGGAGATCGGTAATATTACGTAGTAGTACCTCTTTGTACTAACCTCATTTTCAGTTTCACGTAGGTAGTATTAAATGCAAACTATTTGGTTTCATGACAGCTGCCATCTTGAGTGGAGGCATGTACTGTACTATGACTTTTTGAAGCACTCGAAAAATAGAAACCCATAGAAGATCACTCTTTTGTCCGTCTGTCTGTCAGTGTGTCACTACCGATATTCTCAGAGACGGGTGGACCTAGTAAGTTGATTTTTAGGAAGTTTCATAGTAAATACTCAATATAGTATGTTATATCGAATACGTAAAAAAGTCGTGGTAAGGGTACTGTTTTCTTCTGACGTTCGATTATGTTTTACCACGGAAAAATATTTCGATTTCATATTTATTTAATGTTTTTTCATCAAATATCATAATTATTGTATTAAAGTTAAATTGAAACATACCCTAAATGTTATTCTGATATTTTCTGAACATATTCATGTGGACCTTGTTCAAATCTGTTCTGTAGTTTATAAGATTACCTGGTTCAAACAAACAGACAAACAAACAGACAAAAATTCTAAAAACTACCCTATCGTGTTCAGCTAACGATTTTAAGACGACCTGTGTATTTTTTTTCTGGATATCTTACAATTACAGATTTTTTTATGTCTACAGATTTATTATATGTATAGATGTAAATATATTTTTTTATTAAAAAAAGAGATAACATACAATTTGAACAAACAACTCCAAAAAGCACAGGTTTATTTTTCGCCCACTTTTGCTTTATATTTTTCAGTAGAGTTCACTTTCTTCAGAATCCTTTTATCGTGGTTAATTTTGTCATAACATGACATGTTAAAAGTTAAGTTGAGTTTGGGTTCCACGATGCATTCTTCCATCCTACTCCGATCGTCAATCGATCAAGTTTGACCGGGACGTATGGTAAGCCTATCTATATACTAAGCTTCATCGCAATCGATTCATAGTTTTTACCTAAAGAGAAAACAAACATACCAACATACAAAACTCTAAGCGGTTGATCAAAAAGCATCAAGTCACCATCGATATGAGAGCTGTATTTACAGCTGTAGTATCACAGCAAATAATTTTTACTTTATGTTGGGGATTTCAATCTCTAATGGTATACCAAACTGCTTTCAAACTTTTCACTTCTTGAAGAGCTTTCCAAACTGGGCACAACAATAAATTGCTCCTATTCTATATGAAAATACCTATAGGAAGCCGTTCTTTTGGTTTATTGCAATCTGAAGCAGGCAAGAGCTTACTATCTGACTATCTGGTACTTTGTTTTGAAAAGCAACTTTGGCACCAGCGCGACCTTTGGACCTATAATCTCGAAGAACTTGAGCGGCAAAATACCACCGTCATTTTTCTTTTAAGATCTAAGGCGTGTTTTTTCTTCAGTTAGTCAGTTTTTTTTGTCCAAGTACTCCTACTAAATGACCAGGTTCACCTGACGCTGCAATTACGTTCTGGCTTCATTTAATTTTAAAAATAGAAGCGCGTTGCCGTGTGTTATGTTGAACAGATTGTCCATCGTTGACAAACTCGTGTCGGTGCTGCTTAAACACGTCTTCTGTTTTTTGTGTATTTGTAGTTATGGATTTAGTAGGTATTCATTAAACTCGCGAATATTAAAATTGGAACTTTCGTTGACAATTTAATTCAATTCGTGAATTTTATGAATCAAAACAGCCAAAAAATAAGAGTGCAGATTGAACCATACCCATTATTTGATGTTTAACGCTCCCAGTGACCCCTTTCTAGAACTACGTAATTCAACTGACCCGACTAATCGTAGACAAATAAAAGTTATAACTAGCATAATAGCAAGAACATGAACACTTAGCTCAGGTTCATGTTCGTGCAAGTATGGTGCATTTCGGCACTTTATACTGGACTTATTTCGATGCAACTCGGCACGGTTTGCCGCCGTGGTCATAGGATGTGTTATAGCATTATACAAAAAATTAACTTTGTTTGGACACCCTAATAGGTTTTATCTTTTAGGAAAGCATGGTTTCCTACATCTTAGACCACATCGTCACTTACCAAAGTTACGATGCGTCAAAGAGTATCACTAATAGTTCGTGTGATCAGACGCTGACCTATTTATTATAAAAATAACTTTTTTGATATATTTTGGCAAATTAATATTATTGTAATGATGATGAGCATGAAAGATGCAATATTCCATGTAAACATCTTTCATCGTCGTAGTATTTTTGTAAGAAATAGGCTGTTGGAAATCGTAGTCTGCTCGTAATTTTTCCTTTTTTACGCTTTTTAAAACTGAACAGTGTAATTAAAAATCATTGGGTAATTGAGAAATGACATTAAACATTACACAAAAGAAAAAATAACACAAAGTTCACATGCACACAAATAAAACACTCCGTCCAGAGCGTCTCCGCGCGGCATAGTCCCCATAAGGCTGGCGGCATTCCCTCTCTGAATAGCCTGGCTCACCCGTTGAGCTTTGATATATTTTGTGCATTAAAATAAGTTGCAAAAGTTTATTTTTATAATTACAAGAAACTAAACGCGACGGCCACGAGTGTGACGTCACAACGTCAACTTGCAGTACATTTCACTGGAGGAATATAAAACCTCCATGGAAAGAACCTTCAAATAGGGCCTGTAACGAACGGAAGGAAAAATCTTTTGAAGAAAGGGCTTCGGAGAAAACACATGCAGTTGGCTGACTTGCAACAATAAAGTATTTTTTTGCTGAAAGGAATGAATCTGTCTGTCATTTCCACCGACAAACGATCTGCTCATAGTGAAAAGCTTGATCGCAGACAAAAGGAGAAAAAAACCGGCCAAGTACGAGTCGGAGTTGCGTACGAACGGTTCCGTACCATGTTGTAGAAACCCATCTAAAATATTTTTTTCAGTTTTTCGTATTTGTAAAAAGCGGTAACATAAATACATAATCTGTGAAAAATGTAACTGTCTAGCTATCACGGTTTATGAGATACAGCCTGGAAACAGACAGACGTACGGAATTTTTCATAAAGTAGGAATTCTCATAGAAATTTAGTTAAGATCTGATGAGAAATTTCGGAATGATAGCTCTCCGAAATACTGTAAAATACTCACTTTTAAATATCTTCTAATCATAAGACTTCTTTATTTTTGTGCTTTCGAAGTCTACTGTTCAGATAACTACAAATATTAAAAAAATAATGTTACCCGTGACTTCTTATCACTACATAGTATAAAACAGATTCGGTTCCCGCTGTCTGTCCCTTTTTGTGCTTAGATCTAAATTACGCAACGGATTTTGACGCGGTTTTTAATAGATAATGATTTGTATAATAAATGCATAATATAGTCGCGCGAAGCCGGGGGCTGGTGCTAGTTATAAATAATAAATCAAAGATGGTTTGGTATCCTGTATTGGTATCCTCAGTAAAGACTTTGTAGCACTAACTAATTATTCAATAAAGCGGCGCCGGGCGGCGGCGCGCGTACTGTTTGTGTATTTCTAGCACTGATGGACATTTGAAAAGTGTAATTTGTTTCAATTCGTCCACGGTTCCTAACCTGCGGGCTATTACCCCTGCGGTTTTACTTGACTGTCATGTATAATAAAGATTTGATGCGGTTGCAGCGCGGGAAACATTGATTACATTAAATTATTATTATACCTACAGATATCTAATACCTAATAAGGTACTTGCGGGTTATAATAACCAAATTTAATAACTAAATATTTAGTAGGCATAGGGAAAACTACTTAAAACAGTTCGTTAGATAAATATTTGCTTAATTGTCAATATAAAAAACAATCCATTTAATAATTTCTTACTATTTTGTCACTAAGCTTTTTATTAGTGACAAAATTATTATTAAAACGTTTTTATTAGTTTCACCTGTATGTTTTTATTATAATATTAAGGTTTTTCAAAAACCCTTTTAATGACCCTTACTATCCACAGCCTTATTACCTTACGATTGTTACCTAATCAATTTTTTAATTTTCAAAAATTTAATTTACATTGTTCGTTGACCGCAGTTTTGAAAATAAGTTTAGTTTAGAATGTTTTTAACTCAAGCAAGGTTTAAAACTAAAGAAGGTTAGGTACAATATCATTAACTAAGTCACGGTGTGCCATATTTGGATAAAATGTTAAGAACCATTGCACCACGTGAACTAACAGGTGGTTCTGTGCGGTATTTCAAGACAGCTATAAGGGGGGGTCCTCGTAACTAATAATAGAAGAGTTATAAAATGCACATAACAGAATAAAAACAGTATTTATTTTATCGTTTAGTATTTTTATACCTTTTATATCATATTGTATAATATGTCGATATGATATGTTGATATGCTTTGTAATTGTATTTGTGTGTGTAAATTAATTTATATTATCGTCAATAATCTAAAATTTACATAAAAATTCAACATGAGGGCTGTGATCTGTTCGAGTGGTTCGATCAATCGAAATACGATCGAAACGGAAACAAAATAAAATCGATATGGAAAAATAAGACGATCGAAAAAAAAACAGAAGAATCTCTTCTACGTCTTATTCTAGCGAGTTGGAAAATTCTTAAAAGATTAAAGAAATTATTATTAATCTAAATTCTTACATCGAAATAACTGACGCAGAGATAGTTCTTTCTGAGATTCATGATTTGCAGACATTTGGATTGAGAGCTATTGCTTCCTGTTTTTACAAATTTTATTTTAAGTTTAAATTAAATTCGCGAGAAATAAAGAAAGAAATAGGTCCTTAGTTCAAATGCACGTAACTTTTGACCGTTGTTACACATACAAGCGAACGATCTTGATATCAAAATTAAAAAAGTATACTGTGTTATTAGAGTCGGCCTTTGATTTCCACTCAACAACAAACAACAATTCAGTTGATTGCAGTCGGGCTCATACTTAACTTCCGTAACTCTTGATGCTAACAAATGGCGCTAAGAGTTTTTCTTAATTGCGCTATCGTCGGCAAATGCTCCCGTACATCGGCAGGAGATATTTTAACTAAAGATTTTTTGTATTTCGTCTTCTAATTTTAGCGGCAAAAGAAAATATAACTGTCCCGCGTTTTCACCCGTATAGGTCCTGCGTAATCCCATGGGAATATTTACGATTTATAATAGCATTAGGGCCCATAATAATTTCAAAATATTCCCAAATGCCGATTGGTGGGAGGAATGAGAATCCTTTTTCCCGTTGCTCCGATTTATTTATTGCACACTTGTGTAATAATCATTGATGATTACGGTCGGACGGCTAACGGGTATCCTTGAAGATTATTTCAATTTAAGTGATTTCAATGTCTTCTATAAGTACATTGTCATAGGTTAAAAGGTGGCCGTGCAACTAAAAAATATGCATATTTTTTCTATACAAGTACTATATTTTTCTAAGACTGACAAAACACTGTTGGTAATCCGAACCATCATGAAGTTTTTACCCAAAAGAAGCTAAATCGGCAAAATTTGTCAGTTGTAGGTTAAAATGGCTAAATAATTATTTTTGGCTAAATATAATATAAATGGCTAAAAATTGTATAAGTATGCTTCGTATGAATAATTTGTAATCATGTTGATCTAATCAATTATTTATTTCCCTTTCTAAATGAATCGATCCTTTAGATTTTCTGGAGATATAATAGCATCTTCTGCCAAAACAATAAAATAAGTTAAGGTTTTAAATTCAAAATCTATTTTGAAATTCTTTGCATTAAAAGTTTGAAAATATGAGGACGCTCGTGCGTCGTATACGCCTAAATGCATTGCTCAACTTCCAAGTCGCATGATACCAATTTTCTATATTTTTCTCAGAACAGACAATAATTACAAGCAATAGAAACCTTAATAAAATAAAAACTCTGTAACAGCTCTCTTATTCACATCTAGTAACACAACGTGCACGAGAATAAGTGAAACCAAAAACACCTCATTGTTTTTATTATTTCGGAAAGTCACAAGTTAAAATGGCAAATGGTTGTCATAATGCTACTAAATTGAATATGTTACTAACTGCCTTAATCTTTTCCGTGACGTTAAATCAACATAATATGGTCGCATTGTTATGGATCCTGAAGCTTTGTTTTGTATTTGGTGGATTTGTGTTAATTTTGTGTAAATAATAAAGTAACCTTTCGAAAATATCTATTCCAACGAATGAAGGCCTAAATCTCGGCCTTGCGCTACAAACCGAAATATTTGTTCCGGATCTCTAGATATTTTAGGAATCTGTTATATCAAGGCACGTGTGGCTGAAAGCTGCAGGTCTCATGAAACAATGGAAAGACAATACGAATGAGTTAGTGACTTTTCTTTGGTGAGTTTTGTTGTAAAATTTGCATTATTTGTAATAATAAAAGGACTAAGTACGTAACAAAAAGATATTATAAATTATGTTAAGTCCAGTTTTCACATACTGTTTGTCTATTTACTCCTTTTTTAAACAAAACTAGCTATCCCGACAAACGTTGTTTTGCCATTTACAAAAAATGAAAATAAAAAACAGGATAAAAATGATGTTGTTCGGATCAATGGGCAAGTCATATAGCTCCCAGACTAACAACCGCTGGAGAGTACAGGTTCTCGAGTGGCGGCCGCGATGCAACGCGAAACGGAGTGTTGGGAAACCAGCTGGTCTGTGGACCGAAGACATTGTAGCAGTCGCGGGTAGTCGGTGGATGGAGGATGGAGGCCTATGTCCAGCATTGGACGTGTATGAGCTGATACAACGTTAATAAACAATTTAAGGTTATCGTAGTGAAGTAATATTTGTATAGATATTATTGACTCAACCATACATTTTGTTTTAGATTCCCCAAAGATGAAACGGTAAAAATATATGTTTCAATATGCAATTGGACACAGAAAATACAGCCAACAATAAAAAGCAAGTGCTTTATTTTAATTTCAAGAAATTTTCAGCCAACTGCAAATTATAGTAACCTTACCCTTAAAATTTGGCTATTTTGACTGTAGTAACATCTTTAATTTTGTGATACTTTATGGTCTGTCGTTTAGACGAGTAGAGCAGAGTTCACAGCTTATTAAAAGTAAGTATTCAAAAAGTATCATTATTTTCTTTTCCTGCCTTGTACAGACTAAAGTACCCTTTACAAGGTGGTATCGTCGTAATTTGTATACGATTTGTGTTTGTTAAATAAGTCCAAAACGTATTTTATTACGGTAAGTAACATTTCAATTTTTAACTCAGAAGTATGAAATACCATCTATGGGATTTTATTTTTTAATAAATCTTAACTATAAGAACTGAACTAGAAGAACTATAAGAATTCTTGTTTTCTTTATCGATATTAAAGTCGCAATAGCAACACCACTAGCATTAAGAAAAGCTAGTGACAAGTAGTGACAACCTTTATTTGTCGAGTACGAATGTTTAAGCATCCCTTTCTAATACCTTTTCAATGGCGTAAGTCAAAATAGTACAAACTGATAACATGTGCTGCTATTTTAGTAAAGTTTCTATTGTTTTAGCTATTGTTCTGAGTCGCATGACACCAATTTTCATTATTTTTTAACATTTCGTCATCGGTGTTGCCCATAGAGATACAATGGAGGGTGTTGCCATTAAAATGTGTAATGTAATTTTTTTATTCGTTTTACGCAAAAAAATTGAAATACGGTAACTACCGCTACAAACACTGAACGTAAAACTGTCTATAATGTCCTAATAATTTAATTCAAGTCAACAGTAACTGTCGTCATTACAATATTTTCTATTTTTGGAAGAGATGAAAACACAAACAACTATGTCTATTAGCCACTCGCCTGTCAGCGTAAGTGGTTGAGGCCACACGTGACTTTCAGAAATAGCGAATTTCCAATGTCGAACGAATATTGGTAGAAATCAATAGGTCGACACAAGGCCAACGATTCAAAAATAGAGAGTTAACAGTTTTGTAATTAATTGCTGTTGAAGGCTTGATATCTTCTTTTGTGATGTAAAAAATGACATTATTCAGAAGGAATCAATTCGCATGAGATCACATTGAATGGTCTTAAATACTAAGTTAGAATGTGATTGTCGGAAACAATGAAAAGAAGACACAAGAAACTCATAGGGGAAGAAAGTCACAGCCAAAATTATTTATTCAATAGGAGTCATGGAATGCATTATATCACTATGAAGCGTCTTAAAGAACATCTTAACCAATAGATGAGTTTATTTCTTCCCGGTTATAAGAAGTATTACAAACTTTCGCGATGGCGTCCCGATGAAGTAGGGCTCTAAGAAATGATGAAGCGACATGTCTAATAAGGGCTTAGCAGCATGAACTAGATCGGTAATTAGTTCGTTCTCGATATTAATTTAAAAAAAAACTATGTTGTTGCCCTTATACAGGGTGTCCGGTGGCAGATTTATGTTTTTGAAAGGGTAAATTTAAAAAAGTTATAAACGGTGCGGGGGGAGGGCGGTGTCATTCGACGCTCCGAGAGTGCGGATTCGTTAGTCACAATGCCGCAGTGGTCGGGGCAGCACCGTGCGTACGCTATTGAGGCGTTTTTTAAGAGTAGTGATTCCTACGTGACTGCGCGCCGACAGTTTTGTTCCCACTTCAATATTCGGCGATTGAGCGACGGACCAAGTGTTAATTTGATTAGATCGTGGGTGGAAAGGTTTCGTCAGACATCTTCTGCTTTAAACACCCCTCAGCCGGGACCCAGCAGGACATCAAGAACCAAAGAAAACATTCAAGAGGTTGAAAGAAGCCTACGTGAAAATCCTCGACTGTCAGTGCGGAAGAGAGCAGCCGCTTTGGGACTCCCTAAAACGATTGTTCACGAAATTTTAAAGAAAGACTTAAAGTTTCATCCTTTTAAGATTCAATTAGTCCAAGAACTTAAAGAAAACGACTTCATTTTACGAAAAACCTTCTGTGAACGGATGTTAGAGAGATTTCGCACGGTAAATTGCATTTTTTGGAGCGATGAGGCCCATTTTCATTTGAACGGGCATGTCAACAAACAAAACTGTCGCTACTGGGCCCCAAAAACACGTAATCCGCGACTGAAACATCAACGGCCCCTGCATTGCCCAAAAGTTACAGTTTGGTGCGCCTTATCGACGAACGGAATCATCGGTCCCTTTTTTTTTGAAAATTCACGAGGCCAAGCTGTAAATGTCAACAGTGAAAACTATGGACGCATGATCACTGAATATTTCTTACCAAACTTGCGAGCACATCCATCCTACTCAACGCACACATGGTTTCAGCAAGATGGGGCGACTCCACATACAGCCAGGACATCTATGGATTTGCTTCGACAAAATTTTCCGCATAAATTGATAAGCCGCTTTGGAGATATCCCGTGGCCACCGAGGTCACCAGATTTAACTCCCATGGACTTTTTTTTATGGGGGTATCTCAAAAGTAAGGTTTACATTAATAATCCTCGGTCTGTTGTGCAGTTGAAGGAAAATATCCGCAATGAAATTCAGCAAATCCAGCCGAGCCTGTTGCAACGTGTAGCACGAAATACGGTTGATCGTTTTCAACAGTGTGTGCGTCTAAATGGACAACATTTGGATGAAATCATTTTTAAAAAGTAAAATCCGCATTATCCCTGTATTGATTCAATTCGTTAATAAAACCATAAGAAAATAAACTTTTCTTTTATTACCTTTCCAAAACATAAATCCGCCACCGGACACCCTGTAGTTTCAAAGATTTCTAATCATTTTTCTTTTTTAACAGACTTCAAAAAAAGAAGGATGATCTTAATTCAACTGTATATTTGTTTTCTTTTTTATGGTTGTCGGGCATAATTTTATTTCAATTTCAATTGAATGTATTTATTGTTTGTCACAGGTTCTTAAAAAATAGCATATAATAGTTCCTTTGTAACAATACCACTAGGTGTACAATAATATTTAGTATTAAGCCACATTTTAGATTTCCAATAATATACACAAAATACACATGTCATTTAAATTAACACAGCAAATAAAAATAATGTTAAGTAATAATATTAATGTCAATGAAATAATTAAATAAAAAAAAACACGACAAAAAATCATTAATTTAAATCATATACCTAGTCAAGTTTAGTCATAAAATGGATTTTTTTTTTTTTTTTTTTTTTTTTTTTTCTTTTATTATGGCTTCGCACGTGTGCATTTAGCCAGTGTCAAGTTATATTTTGCATCAAATTATGACCCGATTTTTCATAAATCGGGCCTAAAGTGTTTCAATACAGTCAAAGTCGTCATAGTCCGTCAAGTCAGGGGCTATAGTAAAGCGGTGGCAAGTTTACCATAACCTTAATAGGAGATTTGGAGGCAACGAGAAAACTTCATGTTTGACACTGATTTTTACTTTCACTACACTTGTGCACTTTCACAGAACTAAATTGAATAACATTCCACCAGAATTATACAATTCAACTCGGTTACATCTAAGTTTCATGAAAATAAAACTGCAGCACGACATGTTGTTAACTCGTTCCCGCCAAAAAAAGATAAAATGGATTTGTCATTTAAGAATTCATTAATTGAGTAATATGACTTATTTATTAAAAAAATCTTTAACGAGGCCTTTATTGTCTATGAACCGATTTTGATAATTCTTATTAATATTATACTAGCTACGCCAAGCGATTTTACAAGCGTAAATGTCTCTTTAAACTTTTTTTTTATTTCCTACAACCACAGAATGCACAATAGTTACAAACTTTATCAGCCCTTTTTAAACATTCAGAGGTAAAGTTTTGATCATGGGTCGTGATGAGTCAATTTCTCTTTAATTGAGACTTTTATCACTTACGAGAAATAGGCGCACAGCGATACAAATTTTCACATAATCCAGCCTGAAATTATAAAAAATCGCTAAAACAGATTAGAAATCGCAATAGACAACACTTGCATAACCAATTACACTAGAAAGGCGAAAGTTTGTATTGTTTTTACCTCTTTACGTGATATTCGGAGTTTACCGTAGCTAGAGCCCAGAGCAAGAACATTTTGACATTAGCGATTTGAAATTTTGACACCTAAGATACATAATGACATCTTGACATCATAACTATTAATACCCAGTCCCAGTTTAGTGTGGTTTAGTTTGAATCGCGGCCAGCGTTTAACAGCAGCCCAAAGTAAAGATATTTTGTCATTAGCAATTTGTACATTTGGACACTGAAACTATGATACATATTGACATCTTGACATTAGAACACTACTAGCGCTTTACAATTTGATAGCAGCTAATGGTATTTAAAAACGTCAAACTAAAACTTGACGACCTATGTAGTACGTTGGGATGATTCCCTCCTGCAACGCAGAAAGTTTCGGGGTCGATTCTTACCGTCGATCAAACATTTTTTGTGCAGATATTTATTTCTGTTGACAGATATTTGTTGTGGTCTGGATGTGTCTGTATGTACGTTAAGTTATATTTACAAAAAAAAAAGTATTTTCTTACCAGACAAAAATATTGTCACCATAGCTCATTGCTTAGCTTGGGGCTCGATGGCGCTATGTGAAAAGTCCTATAATATTTAATATTTTATCTTGTATGGATAGCGACGAGCTTTTAACATCAGCTCAGAATCAATGTACACTACAGAAAATTAAAAGATTTTTTTTATCAAAACCCTAATAAATCCTCGACAGCAGTATTCTAAACCGCCCCGATGCTTCAATGAGTACCAGTCAAATTGTACATGTGTTAATACGCACCATTGTGAAAATGTACAATGGTTAAAAAGTTCATATTTAAGCTATTGTTATAAAGAACAAATGACAAATTATCTACGTGACAAAATCTGCAAGGTGCTAAACGTATCTATGCCACATCTATGCAATAATGTACGGTCGGCTGCATAATTGCAGACCCACCGTAGAGCTCCAAAACGGCTGTCATAAGAATGTTTTAACACAAGCAAAATTCTATGCACCTGCTTTAGTTAAAGTTTAAAGTCTTCTAACTCATGAATTTATCAATCAAAACTATTAGAATGCAAACATGCCAATAATAGTAATTTTTGAACTCTACCGGGGGCTGCAATTATGCAGCTGACTGTACACATGACAAAATGTACCACCTTCACTGAGTTAAGTGGGCCACACGCAATCTAATTGAATTTGATGAAAGCTATCTTTTTATTTACGACTAAGACTAGTAGCGACATCTAGCGAAGAAACTTTACAGCTTTAAATCACACGGGTAATCTTCCATACATAGCATATACATAGAGAAAAAACCTCGAAGCTTCCATATGATTATCATTTTGATAAATAACTATGAGCAGCATTATCATCCCGGTCAGGGTCCGTCATAATCAATTAATGTAAATTGATTCTCGAAGTCTTGAAGTTATAAAACAGGGCTTCAGTTCTGTAAACCCATGTCTTAGGTGGAAACGGCAAACTATTTGCATGAATATTTCTAGAAAATTAAACACAAACTGTCGCCAACATACGACCATTAGTTGCTTCTATCTTAATATATATAAATCTCGTGTCACAATGTTTGTCCTCAATGGACTCCTAAACCACTTAACCGATTATAATAAAATTCGCACACCATGTGCAGTTCGATCCAACTTGAGAGATAGGATAGTTTAAATCTCAAATTATAGTCGCAAAATCTACTATTTCTACGCGGACGAAGTCGCGGGCAATAGCTAGTATATTATAATATCATGTTTCTATTGTTTCATGCTATAGTTTAAATCGTATTACGCTGTCTACATCATCGAAAATTCACATTGAATACTAGGAAAGTTCACCTACGTGAGGAATTAAAGGCTATATTTCCAATCATAATCTATGATCGCAACGGAATTACGTCGTCATATTCAAATATTCATACGGAATAGTAGGTCACTCCACTTATATAAGAACTAAAGGCTATATTTTTCTTCTTTTTTACCGTAAAGCGTGATTGCAAAGGGTGACATGCAAAGGGCAGCTACACAATCTATACTGCAAAATTAGGTCAGTACTGAACATTGTTTTTCTTTTCTATGAGTTACTTAGCTATAGAAAATCAATTTCCGCAGAATCGTTCTGGAATTTGAGCACTTTTTTGGACAACACACAGAATACACAGAAACACCTGTGTGTTCAAGCTAGAAGTAAAAGTTGCACAAGTAGGCGGCCTTTTATCGCTAAAAGCGTTTTCTTTCAGGCAACCTTTGAATGAGTCTCCATTCAAAGGCTTCGTTCGCTACAAGGCAGGCCTTAAATCTATTTCTAGTTGATTCACGAATCAAACTGACTAAACTGACAGATTTCATACGATGGAGAATTAGAGCGATGTGTTGTGGCTAGTGTAACAAAGTATAACAGATGAAGTAAGCAGAGAGTATTTATATTGCCAAGTAAGCAAGCAGTGTCGACCGTATTTGCACTTCGTTTTGGATTATTTGTAGAAGCACAAATACAAATTGTTAGCCGAGCATTGTGGCGTTGATATAAGGCGCTTATCTTCCCAAATCCATAATTGAAAATTTTCAATTATGGGTTGATTTGGGAACTTAGTTGACCTTGTCAAGAGGAAAGAACTCGTCAGTCTGGAGCCAACTGACCCGCGGGTTTCATTACAATATTTCCTTCGCCGTAAGAGTATTTTTAACAGCGCACATATATTTTTTTTAATATTTGTCGGTCCATCGGGCTGTCCGGAATTCGATCCAACGTTTTTCGGAATGAAAGCCGAGCTAGGGCTAACACCGCTGTTTTTTTAACAATATTTAAACGTCATTTTGGTCTATTTGATTAGTGAATAGAGTATAAATTAAACTTACTTATAATGTTCAGCAGCATTTTCGAATTGTCCAAGGAATATGTGCGAGTTGCCTAGATTGCTGTTAGCTCGTCTTTCGGCTGCCTTGTCCCCAAATTCCTGTGCTATGTGCAGCCTCTCTGTGTGGTACCGGATCGCGCGGGAAAACTCGCCGAGAAGGTAACACGTGTTGCCTAGGTTACCGCAAGCTCGTCCCATCGCTTGTCTATCTTCTAAACTTCGCATTAGTTCGAGATTCTCTCTGTAAAAAATAAAAAATATATTCAATACTAGATTAAGCTGGTCACGTGTGCCGAGGGAGCCCTTTCGGTCGTATAATCTTTTTTATCATAACAGTTTTGGCATAAAGTATTTTCGCATAAATTTTAAAAAGCATACTTATAAACGCATAATAATAACTTACTATAATTTTCTTTATCATAACTTTAATCAGCATAAATGTTAGGATGTAGCAAAGGGTAACTTACTACTTAATAAAAAAATTTAGCCTCATTTTTTTTGCCGGTGAGTGCCAGAAGCTAATTTCTACCTAATTTTGGACTGTCACAAATCCGACTTGGAAATTATGCGGAAAAAAAGTATACCTAATGATTTACGCTTTATGAAAGTCATGCGAAATTAAGAGTATGCCAAAAAATCAAGAAGATGGGTATACAAAGTCACCCAGTGACTTCCGTCTGGAAACGTCTTTGAAGTTGACCCACTAGACATTAAACGATTGCGATACGATTTGTATGTATATTGTATCCTCTGACAGTTCTGTGGAGTCCTAATATTTTTGTACAGGGTTTCTCCAACAAAGTGAGTGAGGTATGGCTTGGGAGGGATGTGACTTGTGGGGCTTGTCAAAGTGTCAATTAAGCTGAGCTGTCAGCTAATGCTGAGGCAGATCCTGGTTAGCGGCACACGGCTCTTATCACTACATAGTACAAAACAAAGTCGCTTCCCGCTGTCTGTGTGGTCCCTATGTATGCTAAGATCTTTTTTTTATAGATAAAGTGATTCAAGAGGAAGGTTTTAGTATATAGGACAAAACTACCACGCGTACGAAGTCGCGGGCACCAGCTAATAATAAATAAATAGTCATTTATCAAAGGCATACAATGTCCCAATAGTGGAGCCATATTACATAGTCAAATTAAAACTTAACTTAAATGAAATCCTTAGAAACTAATTAGAGTTTCGTGATATGGTTTTTCTTAATTCTATTTATTTTCCACTGTTTATTATTTTCCCCTGTATAATGTCGTGTGCTTGTCTTATGAATGTTTTTATTTGTCTTTCAATTAGGTAATCAGCGGCTCATCCCGATTTGGCACTAGCATGGTCATATTTTAGCCAATTTACACAAATCCTTAATAAATTATACACCTTCCTCATGAATTGCTCCATCCATTGGTTAAAACCGTTTATAAATTCAGTAGTAGTTTTTTGAATTTATCCCGTTCAGACAGACAAACAGACCCGACGGGAGAGCTAACTTATTTATATAAAATTCTCGTGTCGCAGTGTTAGTTACCTACCACCAAAGCGGCTGAATCGATTTGTATTATTTATATGTGTTAATTCATTAGGTCTGAGAATCGAACAACACCAATTTTTATTCCTTTTTTGTAAATGGTAAAACAACGTTTGCCGGGACAGCTTATACTTTTATAATATACTAGCGAGACGATATTGCTCTACTACGCCTTGACACGGGTAGTAGAGCAAAATCTGATCAGTCGTTTTTGAGTTTACGCGCCTGTAAAGCTCCCAGTCAGTCGGTTTGATTTTTTCGCCATATTACAGCCCTCCGCCGATGTAATATGGCGAAAAACGCACGCCGACTTTGTTTTGTAATAAGTATATATAAGTTGTAAACGATTTTTACACTCACTCATAATAAGCAACTGCTTGCAACAAACAATCTCTGACTTCTTGTGGGAAATGCCCGGGATCGTTCTGCCCAACTCTGCCCAATTGTTTCCCTTGTGCGTGGTATACATTTCCAAGGTTATACAACGCTCTTCCTTCACTTAACCTGTCGCCGAGAGACCTCGATATGTCTAAATGTCTTTTACAGCACTGTACAGCTTCCATAAACTTGCCCATTACTTTTAATGTATTGCCTAAATTGCCTGACGCTTTCGCTTCGCCCAATTTGTCGTTCATTGTCCTGTAATCAATAGATAAAAAATATTATTAATTAAACACAAATATATAAAAATTCTTGGTCATGAGATTGTGATTAAACAAATTTAGCGAAATAATATGTAAATGTATTTAACGGGTAATCTAAAATGAAATTTTATTTCAATAACCAAAGGTTGAATATTATTTAATCAGTTAGACACTTTGACAGTTGGTTAATAATCATGTTCAAGTTCTAAATGGAATTTATTTTTTGTTGTGCAAGTCAACCTTTGACATTATTTTAGATTTAAATTTTAAACCTTTCTATATACCACTTTTATTGGCAAATAAATATTATTATGCCTATGATTATTTAGCTTAAAACACTAACCGTGCAAAAAGCTCTAAAAGATTTTAACTCTAAAAAATAATTCAACACCTCATTTGTCAAAAACTGTTAAGATTTTATTGAGTTATGTTTTATTAAACAATCTCCTAGTAACTCATGTAAAAAAAAACCAGAATATAAAGAAAAAGAAAAAAAGCGCAAACCTACTGATATTGGATGGATAAAATTCAACGTCTGAATAATTTTGTACAATTTATGATTTGTTAGCAGTTCGTTCAAAATTTTGTATAATAATATGCAGGATGTCTCTTTGAATGAATGGATAAGCCTACGGATAGAGGAAACTGTGCCAGTTCAGAAAAATAAAATTTATGCTCTATAAAAGTCTCAGAGATTTTAGCAATTTTCAAAATTAAAAAAAAAAAATTTTTGATGCCAAAACTGCAAATTAAGAATTTTTGCCAATCTGTTTTTTGGAAACTATGTCAGGATAAATTTGCTGTCGAATGCAAATAATTATTTTTATGACACATGGTAAGTTTTTTAAAAGTAAGATACAACTCAAATTTCATAATTTTTAACCTGAACTTTAACCTTTCCCGGAGTAAAAAAATTGTATATATTCCTGAACCGAGCGTCCTCTATACCTAGGTCCCTAGGGACACCCTGCATATTATCCATTCGTAAGTAATGTGAGGTAAGGCTTACATCTATCATTATGGTACAGATTATTAAGAAATGAGTATATTAGAGGAAGCCTGAAAGGAGCAGTTACGGAAACGGTGAAAGGTAACCATTTGAGTTGGTATATACACGTGATGAAGAGAAAGAAGACGCATGTAACTAGAATAGTGACAAGTATGAATATAGAGGCATGGAGAGGAAGAAGACGACCTAAGAACAAATGCACAGAAAAAAAGATTTCTTCAAGCAAGAGATTATCCTCTCCCTTCAGAAACTAGACAATAATTTCTTATTTTTAGTAAATGTTCTTGAAAATAATAAGCAGTACTTATTTCTTAATTTAAAAATATTGCATTTAAATTAAGAATACGGCTTATTAGTATTATAATGCATGTATTGGGTATTTACAATTTCTTTATTTATGTAATAAGAAAATATACAAACCATTATATTTATGGAGGTAAAAAAATTAAGTATTGTACTCATACTATAACTGCAGACAGATGACCTATTGCTAACAATGTGTTTACTTAATCGTTGTTATTGGAAGTTTTCTTAAAATAACATTACTACTTGTTCTTGCAATTCATACCTATTCATTATACCTACTTACTGCATTTTAATCTATGTATAACTAGCTGCGCCCTGCGGATCCATCCGCGTTAGTCCCGATCCCGTGGGAATATCAGGATAAAAAGAGGCCTATGACTTTTTTTCTGTCTCTAGGGTTAACAGGATTTATTGAAATTGGTTCTGCGATTAAAAAACCGGCCAAGTGCGAGTCGTACATTAGTTTCAACTTTATCTCTACCCTTGTCGTGGTATGTATGGTAAGTACCAATTTAACTTGACCCCTATTTCGTTTGGGCGCCCATACAATGTAAGGGTCAAGTAAATTTTCAATTAAGTTTCAACTTTTTATATTTTTTTTTAATTTGTGCTGTAAGACCTTGCTTTTTGCCAAATATCGTGATTCTAGGTCAACGGGAACTATCATATAGGTTTTCGACCCAAAACCTATAGGGTACTTCCGGTTGACCTGGAATTTTCAATTTCGGTTAAAAGCAAGGTCTTCTAGCACAAGTAAAGATAAAATCCGAAATTAAAAAAAGTTAAAAATTAAGGTAAATTTGCTACTCACAAGTTTTCACGAAAATGTAAATTTGCCGATATAGCTTTATTTTTATACACCTAATAGGGACTATAGACACCAGTATCTGGTATGAATTTCAACTTGCTAGGTCCACCCATTCCTGAGACAATCGGTGGTGACACACAGACAGACAGACAGACAAGAAAGCAATCTAATAGGGGTTCCTTTTTTTTACCTTTTGAGGTACGGAACTCTAAAAACCGTAACAGACAGACAGAGTTACTTTCACATTAATTATACAGTGTAATAAAAACTCTGTAATCCCTCTTAGCTACATGTAGTCAAGGACCTTAAAATAATAATTATTATTAAAGAATTGGATATAAGAAGAGGGTTCACAAAGTTTTTAGTACACTCTGTATAGAGATAATGATGATGCCTTACCTAGCAAGATTGAGGTCATGTTTGTGATATTGCATAGCCTTATTATAGTCTCCGAGGTAAAAATATGCATTTCCAAGTTGGCTGTAGATGGCGCTAAGTGTCCTAAGGTCGTCTGTGCCCGCTTGGATAGCAGCTTGGAAGAAGGCCACTCCAGCTCTGCAGTCTCCGGCCTTGCAGAGCCTCTCGCCTTCAAGTGCTAGCTCTAAGCACATGGAGCCACCATCACAACTCTGGAATCATGTGAAGAAGTGAAATTAAATTATGAAGAGTAACTATTCCTGTTGAAGGCCCTTAAAACTATTGTTTCTTGACCTTTGTGAAAATGATCACAGGAAGGAAATAAACTGGGTGATTTGAAAACTAAATTAGACTGTTTGAGCTCGGGTGAGCTCAAACATTGATGAAGACCCTTGCATGTGTTCATCAACCCCCTTAGCTTGCTAAGAAGATACTTTTGAGGGACACAAATAATAGGAAGACGGCAGTAGAATGAGAATTTATCTGACCCGTGTTGCTTTTGTGGCTGCACGGGCCTTAATTATAACATTTTACTGCAAAAAATATTGCCAGACATTACCCACAATGCCATTCAGCCATTTAATTTTCTATTGTAAATACCGCCAGAAACTATCTGTTCGACAGTGGTAATCGAACCTGCAATCTTATTCGCGGGGGGGTTTTCGCCCACTGCACCACAGAGGTCGTCAATGTATTGTAAGTACAAACGATGTTTTGTTTTACAATCGCAAATCATTAGTCACTCATAACACCAAATCGTTCATGCTTCTATTTGGAATGAGGTAAACAACTAAACTATGTGTAATTAATTAGTCATGCAATGTACATAACAGTTAGTTGCATCAGTAATTTTATGAAGAACTATTTTAACTGCTAAATGAATTCACAGGTGTATATGGAAACCAAATGCAAAATGCCTGTCGCTCATAATTAAAACTATAGGTCACAAAATAACCTATAATAACTTTCCTACAATCATAATCTGGTCTCTGGGCCAGCAACATTTATGGTCCCAGTTTACCATTACCATTTTCTATGATCGTACTTTGGTATCTGGACCGAGTTCAGGCTAGGACCAGTATGCACCTAACCCATATCGATGATGATTCAGGTATCTATTTATTATTTGATTTGTCTTATTGATTATTTTATTTTTAATTAATTATTTTATTCATCTACTTAATTGTAAATGTATGTAACTATTGGTTATGTATTTAATTTTTGTTATAATAAGACAATGCATGTACATGGTATAATTTCTGAAAATTATGATTTAATTTTAAATGCATAGAAAAATTGTAGTGCTGTTCTGTGTACATATTGGTTCAATTCTGTGTGTTGTGGGTAAATTTCTGTGTACATATTGGTACAAAAAACAAGATGATTCCTCCTTGTTTTTTAGCTTATCAAAATTTAAGACAGCATACCTTTGTGTTTTTGATTTAATAGATACACTTAAAAAGTTGTTATTAAATTATGTAGGAGAAAATAAATCACATACTAACAGTTACAGCTTCACTTAGCAACAATTTCCAAAGCAGATTTTGTTTTCTTGGATATACTGCAATCAGTCTATGACTGACTTTAATGTGTGGAAAGTGGAAAGATATTTTGCTTTTGGCACCTATAATGCACTTTAACAAGTTGTTGAACAACAGCCTGGATTTTTTTTACCGTTATGGATTTGTTTGGGTTATGTATAAAGGCATTGTCATTCTTGCTCAAAATCAGGTTTACAATGCATTAGAATTTCACATATAAAATGAACTAAGTAAATTAATTTATTTGTGGGGTTTCTTACTGATAATTAGGTTAAAAATCAAACTTTTCTGATTACATACTATTTTTCATACTAAGTAATCACGACTACCTTATTTTATTTATTGATGTACTTTTGAGTTTAATTTTTATTTTGTTCATATTATAATTTTAACAAAAGTCCTAACCAAATTAAGTTAGGTAAATACTTCAATTTCAGAGCATTTACAAACACATATAATGCTAAAGAAATAAATTTAGTCTTTCTCAAATATAATAGGTTGATATCTATAGATCTAGTCCAAAAGCATAAACACATCGTTTTATTTATGACCATTTTATGATAACATTTGGCCTGAACTACTTACTTCACGTTTTCGCGACAAATTATGCGATTTTAGTCGAGAACTTGTTGTTAGGTAGGTTGGTAAGTCAGCATGCGGATATAGCTACAATGCACAGCTAATATTGTAGGTCGCGATTTCCGTATTAGGACCCTAAGTTAAAATGACTCACCAAGCTGCTAAAGTACAAAAAGTACAATGAAAAATGTACTAAAACAAGTGTAAAGTGTACTATAGATAATTTACAACGATTTAACTAGCAAAGGCAGGACAGTACAAACGTAAAAGTTCCTTTGGAAAGTTCTTAAAACTACTTGTAAAGTTCTCTCTCACCTGGGCATCCGTAGAAAGATTCTCTGCACTCGCACTCACAGACATTGTGCATTGGTTATCTACACTAAAATAACGTGAAAACTAAAAAAACTATCAGCAAATTGAAAGGGATGTCATAATTATTGTTTTATAGAAAATAAATCATAGTTTCGTTGTTGGGGCGTGTACAAATACCTACAATACAAACAAAATGTAGGCGAACGTATTTTTTTAAATAGCATTATGGCTTCGTACGGTTTGTGCATACAGCCAATGTCAAAATAAATATTTTTATTGAGACTAATGCTAGTAATATAATGTTCAAATAGCCTATACAACTAGTTCAATTGGTCAAGCAGTATGTCCGTCATTTTATAATGTTGCAATACTTATAAACAGATAAGCTTGGAGAGAAGCAGAATAATTAATGATGCTTTATGTGCTTCGTTTCTGTGGATCCAAGATGAATCCTTAAAAGTTCCTTGCATTTGATGAGCCACTAACTAACCAATAAGATCCTTCTTGGTCCTTGTGATTGCTGATTGGTCAATTTTTTTTTTTTTTTTTTCCCTTTATTATGGCTTCGCACGTGTGCATTTAGCCAGTGTCAAGTTATATTTTGCATCAAATTATGACCCGATTTTTCATAAATCGGGCCTAAAGTGTTTCATTACAGTCAAAGTCGTCATAGTCCGTCAAGTCAGGGGCTATAGTAAAGCGGTGGCAAGTTTACCATAACCTTAATAGGAGATTTGGAGGCAACGAGAAAACTGCATGTTTGACACTGATTTTTACTTTCACTACACTTGTGCACTTTCACAGAACTAAATTGAATAACATTCCACCAGAATTATACAATTCAACTCGGGTTACATCTAAGTTTCATGAAAATAAAACTGCAGCACGACATGTTGACAACTCGTTCCCGCCAAAACCTCGATTGGTCAATTCGTAAAAGAAAGATAAACTATGTGTTACCATAATGCAAAAATATTACTCCCGAAAATAGTTAAATATAATCCAAATCGAAAAATGATTTAAATGCGTTACATGTGTTCAAAAATAGGAACAATAATAAAATGAGCGATTACAGAAGCTTCTTTCAGAAAAATCTTTCAGTTTTTGACGTGATAACGATAAATCGATGAACATTGAACACCGTACTGCACTAACAAAAAAGTGTGAACAAAAGTGACATGGTAGGTAACTATAGCAATGTTGTAATGTTACGAAGCATCTTTGCTATGTTTACCATCAATGTTTCCGTAAACCAACTTTACAGACAACCATTTTCACAATCTATCGAGGCTTCGATAGGTATAGAACTACTAAAAAGGAAACATAAGGCCCATTTAGGGCTCTAAATTCATGGGAGTGTATAATATAAAACCCAGTATTACATTTTTTATCAAGGTGAATCAATTAAGGGGCTAACTGATGTAATTTTATGTTTGTAATCTCCAATATTTCCAAAATACATTTAGTATGGGGGCTTGGCATGGTATTTTTTTGTGCATTTTGGCATGGTATTTTTTTGTGCGAACAAATAATGCCTTCACACGAAACCTATTAAGCGTCTTGGAAACGGGATATTTAAAAAACGTGTTATATATTATAGATAAAAGGCATTACGGCGCCTTAAATCGATTGACATGGGTCTTGAAATGCACAGCGGCTTTTTAAGTTACTATGTATGCTTGTGTTGTCCAAATGCTGGCCATTTATCAACTTAAGACAGTACCTAAAACCCTAGGCCAAAGATAATAATAAGTTAGATGAAGCTATTTTTAAAATTCTAAAGTTGATAGGTACAAAAATGTTAATCAACTCTTTTCTAACTACGGCTAGTTAAATTATTCGCTAAATTATAGTTAGTACTTAATTTTCCCTAAAATTAGGGTAATTATATTTTATGGTAATAAATCTAGTATTACCAAGTTTAAAAATGCTACCAAATGGTATCTTTTCTTATCTTTTTATAAAAAATGGAAAGTATTCATAATAATATCATCATTATTTATGGAATAACACAAATAAATGAGGGAAAGCAGAAAAATACGTATAATATAATTCTTAAAACAATTTGAATAATCTTGGTTCCGAAAGTATTACTAGATGGCGCCACTTACCACTTTGTACGATGGATCTTCAAACCAACTTTGCAGACTTGCTATATGCTTTCTACTTGTTTTTACGCAAGATATTTAGACTTTATACTGACATAACATTAGTTTATGTGCTTTTAAATAAATACCTAAATAATCGTAAAACGTTTAAACTAAATAAATACTTATGTAGTAGGTAAGTACCTACCTACCTACTTGTAATCGTATATTAGATCTGCTTTTACCAAACCAACCCCGAGGGTGAGTGAGGGGTGGCTCAGAAATGCGGGGCGCGCGGAGTAGGACGCGGGTGGACTCGTTAGCTATGCAAATAAGATGGTTAGGTCTAAATCTACTCCGTAGTTCACTGTGCGGGCTATGTCACCACGCCCCCAGCTATTAGCCTGGCTATGCCACCTATTATGTCCCGTAGAAATATAGGGACATAAAGCTATCCACATACCGAGTTTTATCGCAATCGCAGTCCAGTAATTTTTGCGTGAAGGAGTAACAAATATACACACATACATACTAACAACACTCAAACTTTCACAATACTAATATTTGTAGGACTAAGTACCTCTTTTGTGCGATTTCATCTGCAGGTGTAGCCGTAGCCCGGTACAGCCACAAAATGAAAACGGGTCGGTTATGTTCTCGTTCCACTGCCATCTTCTCGCAAAAGTCTCCGTTTATTTGGGGTTTTTCAGGAGTATACCTATAGATATCTTCTAGACGCTCGTGCTAAGTAGGTACCTACATCTTAGCCGCATCGTCACTGAGTACATACCTGCTTATTAGGAAACTTTTGCTAGACTTGAAGCATAGACGCTTCTCTCGCCCGGTCAATAATACGAAGCTAAATTCTATCTAAAGAAAACTATCAAGCTTAAAAGTAAGGTTAAAAAATAGAACTAAATATCATATGTATATAGTTGAGTTCATTCTCCTCTCTGGTTTTGTTTCAGAATTCTTGGTGGTCCTCACAAACTCGCAATTAAACCGGTTGCAAACTATCACTAACGAATAGGCTCCAAATTACTGGACCGATTTTGATGAAACTTAGTATGAGGATACATTGGTTCATTGGAAATAACATAGGCTATTTTCTATTTCTATATAGGCCATTTATCGAGAAAGGCTATAGGCTACTTTTTATCCCGATATTGTCACGGGATCGACAGTTGAGCGGGTGGAACCTCGGAGACCTGCTAGTCTTTTATATTTTAGAAATACCGTATGCCCATTAAATTTAATAAAACCACCTTAAATAGATAATATATTTATTTACTTTTCAAGTTAGGTAAGAGAAGTAGGTAAGTACTCTTAATAGGTATTCAGTAGGTATTGAAGAGGATGTAAATCCCAACGTATATTCGACACGAATAGCGGATAAATCTCGTTTAATCTTTCACAGATTAACAAAGACTAACACGATCTAAATCATACTTATTGGTAACGAAGCGTGGACGCGCGTGCGCGCACCGACCTTAAAACATGTTTCAAAAAGTATACTGTCGCATTTACAGGGTTAATGGATCATTTAAACAAACCTTTCAAAATAAATAAATCTATTCTATAAGTACTAATATTATAAAGAGGTAACGTTGGGAAACCTCTGAACCGATTTCAAAAATTATTTTACCAATAGAAAGGTAGGAAATATCATAGGCTATAACTTCTATTATATATAGATATTCTAAATGAAACAGAACCACCACGCGAATGAACAAACGAATGAATGTCGCGGGCAACAGCTTGTACACCATAAAATGAGCCTGTAAACCTGTATCTATCTATAACATACCTACCCACTACCCTAATATCCGTGAAGAATTTAAAATAAATTATTACAGTTTGATGACAAAAAATGCATTAAAACTTCAAAGCTACACATTGCATGACTTACTTTTACACTTCGGGCTTATACAGGATGTAAAAAATCTGTAATCCCTCTTATATACCTACTTGTAGGCACCCCGTATCTTACAAAAAAAATGTAAAATAAATGAAAATTACATACTTATATTTGATAAGTATAGAAAATAATGAAATTTTTAAAATGTAACAATATTTAGGCTATTTTTAGAATGTTTTTACACAAGCAATATTCTAGGCACCTGCTTTAGTTGAAGTTTAAAGTCTTTTATCACATGAATTTATCAAACAAAAATTATTAGAATAAAAACATTCCAATAATAGTAATTTAAGAAATCTACGGTGGGGCTGCAATTATACTGCCGACTGTACGACGTACGTACATGTTGTACATATATCTACGTACGATAGAGAATGTGTATAACGTACACACACGATATCTATCTATCTATATAAATAAAAATGAATTGTTGTTCGTTAGTCTGATTAAAACTCGAGAACGGCTGAACGGATTTATCTTATCTTAGTCTTGAAATGTTCGTGGAGGTCTAGGGAAGGTTTAAAAGGCGAGAAAAAATCGAATAACCGATATTCCCACGGGATCGGGACAAACGCGGGTGAAACCGCGGGGTGCAGCTAGTAGGTCATAAAACCGTAACTGGAATTAGTCAACGGTTTCCAAAAATTCTAATTGCTTAAACCTTGTTTTCAGTGATGAGTGGAAGTATTGAGGTGGGTTATACCTTAGACGAAACACATCGTTAGCGCGATCTAACTTTTCCGTGGAAAAATCGTAACGCCATCTAGTTGTACAGAAGCGCAACTTTTGGCGACTATAAGAGCAGGGTTTTAGTTCAAATAGAAGATTTCGTGATGTTCCAAGCTTTTGTATAATGGCTGAAGCTATTTTGAAAACATAAACATGTGCATAAAAAATATTTAAGTATGTAAATTAATTGCCACTTCAGCTTACTAATTCTTTGGGCTATGTCGGTAACTTTAGTTCGCCTACGAATCTCCTCATTTCTGATTCGACCTCGAAGTGAAACACCGAGACTTAATTAAGGTCGTTGGACGCAGAGAGCATGCGACCGATCGCTCTGGAAGTCTTTGGGGGAGGCCTATGTTCAGAAGTGGACGTGACTGATATGATGATGTTAATTAATTAATTAATTTATACATAGAGGCTAAAGACTGCGGTATTTTCTTGGCTAAAGTCATCCATTTAATGAGCAAATACTCATAAATAAGATGAAAATATTTTTTTATCACAGTTGCTCATAAAGTGGATCTTATTCAACGGCTTTTAGGCTCATAATCCAACATATTATGCACGCGTGCGTTTTAGATTTGTTAACTAGTGCTGTAAAGTTATCCCGAAAAGGTAGGTATCAAAGAGTTTTTTAGCTAGCAAAAATGGTTGTCTCTAAAGTCGGTTTACGAACGAAAATTTTACGTGATAATGACTTAGAAAACGATTAAAAATTGAGTTGTTTATTTTTTGTTTTTTCTTTACTTAAATATATTGTTTTTCCGTACCATTGTATTTTGTTCTTAACCCCCGACGCAAAAACAAATAGAAAAACCCTAAAAAATAATGTATGTCACACGAGGATGTATAGGTTAAAAGTCTTTAGCCTGGCCTTTCCGGAGCATAATTAACAAAAAAATATTGCCTTAAAAAAATGTAAACATAGAGTTATCACAAATATTTTGTTAATTATTATTTTGTTTTCTTTTAAAGTCTTTTCTTTTATTCGCAACTGTGATAAAAAACGTCGTACGATATACGTGTGGAATTGATATTTGCATCTTGGCTTCTATAACACGCTCGCTGCCGCTCGCGCGTCATAAACCGCCTCTATGCAAAGATCAATTTACCACACTTATATCGTAATGTACTATTAACATGATAACACGTCTTACTTCTACTTGTTTACAGGCTGTTTTCCGCCATTGGACCCTTTTTAATTGGGTCCTTTTTGCGTGAGGATGGAGTAGGCTTACCCAGCACCTACTCCCCTCTCAGCTTAGTCGACCATGTCCAGAGGAGAGAACTTGTTAATACTTTTTGAGTCAACTAAGCCGCGGGTATTATCGCGATGTTTTTCTTCACCGTAGGAGCAAATTAGCGCACATAAATTTTTCTTAGGAAAAATCCATTGGTGCACGGCTGGCCGGGATTCGAACCCACGACCTTCAGACTGAAAGTCGAGGTATCTACCACTAAGCCAACACCGCTCCTCTGATAACGTCTTATAAATCGATAAACACCGTACTGCACTCACAAAAAATGTCATGTTATTGAATAATATGTCACTTTTTTTTATTTACTTTATAGCAATCACCTAAATTATCACGTAAAATGATCGTCCGTGAACCGACTTTACAGACAACCATTTTTTATTTAATTTATTAGACTGCTAGACTTATTTTAGGGTTCTGTACCCAAAGGGTAAAAACGGGACGATATTACTAAGACTTCGCTGTCCGTCCGTCTGTCTCATGAACCATAATAGCTAGAGAGTTGACATTTTCACAGATGATGTATTGTATATTTCTGTTGCCGCTATAACAACAAATATCTACTAAAAACAGAAAAAAGTAAATATTTTTTGAGTCGGTAAGTTTTCTAAGAATTTTAGGTCATGGTTACTATTTTTTTAACTCACGCTTTTATTAGGTCGACCTGTATGTAATTATGTAATTTTAAGATAATTAAAGTGACGACCCAGTTGGCACAATATCTGAAGGCACAATGGTTACCATGCCGCACTGCCAAACACAGGGTTGCGGGTTCGATTCCCGCTTCAGACAAGTATTTATGCTTAGATATTTGTCTGTAGTCTGGTTGTTTCTATGTATTATAAGTATATATTTACAAAAGAAAAGTATATAAGTAGTATATTTGTTGTCTAGCACCCATAACACAAGTCTAATTACTTAGCTTGGGGCTAGATGGCGATGTGTGGAATATTTATTTATTTTATAAAGTTTTATCTTGATTGAGAAACCACTCAAAAACATTATTATTCAATATTTGTTTGGTTAATTTGCTTTCAAGTAGGTACATATTTTTGTCCTCTCTTCCTTCATTATAAGTATAGATGAATAATTAGTATAACCACCGAAACTTTTACAAAATGTTTTATCTATACCTACTTAATATTATAAAGCTGAAGAGTTTGTTTGTTTGAATGCGCTAATCTCAGGAACTACTAGTTCGAATTGAAAAAATATTTTTGTGTTAGATAGTCTATTTATTGAGGAAAGCTATAGGCTACTTTTCATTTTGATATTCCCACGGGATCAGGACTTACGCGGGTAAAACCGCGGAGCGCAGCTAGTTTACTTATAGGTATATGGAATGCTAGCACCAGAATCAGAAAGATATGGAACCAGTAGTTACTGAGATTAACGCGTTCAAACAAACAAACAAACTCTTCAGCTTTATAATATTAGTACCTACCTATAGATAAAGAAAGATTAATCATCGGAATGTATGTACGCGCAAAATATCCGAACGATTGCACAAAATTGGATAGATGCACAAAATTAGTTTTTTGTGTCCGTTATTGTAAGAACCTATAGAAATTTTAAAAAATCGATCTCGGGTGAAACCACTATCCGCAACTAGGTGTTATAACAAGTTCACAGTTTTGGATGTGAGCGTACTACGTCCAAAACCCACCTCACAGGGTTCCGAAAGAAAAAAAATTAGATAACCCGATTTAGGTTCAGTCACATAAAGGTGGATAGATAACTTTAATTCTACAACAATTTGTAAGGAAAATAAAACACGATACACAAAGCAAAATAATAGCTAGAAAGTATAATTAAGTTGCACAAATGGATGGCCTTATCGCTGAAGAAATTACCAACTTCATTATTAAGGTTAGCGCAGACTGAGAGGAATAATCCTCGCGCGGTCTAGGGCATTTTCATAACGGATGGCGTATGGACGCGAGGACGCTCGAGCATTTTTTGTCAAGCAAGTATTTTATTTTTACGTTTATTTTGATAATTTTAAAGTTGATTTTTGAGTGCTCTCTTCTCTGTCTGCGCTGAGCCTAAATGTTTCATGTAAGTTTAGCTTTGACCTAAATATGTTGATAGCACTGTCGCTGTGTAAGCACAATCAATCAGTACCTATGCTTACCTAGTCGAAGCCGAAGCCGCATCCAATGAAACCCGAATACTACAGTATTAGGGATGTGTAATCACCGCTCATACTTTCTCAACGTATATCGCGCTTTCACAGTTTTGATACTTGCAATAATCTATATCAATAATATCTTCTATCTATCTTCTATACTTGTAGCAGACAGCAGAGACAGCAGTAAAACAAAAATATGTTATAGTTTTTTAATTTCATGTCTGTCTGTTTGTTTGTTACTTATACAATTAAAAACGCATAAACCAATTGAAATTTGGTTCACTATTAGCTCTGTTTTCGAGGAGCTCTGTTTTCACTATTAGCTCTGTTCTACTAATTGGAGTTTGATATAAATAATACTAACGTATTATTTATATCAAACTCCAATTAGTAGAACCTGAGTAATCAACGAAAATCTGCAGAGCTGCTCGATCAATTCGAACCAGTAGGTAGTTCCGCAGATTAGCGCGTTCAAACAAACAAACAAACTCTTCAGCTTTATAATATTAGTATAGATTAATTTATTTATTTTAAACCAATTGAAATCTGATTTTCACTATTAGATAGCTCTATTTTCGAGCAATTTCGTTACATCGAAATCCAATTAGTAGAACCTGACAAATTGGTACAAAATTGACAAACAGATATTCGGGTTAGTCTTCCCGTGAGCGACCCGATCTCCGAGCGACCCGTCTCCGAGGTTAACACTTTCAACTTGTACCGTTAACATATTTTTTAATAAAATGTTTTTACAGTGAAGTCAATTTAGTTCTTCTGGTGCTTTTTATATTGTTTTACCACATTCATTTCTCGATTAGTACCTACTTAGTAAATTTTTAGCACTTTTTTGAGGTACTTATTGATTCTGGTGTCAAAAATTAAAACTGAACTGAAAGTATCAAAACATGGCACACGTAATATAGACAGAGGGTTGATCATAATTCAGTGAAGTGACGCGTGGTACGTAATAACAAGCTGACTGCGGCTGCCTCGCTGAATGTCACGGTAATGATCCCGGGGTGCGCCCGCGCCGGGTGGGAGGGTGAAGGGGTTCATCATTCATTATACTTATATAATATATCTGTAGATAAGTACGAGGTGCAATTAGTAAACCGCAACATTTACGCGGATTATCTTAGACTTCCTCCGTGGGTATATAATGATAAAAAGTAACCTAAGTTACTCCCAATGAATCATTTTCATCAAAATCGGTCCAGTAGTGTCCAGGCCATTTCGTTACAAACATAAAAACTTAAAATCTTTACTCTTTATTATTATTGCTATTTATAGACGTCTAGGTTGGTCAGCGTTTATCTACAATCTCACTCGATGGATCAGCTGTTTTCGGTAATAAGGAGCATTAATGTTTAAAATAGTAATTCCAACTTAAACTCCTTTTGTGTTTTATCAAAATAAAACACAAAAGGACAGTTGATTTCTAAGTAGACATAACATTTAAACTTTAGGAAAAAAGGTCATATTTTCTAAAGTCGTAGAACAAAAGATTATCACCTAGACGTCTAGAACAACAGAGGTTAATGCGATTCTTAAATTCAAGTATATACCACTGAGTGGCGTAATTGCTAAGTGCACTGCTTGAACGGTATTTAAGGGATGCGAGTTCTAGTCTCGTCTTAGTTGCAATTTTGAAGACGCATTTTCCTTAAAAAATATTTTCAGATAGCCCAGTCTAGGCCATGCACTATAAAAAATAAATGATTGAGATCAAAGTGTAAAAATTTATTATAGTAAAAAGATTAAATTATTTTAGTTTTCTAAATTGTGTATCACACGAAATATATTTTTCCCGATAATCCCGGATTTTAGGTTTTTTATTTCCGGTTCTTTTGCTGATCAAAAGTACCGGGAAATCCCGGGATTTTTAGTACCGAGACTTCCCGGGATTTTTAGTACCGGGATTTCCCGGTTCTATACCTTACTACCTATATAGGTACAGTTAGGTCTAAGAGCTACCAGCAATTAAGGATTCAGCGTTGAAGCTTTACAATCGTACCCCAATGGGCATGATTTGTCGTATTTAAAGACTTCATTACAGGATTATGTATCTGAGGGGCTTCGCCCTCCGTAACTGTTTCGAACTGCAAACACTGACGACATGCGGGTGACAGCCCTATAAAAAACTAAATCCCTTTTCCTATTATGGAAATTTCGTGTTCATTCTTTTGAAGTTGAACATATACAATTGTTAGTATTATTTTTAATGCAGTCTTGTTTTGAAATCGTATCTTTTTGATGAGTATTTCGCGAAATTATCGCTGTTTATTAAAAAAACGAGAGCGTGTTTTATGGCAAAATTTCTATGGTGCAAGGTTTCATGTTTATGTTTTATGACAAGAATATTTAACATTTATTAATATTGTATTATCTAAGTCAGATGCGAAATAAAACTAATTTATCTAAGCGTTTGATAACCACTGCACGCAGGTTTGTTGCAATTGTTTCAAGTTTGTTACCTGCATCAAAATAATATTTATGTACAGATTCTGAGTATATTTATAAAATTAAAATTTGTAACAATTTAATCTGATTCTGGCACCCATAACATAAGCCTAGTTGCTTAGCTTGGAGCTAAATAGCGCTGTGTGGAATATCCTGCAATAATTATTTATTATTTTTAACTAAATCGATTTAGTTATAGCATATCTATATACAGATCAAATTCTAGTTGTGTCATCATTGATAGCCCTAATTTTAAAGACTAGCAGCGCTTCGCGGTTTTACCCACGCAACTCCCGATCCCGTGGAATATCGAAATATAAAATACCTATAAGGTATTTATACCTTCCTCGATAAAATGACTATCCAACACAAAAATAATTATTCAATTCGAACTAGTTCCTGAGATTAGCACGTTCAAACAAACAAACAAACTCGTCAGCTATTATATTAGTATGGATTATTTTCCCGGAAAGACTTATTACAAAAGAACAGGTGTTCATTTAAGTAGAGTCACACTATATCTATTGCTTAAAATCTATACTATAATAGCTGCTGAACCCCCTTATTCCAAAGCGAGGTTTAAGGACAGTCCGAGTTATAGATTTAAACCTTAGATTTAGATGCAGATTTACTCGTGAACTATAGTCTAAACACTATCTCTATTTAAATCCACATCTCGGACTATCCTTAAATTTCGTTTTGGAATAAGGGGGAAAGAGTTTATTTGTTTGAACGCGCTAATCTCAGGAACGACTGGTTCGAATTGTTAAATTCTTTTTGTGTTGGATAGTCCATTTATCGAGGAAGGCTATAGGCTACTTTTTATCCTGATATTCCCACGGGATCGGGAGTCACGCGGGTGAAACTGCGGAGCGCTGCTAGTATCTTATGAATATACGTGATAGTTTGTATATCAGATGCGCTACCTACTGTTACCTTTTCCTATCTAGATATCTGTGTAGTATATATAAGTTATAATCTGTTGTACGGAATCAGGTTATTACTAGGAGAATAAATCCTACCGTCGAAATGGACGACTAGTTTTTTTACTCTATCTGGGCACCCCACACACTCTATACTTTTTCCCCCTTTATTCCAGGTTTTTTTACCTCCTGTAAACTTTAGTTCTATGCACGCACGAGATTTTAACTGCAGACCGACCGGAATTTTAATCATTAATTAAGGGTACCTAACATTGATTTTAAAAAACCTATTCATTCCCTTGACATATGACCGATGCCGACTTTTATTATTACATTTTGACAATAGGTATGGTATTTGGTTGTGGTGCTGATCTCTATGGGTACTAATGCATTTTGGTTACTAGTCATGTCTTTAGTGACACTCGCAAGTTTATAAGATGCATCTCCACTCGTTTAGCCTCTAGAATGCCACATAGAAACAAACATACAATACATAGGTACATATTCCTTCGATCATCTAACTACACCGATAAACGCATTACTCTCCTTTTCGTCGCGCAGTCGTCGGGTAAAATGAACAGCGTCTGTCATAAAATAACTCAATTAAGGGTCCACTACACACTGCGTCACTCGCTGTCACGCTATAATGTAATACCGAATGATTACAACGCAACAAAACGCCCAAATTGTCACAACAGAGAGCCCCCGCAAAACTACCGAGGCGTGGTTATAATTCGATAAATATAAGGAAGGAAGCTATCGGCTTTGTCTCGCGCGGGAGTTGCGTGACGGCGCGACACGTGCCAACAGTTCTATACGAGAGAGCGGCGCGTGCGTGACATACTGCGACACTTTTATATAGCCACCGATTGCTAATTAACAAAATAAATCTACTCAAATGTAGCGTTCTGCGTCTCGATGAGTACAAAGTAGTCGTTCGTAGTTTTCGTAGGTAGAGATAATTTAAAAGTTCTCACGCTGTTTTTTGTTAAGAAAAAAAGTCATCGAAAACTACGAATGATTAAAAAGTTACAGGTTGAAAAGATAGTTGCCAGTCTTTCTCGCGCCTTGAAATCACGAGTGAACCGCATCGTTTCTTATTAAATAAACCTTCAGATAACAAGCACTAGGCCAAATTATTTTTACCTTACGTGTGCATTTGGTGTGAATAAAACTCTTATCTAGCGCTGCAGATGCGCCTGCATCTGCAGCACATGCTGAGGCTTTACCCATTCGGGCAACACACGACTTCTCATATACTTTTTATTTTTATTGTCTGTTTTTTGTAATTTCTTTTATTTGTAACTATCTCTTACTGTTTCTTATTTGTATCTATACTTTGTTGTGTGTTTGTTCGAATAAATTATATTCTATTCTATTCTATCTTATAATCTTTTTTTTGGATCATTTTTTTAAATAACTATTATTTTTTATGTATCTAACTTTCATCCGATCGAGTCTTTGGATTCACTTAACACTTAACTTAGAATGAATAAAATTCAAACTTACAAAATCTTTTACAAAACTTCATTTCAATTAAAATACATTGTGAGGAGAGGCTGCGATTACCTGACGGCTGACTCCCGCCTCCGCCCAGTCAAGGCTTCCACTAAAAGGGTTTAATAACTCGACTGCCAGTAAATCATGTTTTGATTATGAGAATGCGGCAAAAAGCAGTACATTGCAAGCCATAATTCAGTGAAGCAGGCTCTTGTTGATAACTCCAAAGTGTATTTAAATAATATATTTTTAAAAAATGGTAAAATATTTATTTATATGGTAAAATAAGTTGTATTACTACTGTTCTAATAACCGATTGGTTTGGTGGGTACCTACTTATCCATACATATAAAATCCTTTGTCCTGACTGACTGACGGATCAACGCACAGCCTAAACCGCTGATCGTAGACCTGAAAACTTGGAGGGCGTGATCTTTGTGTGACGTAGGGATCCGTTAAGAAAGGATTTTCCAATATTTACTCCTGGGTGAAAAAGGGGGGCAAAGTTTGTATGGAATAACTTAATTCCTTGGTCCAATCTACTTATTATACGCAGCCGAAGCCGCGGGCAAAAGCTAGTCGTATAAAATATTTAAGCACCTACTTATAATACAGATATATAGTAAAAAATATTGAAAATATTTCTAGAAATGCCATATGCTAACTAACGCATTTAATATAATAAATTTTTAAAGGACAAAAGTCTGTATCTCAAAATAAATTATACAGTCTGAATCTAAGAATTATGGTTAAACTTTCCTACATTTTCATTTGTCTAAAGATTCTCTACATTTTCACTAAGTACGTATTTCCATTAGCAATGCAATAAAAAAACAAATTACCTAAATATTAAAAAAATATATTTAGAAAGAATATGCTTTTTATAAAAATCCAAGATTCCTGAATACTAGAAGAATATATAATTTTGAAGACGCATTTTCCTTAAAAAATATTTTAAGGATACTAGTTAAAAAAGTGACTGACAAAACTCCGAAATAATCAAGCAGTTCGCGAATGAACAAATAGCAATAAATATGTAAGTCCATATATCTGTCGACGTATGTGATTTACGGGCGCCTGGGCGGGTGCGGGTGAACCTCGTCTGTAAACACCTTCGCCCAGGGCCCGACGCTTGTACAGGCTTCTGACGTATTTATTCAACTAATGATGTATGTTGCTTTAGCAAACACTACATTTTTACACAACAATCAACTAGGGGATTTAGCTTTCGTCAATTTTTAGAGCCAAATTGGTTAATATGTCCTTTATAGCAAAAGCTCGAAGTTAAGTTAAGCTCGAAGCCTATGTCTATTTAGTAACTACTAGCAGCGCTCTGCGGTTTCACCCGCGTATCGTAACTCTCGATGGGAATATCTGGGTAAAAAGTAGCTTCCCAATAAATCAAGTATCCTCATACCAAGTCGCATCAAAATTGGTCTAGTAGTTTCGGAGCCTATAATTGATACAAACAAAAAACAAAAATCTTTCTTCTTTATAAAATTAGTATAGATTTAGTTACTATAGTTATTTTAAGATCAAGACGTTTTGCTATTTGGCGTTACGAGTATAAAGTACTCGTATTACATATTAGGAAGATGTCGGCATTTTGCTACAGGGTGAAAACCAAGCACCGAAAGTCGATTTTTCAGCACCAAGTTCGAATTTTCACCACCTCTTGTTGTTTATGAATACTATGCAGGATTATCGGATTAATAAATAGGTTTTCAAAGCTTTTAAGCTATTGCATAGCTTTTATCGCGGGCTTTGAGCCCGGCGACCGAATCAAGAAATTCCGTAACGAAAATAAAACCTAACACCCCCCACTCCGTCTATCATGTAACTCGGCCGGTTCGTTTAACGTGTATGTATATGGTACGACTGTACGAAGCTCGCACGATGCAAAAGCTTTACCGCGGCAGTCCCCGAGTGCCACACGTTTTTTTACTTTTGTTCTTGTTGATATCCCTTTGACACCAAATCTAAAAACTCGTGAAAAGATATTTTATTTTTTTGAACAGTTTCATTAACATTTTATACCATTTATTTTACCAATTAGCTGCAATATCATTTATATTACAAATAACAGTTCGTTTTTACCGTCAAAGAATTGAGTTCCCGGTATTTTCATTTCCGGAATTTTTCGGTTCTATATACTACAAACACTTCTTTTTACCCGACTGCGCAACGCCAAGAAGTGGGAATGTGTTTAAAATAGCAATGTTTTAAGTTTCTACGAGTAAGGTACAATAGATCCTTATTAATTTTCATAAACTCAAATTTAATAGGTTTCACAAAACAATAATAATAATAAAGCATTTATCCAGCCTGCGATTTACTACCTATAGCTACCTACTATAGTAAAAAATGTATACATGTAAAATCCAATAGAATATTAAAAATAATTTATTGTTCTAAAGGGATCAACGGATTGGCTTGCGGCTTAGTGAATGACAATTCTTTAGTGGACTTGGGCACCGATTCTACTAAAAAAATATGATAATATTTTTTTTTATTAGTGTGTTAGTGATTGTTTAGTAATTTTATACAGATTTCATTCAGATATTAAACTCTGACCAAGAGGACCAAATTACATAATTATTGAAAGACAATGTCAAAAACTCAAAACGAATAACCCTTTCCTTGTAGTTGGGTAAAAAACAAACTAAAACAGCAAACTAAAATATTGATTTGAAAATATGAATTTGCTTTTCTTTGTATATATATATATATATATTGTAAATTTTGTCATCAAAATCGGTTCAGTAGTTTCGGAGCCTATTAAAACAAACAAACAATCAAATCTTTTCTCTTTATAATCTATACCTACATAACTATAAAATTATTTGTCCTGAATGATCGTAGAGACCTGAAACTTGGAGGGTGTGTTCTTTGTGTGACGTACGTAGGCATCCGATAAGAGAGAATTTTCTGAAATTCTACCCCTAAGGGGATGAAAAAGGGGGGCAAAGTTTGTATGGGACAACGTGATTCCTTGGTCCATTTTCGACTTTTACGCGGTCGAAGTCGCGGTCAAAAGCTAGTATAATTATATAGATACTATAGATTATCAACTACATTTCATAGTCCTTCACGTAAAACAGACTTGTCATTTTTTACTGATCATAGACACCTTTTTAAAGTTTCGTAGTCCTAACAAGGAACCATTATAGTTGCGAGTAGTGGCGCCGTGTCCGTTCGTTTGTCCGCGGTTTAGCTCAGATATTATTAATACTAGTTATTTATTATCTTTAGACAGCACCAATCACCACCGAGGTACCGAGTTACAAGAATCGGCCCCCAGTTTGTTCATACCCGGTCATCAGCGAGCCCGGTGGCGATGGCGCCTCATTTAGCTCTGTGTTATTCAAATTATTTGAAATTTATTCAGTTGAAGTTGTCTGTGGGTATGTTCAGCTCGATATTCTGTTTATTGTAGAAATGATTTGCGAACTTACGACGGTTTTAACTACTGTCTTATCGAAAAGATATTACTTATGATATTTGTTTTTATTAGGACTTTAACGGGCCTGTGAAGACGAAATTGATGTTTAGACCACCTGCATTTATGACGACATCAGCTTTAGACCATCCGCTGCTTAAACGAGTTGCTACCTTAGACTTCCCGCGTTTGCGACGTAACTGTGAAATTGTTATACTTTGTATGTGGGATGGTGAGCCAACTGCTTTATCCAACTAATTGGACGACCCCTTTAGAACGGCAAAAAATATATTTATCTTGCAATAAAAAAATACTGCACAAAACCAAAGACGATCGAACCAGAAACAAATCATTTTTGCGACAAGTTGGTGTTGAAAATGTTTCACCTTAGCCGTTATTATGAGCATAGAAGACATCAAGAAACATCATAGAACCGGTCTGGAATTTCATCTTCTTCCTCATTTTTCCTCACTTTAACAAAATAAAAAAACCCAGCCAAGTGCGAGTTCAACTAGCGCACGAAGGGTTCCGTCCGTACCATGTCGTACGGGAGCCCAACTATTTATTTTTAGCATTTGTTGTTATAGAAAAAAGAAATACATAATCTGTGAAAATTACAACTGTCTAGCTATAACGCCTTATGAGATACAGCAGACAGACTTAGTTTTTGACTCCCGTTTCTACCCTTTGGGCACGGAACCCTCGGAGTCCGAAGTAAAGAACTCAGCAAATTAATGATACAACATAAAACCAGAGAATACAACTAATACTAAGTACTTCAAAGTTCAATTTAAGCATTTCGTTTTTTGTTTCTTTTTAATGTTTCTTGTGTGTTGTACAAATGTAGTATTCCGATCTATATCTAACTTTATACAAATTTGTATTGAAAATCCAATGAGGCAGACATGATTTTATTACATTTCCAACTATGCTACGCTCTGAGAAATTCGGGTCCGCAGCAACTTTGTGAAACTTTCCGGAGTTCGTTACCGCCGCCCGCTCGTAACGAAGTGTTTGCAGCCCACGGGGGCAGGTAATCTAATTCTTGCCTCCCCTGGTAGAACCTCCCTGCCTGTAGGTAGGTACCCCCAATGAATAGGGTTGAGTCGATGGAAAATCAAGGATCTATAAAAAACCTTGCTCTTAATACATCACAACCTCTAAAAAATTTATATGATCTATGCGTTTTTCTATCTACTCATATTTTTTACTTCATTTTTTCTTATTGTTTTTTTTTTATCTAAAACTTTCTGGTACTTATTTTGGTTTCAATTTTGGTAGGCACCTACTTTTTTAATAAGGTTTTGATTGATTTATCTTATTTTGCGTAAGTGGTGTTTTGCGTGGTTTGCGTTTTGCGTAGTTGGTTTTATGCGTCTAAAGGGTAAAAACAATGATTTGTGATTTTATACCTAACTAGCTGTTGCCCGCGACTTCGTTCGCGATGTGGTTTTGGTTTATTTAGAATGCCTAATTTTCCCGCATAAATACTATTTATCGTTCGGTGTAAGTTATAATAACAAAAATTGAAAACCTGAAAATAAAAACCAAAAAGTGAAAAATAATCCATTGCGGGTCACTAAGACAGCAGAAATCTACTTGGAAGTCGGACTGGGTTGGATTGAATGTCGAGAGGTATATAGAAAACATAGTGTCACATGGTTCAGGTTTTTTTTTAGATTTTGTTTTCAGGTTTTTTTTAGTTTTTGTTTTCAAATTTTTTTGAAGACGGTTTTTAAAATTTTAGTGCTGCTGTCACTGAAAATTCTACACCATGAGGCGAAAGTGACTATTTATTCAAATTGCAACCTGTACCTAATAGTAACGCATTGAGGTTTGGTGATGAGAAGGTGGTTTCAGATATTCCATTTATCGGTAGCTATTTATGTTTATGGGCCAATTCTACTGGTGAAAATCGAAAAATGAGCAATTTGCTGCACTCTCGAGGTACTATTCTGTTTATCACTTCGAAGATCCTCATCGGATCTTATTTAAGATAATGGTTCTCTATCAACATTCATACAAACCTAGCCTGGCGACTAAATTCTTCAAATTGTAAAATGTATAACCGGTTGAAGAGTTTTCTGATGAGAAGGTGGTTTCAGATGTTCCATTTATCCGTAATTATTCATTTATGGCCCGATTCTATTAGCGGAAATCAAAAACCGAGCAATTTACTGCACTCTTGAGGTGCAATTCTGTTCCTCACTCCGATCCTCATCAGATCTTCATCCAATTTTTATGGGATCACCTGTGAGTTTTTTTGATTGATTGGAAGTGGATAACCACTTCCAATCAAAAAAAGAGTTTTCCAAATCGGTCCAGGCATCTTTGAGTTATCGGCGAACATACATAAAAAATATAAATGTGCGACGAATTGAGAACCTCCTCCTTTTTAGGTAGGCCAAAAATAGGTAGTTACATTGTTTTTAAACTATATTTTTTTAAATGTCTAGCGAAGGCACTTATGTAGGTAGTATTTTTTTTTATTTCAGTCCAATTCCTATTCGACACTATAACCTCTTTTATACTTCTATACTATAACACCAACATCCTGCAAATAATAATCTACTTTGGTGCAAATAATATTTTATATTATTCTTATTTTCAAATATTAATATTAATGAGGAAAAAGAAAGGCCATTGGACAGAACAAATACTTTTACATAAAATAACGCGATGCACATTGAGATCCTTACATATTGACAGCATTTATTACGTTAAACAAAAATGCTTTCACATAAAACACTAAAGTGTCTCGGATGCGGGGTATTTGAAGGAACGTCATGTCCTATGATTTAACAAAAGTGCACGGCGCCCTTTGAGAGTCATACCTATTGATAGAGGGCATAAAAAAAAAACAAATAATAAATAACACCAAACCTCTAAAGCGTCTTGGATACAGGGCATTGAAGAAACGTTATGTTCCATGATTTATCAAAAGTGCCCGGTTCACTTTGAGTACCATGCCCATCGAAAAGAACAAATAATGCCCTCATACAAAACCTATAAAGCGTAAGGGCATTATTTATTCATCGGGTCTAAAATCACAGCGCAAAAAACATAACATAACACATAACATACCACGCAATTTTCTGAATTCTTGACCAAATTGTCCATTTTTTTATTAGGTAGCTGGCAGGGATACGTAATTTTGGGAAAAACAAAATGATAAATCGATTTTTACAAATACCTATCTATTTTTTAACGGACTTCAAAGGAGGAGGTTCTCAATTCGCGTATATATATTTTTTATGTATGTTCGCTGATTACTCGTAAACGCTTGGACCGATTTGGAAAATTCTTTTTTTTTGTTTTTATTTTCTAAGGTATCCGCGACTTGAACTCATAATTCAAACTATTTAATTAGAGATAAGCGCGATAGAAGTGTAAGGAGATCGGTAATATTATGTTGTAGTACCTCTTTGTACTAACCTTATTTTCAGTTTCATGTAGGTAGTATTAAATGCAAACTATTTGGTAGCCAAATATTTGATCAAAGACCGAATGAAAAAAAAAAAAAAAAATTGGTTTTATGTCAGCTGTCATCTTGAGCGGAGGCATGTACTAAACCCCTACCATGACTTTTTGAAGAACTCAAAAAAAAGAAACCCTTTTTCGATCACTATTTTGTCCGTTTGTCTGTCGGTGTGTCACTACCGATATTCTCAGAGACGGGTGGACCTAGTAAGTTGATTTTTAGGAAGTTTCATAGTGAATACTCAATATAGTATGTTTAATCGAATACGTAAAAAACCCGTGGTAAGGGTACTGTTCCCTTCTGACGTTCGATTACGTTTTACCACGGAAAAATATTTCGATTTCACATTTTTTAAATGTTTTTTAATCAAATATCTTAATTATTGTATTAAAGTTAAATTAAAACATACCCTAAATGTTATTCTGATATATTCTGAACATGTTCGTGTGGACCTTGTTAAAATCTGTTCTGTAGTTTATGAGATTACCTGGTTCAAACAAACAAACAGACAGACAAACAGACAAACAGACAAAAAATCTAAAAACTACCCTATCGTGTTCAGCTAACGATTTTAAGGCGACCTGTGTATTTTTTTTCTGGATATCTTACAATTACAGATTTTTTGATGTCTACAGATTTATTATATGTATAGATTGAAGATCAGTCAAGATGTCAATAAGTAGCATAAACTTAGTGCTAAGATGTACAAAGTCATCATTATTGTCACAGAATGCATCAGGATCTAAACGGCCTTAGACATAATTGTAGCTCTTACCAAGTATATAATTCTGCTCTACAACATAACAGAAGGCTTTTAATACCAAAAAAAATTGGCAACCTCATTTTGACCTCCATTGCCCCTCCCCAAAACGGCACCTCCCGAAATTATTGAATGTTTATTCCAGTGTATCAGAGGCGAAGCCTACGTGACTTGGATACTGAAAATGCTGATTAGGTAGGTATGTTAGAAGTAACTTGATAAGTCCGGGAATTATATGCGTAAAGACCGATCTATCTATATGTACCTTCTACCATAGGTATTAACTCTTTAACAGATCACTGTTGGCCTAGTACGTACCTCGATTTTCAGTCCAATGAATTTTTCTTTTATGTGCACTAATTAACATTGCTCTCATGGTGAAAGAAAACATCGTGATGAACCCACGACTTGATAAGTTTTAGACGTATCTGCGAGTTTTTGCTCTGACGTTCGGTCGAATAAATCTTTATTTGACATGTGGTAGCTTCTGGTCTCTAATAAATTAAGTAAAGATCTGATGAGTTTTGAGCAAAATTAGTTCTTCATTGTTCAGATTGTTTAGATTTCTATCAGTAGAATCGACCTATACCAATAGCAATTAGGTACAGACTGATGAGTTGAACCGTCCCCTATGTCCACAATTATATCTGGGCAGTCGGTATCTCGAGGTACTATTTTATCGTATTTGCGTAGATATTCGCCACAATTCAAACATGTTACGTAGCCCATTCCTGGCCAAAATCTTATTAGAACTGTATGCTCTTCCCTCAGTACTGATCTATCAGTGACCAATGACCATGTGAATTTATGAAATTGACAAATCAAGTTTTTGATTTGCGTTTGTTAGACTTATCAGATACTAGCAGCGCTCCGCAGTTTCACCCGCGTAATTCCCGATCCCGTGGGAATATCAAGATTAAAAGTAAATAAATATTGCAGGACATTCCACACATCGCCATCTAGCCCCAAGCTAAGTAACTAGACTTGTGTTATGGGTACTAGACAACGGATATACTACTCATATACTTGTTTTTTGTAAATATATACTTATAATAAATAGCAACAACCAGACCACAGACAAATATCTAAGCATAAATACTTGTCTGAGGCGGGAATCGAATCCGCAACCCTGTGTTTGGCAGTCAGGCATGGTAAACATTGTGCCAACTGGGTCGTCCAGTAGCCTATAGCCTTCCTCGATAAATGGACTATCCAACACAAAAAGAATTTTTCAATTCGAACCAGTAGTTCCTGAGATTAGCGTGTTCAAACAAACAAACAAACTCTTCAGCTTTATTATAATATAAGTATAGATTTGACCAGCGTCTGTGAAATCGTACTGTTGTTTTTAGATAAATATATTAAAGCTTTTTCATATAAATATGTATACAATTTTTTTTTCTAGGAACAATCTTGAATTTGGAATCATTCAATGAGGCACATTGAATCCTCTTAAATTTTTTAGATAGGATGAGAAAAAGGAACTTATGGGATTATTTTGTCATCATGCTCACAAAAGTAGAAATATAGAGAGATAACTTTATTCGTACAACACAGGAAGAAACAGAACACTATATACACAAAGTAAAGTAATAGCTAGAAAGTATAAGTTGCACAAATGGGCGGCCTTATCGCTGAAAGCAATAAATATTGTAATAAATACTTACAATATTTTAAAGGTAATATTCGAAATGGAGCAACTTTAGTAAGGCCTTGGGTTCAAGACGACGTATCATAGAAATAAGGACCTAAACCTCTATACCTCGACTAGCTCTTGCCCGCGTAGAAGTCGACAATAAACCAAGAAATCACGTTGTGCTATATAAGCTTTGTCCCCCTTTTCCACCCCCTAAGCCTTTCCATACCTCGGAAAATCCTTTCTTATCGGATGCCTACGCCATACAAAAACACACCCTCAAAGTTTCAAGTGTCTACGATCAGCGGTTTAGGCTATGTGTTGATCCGTCAGTCAGTCAGGACAAAGGATTTTATATGTATAGATGACTAATTTGACGATTCTCTCTCACGCGAGTCACTCGAATTTAACAAACGGGGGAGTGTTGATATAATTCCCGAAATGAATGGAAGTGTGCAGGCACGTGGCATCTATTATATTGTACTAATCGTAGCCGTGGTTAGTCAAGTGTTGTACTAAGTATCTGATTCTGTTTACCTTCACCCAATCCTAATGTATTTTTTACCCGACTACGACGAAGCCAAAAGGGAGGGTTATGTGTTTGATCTCCCCAGGTCAAACACATAACCCTCCCTTTTTGGCCTTATTCTGCTATTTTGCATTAATGGATTTACCATTGTCATTATATCGAGACTCTGTTGATATTATATCGAGATTGTGACTTTATTTGGTATTCTGCTAAAGTTTTAATAACATCGCAATGGAATCGCTATGGAGCCTCAATGGAATGGTAATAGATACGTCGCTGGTGTTGCCTAGCAACATGGTATATGTTGCTAAGTGATATATCGTTTTGACAACTATCAAGATTTCATTGAGCCACGATTCTAGAGCAGAATACCAAAGGGAGTCAGTGGTGTTTCTATAGAACAGTTAACATTAGAAGAATACCAACTTGACATGAAATGTCATATTTTTGACATTAAATGTCTATTACGATTCTATCGAAACTTTATTGAAACTCAATTGTGTTAGCAGACTTAGGCCCCTGTAGGTATGTATGTTCATCTGTTCCCACCTAACTTACTATAATTTAACAATTGAGGTATCGTTAGAAGCGTCTCAATGGTCCGCTCTGGTTATAAGCTATGTGACGTCACAATAAATAAAATGTGGTGCCCTCTAGACGACATAGAGTCGTAAATTAAAAAATAAAAATAATTAAAATGTAATGTCAAATGAAAGGTGAAACGAAAATTAAATAAAATCTGAAAAAAGAAAAAAAAGTGCGATTTTTTTTTAAATTAAAACTGAAAAGAAAAATAATAGCACTTAAAAAACAAGTGCAGGATTCTATCCTATATTACGTTAAGTACCTACTATTGAATAACTGATATGGTGGCAGTAATTTCGTGATCGATAAACAAATAAAACGAATAATAAATTCAAAAGCATAAAACATATCGACTTGAACAGTCTGGACCCATCAACATGTAGACAGGCTTAAATCTTCACAATAATGGTCAAGAGACTGGTCAATTGTCGCAATGTGGAGTGTGGAGGGACGAAAGGGAGGCCTTCGCCCAGCAGTCGGACATAAATGACTGAATAATTAATTAAATTAATTAATTAATAATTACTTAAATTAATTATTTTTAGGAAGGCCTTAGCCCAGCAGTGGGACATAAATGACTGAATAATTAATTAAATTAATTATTTTTAGGGTTCCGTACTTTCTGTCCGTCTGTCTGTATGATCGTGTGATACCAGAAATAAAAAACCAGTCAAGTGCGAGTCGTGCTCGCGCGCCGAGGGTTCCGTACATTAGTTTCAACTCTCTTTCTCTACCCTTGCCGTGGTATGGTAAGTACCAATTTAACTTGACCCCTTCGTTTGAGCGCCCATACAATGTAAGGGTCAAGTTAAATTGGTTTAACTATGTATTTATGGGGACACCAATTAATTTTCAACTTTTTAATGTTTTTGGATTTTTTTCTTTATTTGTGCTCTAGGACCTTGCTTTTTGCCAAATTTCGTGATTCTAAGGTCAACGGGAACTACCATATTATAGGTTTTCGACCCCAAACCTTTAAGGTACTTCCGGTTGACCTGGAATTATCAATTTTGGTTAATGCGAAATATAGAAAAAGTTCAAAAATTAAGGCAAATTTTAATACTCACTAGTTTTCACGAATTGCTCATATCTTTATATCGTGTTGACCCAGGACCTTGATTTATACACTTAAAAGGGACTATAGATCTCAGTATCTGGTATGAATTTCAACTTGCTAGGTTCACCCGTTCCTGAGAAAATCGGTGGTTACACACAGACAGACAGACAAGAAAGTGATCTTATAAGGGTTCCTTTTCTTTACCTTTTGAGGTACGAAACCCTAAAAAGAGATTCTTGAATTTGAAGTCAATCCTCACCCAAAATACGTCCCACATCGATGTTTATATTTCATATCGACTAAACTCAAGTCTCTAGAGTCCCTAATTATTAACAATAATACAATCAAAATACAAGATACACTAACAAGTCTCTATGGACAGTTTTACAACACTTACCAAAGGTTTCTTGTAACAACCAGTGAATGTTTGCATCAAAATCTACAGAAGAGAGTGAATCTTGTTACTGAATAGCAAGGTTTAAAATACAGTGCATTTGTCGAGATGCGGGTGCAGTGCAATCGCCGCTAAAATGTAACATTTTGAAAGAAAAACGAAACTTAATTTACTGTGCTTATTGTTTGTCACAAATCAGATTTTTTTAAAACCTTTGTCTTAATCATAGATTTTTGCATAATTTTTAACTATAATTTAAGTCGTTTTTTGGGTGATCGAAAGATATTTGTAATAATAGTTTAGCAGTTAACAAAAAACATCATTAGATTACTAAAAGACAAAAACTGCTATTGATTCTTAGAACGTATAAAAAGTTAAGTTAAGTTAAAGTGAGTTGATATTTATAACATTGTGGACAGACCTAAATTTATTCATTAAAATCCTCCGTAAAATAGAAAACTTTTATCAAGTTCTACAAATTCTCCCTTAAATGTATATTTCGTGGGGATTTGTTGTATAGTGAGTGCTAGCAAGCTAGTGTTCTAAATTCTTAATTCTTATTGTAATTTTTACTATACTAACAAAAGCACCATTTTAGCACTCAATAAAGGGGCTCGCGGGGATGAAATCCGTTTACCGATGAAAAAAATAGGGGTGTTTTCCAGGGTCAGCAGATTGCGGGGGTGTGACAGTACGGGGGTAAGGGAGACAGGGGTGTAATCGCATCTCGGTGGTCCGCTGCGCACGCGTCTCCCGTATAATCTCGTTCTACTAATAGTCTTACCGTACAAAGGGCGATCAAACGCTGCAATTTGACACGCCAAATGTCGGCACTGTAATTTAGTCATAGACATAAAATACTTACGTAAGGAGTATACTTCGAAACCTTTTCTGCATCTGTGATGAGGCGAATAAACACTTAGGTATAACGCAGAAAGTCGCGGATTCGATTCCCGCCGTCGAACAAGTGTTTGTGTACAGATATTTCAACGAACCTGGCTTAGGTGGATATTTTTTTGTGATTTATTGTTTATCAACTGGTTGCTAACCACGATTCTTATCCTTTTTTTTACAACTAGTCAATCTTGGTTATCCTTTTTTTACAACTAGTTGTCAATCTTGGTTGCCAAGGCGGCTGGAGTTGGTTGTCAAATACGTTATCTGGCCACCCTAAATAAGTTTAGTTGCTTGCCATGGGGCTAGACAACTCTGTGTGCAATATCCTGGAATAATTATTATTTATTTACAATTATCCCATAACATATAACTTTACCTTGAATAATGTCGAATTAATATAAAAACTAAAACAATGAATTTTGATCAAAATTTTACTACGAAAAACGATCTGATCTTATGTACTCTTTATTCTAATTGTAAGTATTTTACCTCTATTTAGTAACTGGCGCCATGACGGTCAAAATAATCATATTCTATTACAATTGAAAATATTGTTAGATATTGTGGGAAGACGAGCTTAATTGACGGTACGTCTAGTCTTTAATCGTTTGATTGTTTAATCAGGTCCAATAAAATGTTTCGAACTCTTCTTAATCACTTTTGTATATTTAAAAAGTAATCTATTATACGATTCTTAATAAATTCAAAGTCTTTGTTATGTATTGAATAAAAGTCCCATGCAACTACCCAGCTCCAAGAAAGACCAAGAAAGAATGTCCATGAAAGTTTCGCCCCAGCACGGTCAGTGTCGGTCGGGACGCGGTCCGGGTAAGACGCAACAAATAAGTTGATTTACTTACATTTACACATCATACAAGTACATACAGCTATAGATGGACATGCACCCAAACTATAATATACCTTCATTAAAAAAGTACCCATAAAACTAGCATAATACAATATAGGCTTTACCGCTAAAAAAGGTCAAAGCTTGACAAAATTTAATCCAACTTTTAGATTTTTGGCGTCGGATCGACAGAGTATTGTCAACCAAAAATTGTACTAAATTGTTAGGAAAATCTCACAAATCAATTGTAGGTAGATTAAAAAAAACAGGCCCACGCAATCATTATCAATTTTAGTATGTTTCACCGCCCTAAAAAAATATCATATGGGAATGAAGAAGGACTCATTCCCTCTACCACTATGGCAATTTTTATACGTGAAGAGGGAAGAAAAATATTAATAAACAAATTTTCGGATTAATAATATTACTAGCAATTTACCTCAGTCGTAAATCTTCCAATGTTTTTAAATATAGATCGACTTTTCAGTGTATACCTGTAAATTAAGCCTAAAGATCTTCTTTGAAGAAACTTTGTCAATTATCCGCCAGCTACAAACGGCAATCCAATTATGAATCATTGCAAATTATGTAAGAAACTGAAATTACAACGTTGGAAAATATTCTAATAGAATATAAAAAGGGGCCACGCTTGAGTGAACGAGGAGCGACGCGGGTCACCCAACGGGAGTTATTACGGCCGGGCCATGTAAACTGTCTTTTATAAATTAGCTTTAATCTGCGAATTAGTCTGCAAATTGAATTTTCCAAAATCTTTTCTCCAAAGTCTACTGCCAACTAAATTATGTTTTTACGTAGCTTAGGCTTAGCTGTCATAGTTTGCGGTCTAAGTTAAAAAAATGATCAACTACTTTGATCAATTCATAAACTTCTAAGGTACTCGTATTCTTGTCACGTTTGCCAAATCAATGACGAGGTCCATCAGGGCGGGTGTCTCCAACCCCTAGGGAGGGCCACGATACAACCGACAACCAAATATCGCAAGCAAACAGCAGCTAATTGAATTTACTACTGTTTAGCTGTGTCGAATTTGGCCGAGTATTTTCGTTTAGGATTCTGATATTTGTGAAAGTTGTAATCCGGTGGAAATGTTATTTAGTTCAGTTGCTAGTGTTGCTACCGAGGTATAGATATTTCAATTCTATTAGAAATTATAGTTTAGGTAGTGTTATTCAAGTTACATTTATTATTTATAGCACACCTAAGGAGAATAATAGTTATACCTACCTAGTCCCATTAGATTATTATTGTTCCTTTGAACGCCATCTGTAGAGTTCGAATTGTAATTACCGAATTCTAGTACCTATATGAATGAAGTATGTATATATTTACAAAAGAAATGTATTTATGTATTATATCCGTTGTTTACCATAACACAAGTCTACTTACTTAGCTTGAGGCTAGATAGCGCTGTGGATTATCCTGCAGTATTTATTTTCATTATTTTTATATATTTTTAGTATATATCGTCCCATTGCAAGGCAAAGGTCTCTTTTCATTGTTCCCTGTCTAATGCCAAATAAGTTCAGTCCATTATAGTACATCACGATCAGCACCTTCTTCTGGGGCCTGCCGCCAGTGCAGTAAAGTTTAACTACCGAGGCTGAGCTAAATTGAATATTTATGCCAAAGAGCTGTTTTAAAACAATCTCAAATGTGTAATTTATGATAATTTTACAGAACTCTTTGATAGATTTTTTACGCAATGTTCTGAGAAATAACTAGGTAGTAGGTACTTAGGACAAAAATAAGCTTTTTAGTAAACATTGCAAAACTTTTCCCTGCTACATGCAAGGAAAAGTTTGGTTATAATTTTGATTTGAACTGATAGTTACGTACGTACTGTACGATAAAGCCACCTGTCAGTTAACGATATCTAAACTCCCACAATAAACAATCAAACCAATATCTAGTAACAAACCAAGTTACTGATGCTGAGGGTAGATACGAATCACTCGGCAGGTGGTGATCGCTACCCGGTTACAGGCTACCGAGATACGTAGCTACTAATTTAGTTAACAGATAACAGGATGTTATAATTGACTGACAAATAAGAGGATACGTTGGAGAATAGAAACCACATGTAGTCTTCCTTGATGAATGGGCTATATAACATCACGCTGCGACAAATAGGGGCGAAGAATCAGTGGGAAATGAGGAAAAAACAGGGAAAATTATTAATCTTTGAGGGCTTCTGTTGTTTGTTTGAACGCGCTGATCTTAGGAACTGCTAGATCGAGTTGAAGAATAAATAGGCTAATGTTTATCCCGATATTCCCACGGGATCAAGACTTACGCGGGTGAAGCCGAGGGGCGCAGCTAGTACATGTATAAGATAATAATAATCTTCAAGAAATCTCTGAAACTACAAGAGAAGATTCGTATGGGGATTCCTTCTATAATTAAGAAATAATTTTTGGAAATTCGACCTCCAAAGGGGTAAAAAGGGCTGATAAAGTTGTGTAGTAACTATGTATTCTGTGTTTGTAGAAAATCATATATTAGGGTCTGGGCACGTGTACCTACTCCATCTAATACGTTTATCAACTATATTCCATGCCAGAATAGTATGAATTAAAGTTGTATATGAGAAGTAATCGCACAGAATATACAATGAACAAGTAGTTAAGGAAAATGTTAGTCTTATGAATCCATTATTCAAAAGGAAACATTTCAAAATATTTCGACGAATTTGTCCGTAAATTCGAGCGAGGGCAAGCGTTTCTCTAATTTACAAAATTAGAATTGCAAATATCGTATTGAGAGCAGGCTTGCTTGATGAACTGAATCGATCTTTCCGGCGCGCTTCCGTTCGTGTAGAAATCGGTCAGGTGTGAGTCGGACTAACACACTGAGGATTCCGTACACATATAATTGTATTAAAATGTTAGGAGCATAGTGTGACGGGGCCATTTGGTGCAAGCAGTGGTGTGGTTGGGAAACTGACTGCTGCACTGAACTGTTTGTGTCTACACGATTCAGACAATGCCTTTCCTACATGTACCTATATCTAGTACTAGTAGTTGATCGAACAATTAATGTAACAAACTTTTATCTTATTATCTTTTTTCGATAATTTAGGTAACGCTAAACCGGAGCTTTATGATATCAAAATTATATGGAAGCAATAAATAGTGGTGCTAGTGGGTAGAATCAAGAATCAAGAATATTTATTGAAAAACTGTGTACATAAGATGACAAATTATAGTAGGTAGGCATCAACAGTTTGTCCATCCCGGACATACAATAATGAGTTACATAAGTAACTTAATTTATACTAAATACAAAACAATATATTGAGCTGCCATATCTAGTATCTAGTAAAATATATAATAAAACTAATGACTAACATTTGAATAATATAACGAGAAACTTAACACACTTAACCTATGTGAAGTATACTATAGAAACCTTTAGAGATCAACCATTTTCTTAACCTATTACGAAAAATATTTCCATTTAGTATTTTTATTTCTAGAGGTAAATGATTTAATATTCGAATAGCGGAAACAAAGTAGTAAGGTCTTATTGAATATAATAGTAGTATAATAGTAGTAAGGTCTTCTATACATATAATAAATCTGAAGACATCAAAAAATCTGTAATTGTAAGATATCCAGAAAAAAAATACACAGGTCGCCTTAAAATCGTTAGCTAAACACGATAGGGTAGTTTTTAGAATTTTTGTCTGTTTGTCTGTTTGTCTGTCTGTTTGTTTGTTTGAACCAGGTAATCTCAATATCTCAATACATATAATAAATCTGTAGACATCAAAAAATCTGTAATTGTAAGATATCCAGAAAAAAAATACACAGGTCGCCTTAAAATCGTTAGCTGAACACGACAGGGTAGTTTTTAGAATTTTTGTCTGTTTGTCTGTTTGTCTGTTTGTCTGTTTGTCTGTCTGTTTGTTTGTTTGAACCAGGTAATCTCATAAACTACAGAACAGATTTTAACAAGGTCCACTCGAATATGTTCATAATATATCAGAATAACATTTAGGGTATGTTTTAATTTAACTTTAATACAATAATTAAGATATTTGATAAAAAAACATTTAAAAAATGTGAAATCGAAATATTTTTCCGTGGTAAAACTTAATCGAACGTCAGAAGGAAACAGTACCCTTACCACGACTTTTTTACGTATTCGATGTAACATACTAAATTGAGTATTTACTATGAAACTTCCTCAAAATAAACTTACTAGGTCCACCCGTCTCTGAGAATTTTGGTAGTGACACACCGGCAGACAAACGGACAAGAGAGTTATCGAAAAAGGGTTTCTTTTTTTCGAGTTCTTCAAAAAGTCATGGTAGGGGTGCAGTACATGCCTCCGCTCAAGATGACAGCTGTCATAAAACCAAATAGTTTGCATTTAATACTACCTACGTGAAACTGAAAATGAGGTTAGTACAAAGAGGTACTACTACATAATATTACCGATCTCCTTTACCGAAGACCTCCGATGTTACACTTCTATCGCGCTTTTCTCCTGCTATAGTTTGAATTATGAGTTCAAGTAGCGGAAACCTTAGATAGTAAAAACAAAAAATAATTATCCAAATCGCTCCAAGAGTTTACGAGTAATCAGCGAACATACATAAAAAAATATATATATACGTGACGAATTGAGAACCTCCACCTTTTTTGATGTCGGTTAAAAAATATACAGGTAATAGTCATTTGTAAAAATCATTTTTTTTCCCAAAATTACGTAGCCCTGCCAGCTACCTAATAAAAAAAACTGGGTATTTTGGTCAAGAATTCAGAAAATTGGATTCATAGGACATCACGTTCCTTCAAATACCCCGTTTCCGAGACGCTTTAGATGTTTGGTTTGAAAGCATTTTTTGTTCAGCGTAATGCCTGCTATCAATATGTAAGGATCTCAATGTGCATCGCGTTATTTTAAGTATAAGTATTTGTTCTGTCCAATTGCCTTTCTTTTTAATCATTAATATTATTATTTGATAATAAAAACAATGTAAAATATTATTTGCACCAAAATAGATTATTATTTGCATGATGTTGGTGTTATAAATACTATAATAACCTCTTATATTATTAATTGAAGAATATGAATCGAGACACAAAGGTAGTTGATAATTATTTTTTCTTTAATTTACAAAAATCTAAAGATAACTAGAAAGACAAAGAACGTTGAAAGTTTTGTACGAATAGAAATTGGACTTAGTTTTAGCTTATCATATTATTATGGTTGTGTATTATGTTTTATTTGTGAAAAATTAACAAAAATAGTACATTGTTACCCAAGGTGTGAAAGTCACTCATTGAATCTCGAGACGAAGTTTGGCGCCCGAGCGTAGCGAGGGCGCTAATACTTCGAGGGACTAAATGAGTGACTTTCACACCTTGGGTAAACAAAACAAACCCGAGGTAAACACTGGGTTTTTCATTACGAATAAACATAAAATTCTTCCTAATAACGAGAGTGAATGAGAGACTCCATACTACCTGATCCTCTTACAAGGTTGGGACCAAAGAGGTTATACATTATGTAGATTTTTGAAGTTATACTTCTTTTGGCGCGATGGAGAAAAATGATGAGAGTGAATTTTTACGATGCGCGCGCACACCGACACCTAAATTTAACAGCATGAAGTTAGTTCTAGGTGATATGAAAATTGATAACTATGTTCAAGTTGTATATTCTAGTATTTTTTTTTCCATACGCCAAAGAAGTATAACTTCTAACGCGTGTACATAAGTACACACACTCTTTTTTTGCTTTTGCTATTTGTTTTCAACATGTTTTCAATACTCAAATACGTCGGTACTAACCGAAGAGATTTTTATAAATTAGTTTATCCAACACTGAGTGATGACGCGAAGTCCATAGATTTAAATTACAGTTTTTGTAACACGGTTTGTCTAGAAAATGTTATTTACACAAAATACATAATCATAAATGAAAAACCAGATTAAACTTAAGGGCAGGTGTTAATAAAGCTACCAAAATCGACCTTTGTTTTAAGCAACTCTAAGTAATCAAATATTATTTTTTTGTTATTTGGATATAAATGGATATTGTAGTTTAATAACCATATTTTTGTTTATTGTGGTTGAAAACATGATATGAACAACTTCGTTCGATAAAAAAAATGTTAGAAAACAGAGAATTATTAGATCGTTTATCGGGTTTTATTCAAAAATAGTTAACGTTTGTTTCTAAAAATGAATCAAATGATAGGTTTTGACCTCTAGGAACTATATTTGTGGATGATAATGCTAAAATGTTTTGCATATCGATCAAATATAACAGTTAGCACGCAGCACGCTACGTTTTTGAGAGCGCGGGCTAAGGTAATGTGAATACCTACACACGGTACTGGAAGAGCGCCTTAACACAAAAACATAATAAAATAACAAAGATAATACTAATTAAAATCATTCAAAATGCAAGCATTTCCCGCCAGTATTTTTTACTCAAGAAACGACACTGACCGCACGGTCACATAAAGCCACATCTGCAACATCTTGATAGGGCGCCGGTAGAGGCGCAGCATGGTCATACGTCGCTTTGACCATTTTCATCTTTACATTTATTTTATTAAATAAGATATCTTGAACTAAATATATCTACCTGAATTCGATTACTAAGATGCTAAGATGAACCTGAATTCGATTACTACGATTACAAGAAACGACACTGACCGCACGGTCACATAAAGCCACATCTGCAACATCTTGATAGGGCGCCGGTAGAGGCGCAGCATGGTCATCCGTCGCTTTGACCATTTTCATCTTTACATTTATTTTATTAAATAAGATATCTTGAACTAAATATATCTACCTGAATTCGATTACTAAGTTCATCTAAAACCTATTTTGTACTAAACTCTGGCAGTATGGATGACCCGTGCGAAGCCATAATTGTTATTCTTTGGTGTTACCTAAATCAAGGAGGTTAGGTTTTTGAAGTCCCTAATGCGTAATGATACTGATACTGGCTACAAACACATTGCACAAGCCGCGCGAAGCCATAATTTAACATGACAGCTGTCAGTGAAAGCGATTTTCCCCAGGGCCGAAAGTTTTTCTTTCTACACGCTCTTCAGGCATCTTTAGACCTACTTTCGGAGTATGAGTAAGCCTAGAATAAGAATTGCCTTTGCCAAATCAATTAAAAATATAGTTTAAAAACAATGTAACTACCTATTTTGTTTTTATAACTTACACCGAATGCTAAATTGTATATATGCAGAAAAATGCTAGGTATTCTAAATAACCCAAAACCACATCGCGAACGAAGTCGCGGGCAACAGCTAGTATTAAATATAATTTCAACTACACCAAATTCATTTGAAAAACTCATTGAAAAAACTTTGATGAATGATCCCTTTGAACTTTGGTGACTGTACAACCTTTTCAATCACTCTATTTTTTCATCATTTATTCTGTGGTGTTGCTTCAACAAAACAATTCTAGTTCATCCGAAATTATGTCAAAAACCTCGCGTTGACCTACAACACGAATTCTTAGAATATTTTCCCTTTACAGAACCCTAAATATTCGTAAAAGAGATTTAAAAATTCAAAATGAAAAGTGTAGAGCGTTCTACCGGAAGCGCTGCTTGAATATCGGAAAGCGCTGAAAGCGAGTAATTGCACAGTTCCACAGTTACACTGCAAAGAACTTCGTTATAAATTCCACGGGACATTTCCGCTACTGATATTTTTTGATGTGATAACGTCTAATAAATTGGTGGGACACCTGCAATCACAAAAAAGTGTCACGGTAATATTGTTTGACGTCATGCGTCATGGTAATATGACCAGATGCGTCATGTTAACTTAGGAAACAGAGTATTTAATAATAATATCGCGTTATATTGTGTTATGGTGACGAGTGACGATAAGAAGACTTCTATTATAGGAAAAAATGTAAAGAAAAAAAAGGATTTTTTTTTAAATAAGCAAAATTTAAAAAAAACGAAAAATATAAAGGAATATTTTATTTTTTTATTATCATCGCTTTGATATGTCGTTATCACGTTAAAATATTGTCCTATTTTTTAATCCAGATTTTTTTTATACTTTTGATGCAATAAACCTGAATGAATACATGTATAAATATAAAATCAAACCAAAATGGATGGATCGGGCAAAAATTTGTCGTAAATAATAAATAAATAAATATTACAGGACTTTCCACACATCGCCATCTAGCCCCAAGCTAAGTAACTACACTTGTGTTATGGGTGCTAGACAACGGATATACTACTTATATACTTTTCTTTTGTAAATATATTATTATACTTATAATACATAGAAACAACCAGACCACAGACAAATATCTAAGCATAAATACTTGTATGAGGCGGGAATCGAACCCGCAACCCTGTGTTTGGCCGTCCCGCATGGTGACCATTGTGCCAACTGGGTCCGCTAAGGATTTCGGCAAATTATTAATACCCTACGCGGACGAAGTCGTGAGCAAACTCCAGTCGTTGTAATTTAGTAAAACTCTGTGATTTATCTTCTTCTGATGAAAGAAATTTCAAACCATGTTGTTGCGCAGTTTTATGTGTGCGTAAATGGTCTTAAACGATGGTAAGTGACGTTCCGGTCTGAGATGTAGCACGCTCCCTCAGAAGATACCTACCTATACGCTCGTGACTTATATACCCCTAAATAAATGGGGGTCTTTGAGAAACATGAGTAAAGGTAGAAAGACAGCAGTGAAACAAAAACATATGTGAAAACATAGCTAAGGACACTCCCGAATAGTTTACTTTTAAAACAAAATCAAAATCGGTTCATCCGTTCGGGACGATGCCACAGACAGACACACAAACAGCCACGTCAAACTTATAACACACCGTCGGGGGTTAAAAATACCTGTTAAATCTTTAAATTTCAAATGAAAATACTTGAAATTTTTAGAGACATGTTCAATAATTTTCATGTGATATCAATATAATTCAACAGCCAATAATTACAGATGTATTGTAAAACTCATGACAATCGTGATTATGTTCTCAAATCGAGTGTGCGATTACAATACTCGCTAGGCATCTAATCCCCATTATGTGCTCCAAATAATGACTCTAGGGGTTTGCGTTAACGAATCACACAATCCGTTTCCATAGCCGAAAAAATATAATGTACTAGCCGTGCCCCGCAGTCCCGATCCCGCAGATATTCGGCACTAAGCTGTTATTTGTACTAGCTGAAAATTTTTCGTAAAAATAGCGATATTCATAATTTCAACTTAAGAAATAAGAATGAACTGACCGTGCCCGGTAGTAGGCTCCGGAAAATAAACAGGTCGTTTAATAGTACATGTGTGCTCTATTATAATAAATTACCCAAAGATGTATATGACATGTCCATTACCAGGTTCAAAACTTTTATAAAGCATAAATTGTGCAGTAAGGCTTACTATGATACTTCGTCTTACCTTAATGATAACAACCCATGGACGTGACTTTAGTTGCTCCATTTCAAATAATAATTTCAATATTTGTAATATTGACCTTTGTGAGCGTGATCACTTAAAAAATAAAACCCCATGAGTTTCTTGTGCCTTCTTCTCATTGGTGGGCGCGTTCCGGAGGCACACATCCTAACTTAGTTTTTAAGACGATTTCAAGTGGTCTATATACAATTGTTTAGTTTAGTTTAGTTTTACGGGGCTGTTTCCGCACTTAGCCTCATTATTTGGGCCATTGTTATATACAATTGTATTAAGCATCCCAAGAAATAAACATTTTTGATTTTGATTTTGATTTTTAGCCGTGCCCCGCAGTCCCGATCCCGCAGAAATTCGGGACTAAAAGTATTCTTTGTCCTTCTCCATCCTCTAAATTACCACCATACCGATTTTCATCCAAATCAGTCCAGTGGCTTGATTATAAAGAGTGAACAAACAACTAAATAAACTTTCTGGTTTTTAATATTATGAGATTAGGATTTATTGTTTTGTTTCCAAATATGTAAATGTAAATTCGAATCATATCCCACAAACACTACTAACTACCTACCGCCTGCGATGATTATAGTTCTGCAAACCATGTTATTCTACTACTTTTTGGAAATACACACATTTTTGGAATATTTTGTGTTCATTTGAAAATCAGGTGTTACATGAAGTGATTTTACTTACCTCACAAATCTCAAATCTTAAGTTTCATCGATTGACTTCCCAGTAGGCACAATGGTCACCATGCCATGCAGGGTTGCATAAAACTATTTATTAAGTAGTATATCAGTTGTCTAGCACCCATAACACATGTCTAGTTACTTAGCTTGGGGCTAGATGGCGATCGATGTGTGGCATGACCTGCAATATTTATTTATTTATTGTTCTAAATTTTAATGATCTTTGCAATTTGTAAATTACATTATACTTATTATGACTTTTCATTTTTTTTATATTTTCAAAAGTCGTTGAACATAGTTATATTTATGAGATATCCCCCATCCGTCTATTTCAGCCTCGGCTTGTCTAATCCAATCCTTCATCCCTCTGGACGGTTAGAGCCGTTGATATCCAATCATGGCCTGCGTGTCGTTTAATGTTGTCATTCCTTAAATAAGCCTTCTCCTTTTGCCATTTATTATTGAATAATTTAATTTGTAATTTATTTGGGTACTTTTTGTTATACTTATTATTATGCTCTGTCTTTGTACATGTCAATGTTTATTTGTCATTCTTTGTAGATATAGTACTTTTCTAAAATACTTTGTTTTGTCTGTTTGTTCAAATAAATGATTTTCAATTTTATTCTTATTTATAAGATGTAAGAAGTAAGTACCTAAGTTTAATAATTGTGGGCGGTACCGGTATAGAGCCGAATCATACTACTTTAAAATCCGACCTAACCGCTCAGTCGACTTAGTTAAAATCAAACATCCCCCGCCTAAATCCTTTATATTTGTAGGCAAAACGGATATCATCAAATCGGATAAAAATAATCAATGAATAATTTTCCGAATATTTATTTTGGTGTGTATGATTCACTAGCACAAACCCTTCTATTAATCAAATGCACGATCTGTCTCTAGTTAAGAGATTATTGTAATGGTTCTCTAATGACTTAAATTATCTATACTTCAATACTACTACAAGTATTTTCCCTTTTCTTCATAAAGTACCTCTCAGTCTAGCTAAGTCATTAATTATTTTCCTAAGTCACACATTTTTATTAATCTTACCTCGACGTTTAGACTATGTTACAATAGTCATGGTCGCGAGCAGACTGCAGCAGCAAAAGCTACGGTGAGCGAAAGTTGGAAGAGTTTCCTTCTCTAATTATGGCGAGGCGAAATATTTCGACGCAGGTGAACTCCCAAATCCCTGTTCACTCCCGGATATTAAGCAATCAAGAATTTTGACAAGTATATAAATTTAATTTAAATTTTTGAATAGGTTTTGAAACTATTAAATTATATGATCAAACTTGCTTTGAGGATACTTTTAATTATTTAGAGTTACATGACCACTTTTATCCTGATATTCCTTCGGGATCAGGCGGTAGAACGCGCTGGCAACCGTAGTGCGCTTGTTTATTAATAACATTCCCTTAAAAATATATTTATATTTTACCTAAACGTCGAATTATGCAAATAAAGCTAAACTATTAGTACTCGTAGAAATTACACAAAAATACGAACGTAGGTTATTTTACTAATCGAAATAATTGGACAATTTGAGTTATTATCAAACAATATTCGCATATCAAAAATCGAAGGACCGCCCGCGCCCGTCGCCAATCAAAAGACCAATTCAATCCGAAATCCATTTAGAATCACTTTACGTTACGAGTTATGAAGTAGTATTTATTTACATCAGTGGCCATATTTTTAGTTCATCAATTTTAAGGAATCGAAAACCGATACGTCACGCAAAAACCGGGTTTAAAATGTTTATTGAACGTACTTGTACTATAAATACTATAATTCAGGCAGTGGTTTTTACCGTTCACACATATCAAATTGCTAGAAACTGTAGGGCTAAAACTCCGCCTTGGTCGTACCAACCAATGGTTGTCTTCGAGGCGGGAAAGCTCGTGGTAAGGACCCGCCTTTCGAGCTATCTACCATCAGTCGATATTGGAATATCGAGCGGACCGGTCGCGCCTACACGGCTACTGCATGTGAAACCGCGGACGCGCACATGTATCGTTTGTTTTGTTCTGTGATACGTTTGTAATAAAACTTTCAAAGTGTTGGGTGTAAAGTTGGAGATGAAGGTATGTCTAGTTTATACACAATACATACCTAGGCATAACAATTAAAATATATATTTTTTAAAGTTCTAAAATGCACCGCGTATCTGGTAAACTATGACTTGAACTCTCAATCAGCTGGTCTATACATTGATGCTCAACAAACTTCAATTAGATCTGAAAAACACTCCTATAACAGTATAAATAAAAAAGAGGGACAATAGTTTTATTATTTACCTATAGCAAGAACGAAAACCATAACTAGAATAAATAAATTATGGTAAAAATAAATACTATATTTTAATTAAAATGAAATAATTTTACTTACCTTGTAGTGAAGTTGAAACCTAGTTGTTTTCTTATTAAAGTAAATAAATACCGACTTACTTATCGTACCTACAATTATAATTTAAAATAGTTTAATTTTACTTTACAATAAAGTCTAAAAAAGACTAAAAATTATATCTTCGAACATTTAGTTTTCACTAAATTGGTAATTAATTAAAAGTTTTAGCTTCAGGTGACCAAAGTAAAGAGCTGGCTTCTAAATTAGTCAAGATCGGCGGCATGGGTGCCCATGCCCATGCCTAGGAAAACTTATTTAGGTTTATAACATGTTTCTTTGCTTTATATGATTTATGTAATCTCCTTATTATTATTTAACTAATTTATCTTATTAATTATAGAGAAAAAAAGTATATATAGAAAACAAACTATTAACTAGGTAGGTAAACCAATAAAGTAAAAGCTCACGAGCTGTAATTAATTTCATATTCTGCGGCGCTTTTGAAAATACTTTCTAACAATACTTTACTGTTTAGATACGGTTTCTTTCTACTCACAATTTTTATAATTATAGTTATACATTTTGATTTTTAAACTGAGTTTTTTGAATGTGCAGTTTTATTTTTATTTGCAAAGAAAGTTTCGATAAAAAGTAAGTACTTAATGAAGGGTTCATTGTGTTATGTAGAAGATGTAGGCAAGCCGCGTGTTTAATAGATTTTTTTATGTTAGAAACCATTAGATATTACAGTCAGGTTTACTAATTCAGTAGAAAATAACGAAAATCCTAAACGCCTATTCAATTAATTGTTTATTTGCAACATATATAAACAGACGTATTTTATTTCTATGTTGCTGTTTTCATTTAAAACTTAACTTTAACAATTTTAACAAAAATCCTAAATTATTACAAATTTTGGATGTGGGAACAAATTTTTGTAATGGATAATCTCTACCAAAACTTAACCGATTTTGATTAAACGTAGTAAAAGGATACAATAAATTTTAAGAATTAATAAAAAATACTTATAATACTGATATTCCTATAGGAGGTAAGCGGGTAAAAATAAGTTGTCTGTTAATTAGTTATACCTAATCCTTATAAAAGACATCAACGCAATCTTAAAAATAAATAAATATTAATAAAGTATAGGTAATAATTTTAAGGACATCTAATTTTGATAATTTCAGTATTACAACTTTAATCTTGACTTAGTACCTTGCACCGGATAAAAGGAATAGGCTTGTAAATCAATAATCTGCCGAATCACGATTCTGTCCAGACTAGAATCCGTCGAACCGAACTGTAAAACGGATCAGCAATTTTTCTTTCTCAACGACACAACTTATTCATTCGTCCGATAGGAATATTTTATTAAATTATTTTGTTCCACTCCGGCCAATTAAAACGGATCAACTATTTCTCTTTCCGAACAACATAACTGTTTTCTTTGGTCCGATAGGAATATTTAGGTTAATTATTTAGTTCCAATCCGACCAATTTAAACGGATCAACAATTTTTCTATCCCAACGCCGTTGGGTACAAAGTTGTGCAGTTTGATGCGATAGGAATATTTAATTAAACTATTTAGTTATATTCTGGTCAATTAAACGGATCAACCTATTGTCTTTTTTTAGCTAGTAGTTCGGCTGACAGTCCTGTTATCGAACTACTGAATTTTTTCAGTGAAAAGATCCGGATGGAACAGAAGCAAAAATAATCTTCGGTTTCGTAGCTAGCCAACGGTTATGATAAGAAAACAATGTGTGGCACTCGGGGGCTACTGCAGTAAAGCTATTGCATCGTGCGAGCTTCGTAAAATCGTACCATATACATACACTTTAAGCTAACGCTGGGCCGAGCTACATGGTAGGCGGAGTGGGGGGTGTTAGGTTTTATTTTCGTTACGTAATTTCATGATTCGGTCGCCGCGCTCAAAGCCCGCGATAAAAGCTATGCAATAGCTTAAAAAGCATCCATTTTCGTACCAAAAAGTAAAAAATATAAGACATTTTTGTTAGTGGTTACTGAGGTACGATAAATTGTCCGTATTGTAGTTGGTTACGCAAAACTGAATATATTAAAAAAAAAAAACTAATACATATCTCTTTCCAAACCAGTGAAAAAAAACTTATAGCTAGTTATGAAATGAAAAAATGTTATGAAAATGAACCAAAGAGATATTCCAGTGTCGCGTTAGGTACCGTGTTTCACCTACTCGTAACAAGATTCGGATGTTAGTCTGGTTAAGTTAACGTTGCCTGGAAGATACCGCTTCCAGCAGTAAGGTCGTCTTTTGTGTCGTTTCTTTTTTTTATTTGAGTTACTGTTGATGTTTTTTATAACTTGTTTATTTAAAAAATCTTTCATCATTAGATAACGATGTTTCGTCTCCCTGTGTATTAACACAGTCAGACGAATTTAGAGATCAATTTCACTATTCACTCTTTTTTGTTAACTTTTAGATATTTCCTTATATATATGTACAAAAATAAACTGAGTAGGTACCTACCTACCAAAATATTCATTAATTTCAACGCCCGCTGCTATTACATCCGGGTGAATGCTATTCTCGTAGGAATACACGGAAAAAGTATCAAAATATCTAAAAAAAGAATAATTTCTCGAAATAATATTAATAACATGGTTCTAAATAGGGATACCTAATTTTGGGATAAAAACAGGAAAAGAAAAATAAACATTTACTAACATAATAGAACGATTTTGTCTTATAATAATACTAGCTGTTGCCCGCATCTTTGTACCTTAAAACCTTCCTCGCGAACTATTCTATCCATTGGTAAAAACAGCATGAAAATCAGTGCAGTAGTTTTTCAATTCACAGCGAACATACAGACAGATGCGGCGGAGGACTTTTTTATAATATGTAGTTATAGTGATAGTGATGATATCTTAAAAATAAATATAGGTGACTTATAAATAATTATAGGATTCCTATATTTATGTAGAATTTATCGGCGAGGAGCGCCGACGCGCGACGGTAAGCGCCGGTAGGAATAAGCCGTTGACTCACATGGTGTGTACTATGATGTTACGTCCCGGCAGTCGACTCTGAGGGCCTACGCCACGAACCTAGATTCTTCTAAGGACTATTAAATAATAAAAACCTAAATTAATTAAATTACCTACATTTATTAAAATTAAAAATTCCAAATGGGGGTGCAAGCACATAGCAAGAGTGCCTGATGCGTTACGTCATTGGATGACTATGTTTATTTTTTTTTATGCTACCTCGGTCAGATAGCATGCTCCTACCTCGGACATATAGCATATGCTAACTGTCCGAGGTAGGAGCAGCCAGCATCCCGAAGCTAAAACTAGTCATTTTGGATTTTTTAACTAGTAATTTTGGTACTTCTCAGTTTATTTTTAGTAGTACTCTTGTATCGGGGATTGAAAATTGTCTAAGAATATTAAATAAGTTTTAATTTTTTTTGATCATGAATAAGAGATACAATCAAATACAGGATCAGGAATCTATCACTATCAATCATGTTTTCCTTCCTTTTACAAAATGACAATAATTTATTACTTGATTTTGGTTTCAATGACACATAGGGTTAGAGTTAAAGATGTTCTTTCAGGTGTCACGCTGCGAAAAATAAAATAAAAGCAAAGTTGTGTGAGTACCACTCTTTATGAATAGGTTTTAACTTTTTGCCATACATTGAAAACGGCTAGACTGATTTCGCTAATTTTTAAATATTTGTGGGAGTACAGGAAAAGTTTAAATAGTAAAAAATATGAAATATTTAAATGAAAATAGTAATTTAGGGGCTTACGCGGGAAATCACAGAGCTCAGAAAGTTTGTATATATATATACATATATTTCTAAAAATTAGATTTAAATGATGGTATTAAATAATCTGTGTGTAGAGTATAAGTTGCGGCCGGCGCGATTGTCATCGATCATTATTTAAATAAAATATGGTGTTGCGTTCAATCCGATTATCCGGGTATGGTGGCTGCGGTTGATGTTGGTCCAGTATGGTGGTGAGGAATCGGGTGCTCGCGATAAATCGTTCGCGTCGTCGACGATTCGTTACGTCCCGGTTTACCGATGTTAAGAAATATGACGGGCGGTCGCTTTGTTACTAATATGTTATTTAATGCGAGCGAGGTGCCCCGTCGCGCCGCCACACACTCAATGCCGATATTAATGATTGGAATGTATCACCTCGCGCGTCCTACATGCTCTACACGTACACCTCTCTACCACGACGTGAATGTCTTCCTCCGGTTCGATATCTACAATTCTACACCAATAGCATGCCGCGACACGCGAACTTACAGGTACACCTAGACTTTAATACAACGTAAAAAAGTTACAAAAAGCAAAGTCGCACAAATCAGCATGTTCAAGAAGTGGTCGCCGGTCACTTCTAGAGCTTGTAATAATGTAACCCATTTCAGGACGATTTAAAAATGATAAAGTGATAAGGTAAGTACCTAAACTTCTTTTGTGGCGGTAAGAATAACATATATGAACAAAGTTAAAAGTTTTGTGAACAATAGATTTGTAGATTTTAGACAATATTTCTTTCTGTATATTAATTAAACATTGTGCTTCTTAGACAGTTTGCATAGAAATACGTTTTTCAAGACGGACTGCTGATCAAGTGGCTTTTTAGGTGTAACTGAAATAAGCCAGCAAAACAATCAAATAGGTAAGTATAGGTACTATATTTTCCAAAATACCAAAGTTTTACGACTCTCACCGAACGCTGCGGCCATAGCTGGCTTAGAACGAGTTATATTTGTATATTTAATGATCGTGCGAAGCTCTGTCGAATACGATTACAAAATGTAGTCAATCAATTCGGTTCCAAGTTACAACATTTACAAATTGCTAAAGTAAAAACTAACTAATTGGTGAGCTAATGAAAAGATCGGAAATGGCAAACTTAGTAAGTATTTAGTTGTATATTTCTAAACATACTGGTCTTATGGCTCTCGCCAAACAGACACGGCTAGTTTTTGAAAAGACTAATAGACCAGAGACCGGCTAAAGACATAATACAGCGACAATAACTTTAATCCATTATTCAGGGCGCTGTAGTGCCTGGAACATGCATTGACATTCCTCTTTCGGTGAAGGGATAGATCATGATGAATCCTGTAAGTTGTCTCCAGTTGTATTGACGAGTTCTTTTTTCTGAATACAGTAGACTAGCTGAAGAATGGTATTTTATGGTATAAGTTCTGGGCAAATCTTCTTCTGCTTGCCCCTATGCCAACTTATTTGAGGTCGGCGCAGTATGTCTCCTTTGACGACCCAGTTGGCACAATGGTCACCATGCTGGACTGCCAAACACAGGGTTGCGGGATCGATTTCCGCCTCAGAAAAGTATTTATGCTCAGATATTTGTCTTTTGTCTGGTTGTTTCTATGTATTATAAGTATAATAATATATTTACAAAAGAAAAGTATATAAGTAGTATATCCGTTGTCTAGCACCCATAACACATGTCTAGTTATTTAGCTTGGGGTTAGATGGCGATGTGTGGAATGTCCTGCAATATTTATTTATTATTTATTTTTCTATTCACTTCTATTAGTCGTCATCTCACCGTTAAAACATCGATCTCTCTCATATTTTATCTTGTCTAACAGTCTATCCGTCTTTTCTTAGGTCATCCTATTCTCCATCCATATGTGACTTAAAGAGTATGAATATAGAGATATTCATACTCTTTAAGTCACATATGTCTTCTTTCTCCTCTTGAGGCTCTTTGACTAGCTGTATTTATAATAAATAAATAAAAATAAAGATTAATTTAATATTGGTGTCTATATAGATTTGCGTCGCGGTTGCCTTTGTATAAAGGGCATAAAACCTCGACCACACTATCGTAATTTATCATAGCCTTTTAGATCGGTATCTTCTGCTACCGAGTATCTTGGAAGTAACAAAGGTATGAAGGGTGAAGACAGTCGACAGCGGGGCGGAGCACCGAGTGTTTGTACAACAAACACTAAGCGACGGACGGACAGACGGACGGACCGAACTCTTTGTACCGTCATGACGCGCACCTATCTCGCATTCGTCATATTAGGGTTCCTCTAACAAAATATTATAAATAAAAAAATTTAGTTGCAAGATTCCACCCGAACGAACATACCTACATAGGTATATACATACACTGCAAGTTAAACAAAAGCTTATAAAAGACCGATTAATAATCGAGTACTTTTACTTACCCACCCAACAAACCGGTTTCCTGGCTTATGCAATACTTAATTAAATAAGTCTTAGATACATAATTAAAAAGAACTCTGACTTATGGCAATGAATGCCATGAACTTACTGTAAGAATAAGAAATGACAAAGCAAAACACTTAGTGCAGGTGTCTCGGATTTCTACCATGTATCAGTAAGTGTTCTTAATTCAGTCTGAATTTATTTTAAAAAGTGTTTTGTTTTGTTTTGTAAAAACAAAACACTTTTTAACTTTAACACTTTAATCAGTCAAGACTTTGAATTTTCAGTCTGATTATCCAGGCTGAATTGAGAACATTAAAATGGTTTAATGTTCTTAATTTAGCCTGGATAATCAGACTGAGTTAAAATAATTGTTCTAGCTTAGTTTAGTTTAGTTTTAGTTTTAGGGCTGTTTCCGCACTTAGTCTCATTATTTGGGCCATTGTGCGTACTGTTCTAGCTTATTACAAAGGATTTATCACGGTTAAGTGCGCGCGACGCTCGTTATTTCTTTGGTGAAACTTGCCGATTACTTAGCCGCACTTTCTATCACGCGAACACAAAAACAAAAGTGCTAAAATTTTATGTTTATTTCAGTTATTTATGTTTACAGCCCGTAATTCTTAAGTTGTTGTACACAGAGTTGCATTATTTTAAGATGTAGGTAGGAATGATAGGTAGGAAATCTAGAATTTATTGCTAGAGAGGAACAGCTATTGAAAAAGAAATTATACTAGCTGTGCCCTGAGGTCCTGATCCCGTGGAAATATCGAAAAAAATTCTATGTTTAATCCTGCTTCTAAGCTACCTCCCCACCAAATCAGTTCAACCATTCTCGAGTTATAAGTACTATAACTACCACGACTTTATTTATATTATAATAGCTGCGTCCCGCGGTTTCACCCGCGTAAGTCCCGATTCCGTGGGCATATTGGGATAAAAAGTATCTTATGTCCGTCTCCTGGCTCTAAGGTACCTCCCTACCAATTTTCACCCAAATCTGTTCAGCCATTCTTGAGTTATAAGTGGTGTAACTAACACGACTTTCTTTTATATATATATAGAAGACTATTGCGCCCCGCGGTTTCACCCGCGTAAATCCCGATCCCGTGGGCATATTGGGATAAAAAGTATCTTATGTCCGTCTCCTGGCTCTAAGCTACCTCACTACCAATTTTCACCCAAATCTGTTCTGCCGTTCTTGAGTTATAAGTGGTGAAACTAACACGACTTTATTTTATATATCTATACATATAATAAATCTGTAGACATCAAAAAATCTGTAATTGTAAGATATCCAGAAAAAAAATACACAGGTCGTCTTTAAATCGTTAGCTGAACACGATAGGGTGGTTTTTAGAATTTTTGTCTGTTTGTCTGTTTGTCTGTTTGTCTGTTTGTCTGTTTGTCTGTTTGTCTGTCTGTTTGTTTGTTTGAACCAGGTAATCTCATAAACTACAGAACAGATTTCGACAAGGTCCACACAAATATGTTCAGGAAATATCAGATTAACATTTAGGGTATGTTTCAATTTGAGTTTAATACAATAATTAAGATATTTGATAAAAAAACATTTAAAAAATGTGAAATCGAAACATTTTTCCGTGGTAAAACGTAATCGAACGTCAGAAGGGAACAGTACCCTTACCACGGGTTTTTTACGTATTCGATTAAACATAATATATTGAGTATTTACTATTAAACTTCCTAAAAATCAACTTACTAGGTCCACCCGTCTCTGAGAATATCGGTAGTGACACACTGACAGACAAACGGACAAGAGAGTGATCGAAAAAGTGTTTCTTTTTTTCGAGTTCTTCAAAAAGTCATGGTAGGGCTGCAGTACATGCCTCCGCTCAAGATGACAGCTGTCATAAAACCAAATAGTTTGCATTTAATACTACCTACGTGAAACTGAAAATGAGGTTAGTACAAAGAGGTACTACTACATAATATTACCGATCTCCTTTACCTCCGATGGTACACTTCTATCGCGCTTTTCTCCTCCTATAGTTTGAATTATGAGTTCAAGTAGCGGGAACCTTAAATAGTAAAAACAAAAAAAGAATTTTCCAAATCGCTCCAAGAGTTTACGAGTAATCAGCGAGCATACATAAAAAAATAAATATATACGTGACGAATTGAGAACCTCCTCCTTTTTTGATGTCGGTTAAAAAATATACAGATAGTTATTTGTAAAAATCATTTTTTTCCCAAAATTACGTAGGCCTGCCAGCTACCTAATAAAAAAACTAATTTACAAAAATCTAAAGATAACTAGGAAGACAAAGTATTTTAAAAATTTGTGCGAATAGAAATTGGACTTAGTTTTAGCTTATCATATTGTTGTGTATTATGTTTTATTTGTGAAAAATTAACAAAAATAGTACATTGTTACCCAAGGTGTGAAAGTCACTCATTGAGTCCCGAGACGGAGTTTGGCGCCCGAGCGTAGCGAGGGCGCTAATAGTTCGAGGGACTAAATGAGTGACTTTCACACCTTGGGTAAACAAAACAAACCCGAGGTAAACACTGTGCTTTTCATTACGAATAAACATAAAATTCTTCCTAATAACGAGAGTGAATGAGAGACTCCATACTACCTGATCCTCTTACAAGGTTGGGACCAAAGAGGTTATAGATTATGTAGATTTTTTTGTTTTTGCTGTTTGTTTTCAATATGTTTTCAATACTCAAATACGTCGGTACTTACCGAAGTGATTTTTATTAATTAGTTTATCCAACACTGAGTAATGACGCGAAGTCCGTAGATTTAAATTACAGTTTTTGTAACACGGTTTGTCTAGAAAATGTTATTTACACAAAATACACAATCATAAATGAAAAACCAGATTAAACTTAACACAAAAACATAATAAAATAACAAAAGATAATTAAAATCATTCAAAATGCAAGCATCTGCAACATCTTGACAGAGCGCCGGCAGAGGCGCAGCATGGTCATACGTCGCTTTGACCATTTTCATCTTTACATTTATTTTATTAAATAAGATATCTTGAACTAAATATATCTACCTGAATTCGATTACTAAGAAAAAACCTATTATGTACTCTCTGTCAGTACTCTGGCAGTATGGATGAGGCGTGCGAAGCCATAATTTGACATGACAGCTGTCAGTGAAAGCGATTTTCCCTAGGGCTGAAAGTTTTTCTTTCTACACGCTCTTCAGGCATCTTTAGACCTACTTTCGGAGTATGAGTAAGTAAAGTGCCTTCGCCAAATCAATTAAAAATATAGTTTAAAAACAATGTAACTACCTATTTTGTTTTATAACTTACACCGAATGATAAATTGTATCTATGCCGAAAAATGCTAGGTATTCTATATAACCCAAAACCGCATCGCAAACGAAGTCGCGGGCAACAGCTAGTATAAGATAAAATAATAAGATATCTGCGCCCCGCGGTTTCACCCGTATAATAATTTCTACGCAATTTTGTTTATTCTTTTCTTTAAAAAGATTCTTCTCCTGACAATAAAAAAACACAACAAAAAAAGAATAAGCAAAATCGGTTCAGTTGTTCTCGAGATTTGCGCTTTGCAACTCATTCAGCGATGCATTTTTATATTATAGTGATAGATTTACAAAACGGTTGAATTAATGGTGCTTAAACAGAGTCGTATTATTTTATACGGAACCGTGTTATGAGTATGTTAGTATTGAGTTCAATAAGCCAGCCGTTGTCGCTCTCGACCGCGACCCGTTGATACTTCACTAATCAATTGTCCACTCTCAGAGGTCGTCATGAGGTATAAAAATAATACAATCATATTGTAACACGACTAAAAATGACGTCCGGACGTATAAGATATTAATATTTTCTTTTTCTTTTTGTAGAATATCCTTAAAAGGATTACATACTATATACGTTTCCATACAAAAATAAATAGCTATTTTCAACGCTTAGTATCGTTCAATGTCAGTGCTTTTTTATAAACTAGATAGGTATTCTTTCTTTATTAATTTTTTTATCAGTTAAAAGTTATGAGTGTAAAAAAATCTTTTAAAATTATAAAACATGTTAATAACAAACTATTTAAGTGATTGACATCAATAAACACACAATATTATTGCAATTTACAGGATGTAATCATATGTATGTAACAAAAATTCTATATTTTTTTAGTGGTATGTGATCCCCTTAAGATACTCTCACTACTGCGATATGAGAACAAAAGTTCCCATTAGATCTAGAATAAAACTGTGGGAAATAAAGGTCCTACTAGTTCTACTATTTCTTGACTTTTCTAGCGTCTCCGTCAGCCCGAAATGAAATCTCAATTTCACCCTCTTAGGGGTGTAATTTCGAAAAACCTTTTGCTAGTGGTTCTTCGTATATTCATGTATCTGGGACCAGCAGTTTAGTGTGTTGATAAATCAGTCAAGACTTTGAATTTTATATTTATAGATCATTTTACTGATATGGTAGTAGGTCTAGATGAGAAGAAACATTTTACTCATCTTCTTAGTGATTCCAAATAGTAGAATCATTTTATACATCAAGGGAGGATTGACTAAATTGATATGCAATTAAAAATTAAACAAAACTAATTAAATTATATTATGATTGGGACGACTAAAAAAATTAAAATAGTAATGTATTTAAACACTCTGTTAAGTTATTTTTAAGCCTAATTTTATGTTATTGTTTTTAATTTTCTATAGTAAGTGGACACCTTAACAGAAACCTGCGTTGATGTCTTTTGTTAGCTATGTACGAGAAACAATTTCTTGTTTTCGATTCGATCAATTTAGTAGGTACCTATGATTTTATTTATGATTGGAAACATTTATGGATAATAAAATATTAAATCAATCTAAAATGTAAATGTGCAATTTCTTTAACAATAGCCCAGCCCATTCCGTCTCCCAAACACGTGCAAAAAATATACCCACCTATCTAAGTATACCTACACATTTTTACACAGCGCCATCTAGCTCCAAGCTAAGCAACTGGGAATGTGTTATGGTGGCCAGACGACAGATACAATATTTTTATACTTTTCTTTTGTTTAGACAACACCCAGACTAAAAAAAATATGTATCCTACTAATCCTACTTAATATTATAAATGTGAAATTTTGTGTGTGTGTGTGTATGTTTGTTACTCCTTCACGCAAAAACTACTGAACCGATTGCGATGAAACTCCGTATGTAGATAGCTGGAGATCTGGTTTAACACATAGGCTTATACTTTATATCCCGACATTTCCACGGGATCGGGACTTACGCGGGTGAAACCGCGGGGCGCAGCTAGTATAAATATAATTTACTACATAGTTATCATATCACGTAATATCCGTTGAGTTTAAAACACAATCATAATGTGTCAGAAAGATAACATCGGCAAACGCTGTGGGATGAGCTCGAAGCCCGCCTATACAATCGACGATTTGCTAATATTACTATCTATACATATAAAATGCGTTGTCCTGAACTACTGACTGACTGACTGACGGATCAACGCACAGCCTAAACCGCTGATCGTAGAGACCTGAAATTTGGAGGGTGTGTTCTTTGCATGACGTAGGTAGCGGATAAGACAGGATTTTTCAAAATTCCACCCCTAAGGGGGTGAAAAAGGGGGGAAAGTTTGTATGGTACCGTTGTACCATACAAACTTTCGCCCCTTTTTTGTGATTACTTGGTCTATTTTCGACTTCAACGCGGACGGAGTCGCGGGCAAAAGCTAGTGACAATATAAAGCTTTGAATCTACAGGGACGTTTCATATTAAAAAGTATGAAAAGTGTAGCTCTAGCGTAAGTATTTGACGAAAGAATTGATCAATGTTAACCATAGTCACTTTTTGTTAAACTGTGATTTGACCAACTAATCAATCAATCACACTATTCTCACAAAAACGTTACGCAATTCTTCTTAGAAATATAATATTATTTGAATGAAAACATTTAGGTAGGTAAGTAGCTTACTTTTTGTTAAGTTAGATAAAAAATATGCTCTTCAAAAGATGCGGATACCATTGACATTGAGGATTAAAGTGATTATCTGATAATCTGACTTTAGATTACAGAATAGAATATTTACCAACAGTTTATTAAATAAGTTGTAACACTTGCCTACTTCTGCATACGACCAACAGCCCAAGATGTAGCTAAACCTGACCAAGCGCAGCGCTGGTGCTAAGCCGTGACGAAGTTTTACTACCGACTTCCATCTAAAGCTACTTGCAACATGAACTGTGCCAGAAGAAGACCCTATTTCCTAATATGCTGGCATGTTTTCCACTTGCCAACGTCTGAATTGCAATTGAATGGCAGAATGTATTTTTGATGTTGTCATTCATCATTCGAAAACTGGTGGATTTTCTGTAAGGACGTGTGGTTATGATTTATTTGTAAAGCTCTACATTTCAAGAATAAATAGAAATACTGTTCACACATTTCACTCAGATGTTATAAAGTTTATTCACATGAATAAATAATAACCTTTTTTTATTTGTCGATGAAAATCGGTACCCAATAGCTGATTGAAATGTATTGTTACGTGTCTTGTAATGCCGCCGGTCGTTTTGTAGTACACCCACATAGAACAAAAGTTGTTAAAACAATGCTTGACAAGTTTATACAGAAACATACGACAAGTAGCGAGTCGACTTTGTAAGATTAATTTAAACAAAAAATGAGATCGTGTTGTTTAGTATCCGTAAGCGTTGTTTGGACAGAGATATATGACGGCACCTCTAGCCTTGTAAACATTTAACACCTCGGAGTAATAATCGCGGCCGGGCGAGGGCATTAGTCACCGCGGTGGATGCGTCCCGCGCCCGCCTCGCTGCGCCCGCGCCCGGCTACAATATAGCCCCCAATGATTAATAGACTCGGACCGTATACCATACAGCTCGTGCCTTCACTTCACCCGCGCCCGCGCATTCATACAATCCAACCCTATTAATATAGCATCAAACATGATGTCTTCCACATCGATCCATCGATCGCGCGCTCTCCACTCCTCTATACCTACTCGATTCCAAAAGGTGTTTTGATTGTTCGAGGTTTAACTTTAAACATAATATTTCATTTCGTGATGGACGCACTTCGATTTGAATGATCTCTCTTTATAGTTACACCATCGAATGCTTGAATAAATTCCGAGTTATTCTATTGTCGAGCCGGCTTGCCTTCGTATACGTTTTTACTTAATGATAGTAGAGTGATCGTGATCACCTGTAGGTCAGCCGACATTGCCGACAATGCGATGGTAGGTATTGGCGAATGTTTGCGCTCGCGCTCTGTACTTGGAGACTGCGTAAGAATCGATCACACATGATTCACCTCTTCAGATACTATGTCGATGACTTATTTTGTATCTACGCTCGTGTCTACTGTGTCCCGCCAGCGCCGCCGTAACGAGTTCCTTTCTTACTACTCGTAATGTTATTAAATAAACAAAATACATACATAAAATAAATGTCCCAACCAACTCTGGACTGTACATTTATATAAAAAGCAGACGAGTTAACGCGTCTGCCGCTTTAGCTTCGCCTTATGATAAATACGACCAGGTTCCCAGTATTTAAGCAACAATAAAGCGAGAGCCCTTTTGTTATTGTTTGGGTTGATTTAGCACCTCTCGAGTCGTTGTGATACCCTAAAAAGTAGAGCACGCGAGAGGATGCCGCGGACGGCTGAGTTTTTGTCACAATCTCAAGCGAGCATTGCCCTTAATAGTACCTAATAAAGTGACCATAAATTGATGTCTGTGTCTTCGTTAGATTTTAGAACAATAAATAAATAAATAGGTGGCGGCAATGTGCCGCGGCCAGCGCGTACATCGAGCGGTGTCGGTGCATCTCATCACGCGGATAACGTGGGATTTCACGGACTATCATCGGTTGCGTATCATTCGATAATTGTGGCGCTTGTTATTTTTTATACAAAAAGCAGTTATAGATGGAGCCAAGGAATAGTCTGTCTGAGGGCGAGGGGGACGAGGCGCCTGACGTTTGGCCATCGCTTACAAATAATCATCATTTAATCTTTTATCATCTCTTCTCCAAAAAGTACAGAATCAAGGAATAATTGTTTCCGAGATATAGGTACTGGGGGGCGATGCGATGATGACGACGGGAAAGCCCACCGGGCACATATCTAGTCAATCATAAACTTCAGCTGTGGTTTTATTACACTTTCAATATGCATAATTTGTATTTCGTGGATATAAAACTGAGGTCTACGGCCGATCGATTATTTGAACTCTTCGATTGAGTGCCTTATTTATGGCGACCCAGCTTGTTTTAAATGATTAAAAATTTTACGATCTTCTCATGGTTGTCGTGCTCTTTAAAATATGGAGAAAATTAATAAAATAGTTTATGAGTTTTCATCAACGGAAGAACATTACTTAGATTTAGAAGTGATACTTCATCGTCTCGGAACAAATTTCAAATGGGTACATATCTTGTAATTATTAGTAATAGCATTACAACCACAGGTCAATTAACGATATTTTGTAATTATAGACTTTTCAATAACAAAACCTATCTCTCTAATCGATTCTATGTATTCAATTATATACCAAGTTATCTGCCTTTATCCTTTTCGTGTTCATGTAAAAATGTTTTTCGTCTTATTATACAATTATGCGATATTTATTGCAGTAATTAGGAGTGTCTACACGGTGTCTTAAAGTGGATCAAACAGATATTTATCATCGCTATTCAAGAATTGTAAATTCATGTACCTAACTGTAATATTATAGTGCTTGCTAACCGAAGCAAAACTTGAAGCTTGTTTTACTGCGCACATAAAAGTATGGACGATATTAATTTACTTTTTTAAACGTAAATAATGAAGTAAAGATTAACAATCATTTTTATAGCTTTGGTTGAACGAGTGGCAAACATTTTATTGCAAATTGCATAACGATATCCAAAATTAATAAATCGAAACACCATTACATTTTTAGTTATAAATTGATTTAAACAAAATGTTTATTTTCATAAATTTAGAATTATAGAGAATGAATTAGATACATCGTCGTAGAATCGATTCGCCGGGCCATCACTTTTCATTTACTGGTGGAAACACATTAATAACCATATTAACTGTTAAATAACCACATTTTTCATTATAAAAAGTTATTATAACTTGGAACCAGTATATTTGTGATGGTTGGAAATGAATGCCCGGAGCGGTGCTCACAATGGATGCCATAGATCATGAGCTCGGCGGCTGCGCAACTTGTCTACCTTCGTAGCTGGCCATTACTAAACAATTCTAGACTTTACACCGTCGGAACAGAGTCTTGTTTATTGAAGGTAGGTGTCGCGTGGAGTGCACGAGTGTGACAAGTCAACTGCAATGTAATCTTCCAGTAAGAGCTCATTTCGTGAGGATTACCCGTGTCCTCTGCTATAATTTATCAATAAGGGACTTCTTCTTCTTTTCTTGCTTCCCTTGTTGTCAGACTCTCCAAAGGCTTCTAACTCGGTCTAATGAAATTCAGATTACCAAACCCATACCGTAGAATTTCTCCATAAAAGCTAGAAAATTTCATAAAATATATTTTTTTAACCAAGTCACACTAACTGTACCAAATATGTTTGGAATATAAAAAATAGTGGTACAAATCTCATGAAATGTTCAAGATATTTCAGGGCCTAGATAACGTAAGTCAAAGTCATACAATTTTCTAATGAGAGTTGAGATATGTGAAAAAGTTTACTGCGTCCAGTTGATCGATGATTTATTAATTATCAATTAACTTGGCAAACTGTGGGATTGTTTGGTTACAGTCGCGGCTGGCGGCTGGTCGCACGACGTCACGACAACAACTAACTATTAGTACGTATGTACGCGAAATTATCGATTTATTACGCCGCAAAAACTAAATAGTTAGGTACGGTAGGCTGCATAATTACAGACCCACCGTAGAGCTTAGAGCAGACCCAACGGCTGTTATAAGAATGTTTTCATCATAAGCAAGATTCTAGACATCTGCTTTAGGTGAAGTTTAAAGTCTTCTAACTCATCAATTAATTAAACAAAAATTATTAGAATGCAAACATTTCAATAATAGTAATTTTTGAACTCTACCGAGGGCTGCAATTATGCAGCCGACTGTACCTAGACATTTATATAAGATATTTAATGAAAAACACCCGAACGACGAACTTAGAAGACTATTACATTTTCAATTTATTATAAATCGACCGACATCGTAAAATGCTCAGCAAAAAATATGCCACAAGTCAGGTTTTATAGTGCGGTTCGATTTATTGCTAATATTGAGATTTTATGCTTTTTGTGTATCCGTTCTACACATTACTATGTAGGTATTTACGACCCGACAGTTATCTAATAGAATGACTTTGTCATTTTGTATTGATTTATTTAATTATTGGTTTGGTCGGAGTGGGCCGTGAAGGGAATTAAAAAATTTATAGCCCAAAAGAAATGTATTAGCGTTGTAAACGAGACACGTCGTAACTTTGAACGTCTCTATTCCTGTTTTTTTTTCTATTATCTTTACAAATTGGCGCCATTAAAGTTAATCGGTTTTGGTGACACATCGCACCTGATTGTTAAACCTCTTCGTGTTCATTTTAGATAAATAATCAAAGCATTCGTGTTAATAGGCTTTTATTCTAATTTGTTTTCTTTCCTATCGTAGTTTCTTGTCAATCATTCATACGAAACACGAAATGAAACTTTACAAGTACATAATATATGTCTAGGGGTAGATATACTTTTAAGACATTTTGCTACAAAGCCAAGTAAAAAGCTTTTTACATGGCACCTTAATCAAGTTTGTACCACTATCTTTTTTTTTCTAATTAAACTCAAGATACACTCACTAAACAGCTGATTAGCGAGCCGTGTTTAAAAATTATAATGTTATCTTTTAAATGAATGAATAAAAAATTAAATACGTGATGAAAATAGAACCAACTTTTTTCAAGTTGGTTAAAAAGTAAAATATAGGCCACATTACCAGCAAATCGTGTGAAACGCAAACGTGTCACCTTACTTTAACCATCACTAATATCTATATTACCGACAATATTCCAAATCAATCAAAAACTAACTCTATATTCTAGTTCATAGAGTTTTATTTACAATGGCATAGAACATGTTTGTTTAGAGTCACTTGTGTAAATTGTTTCAGTAGTGTTAGAAGGTGCCTTTAGAACACTCTATGGAATTACACTGCGAACTTTTCCGTCAGCCGACTCTTAGTAGACTTCTTTCCTTTGCCGTAATATTTAAATTTTTTCTACTATCGGTCGATTGAATCTATAGTCTGCTTCCAGTCTTGCACTGGGTAAATAAAGACGACAAACAAATTGTTCTTGGTTATTCGGATTATTCGCGTGATACCGGCTTGCTTCAAAGACATACCTATTTATAAGCATAGCGTACCTTAAAGCCTGAAATATTTCGAATAAAGGAAATAAATGAAATTAATCCAACAAGTTAGCCGAATTTGAAGCACTATGAGTCTTTTTGCCAAGTTCAAAAAGATCCTTTCTCAACAAAACAATTAAAATGGCATTAGGGAATTTTTCTGCGCATTGTAACACAAGCGAAGAACACAAATCTCACCCTAGTTTGAGTGATTTTGTTGTATGCAAAAATGTTGGTTCTCTTGTTCAGCATACTTCTGGCAGTCCATGTTTTTCGAACATATCTAATTATTTAAAAAAATGATATAGGTTAACGGTGTTCTAGAGTTTCCCAATGTAACCTGTATTAGTAGGTATAAATATAAACAAAATAAAATAAATAAATAAAATTCATAGTCCTTTCTGACTAATATATCAATGCACGGGCCAAACTAACGGACGGATCGGGTATTTGGCAATTTCTACGCCACCAAGTCTCGTAAAAGCTAGTTAAAAATAAATAAATGAATCGGCAAGAACATTCGTTCAACAAAAATAGCTTGCTCAGAGCATATTTGCATGGATGGCTAAATAACCAAATGGGCAAGGTATTTGGCTATTTATAAGTCCCTAAAATCCAATGTCTAGTAATGTAATGGGGCAGGTGTGTAGGCGGGCTGCGCGGTGCGCACGAGTTGGTGCGCCCCGCTGCGCGCACTGTGACGACAATCTTTATCGATATCGATCACTAGCATCTGTTCTTTGTGAAGTGCAAGAACTTTTACGATAATTCGATACGTTGCCGATTATTGTGGTACGTACCTATTTGTCGACATCGCAATCAGAATATCAAGATCGAACTGGTGATTCAAATACGTAGGCTGGTGCACCCACAAAAGGACTAGAACAGATAGAATAGTTACTTATTGTACTCGTTACAGATGTATGGTTCCTGTCTAAGTGATTGTCTTCTTAAAAATGTATTTCGACGAAAATATACGGAAAAGGGATTTTTCTCGGACGAATATTATCTATCGATATTTTAAATTTTTCTAAAAGTGTGTAGTCACAGCACTATCAACACCTGTCGAATGTCATACGACTCGTTCTCCGAGTTTCACAAGCACCTATTTGCAGATCATAATTTGTGCAATTTTGAGGTGCTAATATAATTATGTAAGGTAGGTAAAGTAGTGAAAAAAAACACTTTAGACAGTTGTAGCTGTTATACAGAGCACTTTACACTAAACCACTAATCATCCCCATAGGTGCACTACACTGAAGCGATTTTGTACTATTCTCCTCCGTCTTTCCATCGTGACTCTTCAATGCAGTCGATGAACTGTTTTTCTACAATGGACTCTGTCCGACGCCTGAAGAAGAGTATATCCAGCAGTTCCGATAACTGGTCGGGCAATCGTTTAGGGCATTGCAAAACCAAAAATGGCTTAGTAATTCGGTTGAAGTACAGCACCAAATTGTTGTTTCTAGCAACCGAACTGACACAAAAGCAGAAAATCTAGAAATAAAAGTCGATCTTTTCTCCGTATTATAATATTTGCATTATGTTTTCCAGAGCCCAGAGAAACTAGAAAATCGTAAGCGTAGTTTTTAGCGCGTCCGCAATAACTTTCAAAAGGTCATAGTTTGGTATTTAAATCTACCTAGAGCGGTGGTTAGATACCTAGACTTTCATTCCGACGAAGGTTGGAATGAAAGTCGAGGAGGTTGGTTCCGGCCGGCCAATGGATTTTTAACCGACTTCAAACAAAAGGAGGAGGTTCTCAATTCGTCGCGTATATATATATTTTTATTTGTTATGAAAAAATATGTGCGCTGATTAATTAGAATCGCTCTTGTGTTGAAGGAAAACATTGTGATGAAACCCGCGGCTTAGTTGTCTCCAGTAGACGTATTGACGAGTTCTTTTTTCTAGACAGTGTCGACTAAGTTGAGAGGGTGGTATAGGTTGTGGGCAAGCGTACTGCTTCTCAAACATATCCCAAATACTATAGCGCCGGTATAAAGTTGCTGGCGCTGTTTAAATCATCTAGAATGAAAACGTCAATTACTAAATATACCTACCTAGTTAGGTACCTAAATCATGTAGTTTCTTATTTTATTGATCAGTTTCCTATATAAAGATTGTCAACGTTCATATAACATGATTATTTATTGATATTGAGAAAACTGTTTATTTTAATAGATTATGTCGCCTGCGGCTATATTTCTGTTTACGTATCCGAGATACCTAACTAGAATCTTGATTAGACTTACGATTGATTGATTGGACTCAATAGCAATTATATTTTAAAAAGCTTATTTTATATGATAAATAAAACTTCATTTAGTAATGTTTACATAATTGCTTGACTTAAAGTATTATGTCCCCTGCATATTTCTATAACTCTCCGACGGATACTTTTTTGGGAAGTTGTTCATGAAAAACCATGAAGATCGGACCAACGTAAAAACATAAACAATAATTGTTCAATTTGTGGTGGTGTCATGGGGTTACCTGTTTGGGTTATTCAAGTTATACTATTCCTGAGGTAATATCAGAAATTTATAATTAGGCGTAGTGCTTAAAATAATTCCATATTTTATATTATTTTCCTACTAATAACAGTAAGTACTATATATGCAAATCCAATCATACTTCTGTTTACCAAAATATTAACTTAATAATATTGGTTATCTATTACTTATCTGAAGATTGTTTAATCTCGTGTCAACTGTGTTAATAACGTCATCACTATGTTAAACGGAACCGACGCACGACGCATGCTATCTCAATTCCTTTATTCATAATCGTAACTAGACATTTATAAAGGCAACTTTTAATTAGTTTAAAATTTTGTTTGATAACGCTATGAATATTTAAAAGGCTCTCGCCGACCGTTTAATTTACTAGTTTGAGAGTTGTGAGCCGGAGTCGGTTCGGTCCTGTCCGAGTCGACGTAATTAAACCCAAAAAACAGAACTAAGCATCCAACTATTAATATCGAGAAACAACTGGCGCCTTCGGCCCTTACACTAACGAAAAAACCTCGGAATTTATACGTCAATAAGAGTTTGTTCGGCATCAGGCATTATCGTTAAATGTGAATAGTATTTAATAGTTGGCATAAGGAAAGCCGCTCCCATTAACTGTTGAGTTATATGACAGTTAGAATGTACATCGGGTGTACCTCCGCTCAGGTACCTACTTATATTAAATACTTACCTAAATATGTATAATTGTTATATTAATTATTTAATTTACATCGGGCGGCAAGCCGGCAGCTGTTTGATATACTTTATTTAATCACAATTTCTAGAACATTAGCCGTGAAACCAACTTGTAACTCTGTAAATTATGCATCTACTCTTTCTTAAGTTTGTTTTTTATAGTATAATTCGTAGCTCAATACAGTATTTATATCAATATAAATCTGCACTTATGAGGTAGCTGTAACAGTGCGGGATGTCCTTTATAAATACAATTTAATTAAGTGTTTATTCAAATGAATATACCTACTTAATAACGTAGTTAACGCAACTCGGACACTAATGTGTTTGCAAATGAATTCAAAATACAGGCCGACAAGTATTTTCATTTTGGTTACCGTTTTTATCTTGTATCCTGACTTTGTATTTAATTTATGGCAAGATTCAGCCCGTTTTAATCCACAGTATTTTTTTGTTTAGAGAAGACGAACGAAAGTACAAAATAAAATAAGCTTTTGCTGTGAAAAATAAAAACTGAATGTGCTAAGTAAAATAATTTAAAATATAAATAGGTATATATATTTAATTAATATTATTTTTTTATATGTAGATGTGAAATATTAGCATGATGATCTACAGATTGTTTTCTAGTAGAAGAAGTTAGTAGGTATATAAGCGCAATAAAAAATAGTTTTTTATCCGTTATCCGGTACCTATTGATGCATAGTTGTTTAGTTTGGGGCTAGATGGCGCTGCGTGCAATGTCGTACAAAACATTATTTAAAAAATTGGAAGAATTATAAGTAAACTTATATCATTGGCTATAATTTGTTTAGCGAGTCAATAACTTTTATTACAAAAAATCTAATCAAAATTGTTGTGGCTAAGATATTGACTCGGACGTGTAAAAACTATAAAAGTCGAAAAGATGCATTTTTGTTTCCAATATGCAATAAATAGGTTATTAATGAGGTGCGCGCGCGCCGCGGCGGGGGGCGGCATCATGGCGGCTAATTGTTTGTAATTAGGCATCCTCCGGCCTCCCCCTCCTTTATGGACTGTTTATTACTTAATATGTTATGATAGGCCGCTATTGAGAGGTCTCGATTACTCTCGAAATAATAAGCCTATCGATTGCACAACACAACTTGATTGAGATATGTGGGAATCTTCCAAATCATTCGAACGTCGATCGGTCCGGTCTCCGTCTGTCCGAGTTCTATCAAACGCTACAATAATATTGTTTATGGCCGCTTTTATGTTGAGGGATATTAAGGGAAGTTCATTTATCAAATAATAACTAGTCTTTGAACTTTTATACTGAGCGGTACTAATTACAGATGTGAAATTAGTGAAGTTATGATTGTCTATTGGGATTATAGCTATGTTTATCACTCGTCGATCCTTTTTTTTTGGTGAAGAACGACTAAAGGTTTTTTTTTACACAAAATAGGTCATCAGGTGCTTGCCATCAGTAAGCACCTGATGGCATAAGTCCCAGTGAGTCCCAATCACTTTTTTAAACTAGCTGTGCCCTGCGGTTTCACCAGCGTTTCAATTTTTTTTCGTCATAGCCTTCTACTTGCAATAACAAAGACAATAAAAAAGAATTAGCTAAATTGATTCACCTGTTCACGGTTGATGCCGTGACAAAGGGAAATATGAATTCATACTTGTATAGGTATAGAAAATACAGATTATAAGTCAGTGTTTGACCACTATCACACCTGCCTGATGCGGTGATGCGATTCGGTCTAAAATGTTTTAACTCAAAATAAATAATACTAGCTGAAAAACTCTAACAGGGCGTTTAAAGTAAAGGGAGAGTTTAAGTCAGTTTCCCTAGCCAAGGGTGACAAGTTTGAAAAGTTTAGGAACCACTGTTCTAGATGAAAGCAATATCGCGTTCTTCAGCACAGTGACGTCACTCTGCAAATATTGCGCACGCACACCAGTTCACCACGTGTGACGGGACACGCTTACATCGCTCTCGCCACGCCCAGCCCCGCCTTCCTAGTAATGCCAAACACCGCACTTTTACTACTTCTTTAAATTAGACTTTAATACGCAGCGATAGGATATGAAGTGCGGGAGCACGCCTGATTGCACACCATCAGTGCCACCATCAACGATCTCAGTATTTGCGTTCGAAATTCCAACGGTTTTGTTGGATTACTGGGGGTCAAATATCCAAGATATAGCTTGTAAAAAAAGTTTGATTATTATACTATTACCCGAAAATATATTTATCGATTTAAATGTAGCATAACAATAAGCTGTCAATAATAATTTACAGTAAAAATGGGTGAATTTTTCAGGTATTTCAACGTCATATTTTTCCCGATTTCACTTTGTGATACGCAACGTTTGAACCAATTACCTATAATAAACCTTCTCTAGCTATTAAATTAACATTCAATTCACATAATTACTCGATTATTATCTACCTATAGACAGTTATTTATGAAATACCTACCTAGATATATCTGCAAATATTAAAGTACTCGCTGATTTTAAATTTAAAAAAAATGTGAATTTATTTTTGATAAATAACTAAAGTTAGAATTAAATTACAAATTATTACTAATAATAACAATAAAATTCTTACCTATTTCAGGAATTATATAAAAGATAATTTGTAGCCAGTATTGTATCTTATCAGAGTATTTAAATACCTTCCTTATCTATTTTGGGAATTACATATCTATCTTTATTCAGGTTTATTTCAGAAATAATGTTTATCTTCCTTCTTTATAAATTTCACAAACTCGTTGAAAATTTATATTTGACATTGTACAGGTGCCTATTTATGTATTCTGAACGATTAAATAAATATTTCATGAATTAATGAAATAGAAAGTTATTTTGTATGTTTTGCTTTAACACAATGACTGTCATCATTTTTTACCAAACATTGATAAGTAGTAGCGTTTCCAAAATTCCAAGTATATATTTCTAGGAAATGTCACTATTAAGAGATAGTTTCGTAGATAAGCGAGGATTCACATTTGCATGCGTATAGTGCTAGTGTGATCTTATGACGGATGGTGTATATGACCCCCATCATGCGTCACGTGAAAAAAACCCGGTTGAATGGTGTGAATCTGAGTGCGGTACCGCGAGCTCCCGCTGCGGCATTATCCGCTCGCTTTGTGCGCCCACCAGATATCCCCCGGCACATCGCCTCGCTGACGTCCACATATTATTTATTTCCAATGACTTTTTTTATTCACCAGTTGGTTTTAAACATTTGCCTTTTGATAATCGAAGAAAAAAGGTAATCGAGATCCCTTCACGAAAAGGCGAAAACAAATAAGAATATCGTAACTCAGACGATGTTTGGTTCTTCAAAGAGTTGTTGAAACAAATATTTTGTATAAATCGTGGAGGATTTCCGCATGATTTGTTCTGTTGCGGAAAAATGCTTTGAATGCGAAACGAGGTAGTTCATAGGAGGCACAATTCCACCACCCGCAGTCTAGGGAAGATGGGGGAGAATCGAGGGAACCTTCTCATTTGCTCCGTATTGTGTTCTCTATTACATAATAACATACATCTTTTATTCGCGTATCTCATTCATTCATACACTGTCTTGTTCCGCATTTTTGAAAATACATATTTAACTTGTGTTAACTTCTCTGTAAAAGCAGCTGCTTTAACTCCCCAAGGATCGATAACGTTTACAAATATCCAAAATCATCATAAAACATCTGAATAGACTATCGAACGCACTCTCGAAGACATGCTCGCACCCACCCACAAAACTTAATCTCACAAATACATTTATCATATTAAGTCGATAAAAATGCCATTCAGATCAGCCGTATACAATGAGGTATAAGGTACCCAGTACCTGATACGAGGCCGAAAGTCAATTATATTCAAATATAAATCGGATTTGCAAACGTAAGCCCGTGACAATAGCGTAGGCGCCTGATGCTTTCACGCATCGCGACCGTCGGGTAACGTTCTCCTATAGTAGATAGGTACGTTAATAGTCGGAAGCAAGGGACAATGTGAACAGTTTGCAGTGACAATGTGTCACGCCTGTCCCGCTTGTCCCGCCTGTCTAGCCACCCCGCTCCATAACACTATTATGTTTTATTTTGTGGATTATGAAGTTGCCATTGTGGCTCGCTGTTATTCCGGCGTTTGTGTTTAATACCACCCTGGCCCAGAATATTTGTTAAATTGTCTGTTAAAGTGATTTACGCCGAGTTGTGCAGCTTTACTTTGCAGTGCTTTTATTGAGAACGTAATTCGATTTTAATTGACTAGAATTTCTATGTAGGTAGATCTCCTTTACGAGTAGGTATTTAGGCACTACTAAGTTATCCACGTTAATTGTTGTTATATAATTATTTTTGTATTTGAATTAGACTATTTATTGCCTTACAAATCAACACATCTCACAATTCGTTTACTGAGCAATGACTCAAACTACAAGTACAGTATTTCAGGTCCAGACATATAGATATCATGGTAATATAACTAGTTACCTAAAAAGCGGGATGCTAATGAAGGCATTATGACTAAACAGAAGGGTTACCTAGAAAGTTTTTCGTCCTAAGCGAGAGATGCTGTTCAGCTATATCATTTGAGTTCGATGTATGAATATTTGCTAATCCATGGTTAGTACTATTTCACAAATATTCGTTTTTCCTATATTCCAAACCAATAATTCAATAGCTATAAACTCGCAGACTCCCTCGAGTCCGGTCACGCCTGCCAAATGCCACTAAAGCCGAGCCCGTTCGACTCTATTCAATACTATTGTTGTTCCACACCTTGATGCCATATCCATGACTTTAGATACACACATCATCGACATGAATGATGAACTCCCCATTGTGGTGAGTTACTTTGAATTTTACGCCGTTTGATAGATTCTCTCGAAGTTCAATAAGTCAAGAGTTTGAAGAGCAGATGTTTGTAATATCGATTTGATTTTCATTTTAAAGGCGAGAACGTTAAGCAATAAGTTATTTTTTTTTTTAATTTGCTTCGATAAATTTGTTTTATTTACTACTAGCAAATAAGTCTAAGTACGGAAAGTAATTTCGTTCATTAGGTTACGAAAAATTGGTGTCATGCGCACGGTATATTTTCCGAAAAATGCGGTTTGCGTATAAGGTTTAACGTACATGGCAGACTTTTAAAATTGACAAATTGATAGGTCGCTAGACTACTTAAATCAGAAGTAGAAATTAGAAGAAATTCGAAATCTATCTAAAAAATTTAGACAGTGTCTGAGACTGCGGTGTGGTGGATGGACTCATTATTAGGCACTGAAAAGCGATGCCAAATAACAAGATTCTGGCCCTATATTGATATTCTAGTTTTAAGTGGCCCTATAAGTACCAAAAAATTATAATTGTAATTTATTAAAGCAGATGTATATTTTTCTAAGCCTACATTTATCTCACTGCATACATAGTTTTATTCCTTATATGCTCATGGATTTCTTTTCGTTTATGGGTAGCCTCTTGCTTAGACAATAAGTGCGAGTCGTACTCGCGCGCCGAGGGTTCCGTACAACTCTCTTTCTCTAAATACCCTTGCCGTGGTATGGTAAGTACCAATTTAACTTGACCATTATTTTGTTTGGGCGCCCATACAATGTAAGGGTCAAGTTAAATTGGTTTTACTATGTATGTATGTATGTAACACCCAATAATTTTGTGATTCTAGGTCAACCGGCACTACCATATAGGTTTTCGACCCAAAACCTATAGGGTACTTCCGGTTGATCTGGAATTGTTAATTTTGGTTAAAAGATCTTAAAGCGCAAGTAAAAGGACAAATCCGAAATAAAGAAAAAGGTAAATTTTGGTACTCATAAGTTTTCACGAAAATGTAAATTTTCCCATATCTTTTAACCGTGTTGACCCAGGACCTTGATTTTTATACACCTAGTAGGGACTATAGAACTCAGTATGTGACATGAATTTCAACTTGCTAAGTCCACCTATTCCTGATAAAACCGGTGGTGACACACGGACAGACAGACAGACAGACAGACAAGAAAGTGATCTTGTAAGTAGGCTTACAATACAATACCGGTTTGACCGGGAGGTTCCCGGTTTAACTCCCTGTCCCGGCGTCCCGGCCGGCTTGCATTAACGTCCCGGTCAAACTTGATCGATTGACGATCGGAGTAGGATGCAAGAATGCATCGTGGAAGCCTTGCTTAAGTGCAAACTCAACTTTACAATTGAACATATCATGTTATGACAAAAGCACAACAAATAGATTCTGAAGAAAGTGAACTCTACTGAAAAATACAAAGCAAGCATGGGCGAATAATAAACCTGGGTAAATTTTTGGAGTTGTTTGCACAAATTGTACCTACTAATAAAATATATATATATATATTTCTTAATAAGTATGTTTTCTTCGTAATTTTGATTGCACGTCAAAAATGAAAAACACAAATAAGTTAAAAGGAAAACGAGAATGAATTTCGTCCTTTCTGCGTCCCGGTTTCGCTTTTCTTATATGGTAAGCCTACTCGTATAAGGGTTTCTTTTTTTACCTTTTGAGGTACGGAACCCTAAAAACGACGAAATATAGGTATTTTTCATAATATTCACAAAGAAGATCGTCATTCAAATAGACAGACACTTATCTTAACCCGACTGCAAAGAAGGATTGTGTTTAAAACTGTTTGTTATCCCATAATTTCGTCAAAAACAGCATAAACAAACGCAGTAAAATACCGACAATTATGCGAATTAAGGTACCGTAAATTATGTTTATGTACCCACATTACACCCGAAACATAACCGCTTATTTGCATAATTTGAAGTAAAAGCCACGGATTCTTGTAAACGACACATTAAACGTAATCAAACAACGTTATTCTCCAAGTGACTTGAGCTGAGAAGAATGGGACAAAAACTGGAAAATAGGGCCACCGAGATAACCAAAATTGAATGGATGTTGTTGTTGAATGGCCTCTGTAAAAAATATGACTTTGATAGGTGTCTGAAGTGTTTGATAGTAGGTTTGTCATGATGCTGTGGGGAATGGGATAGCCTAAAGATATTTAACCGCGGTGGCTAAGAGTGAACATCTAAGTATACTTATTTTTTTCTAGTTTAGAGTTTATTCTAGTTTTAATCTATTAATATAAAATACTGATTTACTAGTTGACTGACTAATATAGCAACGCACAGTTCAAACCAATGGACGGAACAATTTCGGTTGGATAGCTGTTATAACGTTGGTATTCGCTAGAACAGGAATTTGGAAAAATCAACCCTTACGTCCGCCGACGGATATCTACATCGTCAATTCGACCCTTTGTCAGTACCGATGTCGATTCAAAACCATCTATTTCTTATTTGACTAAAACTTTTTTCCTCTTATTCCAAAACAAGGTTTAAGGATAGTCTGAGATAGATTAATACAATGATTTACTCGTGAACTTTAGTATCCCTAAATACACTATCCCTATATAATCTATAGGGATAGTGCTTAGACTATAGTTCCCTATATAATCTAAAGGGATAGTGTTTAGACTATAGTTCACGAGTAAATCTGTGTCTAAATCTAAGGTCTAAACCCACATCTCGGACTATCCTTGAACCTCGTTTTAGATTAAGGGGGTTTGTAATTATCCAGATGTTCCCTCTACTTCTCTATTATATCTCTTAGAGAAGGCCTCATAGATCCGCTTTATATTTATTATTCTGTTACCAGTATTGTACGTTACGAGAATTTATTGCCTTGTTCTTGGGGTGAGGTTGCTTTGTTCGGCGGTTGATCGGCCGGGTGCGGTTCAACCGCGCTGTCGATGTAAACACCCCTGTTTCTAATTAATTCTATCTTTATGTATTACTATTATAATTTTGTGGTTACGAAAAGGGGCGTAACTGAAATTTTATAAGTAGGCACTCAACTACAAGTCCTTTTAAAGTTATTTTAATAAATACATATACCTACAGCGGGCTCTGATTGACATTACTTTTACGGTGAAGGAAAATATTGTGATGAAACCCGCCGCTTTTGCTTAGCTTGGGGTTAGATGGCGCTGCTTGGATTGTCGTGCAATTTTTATTTAAGTGTATGTTATGAGGTATATCATACTGAGTGTAGACAACAATGAGCAATTAAATAGTGTTTTTGGCTGAAAGATGACAAATTCACAACAACAAATTTCTAAGTTATGAAAAAATGGCATCTTGAGAGTACAGATAATTGCTCAGTGTTCAATTTCTACCAGTCGAAACGTTTTGTAAGTTTTCTAATAAACTTAATTTTACTAATAAACTTATTTTTTTTTAAATAACTGAATTCACAGAATCTGAAATTAGTTTAAATGTCTACCAGTGAGACAAAAGTAATGCACATTAAACTACCTTTTCTAAATCTATGATCATACTTAAATCAAAGATTTAGAACGTTTATACACTAAGTTTTATCTTTGGCACTTTTAGGGGATGTTATCTAATCTATTAATTTTAGTAATCGGAGAAGGGGACAAAAGTATGTACTTAGTGTACTTAGATAGAAATTAAACTTCTGGAATCTTGCCTACAATAGACCAATTCAAAAACATTGTCAGGCAAAAGGCAGCTCAGTTTCATTGTGGCACTTTCACTTGCTTTTGAGCTCGAAATTTAATATTCCAAATGTGCCATTATCTTTTAATTTTAACACAATGAGCCACTGCTTCATATAAACCGCTGTCCAACCTGCTTTCGATCTTGGCCAGGCTGGTGTTGACACTGTCGTGCATCCTACGCAGCTCCCTGCTGCGTAGGATGCACGACAGTGTCAACACCAATGCGCATCTCTTTCGCATTATAGTATAAAAACAGTCTACAGATGATTCTGCAAACATATCACTGATGCGCCAAAGAATGACCAGTACATTTTTGCCAAAATACTAAAACCTACTTATTAGTATTCTGTTGTCTATAATAAATATTCGTTTTACAATTTAAGTCACGTCGTCACTCACAAAATGTACAACAGCATTTTGATTACAAGACACGAATCAAAGCAAGGGATGTTTAAATGCAGTGTTTCTATTAGATTACAGCCACCCACCCCGCCAACCCTCATGGGGACTATCGGGGAACAATCAACCCGCTCAGGGACGACAAATTGCACATGTTGCGACAATTCACAAATAAATACTGTTTATAATTCCCTGTGTGTTCAACAATTATGTCAATTTAAGTCCCTTTTTATTAGTTTATCAGAGTTGGTTCAGTAGTTCCCACAATAAATGTCCAAACTTACAAACTATATCTCTCTAAATAATACTAGCTGTCGCCTGCCACTTCGTTTGCATTGTGTTTTGAAATGCGTTTTTAAGGATACCTACGAGTATTATAAACTCAAAAAAATTGTATGTTTTGCTTTACCTACTACAGTAGGTATAGGTACATAGTTCAAAGCTCATGTGGTTCAAAGTATTTGACGTTGATTATGTAGGTGAATAGATAAACACTTTACATTTGTACAACACAAAAAGAACAAAAAACGAAAAAAATAAAAATTGTACGAATAGGCAACCATATCTTAGTTTTAAATTTTGACTGATATTTTTTATTAAGCTATAGGTTTAATTTGACCACTATCTCACCTGATGGTAAGTAACGATGTGGTGTACCACTCTTACGCTCTTGACTTGATTACCTTAAAATTGTACACGTTAGGAAAGATAGTCTCAGACTTCTGGTTCCATTCCTTTGCGATGCTAAATAAGGAATAACTTTAATCCAGGTGGTCAAGGATTCGCACCCTGGACCGGTGTTTATCTAACCTTCTAAAATCCTGGTGTTATTGTTTAGACGGAGCACCGCAGCTGCTGCGCGTGTGGGGAGCCAATCTCGGACCGGTTTCTGCTGGAGGTGGGCGGTGGTGCGTGGCACACCGCCTGCCTGCGATGCTGTGTCTGCGCTGTCCAGCTCGACCGACATCCTTCATGCTTCCTCAGGGACCGCCAAGTCTACTGCAAACAGGATTACGCCAAGTGGGTATTTGTACTGTTGTTTTATTTATCTTTTTTATTTATTAGAATCTATTTTATCTATATGATTTACTTGTTTGTTTTTTATCTGTTGTGCTTTGAAATTTTAGTAGAAATAAAATCATCTTGATGATTTCGTTTTTTGATCCGTTCCGCGTCTTCTAACTCAAACAATTTCAAAAGGAATTCGTTAAACTTCATAAGAATGTATCAGAAACTTGTTGTCGAATATAAAACGTTCCACGATGATGTGGTTCTAATGCGCTTTGTTCATGGTAAACCAAAGATCACATGAGTGAGATGCATACCTAAATGTTTGTGATACAACATGGATACAAAACCATGATTACTATGTGTTCGACTCGGCAATTATCGACGATCGTTAAATATCAAAACTTATTCCATGCCTTTTACGACTAGCGCCGTTTGTGTTCAGATTGATTGGTTCAAAATTAGACGCCAGTCTATGGGAATTCGCTACTAATAATTCTTTCTATTTCATATCTAAACGTTTTCAGAGAGGCGTGGTCCAATTAATCCTCAGTAAAAATCAGCGCTAAATCATCGTAGACGATGATTTTTACAACGTTTTAATAGCACATTCATTCGACTATTTTTTTAATTGAGATATTATTCAATAATTTCTTTTCTAAGCCGTGCCGTGCAGAAAAATTGATTTCGACACGACGAAAATTGATGTAGGTACCTATGTAAATGAAAATAATTTATGATGGAATATTTGTGTGCGCACGTCGAGGTCCCAGTTAATTCTTTTACAATACACTGCATAAGTCCAATTAACCTTCGACGTATTAGAAATATACGCAGTCATCATTACCGGAGTGATGTTTGAGGCGCGGTATGCGGGAGGAATGCGCGCGCGCAGCTCAGCCGCAGCTCGCAGGGTAGGCGGTCCGATGCGATGCGCGACCTGTGACCCTCGCCAGCGCGCGTTGTGTGGCGGACACCACACCACCTCGTCGCTCGCACATTAGGAATCGATACTTGTCCACGACCTATCATTTGTTTCTTTGAACTACGTTTTTGCCTCAGTCATCCTATGATGGACTTGGAGTGATTTTTTTCAATAACCATCTCGAGGAACGATATCGAGATTGTGTTCATAGTTGGAACTCGATATAGGTACGAGTACGAGTACTTTTGTATCAATACGATCTGTAAATAATGCAAAGTAATTTTAAATCCGTGGGCAGTTCACCTTGTTATAATAGGTACAAGACTTAGTATTGCTCTTGCTCTCTCAGTGTAGAGTTAAAGCACTGCAATGTACCACTTAGGTTGCTCGACTAAATCCATTAACATTAGCATAATACAACCACAGAAGGGAAGTGTGGTGACAACAGGTGCGTGAGAACTCACTTCGATCCATCGTTATAAGAAAAAAGACTCCGATGTCCTTATGAGTGGTTTTATTGAAAATGTCGGTGGAGAGTGGCACAACAAAGCGGCACGGCGTAGGGAATGTTGCCACAGAAAAATACCCGACCAGTCGTGACCGTGACTTGCAATGCTGAGGATTTCATTTGTCATTTATTTTGATTGTGATAACTGGATGCGACTTGGAACCATATATTTGATTCGGCGACGTGAGGAGTTTGATATGGGCAGTGAGTGCCGACGGCGTGGCATGAGAGACGGAGCCGGGTGGTCCTAGGTGATCGGGTCTTACACAGTCGTTGTCAAAGTAAAAAGGCGAATCAGTATCTGACTATAAATCTGTTCGGAGGTTAGAACTACGAGACAAAGAATCCCTACGAAAAACTTCACGTCTTGTTGACTATCGATTAGTCAGCGTATATCAAGAATTTTAATAAAGTATCTAGATATTGAGTAATTTACAAAAGAACAATTAATATAATGAAGGCCGATAAGACGTCCGTCTGTCTGTAAGATTAGAACAATCTGCAGAAGTGGTTATTTCGCAACTTCCTTGCCTTGACATTACGTGTCTATCACTGTGATTTGGAAGGATGTAATACACATTGTGCAATTTATTAGGTACTTCTTTTATAATGCTTTCGTATTAGAGAAACTTAGAGGAAACTAACTATATAATTCTTGATTGATGAATCTTTGAACTTGATTCAGATAATTATGTTATTAAATATTTCTTTTGTTAACAACTTAAGAACATAACTTGGACTTTTTTTCATGAATTTAGAACGTGTTTAAATTAGTATTTCTTTTCATCTACAAAAAATAATAAATAATAAACAAAAATAAAAATCGTGGTATTTGTTTGATTAATCCATTAAATTGTTTTATCCATTAGCATCATACATTTGTCAAGTATTAGGTACATATATTCATGATTTCAAATATATGGTTTCATGGCCGTGGGGTCGCGGCGTAAGAATATCGTCCCCTCCAACTCAGCCCGTGGATGTCGTAAAAGCCGACTAAGGGATTCTACCAGAGGAAGGGCAGCAGCTTCCTTCTGAGTATTTAATACCTAACTGCGATCACCAATCCGCCTGCCAAGCGTGGTGATTATGGCAAAACCCCCCCTTACATGACGGATGCAAGCAGAGAACGGCCCCCAGTCCCCGGCAGCTCCGCTATTCCTGGTCACGGTAGCGGCCATGGTAACGGCGGGGCAGGGGGTGCTAAGAATCTCCGGAAGAGATCGAGCTAGTGTTGGGAGACCAGCTGCCCGGTGGACCGACGACATTGTAGCGGTCGTGGGTAGTCGGTGGATGGAGGCGGCTCAGGACCGCTGTTTGTGGCGTCGTATGGGGGAGGCCTATGTCCAGCAGTGGACGTGCATGGGCTGACATGATGATTCATGATTTTTATATTATTTAAAGTACGTAAGCACCACTAGGCTTATCTGGAAATATTTTTCTAGGAAAATCTTTGAAAATAGTTTCGAGATGCTTTTTTTTAAATAATATTGTCAAGTATCAGCTTATCACCCGGCCGGCTTCAAGGAAGTTAAAGTAAAAAATATTGTTGTATTCCCAGTGTAACATAAAAGTTGATAGAATGACCGCATCGTTATTTAGTTGTTTCGAAAGCGTCTTAGGCGCTTAATTAGAAGTAATTGACGAAGCACCGGTTTCTGAAACACTTGTACTAACTTTATTTGGCGCCGTGAGCTTCCGGTTGGAGTGTGGCAAGGCGCGGCTTTAATACCGTCTGTAAAAAGAAAAATAAAAGTTTTTTTGAAGCACGAAATAATCCTCTTCCTATAGACGCTAGATAATATACTGCAGGACAAAATTATTGCAGGAAATATTACAAACAGACATTGCAAACATTATTAGAATTAAAAAAATTCAATCATAGAAATGTTTGGGCTTTACCTACCTGCTAATCAATTGGCTCTTTGTCAATTTTCAGTATTTTTTGTTTTTAAATTTTGTGGTTTGAGTATATTTGCTTATAACTATAAATACAGGATTAAATAAGTAAAAACGTTACTCAAAGAAATACTCGAGAAAATGCTCTAGACTAGACCATTTACTAGTAACAGAACATCGGGCATCGCTGTTTATTTAACTCAAACAACATTTCAAACATTTGCCTTGCAATTCGCCTGTTTTGTAACATTCATAAAAAGTAAAAACGTTTCATTACGACATTGAAATGCTCGAGAAAATGCTCCAGTCTATAGGGGAGATCCGCTATGAAACGGACACTTAACTTTGGAGTATCGATGCATCCTTTAATAAAAAATTAGAAACTCGTTAACTGTCCTCAGGGAATTCAGAGGTATTAGTGATACACCATATTTTAAGAAAATAATAAATATTTTAAGAAATATTATGATATTTATAAAAACTTACAAATATCCGTTTCATGACACATGAAACATTGAATAGGACAGTGGGTGTCTTGAATCGGACTAGGAACCAATGTGCTTTTATTATGTGGCACAAAGTGCAAAACTTTGTGCCACATAATTAAGCAAGGTTCACATATTCTTTTGCTTTTATATCTCTAGTCAACGTGACAACGTTAATTGTGGCTAGCATGGTTGTCACATGTAATATATTATATTTTACATATATATTTATATTTCAGACAATAATTATTTAAAAGATTATAACTCACGTTCAGTATATTTTTGAGAATATGTCACAACCAATACGACTATCACAATTGTAACCCACGTATTAATCCAACTTTAAACCAGTTTGCAAATTAACGTATTTTTTTACAAAAATCAAGTGCATCAAGGATCGTGCAAAAAGGTAAACAAAATTATGGCTGCCGGAGCTGTCATTATTGTGGGTTTGTCTATGGTCATCAATGCGGCCAACAATCTAATGACATGAACATTTCCATAGTATTTTCTAAGGTTTTCGCGACTTGAACTCATAATTATAATTATATTTGAACGGATATATCATCTCAGTCTGCCTGTGACTATGGGATCTGCAAAGTTCCCGATACGTCAGGTTTAAAATAAAAATAAAACACGCGAATATATCCGTTCAAATATAATTATAATTATGAAAATTTTCGTTAAAAACCTTGGAGATATCGATAGTGTCCGTTTCATAACGCGTCCGTTTCATTTCGTATTTCCCCTACTCAGAACGGTGAAGTTGGTGAAAGGTGAAAACACTTACGGTGAAGTGAGTTCCAAATTGAACTATTTTGGACAATTCGACTTTAGCTTTATTGAAAAATACACATTAAAACCGCTTTTAAATTAATGAGAACATAATATTTGTGAAGAATAGAGTCGAAGAAAGAACACACTCTATTCTTCCTTGGAAGCCGAAACACGATTAGAAAAATATATCGTGTTTGGCAACTGGTTGTGAATCTCAGTTGCCAATGTGGTCGGAGGGGAAATAGTTGGTAGAAATCAATCTTAAACTTTTCGTAAATTAAAAAGTATAAACAATAAAGTATAAATTTGGGGTCGTCGTCCACGGGAAAAGCCCCAATTTTATTTAGTTCTGTTCAAAGATATTGCCACAAACTGCTGCCACTAAGCTGTAATTTATAATGCCAATTATATCATCTATCCTTTCTTGGAACTATTTTGTATTAAATAATACGAATCGTATAGGCAGGCAATACATATAAACAGAGGAAAATATTCTAGCAAAATTCGGCTATGTGTGTGTATGCACCATCTCGCATCGCACTTATTTCTATTTAATCCGACAGGGACCGATGATTATGAGCGAAGAGCAACTTAAGGCAGGGATAGATATAACCCTCACAGGTGATGAGCTATTGTACGTAGGTAGGTATATTTTACACGCAAAGAAGAATCAACCTTAGATACTTATGTGATAAGAACTGATATTGCACATCCTTGAATAGTATCGATTTACTAAGTCCGCCACAAGATGTCTGCATTTGAATAACATGAGTAGTGAATTCAAATGCTAGCAATTTCCAAATTCCATAGAAGATATGGCTTGCACTCAAACATTTTTGGAGAATGTTGAATTCCAATTTCCTGTGATTATGTAGAACGCTAAAAAGTTTATTTATTCTCTTCCCTAAAAGATATCGACGAGGGGTGGTAATAAAAAATAAACTAAATCTTCTCTTCTACTATATAAATAAAAATCGCCGACATGTATGTAGGTACGCGCAAAACTTCCGAACGATTGGCTAATTCATTTTGCACCAAATTGGCTAATTCATTTTTTTGAGTTCGTTATTTTTATACAGCTTTATTAACATTATAAATACAAAAATTAAGTACCAGTTAGTCAAATAACCCGCCCCTTATCGTACCTGGCGTAAAGGTTCCCATAATGCTAGAAGCATTGCCACGCTGAATGGCGATGGCTAACCTCTGCACCAGAAACGAGCTGGAGCGGGAGTCACCCCCATTCCCCCTGTTCGTTATTGTCAGGTTTGTGTATAAGATAAACTAGAAAAATCGTACGCAGCTGTAACCGCAGGTCGTAGCTAGTTTATGATACAATAATATCTTAACGAACACCGTTTTCTTGGAAAAACTAATTACGGGTTTTGTCCTTTGCTACGTAACCCTTAATTTGGTGGATAAGAAAAATAAACTCAGTTGTCGTCAATTAAGGGATGTTGTTACGAATCTTAATTAATAAACAAAATAAATAAAAAAAAAACAATTATCAATAATTGATGTACATAGTATCATTATTTTTAGTAGAAACTTCATTTTTCACTATATTATTATTTAAGAAATAAATCATTTTTGCGGAGATACATATACTGTCAAAACATCTGACAATGTTTAAGTTATGCGTACGAAATATATACACCAAAATCCCATCGTTGAAAACTTGTTGTGAACTCTCTAGATAATATCATTTCTAGGCTAGGCATAGAGGTATCATTTTCTAGGATAAAACCTACATAGTAATAGGGTGACCATAACGGCAATAAAGCTAGGATTTTTAAATTATTTTGTATTCTTCCGCCTGCCCTTGTCCCAATTTATTTGGCCAATTTATAAGTCGTGATCTCATCTTTCAGATGCATCTTCATCATAACACTTTTTCACACAATGTAATCATCCCTCTCCGTTCATACACATCACTCTTCGAGAAACTGCGTCATTTCTCGCCTTATCACATGTCCATACCAACTCAACAAATTTTAAATGGCGTTTGACCTAAAATATACACGGTTGTTGTTAATTATACTAGCAAGCCGTTGAAGGCTACTCCTGTGCACATAAAAAAAAACAAAAAAATCTACGACTTTTGGGAATATGTACAAATATATTTTTGAAAATTTTGAAGTTAGGTTTACCTGAAAATTAAAAAAAGTTTTATCTACTGTTCTTAGTCTGAATGACCTTTGTTTAACAAAAAAATCACCTGTTTTTCAAAATTCCTTAAAAAAATTTTTTTTTCATATATTCAAAAGTCGTAGAACAAAAGTGTATTATAGTGTCATTTTAGTGCACAGAAGTACCTAGCCCTCAACGGCTTGGTAGTATAATTACCAATAACCCTGTACATTAGTTACTAACTTAATAGGCTAACTTTAATCCGTGATAATAAATAATAAATAAATATTGCAGGACATTCCACACAACGCCATCTAGCCCCAAGCTAAGTAACTAGACTTGTGTTATGGGTGCTAGACAACAGATATACTACTTATATACTTTTTCTTTTGTAAATATATACTTATAATACATAGAAACAACCAGACCACAGACAAATATCTAAGCTTAAATACTTGTCTGAGGTGGGAATCGAACCCGCAACCCTGTGTTTGACAGTCCGGCATGGTGACCATTGTCCCAACTGGGTCGTCAAATAATCAGGACATTGTTGTAGTATACGGAATACGACTCTATCAGCTTAGTCGACCGTGTCAAAAGAAAAGAACTCGTCAATACATTTGGAGCAAACTAAGCCGTAGGTTTCGTAACGATGTTCTCCTTCACCGTATGAGCAATGGTGTACGTCAGGGCCACCCGCGATTTCAACCCACGATCTTCGGAATGAAAGTCGAGATATCATCACTAGGCCAATACTGGTCTTACCTAAATTATGAGTGAGGTATTACATGCTTTAATGTTTCCACGATTTACAACCTGTCTTGGTGTACAGTAATAGTATATGGGATTTACAGTAACTTATCTATAATTTATTAGGTTCGTCGAATACGTACACAATAAAAGTCATTGTAATAACACTAATTAACCTGTAAAAACTTAGTGTTACAGTTGAAAAAGCTTCGGTAACACGTTAATTAGAAATATATTCACGCATCTCATCTAGGGAGATCTAGGAGTAATTTCTACCATAAGTGGTATATTGTGTAGATCACTGAGAGAAATGGCGAACAACCCGCCTCTAACTAATGTTTTAAGTAAGTGCCGCATCGGCGCCTGCGTACATTTCATTAATTGAAATCTCTGTGTTCTGTTATCTATTTCCCATTCACATAATGATCTCAAACTCATATCCGAAAGTCGCAAATCATGGTCGACTTGCGGCAGCGCACGCGAGCCGCCGCCTACGCCCCTCGCCGCAAATGCGCACACCATGTCGTATGTAAATGCACCTTGTCCACTCTCCATTAAATTAATCTCTAGTCGCATAAATAAAAGTCGGCTTAGATCTTTACACTAAGTATTTACTATTACAATAGCGCTCTGCTTTCACCTGAAAACTATACCGTCAGCACACACACACCCTGCTGCTCGTACGCCATACTCTTCACCAGCTCACCCACGACCTTAAAGATACTGCTTCCTACGTATTAGAGCACTTTGTACATATTTCGCACAGACTTTACTCTATTGTCTGAACATAATTAACAATTAATTCTACCTTGTTCGATACTCTGTGTAGATAGTCGAAGGAAACAATGTTTTGCATATTGAAATCGACCAGCCAGACTCGCAAATAATAAAAACCAACCGCAATAAGCGACTCTGAAATCTCGTAAGTCAGGCTGGCAAAGTAATTAAAAGTTATGTATGTGGTTAATCAGTTATCGATATTCATAAAATGTAGTTATTAGTGGAGCATTGTGGTTGTGAGGCGGTGGCGGCGTCGCCCGCGGCTCTCCTTCGCCAGTGACGTTAAACAAACTCTCGTTACGGTCAGATAGATCTCGTGTTGGTGTTGTATCTAAAACAAATATCTTAAATCATGTCATCGGCGAGTGGACCGTTCGAGTGGGCTTTAAATTGTGAGGGTGTGTGGGGTGGCGGGCGCCGCGGAAAGCAATCAACGAGAGAAGATTTATACTCGCGCCTCGGGCATTGAGACCACGCTCGCGCCTTCTCAATGCATACAAATAGTGTTGACTCCCGGGCCGTGCCGCGTGCATCCTGCGCCTGCCACGTCTTGGCCTTCAGTAGACGTGTCCACGTCAGGTCACTACTAGACCCTGTTTAACTTAAATAGACCACCCGAAGAATCTCTCTCGTACTCTCCATCGTACAGAACATCTTCATTAACATCAAGTGTTAAAACTTGTTAATGTGTCACTTAGTTAATTATTATGCGAGAGATGCAGTTAATTGATTCGACCGGCGACAAAATGTTAATAAGCAAAGATAAGGAGCGGTAGAACGGTGGCGGTAGCTGCGCTCGCGCCGCTCACAAATGCAAATTATATATTTTGGTATATCGGTGTGGATGGTGTCGATAAGAGATGAGTCTCGGCTGAATTAATATTCTAGTAACACGCGACTTTGCACTTTGACTACAAGCTCGATATCGGTGACTACATATGCATTTCAGCTGTTTATAGATCAATTATCCTCATGATTACAATATTAAATTATCATTTATGATTAAAAATATAGGTTTTCTTAAAGTTTTGTACAGTTCTTCCCGCGCAAAACCTGCAGTAGTTATGATTTTATCACAATTGTATCACCTTGTTTAACAAGATCTCTTCGCGCTCCAATGAAGCATTTTTGAAAATAAGACAGTTAAATCTAAGAGACATATTAAATTAAGTAGGTAAACATTGTTCAATAGCTCGGCGAAAACATACGCAATGCGATCTTGTTCAACTCCTGTATTGCATGTTCATCCAACATTTATTGCTTCTGCGAAATTGACTTATTTATTACTTTCATGTATCCGTTGTCTTCATAATTAGACTGTATTCTGTACAATCCCATTTATAAGGAGTTGTCTTTAAAAATGCCGACTCAATTTACTTTTGATTGAGTATATCCATATTTTCCATCGATTGCTTTTGGACTTTTATAATGTCATCATTATGAAATCCCCTTAGCGTTATTGAAGCATTTGACTGCGTCTGACTGTAGACAGAAACAATAAACAAACTTTAATTTTATCTGTATTGCCAGAAATACCAACTGATATCATTTTTAAGGGAGCATTCTATCAACAGGAGCTTCGGCGCGAAATGTTCGAAGTGCTGCCGCGGGATCTCCTCCTCGGATTGGGTCCGGAAGGCGCGCGAGCAGGTCTACCATTTGGCCTGCTTCGCGTGCGATGCCTGCGGTCGTCAGCTGTCAACTGGTGAACAATTCGCTCTGCATGAGGACAGAGTGCTCTGCAAACCACATTACTTAGAGACACTTGATGGAGGATCTATTTCTTCAGATGGTAAAAACATCTTCCTTATAAATCAAATTTCTTCTGAAAGTCCGCATGGGTAGTCAATGGTCAAATCTGGTGCATCTTATCTCCTCAAAAGTAAGAGGATTGTAAATATGTAATTAAGTAACTAGGAAGTTTTAATATTATTCGCAGCAGTTTTTAATATAGATTTCATTTGTATTTGAAAATTGGCTAACGAAAATTTGTACATTGTACAATAACTTTGTACATTTAGAATAAAGTATTTATTATTAAACACCACCAACGTTTGGCGAAACTCGTTCGAGTTTAAGTGGCGTCTTCATCTTTTTTAGTCTTTTTTTACTGTTTAGAATTAATAATACAAATAGGAACAAAAGTCATCCTGCTAGGAATAAAGTTATAACAACGTCCTTGATATACTTAGTATATATAAAATCTTTCAAAAGTTGATTTTTCTCACAGATGGTTGCGATTCAGAAGGTTACCACAAGAGCAAAGCAAAGCGTGTCCGGACAACTTTCACAGAAGAACAGCTTCAAGTTCTCCAGGCGAACTTTCAGCTGGATTCGAACCCTGACGGGCAAGACCTGGAGCGTATCGCGCAGGTCACAGGTCTCAGCAAGCGTGTCACCCAGGTCTGGTTCCAGAACAGCCGAGCTAGGCAGAAGAAACACCAGCACACTGGCAAAGGGAAACAGAATCAATGTTAGTATCGACGGATTTGTTGCGGTGCGAATTGTGTTTAAGCAAAAGCGAGCTAAATTATTATAATAACCATGTGATTTATGGTAATTTACGTTTAATGTGACTGTAATGACGTATGTTGTCCACAGTAATGTCCCGTGACTCGGATCCGGTGGGGTTTGGCCGGCCAATTAATCTGCATCTCACCTACTCGTTTCAAAACAAACCACCGTTTGTGCCGATAGGTGAGTTGGTTTGGTAACGATCCTTTTTTATTTAAATGTGTCGTTATTATCTTTGTTTTACAACTTTAGACGTTACACCTTTGCAAATCGTTTTTCGGTAGAGCTATTTGACTATGGCGTGGAACCAAACATAAATAAACACAAAATAGCGGGAGTATACAATTTTACTATGGATATTTGATAGCGTACGCAACACTGTTCTAAGTCTGAATGACGATACCTATTATTAATTTTACAATTTACAAGTCTTAGAACAAAAGTTGATTGTTAAGGTTCACAGAATTAGCCCTCAGTCACTTTCTCATATGACTTCCAATATCTACCTATTATTCGCATACCTCTCTTTTATAAGTTCGTTAAAAAGACTACTCGTAATTTTACAGACGGAACATCGTTCACAGACTCATCGATGGACGAGCTTTCCGAAGATTCATCGATCCACTGCATGCAGAGTGAAGTCTGAAGGTGGCAGAATTTTTGTAAATAATAACTGCTACTTGTAAGAAAATACTTCAAAGAAAAGGAGTTGTATCAGAATCGTATTGTCACCTCTTTTTTCGCTTAAAAAAATAACTGTTAATCTGTTAAATATTTATTAAAATCAAATTAGACGTAGATATTTAAATTAAAACCAATCGATAAACCTTTATGTCCTATTCACGTATTTAGACTTACCTAGTAGTTAGTTTTTATTATAAATTACCTAAGTACGTTTGGAAAGTCATTTTTTAACCAGGGTTCAATCTTCTCAATGTTTCATAATAGTACATGATAAATTTAAAATCAAAGTCCTGACTGCCTAACTAGATACATCAACGCAAAACTCAAACTCATGGACGGATTGGTCTAAAATTTGGCACACAGACAGCCAGCTAGGAACCGGTAGGATTTTTAAAAATTTAACCTATACGCGGACGAAGTCACTGGTGAAAGCTAGGTCGTTAATAAACGAGGTGAATCAGTAACGTAATAAAAAAAAGTTGTGATGAGGAGCCCTGGATTTTAAAAATGTTCTTTCTTACCTAGGTTATAATGAATAATATGTAAAAATGTTCTAGCTCTTACGTATTGTAAAAAGCCATATTTATTTATATGTACTTGTTTATAACTCTGTGATACATTATTTTCAGCGTTATCTATACCCCAAAAAGGAAGTAAACGGACTTTCAATATAAACCGCAACGCTCGTTTATATCTGTACGCGCCATCATAGCTCCGACACCAATTAATCGATTTAAATACAGCTTTATTTATCTGAAAGCTGAATAATTGGGGAGTGTTCGTAGCTATATTTTACGAAAATCAGTTGAGCGGTTTAAAAGTTATGAGCACTTTACATTTTAAACCTTGAGTTTTTATTTGATTTTGTGTTTTCTAATGAATTATTTGAATTGTGTAGGAGCATAACTTAGGAATATCGGGATGTGTGCTTCGACGTTTCGACTATGTTACAATTATCATAGTCACTAGGACACTATACCCTCCGCTTTACTAAAGGAACCAACTTAGTTTCGCTATTCGATATCTAGAAATACATTTACATTTTGTGTGCCAAACATAATATATTTATTTAGTTCATTCGTAGATGTATGTATGTTTATTGTAAAGACATTTTATTAAAATAACTTATATTGTAATATTGATTTAAATTATTTTAGGTAGTTAAACTAAATGATAAAATCCGCGGCCTTTAATTGGCGTAAGCATTGTCTTCACTTTAAAACACGCTTTTATTCTCAGTTTCTTACTAGCAAGCTATTCAATTACATTGTAAAAATGTTCCAGGTTATGCAGAGCTTATATAGATGTATAGATTAAATTGTAGACGCCAGTGAACTAACTGTACCAAATTAATTAGATTCTCTTGTGTTTTGAAATCAATGGATAGGCACCTCTAATCGTACGCTTCCATTTTCTCTCACAATAATCTAATAAGTACGAGAGTATCGCTTTCCCTATACTAAAGTATTCTCCTATTTGTTTCCTGAAAACAACCTCTACAGGAAATAATGTCTAACTTAGGCTTGTTGCAGACAAGCTCACTGTTTTCCTTTTTTAACAACTAATTACTAAAGGTTTCTTTTAAACCTTAAAAAAAGTAAACTGTAGTTTTATGAAAAAATAATTATTTGTAAATAGGGGGAATACTTGTGTATGTCACATAGTTGAGGACGGGTCAGAAATAACTTAATGCATCTGATATTGACGCCAAATTAAAACTAAACCTTAGACGATTGGGAATATCGCTAATGGAAAGTATCAATTAGCGAAATTGCCAATCGACCGATTTTTTTGTATGAAATTGACATAAAGTCATAGAGGTATCATAGACCATAAAATATTGTAAGAAATCGGCATAAGATGAAACTTATGTGCCATTTTTTTTTCTTTAACGCTACACCACGTGACTTTTAGTTGGTTTACGTAAAAATCGAAATAAGTCTGTCGATTGGCGATATCGATAATTGAAAGCTATCTTGTCTAAGGGGGATGAAAATGATAGTGAAGGCCGACCCCAAATAAATGGGCAAAGGAGAAAGGAAATACATTTGGATGAAGAAAGCGCTGTTAGATAATACCGTAATAATCTTAATCAATAAGTCCAATTACTATATTTAATAATGTTACTAATATTTCTTATTAGATTTCGTCAATTAGTTAAATTAAATCGTTTAAAACATGATTAGCATCTTGTAAATATCATTTTGGTGTAAATTAATTACATTGTATTAATTTATTTTATATTTATAGATAAGTGAATCCAGAACGATCATCTTGTCATTAAATCTTTAGTTTTAGAATGAGTACTAGGTACTTAAGTTTCATTGTACAAATTATGAAATATATCATGTTGGTTATATTTTAGTTTGATTTACGTTAGACATCTATAACGTACCTTTACTTGCTCCCATAGGTTGCTGGTATCGATTCTGTCACGTAAATGTCCGAAATTGACGCTAAATCAGTCTCTCAGACCTGAATATAAAATTTCATAAAAATCGATCAAGCCGTTTCGGAGAAGTATGGTAATTAACATTGTGACACTAGAATTTTATTTATTAGATATTATAAAGGGGAAATATTTCATTTTTTTGTCTAATTGCATTGAATAGGCTTCGGAACTACTGGACCGTTTTTTATTATCTTGGTATGAACATTGATGAATTGGGAGTGTCATGGGCTTAATTTTATCCCGATTTCCCACGGGATCGGGAGTTACGCGAGTGAAACCCTGAAACGCTGCTAATAGTTCATATACAGAGTAAAAAGTAAAAGAGAAAGATTCATTGAAAATTTGAAACAAAGGCGACTCAGCTATTCGCATTTTCACTTTTTTCAAAAATTATCAACTGTATAAATAAATATCAAATAAAATCCCTAAGAATATTTGGAAACCTAACTCTGATATAAGTTTGTCCCAGTTGTATTTGAACAATTATATTTCTGTGCAAGTAGTTTGGTTGCTAATTTCGTTGACCGAACTGTTGCAACTTTGGCAAATGGTTGAGTACCAAGAATGTTAGTTCTTCTCTAGCGACTGGTTGTGAATCTTAGTTTCTAATGTGGCTGAAGGGCGTTTTGGTCCTAGTAGTTCAAAAAAATCAAACTCAAACCGCTGATAGCGATTTCTTCCATACAACTTTAGGATTGCGATAATAATGTAGCAATCAAAGAAATACACAGTAAGAAAGATTAAAAAATATTGTATTCTTAACTTAAACATAAGATTACCTATAAGTAAATTATAATAACTACCTATCTATATAAAAATAAATTAACACTATCCTTATATACTTAAACTATAGCGCGTATTACACACAGTGAAACTTCTCAAAAGAGGCGGAGGTGAGGTAATTGAATTTATGTTGAGAAATAAAAAAATACCTATTTGAAAGACATGAATATTCTTAAAACTGGGACATTAGTAAAATTATCTATTGATTACTCATATGTTATATGTCTGAACGTCTTTGAACTACAGAATTAAATATAGAAATTAGCTTAGGTCTAATCTTAACTTACGCATAACTAACATAATATTATGTAAATTGCAGCGCCCTCTGGTGAGTAATTACAACTGCTATATACGAATCATTGCCAATGAATTACAAACAGTTTTTAAGAAACCGTATCTAAATCGGTCCAGCCGTTTTGGTAGATAAATGGGAACATCAAGTGCACAAACAAACACCCTCTTAATCTTATAAATGTATACTTGAGGCCACGGCATATAAGAAAATAATTCCTAACTTTTACATAATAATAAAATTACACTATAATTAATAAATTGCTATCTAAGAAAGTTTCTCCATAGCATTGAGGAGTAATTCCATGTCCTGATGAACACCGTGTAAGAGGTCAAACATCTGATGTGATGAGTCGAGAATGTCGATGCTTTGGGTGTAGGGGTTGTAGCGCACTGAAAAGTCGCGAGGGACGGTCTTGCCGAATTTACTGTAAGAAAAAAAATACGTTAATGAACGATAGTAAAAATTTCCAAATCGATGTTTTCCCAAGGATACTTATTTAGTTCAATATGAACTAGCTATGGTGATACCTGCTCCTGTTCAGACTCTGCTTTCGTATGAATTTCTAAAATTGAAGCTCATTGTCCAGAACGGTGTGGTGTGTTTCATGTTTATAGACGAGGATGGTCTGTCTGTCAGTAAATACCAAATAATAGTAAAGAAATACTTACATCATCTTCTCCTTAGCATCTTCAAAACTGTTTGCCACGAAATAGACAGGCTGGTACTCCGTGATAGGGTACTTGGTCTCCCCAGTGGTCTCGGGGTTGAAATCTCGCAGTTCCGGCTTGTCTGATAGACAATATTGGAGCTCACCGAAGGAAGATAGGAGACCAGCACCGAACGCTTTCAGCTTACCTTCTTGTCGACAGAGTCCGAACTCTACCGTGAACCAGAAGCACTGAAAGAATACAGAAATATTAAAATTTATATTAATGAAACAGTCCAACTACTTAAATAGTTTTATCACTGTTTACTAAGATAAGCCGACAATTTGTGCAACTTATACTTTTTAGCTATTACTTAACTTTGTGTACTTTGTTTTATATCGTATGTACAAATAAAGTTATATATCTATCTATATATGAAAAGTCCATGTTGAATGTATGGTAGTGTTACAAAACCAACTTTTAAAGTACAAATTTTAATTACCGTGGCTAATTTTTCAATATAATCATCAGGAGCTCCCAAAGAAGCGAGTCCGATTTCTTGTGAGAATTGTGCGAAAGCTGGGTCTGCGAACAAGGGTGCGTGGCCCAACAGTTCGTGACAAACATCTGGCTCAGGAGTGTACAACGGTTTTGAGTGGTGTCTGATGTACTGCGTGCTGTGGAACACACGGAACGCTAGTCCGGCGAGGAAGTCCCGGGATGAGAGTAGGCCAGCTACGGGACGCAGGGTGAAGCCAGTTGAATCTGTAAAAGCATAGACTGTTTAGAATAGAACTTTGACAAAATAGCTTGTAATTATCTTTGATCTAATAGGTATAGTTACCCTTTAAGAAGTTTGAAACATCTTCCAATTGAGGAATATTATCTTCTCTATAACCACAATTCTCTATCAATAATGGGAACACGTGATTGTGCTCTTTGCAAGCGTGTGTGGGGTATAATTCAATGAGTTTCCTGAACACCACCCCCCAGGTAGCTGTCTCTTCCTTCGTGTAATCAACATGAGGAAGAGGCTGCCCGTGCTTGTAGTTGAATGCGATGTCGGCGAAGTACTTGCGTCGATCGCGGTACACGGGGTCTGTGAATCCAGGGTGGTCCGAATCCAGTTCAGCACCATACGATAGAATCTGGTTTGCAAATCTGTCCAAATCGCGGATACGACGTGGGAACCATGGCACAGCAGCTGAAAGTCAAATTAGATAGGTAAAATGTCTGTATTTATTATTATGTAAGTTTACAGTTTTATAAAGTTTTCCTAATCATGGTACCTACATCTGTTATCTTTGTAGTTTCTCGAAATAATATTCAAATATCCAACAGTCTTCTTCAACTCTTCAAGAGCAGCTCCGAAGTCGCCAGCGCCATGTTCGCATTCCACCATAAACTCATAACCAGGCCTTCTAGCTGAGGATCTGGACTCGATATGGCTGAGGTTGACCCCGTGAGAGGAGAAGATGCTCAAGTAACGAGCCAAACAACCAGCTTCATCAGTAAATCCAGGTGAAAACAACAACCAGGTGGACTTGTTTGAATCGCGTCCTTCTTTTATATAGTTGCCGCCATGCATCAGTTTTGGCTGAAAATAAACATAAATCCAATTTAGACGATTGTAGGTACGTTATTACTTTGTCAGCAAATATATTATGTTGTTTTAGAATGCTGTCGTATCTGGGAGTGGTGGAATAGGGCCAAAATAGGTAGTATGTAAACATTTAAATGTAATCTGGTTCATTCATTAGTCGAAGTTACTGGGATCGTGGGGTCGCGGCGGCGGCGCGGACGTATCGCTCACGTCGTCATAGGGTCGTCACAGATCACTCTTATCGCAACGGACCTCAATTGATCACGTCTTGCATCATAACGGGGGGAATGTGTAGATGATAAATAATACAGCGTCATTGAAAAAATAACATCTGTATCAGCCAATAATAGCGATGAAAATATCGTAAGTAAATCGACCGACTAAGCCTCATCAGCATCACCGCAGTTCGATGGCATGAAATAATATTTGCCAAAATTTAGGCGCTGCAGTTTAATCTTATCTGTGACTTCTTAACATAATCCATTCAAAGGGATAGGTCCTTTGAATGGATACTCTTGCTAAGTTGTAGGATAAATTTAATATACATAATCTGTTATATTATTTTCCTAATCAAATCTTAGCTCAAACCTCAAAATACTTTCATTTTTCTTTTTCTTTTTGTCACAATATGTTATTATAGTTGGTAGTATTGTAGTTTGATTTTTGAATGTCAACGTTCCAGTTTTTTAATTCGTTTTAATAATTATTTTATCCCCTGATTTCGATCAAGGTGACCAAGTCTGGTGAAGTGAAACAGGTTTACACAAACCTTACATCGATTAAGTATTTCATATTAAGGTATTCTAATTACCTGCAGTTTTATTTACTTTGGGTTGAGTCTTTGCAAAATATTTTTATTAAACTTAGTGAATACAACGTTTTAAAAAGTAAATGGCTTAACAGAATTGTATTATTAGTTTAGTTGACCAGTTCAATTAATCGTTCTAGTGAGATTTTATTTCTCGTTTGTTCAGTTGCAAACGATACCTACTTTTATTACATTTGGTTTCCACCCCAATTATTTACTTTTTGTCTCACTTGTTTAGTTGGAACAAAAAAAACGATCGAAAAAAACAAAAAGAAGAAATCATAGAAAACTAGAAATCTTTTAGACGATTGACATTCAGTACCTACTTCTATTAAATTTATCGGTCATACGATAGTTATACGTATAAATTAAAATACCTATTAACCTCAGATAAACTATAATAACTTGCCAATAAAACTGAAAATGAAAACATTGCGATAAAACAACAAATTGTTTCGAATAACACAAAATGTTTCTTGTGTTTAAGATTATGTTCATAAATGATTATTTTCTTTAGAACTCAGATTAGGGTAAAAATTTAGAACTAATCAGAGAGATGTTGACATATAACTGGAATTAAATGTGGAGTTGGATAAAAGCAACGCTACGGTGAAGTAAAAGCAGAGATTATGGGCATGGAACTAGAAAAAAGTTGGGGTTAATGCCCACTGTGGAAAATAGAAATCGGGAAGGGTGTTTTAGTTGTAAGTTCGTGAAATGTCTCGTCTTACGTAAACGTAAAGTCTATACAATTCTGACAGATGAAGCTAATCCAACCTCTTTGTTAGAAGGTTAAGGCAAAGAGTTACTTATCTTACCTTGCCTCTAACAAAGAGATTGGGTGAGCTACCTTCTATTTCATTATTTCCGTTACAAATTATGACGTATTTATCTCTATAAATCAGTTTAATTTTTGCTATTAACCCTGTATTCTTCTGACCGATTAACAAAAAGTGTTTGTGAAGGTATTTCAATTCCTAAAATATACATAGTAAGAATTCGCCAGCCATGCTAACAGGTATCAGAAAATGTATTATTTATTATTATTAAATTCTGGTTGTACTAACCTGATCTGGTGGCGAGCCAGAAACTATCTCTTCACTCTTCCTTTGTATGTCCATGTTTCACGACGAGCTCTGTCACTGACGGTCGGGAGATAAACAAACAAAACTTGCGCCCGCGCAGCTTTTATGAGGCTCGGCTACGTCACCAGAGAGATCTATGTTGATTGGATATGGTTGCTGATAATATTTGTATGTTGGAAATTGGGAAGTACTTAGTTGGTAGGAGTTTTGAATTAACTACAGTAATGAATAAAGTAGCTTTGTTTACATAGTATTTAGAAAAAATGTTTGTCTGTTCAGTGGGTTTCCTGACGATAATATCACATGAAAACGTCATAAAAATAATGAAAAATTTTGATATTTTTGTTATTCCTTTATATATTCTTTCCTTTTTTGATTTTCTTTAAAAAAAACTTTCAATTCGTCACGCGTCACGCCATAACACAAACCCATTTGAGCAATATTATTATTAAATACTCTGTTCCTAAGTTACCATGACGCGTCTGGTCATATTACCATGACGCATGACGTTACGCAACATTATCGTGACACTATTTTGTGAATGCAGTTGTTCCATCAATTTATTTGACGTTATCACGTCAAAAATATACCTTGACTAGGGTTTATTAAGATGTTATATTAGATAAAAACTCGGCTACCTTATTTTTATAAATACATAATTATAAAGAAAGCTGACGAAAGATGCACGAATGACGGAATATCTGACGATCTGTGACACCACATATGAGGCGATTGGTCAACCTGAATTAGGTATAAGTATTGAAGGCTATGATTTAAGGAGTGAGTGGGTGGGGCAACCACCATGGGACAATAAAAGGAAAATAATAAATTAAATAGCTTGATACATGAATGTAGAAAAAATAACGGATACCGTCTTCAGAACAAACAAGTGAGGCACCCATTGTAAGCCAGTTGCTTGATATTATTATCTGAAAGAGGTTGTATGAAAACCAAAACGCTTCTCTTTGTCAAAACCTGTCAAACTCTAGTCACTGTCAAAGTTGAAGGAAGCACGAATTTAAAATGGTTTTGATGTAAATAAAGTAGTAAAATCTAGCAATTTTCGTGAATAAATTGTAAGCATGGTACAATTAAAACAAGTCTCTATACGACTGAAATCAATCAAGAACATACAGAAAATTACAAAGACCATGAAGATGGTGTCAGCCAGCAAGTAGGTAAATTATTATGTTTACACAAGTTAGTGATCCTCGTGTCTTGCCTCGTGTATTATTATTGAAATAGGTACCTTTATGTAAAACTATTTTATTTACCTATATTTATTCACTGGAGTATTCACTATCTTTTATTAGGTCTCTCTGCAGATTTTGTACTACACGTCGTCAGGGATCTAGGCTTTGAAATTTTATAACAAGTAGTACCTCGCGGTCTAACTCGCGCAGATCCCAATACATATCTCGATAATATAGCTCTCTATTGTTAGAGAATTATCAAAATCAGTTTTCTTTTAAATATCTAAGCATCCATTCAAGCTTTACCTCTTTAAATTATTTGTAAAGCTTATGGCTTATATTATTAGTTTATATCTATCTTTTTAACATTCATTCTTAGAAATCACAGATAAATCAAAGAAATACAAAGAGTTTCATTTGCCATGCTCTTTTAACCCGAAATCGACATAATGTCGACTTATTCCTTAAAAACCTGGACTTACATTATTTATTCACTAAATTCTTGCATCAGCTTAAGAATTTTCAATTCAAACGTGTTTATAACTAGGTAGGTATAGCTTTTTGGTACAGTAACCATTAATATGAAAATTGAATCAGTAATTTAAGCTACAGCTGAGTTTTGTCTGTAATGCTGCACGTTAAAATATGGTATTTTAACTTGTTATCTGTTATACACCAGATTTACAAAAGCAGAGCGCGAACTTCAAGCTGCTAGACCTTTCGGTTATGGTCCACGAAAGTTCTATGAATCTTCACAATTGGTAAAGGGTCCTGTAGACGTAAAGAAAGATGCACCACCTCCTGAGCCGGTACCTGCTGAGAAACCAGAACTAGAAGCAAAAGAAGGAGATAAGAAAATGAGGAGGTTATATATTGCTGTCACGTCTGATAGAGGTGAGTGTTCAAAAGAAGTTAAGTACCTATACAAAAAGCAAATGTAGCTATTTTATTCAAAACTCACCAAAACCTAGATTTTTTTTCATATCTCAACTGATTACACTGATTACGAACAACTGTTAGTGATGATGCGGTCTTAGATTAGAAGATACCTTTTCACTCGACCCTTAAATTGTACACGTTAGGAAAGACGTGAATAAAAAACGATAAAATGAACCGTTTAGTGCGGGATGCTTAAATAGCTAAAAAATATCGGCTTTACGTTTTTATATTGTTGATCACGATGTATCGGCGCTGTTGCAAGTGTTGTTTACGAGGCAAAAACAAAACTAGGGTATTTTTTAAGCCAAGCAAATAGGGTGAGGGAAGCTGGTGTCTGAGATAGGTGTGAGCCTATATTACAGATCACCTGGATCCCCATCCCATGGTAAGAGAAACAACGAAGGTATACCTATCTAAAAGTAATCGGGATAGTCAAGGGTAAGAGAAAACTTAGATTAGAAGCTTTTTTTGGCTAGTGGTGAGGTTGAGTAGAAGTGATATAAAGCGAGTTTGTTAATAGTACATTACGATTTAAGTGTGGTAAATTGATCTTTGCATAGAGACGGTTTATGACGCGCGAGCGGCAGCGAGCGTGTCATAAGAAGCCAAGATGCAAAGATCAATTCCACACGTATATCGTACGACGTTTTTTATCACAGTTGCGAATAAAAGAAACGAGTAGAAAAGAAAACAAAATAATAATTATTTTGTTAAGTCTATGTTTACATTTTTTTAAGGCAGACTTTTTTGTTAATTATGCTCCGGAAAGGCAGGCTAAAGACTTTTAACCTATACATCCTCGTCTGACATACAATATTTTTTTGGGTTTTTTCTATTTGTTTTGCGTCGGGGGTTAAGAATAAAATACAATGGTACGGAAAAACAATATATTTAAGTAAAACTCAATTTTTAATCGTTTTCTAAGTCATTGTCACGTAAAATTTTCGTTCGTAAACCGACTTTAGAGACAAACATTTTTGCTCATTTTTTGCTGGCTAAAAAACTCTTTGGTATCTACCTTTTTTATACATCAAAACAGTATAACCCAGATAAATTAAGAATGTTTCACCTACCTAACATGTAATTAGCAGTAAGATACGTATTTAACTTATCGGGATAACTTTACAGCACTAGTTAACAAATGTAAAACGCACGCGTGCATAATATGTTGGATTATGAGCCTAAAAGCCGTTAAATAAGATCCACTTTATGAGCAACTGTGATAAAAAGACAGTTAGGTGGTATTGTTTTCAAGTACATAAGTTCTTAAGTTCTACTTTACCAATCTAAATTATACCTCAACTTAGTAAGATCTCAGATCTCAAGTCGCAATAGGTAACCTTTTGTACTTTCCGAAAATTGTTATCTGATTTTATTTTTAAAATTAATTATTTATTGCTATAAAAATTAGAGCGATATGTGATTAAAAATTGCGGGTGACATGTCGTGGTGACTTGCGCATCTGGAGTTCGAGTGATACTGCAGGTTATCGGGAACCAGGGTTGCCACGAGCGGACACGCTACACCGGATCAAAGCAGTTCCTTTTAAAAAAAACAGACAGAAGGAAGAGACATTTTGTTAGAAAGTAATCAAAAATAAAAGTTTGAAGTGTCATGGTAAAAAATTATGTTTTCCAATGTGTATAGTTAGGTAAACTACTTGCAAGGGGTAAAACTTGTAGAGAGTATTTCTTGTCATACTCGAGCGCGTTCATAATTTGTCGTGACGACAAATAATCGTATAATTGTAAATGTCTTGGCTTATATACACGGTGTAACAAGGGGTGTGGATCATCGGTTGGGGGGGGGTGGGGGACCTCAGTACCTATCGATTTAACCCCCCTGTATATTCTGTAAAAATTAGTGGTTCAAAAGTTATTTGGACTTTAGTGAAATTTAAGTTAAAATCAGATTTCACCCTGAACTTCGCATTTACAGCCAAACTATCAGATGAAGCAAATACAATAGTGGACCTTTTACACCAATCAGAGTCTAAGGTTTATAAAACTCAAAATAAAACCATTAAAGTAATTTTTTTTTTCAAAATTTCATTTTATTATTGTATGTGGTTCTAAAAAATGTTTCATTGATTATTTTTGCGGTGACGACAGTTTCTCGTGAATATTGGTATAATTGGAACAGCTAGAGGCGATAGTCGTTCGGATGTAAAATGACGCAGATCCTAGATGTCTATTTTTTGTCTACTTAACTTTTCACATAGCAACCAACTGGCCAAAGCCTTTGCAGAAATTAGAGCGTAGATAATATCTATACTAATATTATAAAGCTGAAGAGTTTCTTTGTTTGTTTGTTTGAACGCGCTAATCTCAGGAACTACTGGTTCGAATTTAGAAATTATTTTTGTGTTGGATAGTCCATTTATCGAGGAAGGCTATAGGCTACTTTTTATACCGATATTCCCACGGGATCGGGAGTTATGCGGGTGAAACCGCGGAGCACTGCTAGTCTATATCTTATATATATAAAAGAAAGTCGTGTTAGTTACACCACTTATAACTCAAGAACGGCAGTACAGATTTGGGTGAAAATTGGTAGGGAGGTAGCTTAGAGCCAGGAGACGGACATAAGATACTTTTTATCCCAATATGCCCACGGGATCGGGACTTACGCGGGTGAAACCGCGGGGCGCAGCTAGTATAATATAAAAATGAATCGCAAATGTGTTGGTAAGCGCATAACTCAACAACGCCTGGACCAATTTGGCGAATTCTTTTTTTTAAATGTTCGTTGAAGTTCAAAGATGGTTTTTACGGCAAGAAAAATTCGAATAATTGCCGGAAAAACCCTAAAAACAGCCCTTTTCTTTTTCCCATACAAACTATAAAATATCATTTTGACAGGCTATATTTGGCAGTACGAAGTCTGCCGGGTCAGCTAGTGGTAGATAATACTCAGATAGGTAAATACTATTTAGTTACCTACAAACAATATAGAAATTATACTTACGTCACTTAGCAACATTCTAGTGAATTAAAATAACAATTATTTGAAACTTGAGAACATGTGATTTGGAATAATAACACTTGGAAGATAAAAAACTAATAAAGATGGGTTTGCTATTGTAGAGATAATAGCATTTTTATTATATTTTTGTTGTTTAAGCACACGTATTCAATATCAAATCTTTGTTTTTGTATACGACTGTTGACATTTTTGTTTATTTTATCTGCTTATTGCTGGTTAATTTAAAGAAAAAAATTCACTGTTTAAGAGTTCCGTACCTAAAAAGTTAAAAAAGGAACCTGATAAGATCACTATTTTGTCCATCTGTCTGTCTGTCCGTTGTGTCACCACCTAATTTCTCAGAAATGGGTGGACCTAGCAAGTTGATTTTCATAAGTAACTAGCTGCGCCCCGCGGTTTCACCCGCGTAATAATTTTCTACGCAACTTTCTTAATTTTTTATTTCATAAGAACCTCCTCCTGATAATAACAAACAGATCAAAAAAAGAATTGGCCAAATTGGTCCAGGCGTTGTTGAGTTATGCGCTTACCAACACATTTTGCGATTCATTTTTATATTATAGATTAACGGTTTTCGGAAGATTATTACAAATTTGTGATTTTTTTAAATACTTATTAAAAAACTGTCAATAGCCAATTGAAACTTATAAAGGTAAACAAATAACAAACTGCTGATAGTACAAAAATAATAATAAGGTAAATTATTATCTACTAATGTGTACAAAACGTTTTTTTCACATGCGTGACTATCTTATAAATACCTATTTTCCTCGTCTGGTGCAATAGATCACAATTTTTCGTCAAACTAGTTTACTACGCGTTACTTCAATTAATCACTCATTATTTTAATTAGGGATTTTTAACTTGTTTCTTTTGCAATAATATACAGCGTGTAACAAACATCCTATATTCCTTTAGGTATCTACTTGTAGGTATAGACACCGAATATATTATAAAAGTTATCATCATCATCCGAGCGATGTTCCCGGTTGCATCCCTCTCGGAAGCCCGGGGTCCGCTTTCCTGCTTTTACGCCTCCACTTCGCACGATCTTCAGCATCAGAATATATTATAAAAGTGAATAGGATTAAAAAAATTTAAAACGGATTTTTTTTGTAGTGGATGAATTTTTGGATGTTGTTACAAACACAATTGTCAACGAACGTGATTTTAATGAAATTATATTTTATTTGTGACAACATCGAAATATATCTAACAAAAATACAAAAAATAAAAACCCTTAAATGACTTTGGTAATTTAAAATCCTCTTATTACTCCTACGATTTAACTAATAAGATAAGCGCGAAAAACATAACTTTCCTTGCAGTCGGGTAAAAATATACCTAAGTATATAACATGAAAATGAGTTATTTGAATTTTAAGTTCGGAAAAATATTACCATTTCTGTGTAACTTTATGATTAGCAACTGTAAATAATGGTATTGTCACAATTTGAAAATTCCCTAGACTTAGGGTAAATTAGGGTATTTTACCTATATTTTTTTGTTTACATCCTACAAACCTATACATAAGAGGTGCCTCTCTTTACACACCGTAGAATCATTAATTGTTATTATGACGGCCTAGTAAATGTGGTTTATAAGCAATGTACTTCTATACTTGTAATAGAATTGCTTATTTCCGCATTTTTTGTACTTATCTGAAGATATTAGATATTTATTTTATTTAAGGTCTATTTGTAGTTGTAGGTCTATATACAACAAACAATATGCAGACGGTACCTGCGACGCAGAAGGTTGTTGGTTCTATTCTGTAGCAGGTACAGATAAATAAAATAAATAAATGTTGCAGGATATTCCACACATCGCCATCTAGCCCAAAGCTATAGTAACTAGATTTACAAGTTACAATACAATTTTAATTTAAAGTCATTGTTAATGCTGTTTTTGGGCAGTTTTTTTTGTCTATGAACCTATTTAGTTGATTCTTTTTTTTAATCTTAATATACAAGGAGTTATTAAAAACGGATTGTTTACCATGTTATTTGCTTGTTTTTTGGATCTCACGCAAAAACCCAAGTCTCGTGAAAATAGTGCTTGGAATAACATCGAAATATCGAGTTCCACCAAAAAAGGTAAAAAATGAAGGTGTCGTGGGACGCGTTTGGAACGCGTCCCCTTGCCAACCGCGATACGGGACTTCGTTCTAATATGCCGTTTTTAATGAATTTAGTATTGAAAGCATGTTTGTTTCATGTTATAGGGTTATGCGGTGGTGTCCACAGCGGGGTAGCAAGGCGGATCCGACGTGTGTTCGCAGAGAGAGCTGCTGAAGGCACGGGTCACAAGCTGGTCTGCATTGGGGACAAGTCCAGGACGATGCTGAGGAGGCAGTACCCTCAGAGCATGCTTGTTAGCGTGAAAGACGTATGTCCAAAATCTAATATGGCTTATTTAGCATAATAACTGAGCTTAGAATATTTCTTAGTTAATTACACAACATGAAAAACTAAAAATAATAATAATAAACACAAAATAATTAAAAGACACGCAAAAAAAAACCCACCCAGAAATTAAATAAAAAACAAAACATTACAAATAAATAATAAAATTAGTATGGTAAATATGGCTTATTATGAAAATAGACTTAAGTAATTTGACAACTATTCTATAGAATTTACTACGCCTGGTTTTTCAAACGAGCAACGCAACGATGGTCTTGCTCGGTTAATAAATTAGGCGGATTTCAATTAAAAAAAATTTAACATGTTACGTTCTGCGGTTTCACTTGCTTATGTTCTGATCCCGTGGAAATATTGCGATGAAAAGTATCTTAATATATATCTTCGAGTAGTGAAGATAATCAAACTTTCGTACTTATTTATAACCTTAATAGGGTTGGGATTAGCTACTTCTGGCGGAAGTCGGGGCGGGCGTGAGAATAGAGATTGGCTTGCCCAGCACCTATACAAATCTCTCAGCTTAGTCGACCGTGTTCTAACCGTGAAACAACTCGTCAATAGAAACGTCTGGAGCCAACTAAGCCGCGGATTTCATCACGATGTTTTCCTTCACCGTAAGTGTAACGGTGGGACCTATTCCTATATCAACAAAAATAACTAAGAAAAAAGGAATGGTTTCGTATGCTTCTATAGACGGCATCAGCACCACTTCGTTATCAATACTCGATCAATAACTTAAAAATGTGCATGATCTCGAATTAACAAGCTATATCTTTGCCATGACGAATATGAAAAATAGTTTTGCAAAGATACAAAATGTTAAGTAAGTAAACATTCCAGCTCTTTGAATTATATTCCAAACTTATGTCTATGGACTATGAATCAGGCCCCCTTATTCACAAACCATCGGAAGGCTACCGAAACGAATAAAACTGAAAAGACAAAGATGGCAACACGTTAAAAGTCGCGGGACTGAAAGAGCAAAAAATGATTTTTCTCGTTCTGTTGCCGTCCTGCGGTTTATGAATCAGCCTACTGTTCCTCATCAGATCGGCCGCATAGCTCCCGTATTCGCTGACGCCTCCGTAATGGCAGCAGCCATCGCAGATTCCGGCTACCGGTACGACATCGGCGAGATTTATTACAACAAGTACTTCAGCCCTGTCAAATACGAGATGACCATCATTCCATTCTTCAACAAGTTTAAGATAGAGGTGAGTTCACAGTTCAGGAATCTCATTTTAAGCCACGACGCAGATTGTCAGTACTTTTTTGAATCAGTGGCTTTATTTGTAACCAAATTATGCAGTTCTATGTTTACCTCCAGACAAGCCAGAATTAAGTGTAGGTACGGCTTTTCAAATGTGCATGTAGTTTCATACGATGTGTCTTGCACCTCAAGACTGTCAATGTTTAAAAGTATCTAAACAAATCATTATTAAAGTTTTGGTTATTGTAAACTCTTGCTTGGAAGAAACTGTTTATTGCTTACTACGCTTATTGTGTCGGCTTCAAGCCGACGTCGATATCCCAACCCGTGCCTCACACTGGGCAGAATTTTGAGCCTGCCTTTCATAAAAGTTTAGAAAATTAGGTTGTTTTTTTCGTGTGTTTTAAGTATGCAGGATTTCTGGGGACATCAAACCATTAAAAATAAGTGATTTTGGTTGTTATTTAAAAAAAATAACAAAGTCGTATTTTGTGGTGTTTTTTAAAAATTCCAGAATTACTTATTTTTGAATGTTTGATGTCCCCAGAAATCCTGCATACTTAAAACACACGAAAAAACAACTTACATTTTCGAAAAACCTATGAAAGGCGGGCTCAAAATTTCGCCCAGTATGAGGCGCGGGTCGGCATAAGCCGACGCGTTGGCTTGAAACCGACGTACTTATCGCGGTAGGGCCCCTGAGGTTTCATAGGTCCTTTACCCGTGAGTATAGCGGATGTATAATAAAATAATGATTATTGAATTCCAGGCTGCACCAAATATGAACGCCTTCGACGACGTAGACGCCGATCAGCTCGAATGCTACGCGGAGTGGACCCTCGCTGCCTTACTCTACTATGCTCTGAAAGAAGGTGCTGCCTCCGAACAGTCTGCTCGTATGGCAGCCATGGACAACGCAACTAAGAACGCTGCAGAAATGATTAGGAAACTAACTTTGCTCTTCAATCGTACGCGACAAGCCGTCATTACTAGGGAACTGATTGAGATTATATCTGGAGCTGCAGCTTTGAAATAGCTGAACCTTTTAATTAGGTCTTTTAATTTTCTAAAACTTATCAACCTACAAGCATATAAATGTCTTGAAATCGAACCGTTGTGCTCAGTTACATACGGCACGTAACAAACAGCAGTTAAGACGTTTCTGTGGGTCGACTGTCAGTCAGTGAGACCAAAATTTTTATAACGTAGTACATTATATAGGCCGGCACTAAGATCCACTGGTTCTACAGAACAAATTGACATTAGAACTAAGTAGGAATGGTCCACTACGTATTCTTATGAATGGAACCGGTAAGGAAGTGGTTTCTAAAACTATTGATTTAATTCACGCGGCGCGGCGTTTGAACAGCGTAGATATCACTAATGAAAGTTCAATGTGAAATGTTTAAGTTCTGAAGATTTGTTTTTGGTTTTTAAGATCGAAATAACAACTTTGATATGTTTAATATAGTGTTTGTTACATACTTAATTAATAATTATATTTATTATATTTTTTGGACTTTTTATGATGGATTTCTTAAAAATTACATTTTGAAGGAAACTGCACAATGTTAACCATAGGTAGAATTTTAATAATTTCCTCTTAAATACCTATCTTATTTTAATAAATAAATTGTAGATAGTAGATAATAGTAAAACATTATTCAGAAGAATCTGAAAATTAATGTTATTACATTTATAGTATATATATTGGTCTATTCCGAACACTGAAAACCATACAAAAAGTTAGATTCCAATAAACATAGTCTGAACGTTACCATTTTCAATTGAATTGAAAACTCAGGTTAAATTGACCAAATAGTCTGATTACAACTAAATGTTTTTAGGAACAACACAACGAATTTTTGCAATTGAATGCAATACATACATAATTAAATCCAATATAACAAAAAAACACCTAAATTTATTTCTAAAGAACTGATAATGCATCTACTATTGTTGCCTTTAAGATCTATGACCCATTCATTAATCAAAAGGAGTGAACTGACACGACAACTGTCAATTTTCCTAATGATTTAAATTCATTCATACAATGTCATTTTAGTCCACTTGATTAATGAATAATCATAGATGCAACTACATCAGTGATCCTCTTTCAGATATTTGTCATATGTTTCCTGGTCCATAAGGCTGTGCAGCTCCTCAGGGCTCGCCAGCTTCACCCTGAATAGCCAGCCTTCGGTGTAGCAAGATTTATTGATAAGGGATGGACTGGATTCCACGGTCGTGTTTTTCTCCGTTACCTAAGAATATAATGATTTTTGATTTAGATGATTTAAAATACAAGGTCTCACTATTGCTAGGCAGTAGGTAAGGGCCTTTCTTAAAAAAATGCTTCGATGAATCCTGATCTCACCAATTAAAAATCTTTTAGCTTAGAAAACCAATAGGTATATGTTTAGATTTTAGTTTCAATGCCTCAAGCCACTGTACCCGTATTCAAAAATTTTCCCAAAATTGATTCTTTTATACCCAGAGACGTTTAGAGACATTTGAGAGAACTCTTCAAGTCGCGAGTGAATCTACCATCAGACAATGTGACAATGGTCAAGCAAACGCTGAACTCCTATGCTAAACGAAGGAGAAGCTGTTACGGCTGTTCATTGTCCGTCAGCCGGTTAGGTGACTTTGGGCAATATTAAATCTCATTAGTAAGAAAAACAAAACTATTTCATTAGGTGTACACAAATACTAACCGTGCCAGATACAGGAGAGTAGACTTCGCCAGCTGCTTTCACGCTCTCCAAGGCTCCACACTCATCACCTGCAGCTAACTTCTTTCCCACATCAGGTAGCTGAGCGAATACGACCTCGCCTAGTGCATCCTGAAAAAGATAATAACTATGTCAGATAAAGATAATATGCTTCATAATATTGTGAAATTCTCACACAAGTACAGTCAGCAAAGGACTGAGGGTAACAGGTGCATATTTTAATGTTTCAATTTTTTTAATAACGATTCAATATATTTGGTTATTTTGCATGAAATAACAAACACTTCAAGAGCTTTAGTTAACAATTACTGAACCGTATTTAAAAAAATCTAAACTTTTAAATATGCACCTATCACCCAGTCATTTTCGACTGTAAATCATTAATCTCATAACATGCATAGTTCCCGTCTTTAGGTAGGGAACTACCTATAGGGTAAGACGGATAAATGCAAAAATTCACTGTTTTTATTTCAGTAGGTACCTGTGCAAAATTTGAGATTCCAATTGTTCCGATGTTATTATCTACTGACACCCATTCGTGTTTTTTTGTGTAGAATCGATCTGAAAATAGAAAATGTTAATGTTAGGCCATTGATTTGTCCTGTAGGGTATTAGTCAAGTACTCTCTCAGAAGGTTTAAACATTAAGACGCCTGGCTTAATGGGCTGATAATTATTATTTCTCATACATACATGACGTTGCGTGTTCTTTTTATATATAAAAAAAATACAAATGTTTATACTATAGAATTTTGCTGGTCTGGGTGGTGTCTGGATGTATTTATATATATGAATTCTATCCTTTATCATCCACAACACAACACTAGCCTAGTTGCTTAACTTGGGGGTAGATAGCGCTGTGTAAAGTGTTCGACATCATTTTTTTATACAGTTTTCTTACTTTTGTGTTCTGTGCTGTACATAAGTCTTGCGCAGCAATGAGCGTTAACACGTTGCCTCCCAGCTCCGGCTATAGTCCTCAGCACACATGTTACAGACATTTTATTTCTGAAAACATATCATTATATTAATTAACATTTAGAAAGACCGATTCAAAATTTAAAAAATGATTTATTAGAAAACTATTACAATATGTGTTGACGAAGGTGTTAGACGAAAAGGAACAACTTTGGACTACGATATTGCAAATATTGATGTTATAATTAAAAGAAAAAAACTGTTTTTGACCATAAAGACCATTAATTTTTAACATAGTCGGTCGTCTTAACCCAATGAATAACAACATCTACACAAAACGTAAAGTAGCGCCTTATGTTTAACTCTGTAGATTGATACTACAAGATTCAATAAAAAAAAAATAACACTATTCCAAATCGTTCGATAGTCGGCGCGCTCTATAAATAATATCTGTTCAAGAGAATACGAATATGATAAAGGAAAGATATATTACTAGACTAGCTGTTGCCCGCGACTTCGTTTGCGATGTGGTTTTGGGTTATATAGAATACCTAGCATTTTTCGGCATAGATACAATATATCATTCGGTGTAAGTTATAAAACAAAATAGGTAGTTACATTGTTTTTAAACTATATTTTTAATTGATTTGGCGAAGGCACTTTACTTACTCATACTCCGAAAGTAGGTCTAAAGATGCCTGAAGAGCGTGTAGAAAGAAAAACTTTCAGCCCTAGGGAAAATCGCTTTCACTGACAGCTGTCATGTCAAATTATGGCTTCGCACGGCTCATCCATACTGCCAGAGTACTGACAGAGAGTACATAATAGGTTTTTTCTTAGTAATCGAATTCAGGTAGATATATTTAGTTCAAGATATCTTATTTAATAAAATAAATGTAAAGGTGAAAATGGTCAAAGCGACGTATGACCATGCTGCGCCTCTGCCGGCGCCCTGTCAAGATGTTGCAGATGTGGCTTTATGCGACCGTGCGGTCAGTGTTGTTCCTTGAGTAAAAAAATACTGGCAGGAAATGCTTGCATTTTGAATGATTTTAATTAGTATTATCTTTTGTTATTTTATTATGTTTTTGTGTTAAGTTTAATCTGGTTTTTCATTTATGATTGTGTATTTTGTGTAAATAACATTTTCTAGACAAACCGTGTTACAAAAACTGTAATTTAAATCTACGGACTTCGCGTCATTACTCAGTGTTGGATAAACTAATTAATAAAAATCACTTCGGTAAGTACCGACGTATTTGAGTATTGAAAACATATTGAAAACAAACAGCAAAAACAAAAAAATCTACATAATCTATAACCTCTTTGGTCTCAACCTTGTAAGAGGATCAGGTAGTATGGAGTCTCTCATTCACTCTCGTTATTAGGAAGAATTTTATGTTTATTCGTAATGAAAAGCACAGTGTTTACCTCGGGTTTGTTTTGTTTACCCAAGGTGTGAAAGTCACTCATTTAGTCCCTCGAACTATTAGCGCCCTCGCTACGCTCGGGCGCCAAACTCCGTCTCGGGACTCAATGAGTGACTTTCACACCTTTGGTAACAATGTACTATTTTTGTTAATTTTTCACAAATAAAACATAATACACAACAATATGATAAGCTAAAACTAAGGCCAATTTCTATTCGCACAAATTTTTCAAAATACTTTGTCTTCCTAGTTATCTTTAGATTTTTGTAAATTAGTTTTTTTATTAGGTAGCTGGCAGGCCTACGTAATTTTGGAAAAAAAAGAGTTTTTAAAAATAACTATCTGTATATTTTTTAACCGACATCAAATAACGTATATATTTATTTTTTTATGTATGCTCGCTGATTACTCGTAAACTCTTGGAGCGATTTGGAAAATTCTTTTTTTGTTTTTACTATTTAAGGTTTCCGCTACTTGAACTCATAATTCAAACTATAGGAGGAGAAAAGCGCGATAGAAGTGTACCATCGGAGGTCTTCGGTAAAGGAGATCGGTAATATTATGTAGTAGTACCTCTTTGTACTAACCTCATTTTCAGTTTCACGTAGGTAGTATTAAATGCAAACTATTTGGTTTTATGACAGCTGTCATCTTGAGCGGAGGCATGTACTGCAGCCCTACCATGACTTTTTGAAGAACTCGAAAAAAAGAAACACTTTTTCGATCACTCTCTTGTCCGTTTGTCTGTCAGTGTGTCACTACCGATATTCTCAGAGACGGGTGGACCTAGTAAGTTGATTTTTAGGAAGTTTAATAGTAAATACTCAATATATTATGTTTAATCGAATACGTAAAAAACCCGTGGTAAGGGTACTGTTCCCTTCTGACGTTCGATTACGTTTTACCACGGAAAAATGTTTCGATTTCACATTTTTTAAATGTTTTTTTATCAAATATCTTAATTATTGTATTAAACTCAAATTGAAACATACCCTAAATGTTAATCTGATATTTCCTGAACATATTTGTGTGGACCTTGTCGAAATCTGTTCTGTAGTTTATGAGATTACCTGGTTCAAACAAACAAACAGACAGACAAACAGACAAACAGACAAAAATTCTAAAAACCACCCTATCGTGTTCAGCTAACGATTTAAAGACGACCTGTGTATTTTTTTTCTGGATATCTTACAATTACAGATTTTTTGATGTCTACAGATTTATTATATGTATAGATTGTTTACTTGGATCTTTATATCATTACAATATGAAGTATATTTTTACTGGTCACGGACATATTTCAGTTTTTTATCCATTATAATTAGTAGTGGACAAACTATCACACGAGGACGATGTTTCTTTTTACCGTTTTGTCATTTTTCACGATTCGTGATTTTTTCAACGGCGGCAATGCTTTTTAAAGTTCGTATTCACACGAATCGTGAAAAATAATGGATGCGACTTAATTACCAACCGATTTTGAAACAAAAATCACGCTTTAAAAACATGAATCACCAAACCCGTGTGAATGAACCATACACGTACCTTTATTTTTTTTAAATAACCAGAATTATTGCAAAAGAAGAATCAATAGTAAATAGAAAAGTGTAATAGTGTTTATAATTGTCTACTTTTAAAGATAAAAGCTTAGCAATTGAAAATGTACCGTCATTTTTCGTCATACAGCGTGATCGTTCGTGATTCCAAATCAGAGGTCATTTGTTTTAATCATAAGAACTTCTAAACGATACGATATCTTATAATTAAATAGGTACTTGAAAAAAATACGCATTGCTTCATGATCGCCAAGTATGAAAAATATGTTTAAAAAAAGATCTTCTCCCTATTTCCTTTGGGTTTAAAATAGTTTTAGGAGTCCAGGGAAAGTTATAATGGTGTGAAAATATAAAACAATTCATTGAAAAATCGTGATTAATGCAGGTAAAACCGCAAAGCACAGCTAGTGAAAGATAATAAAAGTGAAAGATAGAAGATATTTTGATAATACATCAGATTATTAAAAAGTTCAATCTAAACTTTACTAAAAAATCAAAAACTCACATTTTTACAGTGGGAGTTGATAACAAATGAATAAAAATTTGTGATTTAGATGAAAATGTTATATAGCTACCTAAGTTATATTAGTTACACACAGCAGTCTTTCATAAACAATGATTTGTGTCATCTGGCCCGATAAATATATCACCGGGCCAATTAAAACTTTTTTCCCATGTGGCCCGGCGCCAGGCCAATTTACCGGGCCAGATGGAATACACTCAAATTAATAGTTATAAGTAAAGTTATAAGTTATAATAACGCACAATGGCCCAAATGTGGGTAAGTGCCGAAACAGTCCCGTAAAACTAAACTAAGCTAAAATAAAATAAACTTATTATTAATGACTTACGGAATACTAGGTAATGAGACACGTTCGCTTCGTATCGATGATAGTGGAGTAGTGCGGGGTCAGTTCTCACGTCACTAGGTCCTCAACACTCGGTGTCCACAATCATAGTTTATCATTAAAGATGACAGAATTAAAATAAAATCGTTACGTGCTCCTACTGAAAGGATAGGAGAACGAGGAATATTATATCCTCGTTCTCCTAATGGTAAGAGAGTGCTTTTTTAAAGCTTGAGCACCAGATAGAAAATTAAAAGCGCTTCAGGCTCCTACTAATGAAGAAGAGAACGAGAAATATTATGTCCTAGTTCTCTTACTAGTAGTGCTATTTTATGACGACCCAGTTGGCACAATGCTCACCATGCCGGACTGCCAAACACAGGGTTGCGGGTTCGATTCCCGCTTCAGACAAGTATTTATGCTTAGATATTTGTCTGTGGTCTGGTTGTTTCTATGTATTATAAGTATATATTTACAAAAGAAAAGTATATATGTAGTATTTACGTTGTCTAGCACCCATAACACAAGTCTAGTTACTTAACTTGATGGGCTAGATGGCGATGTGTGGAATGTCTTGCAATATTTGCAATATTTAAAATTGTAGGCACCAGAATAATAAATTAAAAACGCCTCAGGCTCCTACAAATGAAGAAGAGAACGAGGAATATTATGTTCTAGTTCTCTTACTAGTAGGACAGTGCTATTTAAAATTGTAGGCACCAGAATAATAAATTAAAAGCGCTTCAGGCTCCTACTAATGAAGATGAAAATGAGGAATATTATGCCCTAGTTCTCCTAATGGTAAGAGAGTGCTTTTTAAAAGTGTGAGTACCAGCATGGTGAATAAAAAGCGCTTCGAGCTCCTACTAATGAAGAGAAGAGAAGAGAACGAGGAATATTATGTCCTAGATCTTTTATTAGTAGGACAATGCTATCTAAAACTGTAGGCACCAGAATAATAAATTAAAAGTGCTTTTAATCGATAGGAAAACAAGGAATATTATGTCCTCATGCACCTAGCAGTAGGATAGTTCGATTATGAGCTAGAGGAAACGGCCAAAGGAACCATTTTGGGATTAATTGAACACGACGTGAGACTATAGATATATTGTAGGTTAGTAGAATATAAATAATGGATCCTACGAATTAATAGTCGTTTTTACCCCCATATTATAGGTCTATCTCCCAGTTTTATCTGCCAGTCTGCGTAAGCGCTATCAGAACTCCGAAACCCGTTAATCGGACTAATGAACCGATTTAGATGCGAATTTTTTAAATAAATATGCGTATTCCTAGAATATCCGTAGAAGTGTTTGCTTAAAATCGGTTCTACGCTTATAAGTTACGCTATCGTACAATTTTCTCAGTCAATTTAGTTGTTCTTAATTCGTCTCGTTTATGTATATTTTTATTCAACTTTATATATAAAAATGAAACCCTATTTTTCTTGGTCACGGCATCATCACGCGTGAATGACTGCACCGATTTCGCTTATTCATTTTCTGTTGTGTTCTTATGAAAAAAAATACGAATGCGAGTGAAATCGCGGGGTGCAGCTAGTTCTGTTATAAAAATCCACAATTCACATGTTATAATGGGTACCCGATGTAAATTGTGGTCAATATGTTTGTTGTATTATTGATAAGACATTGTTATCAATGTGCCCTCACAAACCGCTGGGGGTCGTCCAGACCCCCGGCCTCGGCCGACGATTATCTGTTGTAAGATGTAATGTATTAACATCAGCCTTGGGATAATTACTTCGTCATTTTAACAAAAAAAACATCCTTCATCATTTATCTGTAACAAACATATTTCACCTTTCAAACAAAAGAAACAAAATCAAAATCGGTTCATACCTTCTAAAACTACGATGCCACAGACACGTCAAACTTATAACATCCTGTCGTTTTTGCGTCGGGGGTAAATAAAATAATCGGTGAATATATATACATAACACAAATACTTATCACTGGTCCTAAAGACATTAACCTGGGGTATACATCGTCAAGGCGATCAACTTTTGTTCTACGACTTTGGGAAATTCAAACTTTTTTTCTGAGGGAATTTTTACTTGAAAATTAGCTGTTTCACACAAAAACTGCGAACGAAATGTTCGAATTTCCAAAAGTCGTAGAACAAAAGTTGTTCGCCTAGACGTCTAAAATTGTATATAAAATTCCCGTGTCGCGGTGTTAGTTGCTAAGCTACACCTAAACGGCTAAACCGATTTGTATGAAATTTTTTGTGTATGTTCGTTAGGTCTGAGAATCGAACACAATTTTTTATTTATTTTCCTTTATATATTTCTGTATTATGGCAAAACAACGTTTGCCGGGACAGCAAGTTTATCTTAAATAAGGTTATCTAATATTAGTTATTATTGTATTGTAGTATTAATAAGGCGGGTAAAATAACAATACCTACCGGTAAATTTGCACCTGCTCAATACGTAATAAATACATCATTTTTATGAAAAACTAGCATACCCGGCGAACTCCGTTTCGCCACCAGATTTTCCTGAATTTTGCTATAAACCTCACGGAGCCCGAGACCTTTCCAACGAATGCAAAACCGTGGAAATCGGTTCGTGCGTTCTGGAGTTATAGCGTCAGGAAGGAAAACCCGACTTATTTTTATATATTAGATTTCACAGAATGACACAAAGTTGATGTAGGTAAACTTTAAAAGTTTTATTGAGGCTTGTTAAGGATAAAATAATTTAAAAATAAAATTTAAAAATCATTTTTCTCTAATATTATTTTATTTGATTAAGCAATTAAAATAAACGTTTTGCTGTTTTCCGATCTATCCTTAATCAATAAAAGAAAAATATTATAATGACAAGCCGAAATGTATTGCTTTTTATTACAACTAAACACGCGTTAAACAGTTAATAACTATTGTTGCTAGTAAACTAGTATTTTCTGACAAGGAAACTAGTGTAAGATAGTTTAACTGCTATATTTTACGATAAGCAAATAGTTATTCAATTATTAAACTACTATTTTACAGCAAGTCGAATGGCCCAAAATAGTTTAACTGCTAAGTTAACTCGCTTATAACAAACTGGCGTAAAACAATTTATCTGCTATGTTTGTCCCTGAATTCAAAATCGGGGACAGGCAAGAATTACCCAATTTAAAAGCTAGTAAACTTATGTAAAATAGTTTACAAAAGTAATCTAAACCAACTAAATTCACTTAAAATAATTGAATTGTTATTTAACGATGGTTTATAGCGTAAAGTAGCCTGCCTATCTCTTAGTCTACCGCAAGTAACAGGGAGTGGCTTGTGCCGTGCTAAATATAGCGCTTAAAGCACTGTAAGTAGCTGCTATACCACCAATAACTCCCACGGCAATAATCTCGTAGCACACCATCTTTATCCAGCCGGGAGTTTCACTGAAATACAAAAAAAAACAATTTTATGTAAATTAAGGAAAAAATGTCACTAGAAATAAGATAAAGGAATGATAGGATATAAAATACCGAAACTTTAAGAACTTTTAAAACTTAACACTAACTATATGCACTTGTCGTGCTAAGCCAAAATAATATAACAATTTTGTGTAACTTACATAGGAGTCTGCCCCTCACGAGGCGTCTGGCTCACGAGGTTCAAGTAACACAAGGAAGGCAGGACGTAGGTGAGCAAGGCCACACTGGTTCCGCCGACCAGAGCCAGGATCGTGTAGAAACGAGGGACACTCTCACCAATAAACAGGATACCGGCCATTATTGAGAGACGGACACCCATACGCCAGCCGATTGAATCTGCAGACGTACAAAACAAATAATTTATCATAGGGTCGCTCTATATAAATAAATAAATATTGCAGGACATTCCACACATCGCCATCTAGCCCCAAGCTAAGTAACTAGACTTGTGTTATGGGTGCTAGACAACAGATACTACTAATATACTTTTCTTTTGTAAATATATACTTAAAATACATAGAAACAACCAGACCGCGGACAAATATTTAAGCAAAAATTATATGGCGGGAATCGAACCCACAACCCTGTGATTGGCAGTCCGGCATGGTGACCATTGTGCCAATTGGGTTGTCAAACATGACTGTCAAGAGCCCCGTGATTGATATAACTGATTGATTCTTCTACAAGTATGATTGAAGCAATTAGGAATTGATACTACGTTATGGACGGCGATTAGAATTGAACTTCAGGTAAAAGTTCGAACAAACACACTTCAGTCAAAAGAGTCAATAACGTAACGATTGACAATCGCGATGGATCTTCTTGGGGGTTTTACAGCACTAACGTTCACCAGCCCAGTACATTCGAAAACGATTAACCTGTCTACGACATAAGAAGACAAAGTATTCAATTACGTTCTAAATAGGTTCTGGTATAATGGGTATAATTGGGTCACGTAAAATAATTCAATTGCTATTTTACGACAAATTTTTGCAAATCCTATTCTACAGCGAGTAAGTTCGCACAAAATAGTTCAACTGCTATTTTACAACAAGTAATCTAGTGTAGAATAGTCTATTTGCTATTTGACAGCAAGTAAACGAACGTTGGATACCACTGCTATGAACCTACGATCTTTAATCAACATTCCAAAGAGAACTGTGTATCTTCTTCAGACTAACCTCTTGGGATCTTATAGAGTTCTTCCATTTCTTGACATACAGGGTTGATCAGTATGATGAACGCGAAGATCAAGTGGATGGCCATCAAGACGTTGGCTGCCAGGGTGAGAGGGGTAGCCATTAGTGAAGCAGCGATGTTTGGGGCAACTGCTTCACCGTACACTGCGTAGCCACCGATAGCAATCGGCAGGTATAGAAGTAGGATAGCTGGAAAATAATTGGTATGTTAACTCTTCTAAAAAAGGGGTAAAATACATTTTTGTATTTTGCTCTAATCATTTTGTACAAAATTTTTGCTATGGATCTCTCAATCTCTGGCTATAAAATTGGAGAAATCTAGCTTAGGACCGAACTGCTTCGGGTTTGATCAGACAGACAGCGGTCGCGCGTTCAAACGTTCGGTTTTCGCGTTCTGCGTTCAGTAACTGCGAGTAACGGTCTAGTTGACCAACGCGGTCAGATCAGAAGGCTTCCTTGTAGGCACGTGTAATGGTTAAAGAATCTTTAATTGTCTCAAGCATTAACATTCATTTGACAAAGAAAACGAAACCTAAGCTTAGCACTTTACATAAATCAGTGATCGCTTATACTTTTTAAATAGGTAGGTACTCTCCACATAGAATTAATTATTAGAACAGAGAGAACGCAAAGAACGTGTACACTGAAAGCAGGAACGCATGGCCGCTGGAAAGTGAGACCGCTTGAACGCGCGACCGCTCAGCAATAGGAAAGTATATAAGGATAAAAATATCTATAACTTACCAATAAAGCTGAAATGCAGACTCTGACCGAACTTAGACTTGTCGTTCATATCATTCTGTATAGTTGGGAATGTAGACGCTCCTCCGAAAGCGAACATAATCGTTCCAAAAGCGAGGAAAAAGTCCTGAAACCATACATAATAGTACATTACGATATAAGTGTGGTAAATTGATCTTTGCATAGAGGCGGTTTATGACGCGCGAGCGGCAGCGAGCGTGTCATAAGAAGCCAAGATGCAAATATCAATTCCACACGTATATCGTACGACGTTTTTTATCACAGTTGCGAATAAAAGAAAAGACTTGAAAAGAAAACAAAATAATAATTAACAAAATATTTGTGATAAGTCTATGTTTACATTTTTTTAAGGCAATATTTTTTGTTAATTATGCTCCGAAAAGGCCAGGCTAAAGACTTTTAACCTATGTCAGACAAGGCTGACATACAATATTTTTTAGGGTTTTTTCTATTTGTTTTTGCGTCGGGGGTTAAGAACAAAATACAATGGTACGGAAAAACAATATATTTAAGTAAAGAAAAAACAAAAAATAAACAACTCAATTTTTAATCGTTTTTTAAGTCATTATCACGTAAAATTTTCGTTCGTAAACCGACTTTAGAGACAACCATTTTTGCTAGCTAAAAAACTCTTTGGTACCTACCTTTTTATACATCAAAACAGTATGTAATTAGCAGTAAGATACGTATTTAACCTATCGGGATAACTTTACAGCACTAGGTTGGCAATGTAAAACGCACGCGTGCGTAATATGTTGTATTATGAGCCTAAAAGCCGTTGAATAAGATCCACTTTATGAGCAACTGTGATAAAAATGTATTTATTAAAACTGAGATACCGAGGTTTTAGCAAACCTATAGGATTTGTAAAAAAAATCTTGAAAATTGTAAAATACATAGGCACACAAAAAGCAATGATTTCTGTAGAGGAATTATTCATGAAGCAAATAGGAGAATATATTTATGTCCTTCATCGTCATCATCATATCAGCCACAAGACGTCCATTGCTGAACAAAGACTTCCAGAGCGATCGGTCGCATGCTCTCTGCGTCCAACGACTTACCGCGACCTTAATTAAGAGGGGTCAATACGCCAACGACCTTGCTACACAGGTTACTAAATAGTTGCCTTCGTGAAAATTGTTGATTGTTACGAATGTGTTTTGTTTTTCTCAAAAGTGTTGAGATGGAATTGTAGGTGAGATTTTCATCGACATTTTGGAGTGATTTTGAGCCAATAGTTCCCTATAGTTATGAAGCTATCCCAAAATTAAGAATTAAAACTAGTCTAGCTGTTAAATGACAAGGAATTTTCGTCTTAAATTACCCCAAGATATTGCTAGAGATCTCAGCTACTCTTGAAAAATAAAACACATTCGTTGCAATCAACAATGTTAGTTGCAAGCGTTTGGCAGCATAAATAGCCTTAAGTCGTCTGTCTGTCTAGTCGGAAGTAGTCCCGCGCTGCGCTTTTAGGTCCTTAAATTCCACTATAGGTAGTAAATATTAAATGTGTTTACCTGGAAGCCGTGGATGCCCCAGCGGAAGACAAACGGACGGATCTCGTTCATCATTTCTATGAAGTAGAGAATGCAGGCTATGACCGTGGAGCCGAATGCAATAATGCCGGTGAACCTGATAACAAAATAGTGAACAATAAGTCTTTGCTAAGCTGGTTCCGAAACCAATCTGATTTGTAGATAACCCGCAATCACAGTTAAAAATAAAATAATATCTATCGATCAATATGCTATTTTATCCAACGGCATAAATAATAATAACCTTTACATCTTATTATAGATGATGATACAACGCAAGTAACTTTAATCCATAGTCAGGGCGCTGAAGGTCTGGGACATGTATTAGATGGAGGGTGCTTGCCCAGAGCCTTATACCACCTTACCACTCAGCTTAGTCAACCATGTCCAGAGGAAAGAACTCATCAATACGTCTAGAGCCAACTAAGCTGCGGGTTCCATTACGTTGTTTACCTTCACCGTATCAGCAATGTTTATAAGCACTGGAGAAACAGTTGCGATTAATCGTGCAACCAAAATGGAGCGGTTTTCGTCCACGTAAAAGTCGAAAATGGTTCTAATAAGATTTGACCAAGGAATAACGTTGTCCCATACAAACTACGCCCCCCTTCCCGTAAGTGGTAGAATTTCGGAAAATCCTTTCTTATCGGATGCCTACGTCATACAAAGAATATGTCCTCCAAGTTTCAGGTCTCTACGATCAGCGGTTTAGGCTGTGCGTTGATCCGTCAGTCAGTCAGTCAGGATAAAGAATTTTAGATGTATAAAGATAAAACTTACGCAAAGTCCTTAGGTGAGGAAAAGAACAGCATCGGTGTCGTAGCTCCGGCCACGATCAGGTACCAAGTACAGATGGTCATAGTTGGTACAAGCGATAAGAAGATCTAGAACATCAACACAGTTTTAAGAGAATCGTGAGCTCTCGATACGCTCTATCGATAAATGACCCGTATCATCGATAGAGAGAGTTGTAAGTGCGGACGTAATTGCCTACATTTTGCTTTTCAAATAATGTTTGGGGGCCGGAACGTTTTTACCCCCTTTATCCTTCACAAAATAAAAAAATTTGGTCTCATTTAATTAACTGCATCTTATTGTAGGTTTAAACGTTTTGTTTTTTTTTTGGTAATTCAGTTTAGTCTGTTCAAAAACAAATGAAACGCTCCATAAAGTTTTTAGAAACTTTTCTGCATATTTTATGTATTTAAATAAAAAAATAAAAAAAATAAAAAATACTGCAGGACATTCCACACATCGCCATCTAGCCCCAAGCTAAGTAACTAGACTTGTATTATGGGTGCTAGACAACGGATATACTACTTATATACTTTTCTTTTGTAAATATATACTCATAATACATAGAAACAACCAGACCACATATCTAAGCATAAATACTTGTCTGAGGCGGGAATCGAACCCGCAACCCTGTGTTTGGCAGTCCGGTGTGGTGACCATTGTGCCAACTGGGTCGTCAAATCAATGAAATAGTTTACCTGTTCAATGATTTGAGCAGCCAGAAGCAGATATACTACAGAGGCACCGAATAGAGTCACGATAATTGCGATCGAAACCACAATACTGAAATGAAAACAAAAAAAAAATTAGTTCATTTTCCAACCACCGAAAAAACAAACAGGAAAATGGATGAGGTACAACATGGGTACAACTGTTGTTTATAAGGTTACTACTAATCATAGTCCAGAAAAAAATAACCTGATTTTAATTCATTTTTTTAAATCTGAAAACTGTATGCCCTAGCTTTGGACCTATCATCATCATATTATCAGCGATGAGACTTCCACTACTGAACCAATTCTGCCCCCAAAGGTTTCCGAGCGTTTGGTTGCATGGCCTCTGCCTCCAATAAATTTGTATGAAAAATGCGCTGCTTGTATATCGTCTTACCTCCAATTTTTCCCCAATGTCTGTTCAGCAATGATGGCATAAGGGTTCCTCTGCCTACTTCTCAACTCAGGCTGACGTTCCTCAATAATAGACCAGCAATCTCCGAGCCTTTTGCCACTGAAGGCAGCTATCGCGCACATCAGCACGATTATAGGCACGCCGATCCATCCTGGAAGACCATAGGGTATTAGGTTATAATTTACGATAATTCTTGTATTGACTAGGCCTTTCGCTTAAATATGTATACCGTATAGTAGTGACTTAAATTGAGACATACAGAAAAGTAACAGTTGTTATTTTAATTTTTTTTAATAAATATTGCAGGACATTCCACACATCGCCATCTAGCCCCAAGCTAAGTAACTTGTATTATGGGTGCTAGACAACGGATATACTACCTATATACTTTTCTTTTGTAAATATATACTTATAATACATAGAAACAACCAGACCACAGACAAATATCTAAGCATAAATACTTGTCTGAGGCGGGAATCGAACCCGCAACCCTGTGTTTGGCAGTCCGGCATGGTGACCATTGTGCCAACTGGGTCATCTGAATTGATTAATTGATGCTCAAAATGTTTTTTGTAAACGAAAAATAAAGCATTGAACCACTTATAGTCGTGAGGTTTGCTTATAGCCTGTAAAGTAATATTAGGAATTAAAGTTTTCGCGAAGAAAATGACTAGGTATAAATTCGCAGTGAGCGATATACAAGTTAAATTATTTCATTTGCAATTAAAATAAATTCAGGCGCTGATAAATATTATCTGGTTAGCTTTAGTAGAGTATAGGTTTAGATTCCATACTCTGTTGAAATAAAAGTAAATGCATAGTTTATAAGGTGCCTGCGGGGAATAAGAGCCAGTAAAGGTTTTTTAAAACCTTGATTTTAGTGACAAAATAACAAGAAAATAAACAAATGATTTGTTTTTCAGATTGACAATAAAGCAAGTTGTGGTAGTTGTTTATTACCCCCAGGTACCGTATATTAATTCGCCAAAGGGGACGATTTGCATCTTCCCAATTGTTCCTATAATTACACTAGGTACAAAGTTCGGTCACGGCATGAAGAGAGAGAATCATGTCACCAGAGGAGTACATGACTTGGAAATAATCGATCGTAGAGCGAGAGAAAGGGAGAAAGAGGAGGTGGAGGGATTTAGTTAGAGAGGATATGGAGGGAAGCGGAGATAGGAATAGAAATAGGAAGGAAGATGAGGTACCTATAGGTATATCTAGTATCTAATATCATTATGGAATGCATTGCTCAATAAGCTCATTCACTATAAACTGGTACTATTAGGTAACAACAATGATTTATCTAATTGATTTACCAATTAAAACTAAATACCAGCAGTCAAATTTCTTCTAATTTAATAATTGCTAACCAAATATTAATTGTTACAAATATTAAATATTTTAGACAAATATCAAGCCTCCACAGAAATCAATTCATTCAACATTATACTCAGTTTAAGGTCATGATTACATTAAAGTGTCTCACACTACAGACTCCGTATCCTCCGATAGTTTTTCGAAGTAACGACCCATCAAATGATGAATTATGAAAAATGAATCGATCAACACCTGCACTCACAAAAGAGTGTGACGTCATGCGTCATGTTATGATAAGTAACTATAGCAACGTTATTGACAATTAACCTTTGCAACGTTATTGACAAGGTAACAACGTTTTATCGTTGCTATGGTTACCATCAATGTTTTCTTAGGACGTTATCACGTAAAATTATCGTCAGTAAACAGACCATTTTCTTTTTTCAGTTTTTGTACATTTAGTACCTATTTTGTAATTCGTGCATAAAGGATATTACTTTCCAACTGATAAACTCTTTATTGAGCTTTAAATTTGTATGGAATTTGTCTTGAATTAAACAAGATTAAGATAAATTAAATATTAATTCATCATTCCGGACTAAAATTTTAGGCCACGCATTTGCAATATATTTCTAAACCTATTTAATTTGATATTAAATACTTTTCATCCATGAATCAGCTCGGAGAAGGTCGATCTTAAAGGGACTGATGTTGATGATGAAGAGTCGCCCTTAAGTAAAATAGTGATATTATAAAAGTCTGTGGTCTGGAGGCCCTTGACTTCGATGGGCCGTTTCGAAATCTCGAATAGGTGAAAATTCTAAACTGGTTTTATAAAGTTACATTAGGTTGTTTTTATAAATTTTAATAGTGACCAAAACTAGATTGGGTATACTTAAAGCGTCCATAGAAACATAATTATTTATACTCCAAGGATGAATTAGTTAATTTAGAGCGAACAATACGATAATTAAGGTAAAATATTTTAGTCTGTTTGTCACATAGTATTAAGTAATATACTTTGTGCTTTCTTGTAAAACAAAGTACTAATTGCATCGTAAATTTTATTGTTATTTTGTGTACCATTTATAGGTGAGTTTTTCCAATATTCTGGTACAATTTAAAGTCGAAAATTTCTAGTCGTATCCAAAATGATACAGTAGTTTCATTACCGCATTTAAAAATACAATATTTTCAGCTTTATTACCATAGATTAGTATAGAATTATAGATTGAGTGGGAAGACTACAAAAAAACACAATTTCAATATTATTTTGCTTTAGATGACAAGTGTTATCAGCTAAATCTTTTACAGTTCAAGTTTTAAATGTCAAATACTTTTGATAAAATCTACATTGAGGTTAGATTGGTAGGTATCTATATAATGATTCTTTAAATTGATTCAAATTTCATGCGGCCTTCGGTTGAGATAAGAATGTTAAGGTGAACACAAACTGCAGACTTTTCTATCAGCCAATCCATTTCTACTCACGATTCAATACTAGATTTAAACTAGGGTTAAGGTTGGTCGTTGAACTAGCTCAGTAAAACTACACCTTACGATCAAGTAGGTGAATTGAGATTGTTTTATTGACATAATGATATTCTATCTTGGTTGCTTTTTACTTGTGTTAACTCTACTCTGTTCTAGGTTATTTTCAACAAAATAATAAGGCTAATTGTACATCTGTGTTTTAGTAAAACACATAGGTCTTGGTCACATAAGATAGAAGTCTGGAAACCTTAGCTCTAGTCTCCGCATATTGCTAAGTAGGTACAGAAGCAGGCGCAGATTTAATATTTAAGACGGTATCCTAGCATCGCTTTCTCCACAAAAATGTATTCCCCTATTTGCTGAACAATGCATCTGACTAAAGCAATTATTATTTTTTCGTAAACTCAAGGTTTGCAGTACACACGTTTACATACATGCCACCCCATTACTTTTTTTTTAAACTAATTAATATTTACCTACTTTATTGGTTGTTAAAAAAACCGGGGCATGTCTGTGAAGGTCCCCTCAAAATGCACTCATAGAAATCCATGTTCGTCCCTCACAACGATGCACTATTTACGAAGGAAATAAGTCTTAAATACGCAAAATGTTTGGATGGTTTTGGCGCCAAATAAAGTCGTATAGAAATCGCTTAGGCACAAAAATAATTCGCTTTAAACACATGAACAACTGGACAATAATCTTATGGGAATATTAGACTGCTTTATACCGGTAACCATACGGTTCAAATTCGGTTGAATTACAACTCTAGCTCCCTCCGTCTTTGAAAAGATTCGTGTCAGGATGTTATGAATTTGTGAAAAGATAGCTCTTATTTTGATGAAACAACCAAGATGTCAGAAACTTAGGTATAGCAGCAATATCTTATAGTTGGTACCCACCAGTCTTGACGAGGGCTCTAGGAAGGGCAAGAACTCCGCTGCCGGCCATCTCGCCGGCTACCAGAAGAGCTGCCTCTTTGACCGATAATCCGCTGGTGTCGCTGCCGCCTTTCTCTCCATCGCCCTGTATAGTTAGAAACATAAATTATAAAAGGTTTAAGTTGAAAATCAGGGATGATTGGACATTGATCTATCCACTAGTGCGACTGCGGGACTCCTGAGAAAATCATACTAATTTACGCCTTACGCTGGAATAAACCAAAACCACTGCCTGATTTCATCAAGATGTTTTCCTTTACCGTAGAGCAATATTAATTAGAGCACTTATATTTTTCATAAAAAATCTTATAACTACTTAGTAAGTGTCTAATATATATACAAACTTTATTTCGAAAAGGTATTTTGATAGTTTAATTTAGAAACATGTTTCATCGGTCCACTTCATACATAATTCATTTTTTGTTATATTTGAAGCGAGAATATAGTTTGAAGCTTCGGACTCTATAGTCAAATCACCAATTAATTACCTAGCTAAGATTCTAGGCGTTTCTTTCGATGTGTTTTTTAGAATTTTAGAATAATTAATTAATGCGATCGGACGCAGAGAGCATGCGACCGATCGCTCTGGAAGTCTTTGGGGGAGGCCTATGTTCAGCAGTGGACGTGTTGTGGCTGATAGGATGATGATGAATAATTAGAGTAGATAGAGTTAGAGTAGGTCGTATTTATGTAGGTAAGTATGCAAGATTTTTGTATAAGTCTACGTATTTTTACAAAAGTATGACGTAGGTAGTATCTGATAATTTTAGTAAGTTCTTTTTACAAATGATATCCCAATGTTTGACCACTATCCTGATAGTTAGGGATTATGCGGTCATAACACACGCGTCTAGTATATACCTTTACACTCGTGACTTGATGACCCATAAATTGTACACGTCAAGAAGGATAGACGCAGGCAACTGATTCAATTCCCTTGCAGTACCTACCAATAAGATATAACGAAGCAAAATGTTCGAGTAGTCACTTATTGAGCAAGCGAGAGAAGCGAGTGAAGCATCTCTGCTTAGGTTTGGTCGGTTCCTTTAAATTGGTTTACTCTCTTTACCGACAGAGGAACTTATAAATACATAAATTGCCAAAATTCGGCACATGGAATGGAAACTCTATAAATTGTTATTTTTATCCAAATATTCATAGACCCAGCGAAAAATAATATTTTTTTATAGAATGATATTTTGTCGTGCCTCAATATATTTAAGAACTTGTTGATATTAAGGAAGAGATAGAATAGGTACCTAATGTTAATAATATACTTAAATGTGCTATTAATTAAAAATCGAATATAATTTGATAGGCTTCTTTAGCGAAAATAACAGTCTGAGAATTTTGAGAGCCTCATACTACATACTAGCTGCGCTCCGCGGTTTCACCCGCGTAAGACACAGGAATATCAAAATGAAAAATACCGTCTATCCTTCCTAGATAAGTAGACTACCCAATACAAAAATATTTTTTTGATTCGAACCAGTAGTTTCTGAGATTAGCGCGTTCAAACAAACAAACTTCAGCTTTATAATATTAGTATATATTTACATCCCATCTAGATGATTGCCAAACCAACTTTGATCCATTCAAGGCACTGCAGTGCCTGGGACGGCATGTATTAGATGGAGTATGCCCAGGACCTCAGTTTCTCAGCTTAAATACCGCACATAAATTTTGAAAATTCCTTTAGTGTACGGCCAATCGGAATACGAACCCACATGACCTTGAGGTAACTAATATCACATCTAATACTAGACGAATGAGTATACTTATTTCGTCTTCTTCTTCGTCGACTTCTAGTCTATAAATTTTTTGTTTGTTTACTACACTAATATTAAGAAGATGACCAGGTCGAAACTCGAGTGGGGAAAAATGTAAATGGAAAGTTATCTGCGCGGAATTAACGAATTTAGGTAAACTAATTTATAATAATAAATAGAGTTTTAAATTACTGAACCGATTTTAATAAAACATACTTATAATGTAATATATACATCTAAAATGCTTTATCCTGATTGTCTGTTCTTTAGGATTTTCCAAAATTCTATCCCTTAGAGGGTAAGAAGGGAAGCAAAGTTTTTATGGGACAACGTAATTCCTTGGTTGGACCAAGGAATCTACTAATTTTACGCGGACGAAGTCGTGGGCAAAAGATAGTAATACATATAATTTTTGGGAGTGACTTAAATTTTATCCCGATATTCCCAAGGAATTGTGTATTTGGTTAAACCACAGAAGCCGATAATTACTTTTGAATTTTAATAACCTTTTTTTGGAATGTCTGATTTTTTTAATACAAAATTCAATTAAGACCGGTATTCATACCTACTATGTCAATATTATTAAAAGATGACTATTATTATTCAGTTTTGTGGTCTTGTGGTCGTGATGCAAGGTTGCGCAACTAAGTATATTATAACTTCATGAGTATAGGCTCTGAAACTGCTGAACCGATATTGATTAAACTTGGTGTAAAGATGCATTGTATCCTTAAAAATAACATAGGATAGTTTTTATTCCGATTTACTTACCGCTTTTAGCTGTAGGGCCGCCTATTATATCATGCTAGTTTCAAGGTTACTTTTTTAATAATATTTGTTTGTGCACGTGTATCATTAAAGCGTTCCATCTATCCATCTCAGTTACTGGTTTGGAACTAAAGGGGTGTAAGTAACGAGACGTTATAAGCTCTATAGTCGCGCATTTATTTCATTTTTTGACGTGATGACGTCTTATAATTCGATAAACATGCAGGTGTTTATCGATTTATAAGACTTTATCACAAAAAAGTGTGACATCATGTCACGTTACTGTTATTGACAAGGTAACCATAGCAACGTCCTAAAGTATACAAAATGGTAATGTCAACGATACAAAATAATTCTTATGACGTTACCACGTAAAATTATCGTCTGTAAACCGACTTTACAGACAACCATTTTTTATTTTATTTTTGTAAATAGTTTATTTAAAACTGTTTATTGGGCTTTAACTTGGTATGGAATTTGTCTATTAACCAAACCAATTAAAAGTCTAAAAATTAATAGAGAAGCGCGGTTTCGTCAACTTAATTCCTAATCACGTGGAAATATCGGAATAAAATGTAGTTTTTGTTACTTCCAACCCTCATAACAAGTTTTATTAAAATCGGTCCTATTGTTTCAGAGGACAAAAAATATTTAAAAAAATACTTGTCTGCAAAATCGGTTTGCGGACGATAATTTTACGTGATAACGTCATAAGGCAACGATGAAAAACTAATTTATTCCTTTATATATATTTCCTTTTTTTTTTCTTTTTTTTTCCTTTACTTGTATATTTTTTTCCTTACTTATATAATTTATGTCTTCTATGCATCACTCGTCACACCATAACACAGGCCCAGATGAGCCATGTTATCATTTAAAACTCTGTTTCCTAAGTTACCATGACGCGTCTGGTCATTTTACCATGACGTATGACGTCACACAATACTTCTGTGACACTTTTGTGTGAATGTAGGTGTTCAACCAATTTATTAGATGTTGTCACGTAAAAGAAAAATGTTTACTATAACGTCACGTAAGTCCCGATCCCGTTGGAATATCGTAAAGTCTATAGGTATTGTAGAGCGGGGTTGGCCTAGTGGGGGATACCTCAACTTTCATTCTAATCCCGGCCGGCCATGCGTGCACCAATGGATTTTCTTACGGAAAAATTATGTGCGCTAATTAACATTAGGTACTCTGACGGTGAAGGAAAACATGAAACCCGCGGCTTAGTTGTCTTCAGACGTATTGACGAGTTCTTGCCTCAGGACATCATCGACTAAGCTGAGTGGGTGGTATAGGTTCTGGGCAGGCCTGCTCCATTTGATACATTTCCCAGGTACTACAGCGCCCTGACTAGCATGGATTAAAGTTCCTGGCGCTGTATAAATCATCTAAATGTAAAAGGCCAATTTTTCCAATATGTATTCTAGGACTTCAGCTATTTACATACAAAAATTTCATCGCAATCGATTCAGTCGTTCAATACAGTTATAAATTTATACTAAAGACTAGCTGCGCCACACGGTTTAACCCGCTTTCGTTTCTTTTTTTATAAACCTTGTCCTGACAATATTGAACCCAAAAAAGTTACAATTTAGTGCAGTCATGTGGAATGCGTAGGTACTTATACTTCGGCCTTATTTCGGCAATTTTAATTTTGTATTTAAAGAGGTAAAGAAAAAATTAGATAATTAAATACTTACATTTTTACTGACTAAAGGAGTAGTCTCAGTTGCAGAAGTATTATCTTTCGAAGTATTCGCTTTCGGCTCCGCACTCTTCGACATTTTGCTCTAAAACAAGCACATTAGTATAAAAGCTAACGTTATTATGTAATCAAGCACAAACTGTGACCACAAAAAATGTATCTAATAATAAAAACAGAAACTAACCGGAATATATTAATAAAACAGGTTTTGTTTAGTATCTATTTCAAGTTTGGTGTCAAATAACAAGTTAGAGTGCGTGCCGGATTTGTCTGTGCGCATTTGGTGGCGCCTTCATCGCGATTTCGTTATAACCCGCACTATAAATTCTTTTGGGAATAATGATGGCAAATATTATTAAAGAAAACATACCTGCATAAAAAATAAATAGATAAATATACGCGACGAATTTAGAAACCTACATCTATTTTCTTCACACGTATTCAACACTCAAAGAAAAAGCCAAAATCGGAATATCATCGATTTATGAATTTGGCGAAAGCCAGCCCTAGGTGTTCCAGGAATTATTTTAAAGCTCGACTTTCGCCTGTACTACATCGTTTTTGAGATGTTTTGCTCTTTGAAAATATTTCAATCTTCGATTACTTCCGATTTTGACTGCGCACAAACTTAGCGGGCGTACACTCTACTGTAGGGTGACCACATACTTTAGACATTATAGAAAAGCTCTAGATTCTTTGACTGGTCGGCTCGCCTGTTCAATTTGAAAGGAGACTCATTTGAGTTCCGTACTTCAAAAGGTAAAAAAAACCCTTTCAAGATAACTCTCTTGTTTTTTGTTAAAAAACGGTCGGACGATCAGAAAGTTTGCAGCTTGAACACACTCTTAAGCGTGTAACAGACTAATAAATATCGATTTAAGGACTTACGAAGTATTAAGTAATACGATGAGCTACTTCCTGTCGGTCAATGGACCTAAATTGGCTTCTAACTTCTAATATATTATGGCTTCAGTAGGTACCTTTATATCGTGTGTTGCTCCTCGGGAAAGACGTCTGTTCTTTGTGGGGTACGATGCACGACTGCGGTCTTGTAGGTGGATGGACTCCGCGGAAGGCTGATGCTTGCTGCTTGCTGTGGTATGTTGAAAATGTGATGTGTTACTTTGCTAGCTAAAGGTACCTAAGAGCGGGTGGTGTAGTAGGTATTCGTAAAATTGTTTGGTCTTTCCTATATTTTGTCGTCGTTAGGCCCGTATTCTGAGTCGTGACGTGTTTACGTCTCCAGCGGTGACAAGTTGACAACTGATATTTTCCTAGATCGTCCTTAATTTCTAGCGTGATATTGCTGTGGAAACGTTAGGTTTTCAGATTTATATAGATTTATTTTTAATTGAATCTAATAACGGTGTTACAAATATAGTTGGTGATTTTTACAATTTCTATTCCGAAGGTTTTTTTTTTGCTGATATGTAAAGTATACTATCCTATTCTATCGACAAAAATATTTCTTGAAATATTTATTTTTTCAAGACAAAAAATTGTTAAACCTATATTGGTATGTTTATGTTTTTTTTTTCTAAAACAAATGGCTAATATGTCATGGTGTGGTATATTTTTGAAGTCGGCTCAGGTAGCTCTAAAAATAAAAACTGATATAAATTATGTAGAAAACTTCACTCTCTCCTCAGTGAGGGTCTCCAGTCCAGTTATTTTCAACTCCATTCCACCTAAATAAGAAGTATGATCTTGTAGTTTATAGACAAAAGTATTGGTTCCTTTATCATAAGTGCACATCCTATCCTATCCTACTAATATTATAAATGTGAAAGTTTGTGTGTGTGTGTGTGTATGTTTGTTACTTCTTCACGCAAAAACTACTGGACTGATTGGCTGGAGACGTGGATTAACACATAGGCTAATTTTTATCCCGATATCCCCACGGGATCGGGACTTACGCGGGTGAAACCGCAGGGCGCAGCTAGTAATATATAATGACTCCACAATTTGGTAGGTAATGTAATAGTAAGCAAGTTAGGCCGCATGGTCACATACCATCAGACAGTTGTGACAGTGGTCAAATGCTAACCTATCAAGTAAATAAATAAAAGAGTTTTGGCGGGAACGAGTTAACAACATGTCGTGCTGCATTTTTTTTTCATGAAACTTAGTTGTAACCCGAGTTGAATTGTATAATTCTGGTGGAATGTTATTCAATTTAGTTCTGTGAACGTGCACAAGTGTAGTGAAAGTAAAAATCAGTGTCAAACATTAAGTTTTCTCGTTGCCTCCAAATCTCCTATTAAGGTTACGGTAAACTTGCCACCGCTTTACTATAGCCCCTGACTTGACGGCCTATGACGACTTTGACTGTTTTGAAACACTTTAGGCCCGATTTATGAAAAATCGGGTCAAATATAACTTGACACTGGCTAAATGCACAAGCCGTGCGAAGCCATAATAATTAATAGAAAAAAAATAAAATGTGAATATAATATACTTTTTGATCGAATGTCACGGTCAAAGGACTTTATCGATTTTGATGAATTTTTAACAAGACCGAAAACTTAAATCACTCTTTTGCATCCGTGGGTACTACTAGTAAGGTGAAAAAGGATATGGATTGTACTTAACGCATATAAAACCGTGAAGCGCAGCTACTAGTTCCCTAAAAACTCTAAGAAAATTAGTGTAGTGTTTTGAAAACTTGAAATTTCCCGCCACATTACGACAGTCTTATTTTTTTTTTTTTTTCTTTTATTATGGCTTCGCACGTGTGCATTTAGCCAGTGTCAAGTTATATTTTGCATCAAATTATGACCCGATTTTTCATAAATCGGGCCTAAAGTGTTTCAATACAGTCAAAGTCGTCATAGTCCGTCAAGTCAGGGCTATAGTAAAGCGGTGGCAAGTTTACCATAACCTTAATAGGAGATTTGGAGGCAACGAGAAAACTGCATGTTTGACACTGATTTTTACTTTCACTACACTTGTGCACTTTCACAGAACTAAATTGAATAACATTCCACCAGAATTATACAATTCAACTCGGGTTACATCTAAGTTTCATGAAAATAAAACTGCAGCGCGACATGTTGTTAACTCGTTCCCGCCAAAACTCTCCAGTCTTATTTTTAGGAACTTAAAAATATTTTTTAATAAAATAGTAATATTTCGACCAAATACATTGAACAAGTATATTTTACATATTACTTAGATTTTTAAAAAAAATGTAAAATAGAATAAACGAATCAACTTTAATGTGTAAATTATTAATTTTAAATTTTAATCGGTTTAGGGACGTCCAATACCAATCACAGCTGCCAACCGTAGATTTTTTATTCCCATTCACGGTTCGACTGAAACAAAATTCCGCGAAGGTGAAAGAAAATAATAAAAAATAGAAAAAAACTTGAGAGGTGTCAAGGGACACCCGGATGGAACGAAGTTTCTTTCGATTAATTAGTGAAGGAGTTGTAATAAAATCAAAAAGTGTCGTTACGACTTTTGTAAAAAACAACTTTTGGTCTGGAGTTTTGGCGGGAATGAGTTAACAACATGTCGTGCTGCAGTTTTATTTTCATGAAACTTAGTTGTAACCCGAGTTGAATTGTATTACATAATTCTGGTGGAATGTTATTCAATTTAGTTCTGTGAAAGTGCACAAAATGTAGTGAAAGTAAAAATCAGTGTCAAACATGAAGTTTTCTCGTTGCCTCCAAATCTCCTAATTATAATAAACTTGCCACCGCTTTACTATAGCCCCTGACTTGACGGACTATCACGACTTTGACGGTTTTGAAACACTTTAGACCCGATTTATGAAAAATTGGGTCATAATTTGATGCAAAATATAACTTGACACTGGCTAAATGCACAAGCCTTGCGAAGCCATAATACAAAAAAAACTTTTGCTCTTAACTTTTCCGTCTAGCCAAATCAGGCACCTCATGCCAACCCCATACAATGCTCATATCATATATTTGATTTGGATTAGACAACATCTGTCACGATAGATAATATTATTGGCAAAGTCAATGTTGTATGTATAATAATATGTATTTATATTTGTAGTTAAATTGTGTCGTCTTGTTTTGTCTTCTCATAGTGATTTTTTTGCGTGGTGCATTGCCAAACGATAGAAGAAATAAAATTTACACCGAATCGTAATTACAAAAAACGTGATTCGTGCAACAACGTGATTCAACAAATTTTCCGTTTCCGAGACGCTTCGCCGATGTGAAAGCATTATTTGTTCACTGTAATGCCCTCTACCAATCATATGGGTCTCAAAATGCACCGCACATTTTTGGAAAATCATAGGACAACAACAACACGTTTGGTTAAATATCCCGTTTCCAAGACGCTTTAGGGTTTGGTGTGAAGGCATTATTTGTAAGCCGTAATACTCACTATCCATTGGCATGGGTCTCGAAACGCACCGCGGCATTTTAAGTTATAAAGCCAAACTGTTCAAAGGCTTTTAAAAATATAGAAGCATAACCACAGAATACATATGGCATAACCTTCAAAGGACGATTTTATCGACCCAGATTTAATGTTTTTGTTTTCGCAGTTTTTGTAGGTTTATTCTTTTCGTTATCGTAGAAATACAAAAAGTTGAGAAGCGAATGGGCGTTATTTATCTTACACCGTGATAGAGATGCCAACATACTAAAACCATTGACATTGATAGTTCAACCAATTTGACAATGACAGTCACAGTTCAAGTTTTCAATCTGACAAACAAGACTAGCTTCACACTCACTCGAGCTGACTTAAAAAAAGAGAAGTTTTACAAAGAAATTGCTATAATTTTCATCAATATCTTCTTCATTTTTTCTGAAGATCCGTTTAGTAATACATACTAGTGAGACCTTTCTTTTAAAATTGAATTTGTAGTGATTCATCGCCATTTTTCGGGTTAAGGTAAAATTGATTACAGTACCGTTCTTCGTTGTACCTAGTCGGTAAAGCTTGATCTATATTCCCTTTGAAACTTTGGCTATATTTTTTGTTACACCACGTTATAAACGCTACTACATATAGAAAATCATCCTTGGCGATGTATTGTCTGCTAGTGTTCATTGATATCTAGATAGAATCGGTAATTACGAATAAAAATCGCAACTCTTAGCAATGGCTGATTGTTTATTTCACTGATAAATAAATCAATTTCATTGGACACAATACAATGCGGTGTTATTGTGCGTCATTAGCACAGAAATCTAGAACTATTCGTATTAAAAATTCATATCTAGAAGGAAAAAAATCGATATATGTAATTTGTTACGTCCATAATTATATGTTTGTTGTGGACAATCACTCATAAAATGCTTTTATCGCTGTGTCGTGCACTCTTTATTTGTGAATTTTGTGACTCATTATGTACATATACAGTTACAAAATATACCTTTTAGTTTTGCCAATCAATCTATTATGTAGTGATACCCATTTAAAAGTCAATATAAACTGAAATAGGTACATTTATGGTACGTTTCATACAATCAAAACAGTAAACAATTTCTTTAGCATTTAATTAGTTAGTCATAAATTCTACTGTAAATTACTTACTTATTTTTGTAGGCTAGCATATCAATACCATAGAAATCATTCTATTTGTAAAAAAATCTCAAAACTACTGAATTATTTACATACAAGGAAGATTGTACAGTAGTCACTATATATTCTATTTTGAAAATTTTACCCGTTTCGATGTACAGATAGGTTTACTTTTGTTGATTATCACATAGTGCTACGTCTATGTTGAAAATTCATTCACTGCATTGCTTACTGGTTTTCATTCATAAGCGATTTCAATTTTTGTTTTGCACATCATGCATGCATTTGCGAATGCCTCCTCTACATACATCTACACATTATAAAACAAAGTTCCCCCAAGTTGCTTCTGTCTGTCTGTGATAAACTCAAAAACTACTGATAGGATTTTCATACAGTTTTCACTAATGAGCCGATTGATTAATGAGGAAGATATTTAATTAAAGTTTAAAAAAAGATGCTGTGCTACCCGTGCGAAGCTGGCGCATGTTGCTAGTTAACTAAATAAAGTCAAATACTTTGACAATTTTTTTTTGGTATTAGGTATTAGTACAATTTTTTCAGAAAACAAGCATTTTTTTTCAGAAACAGAAAAGATGGGACTTTCATCATCTATTGAATAAAGTAAGTGCTATTTTAACTCTAAATTCTTTTAGGACTAAAACATAGATGTCTTTTATAAAGGAAAGTAATTTTCTTTATTACAGCATCATCAAACTAAATGACTAATATAACTATGAATTCTGAGGAGTCTGACTCCCTCAGTACGGTACCCTCAGATGGACATCCTGAAGATCCGGGTAAGACACAGTACTTACATCTTTAAACTAATATTATAATCATTTTAACTTTGTATTGACACAGTAACCTTTTATATGCAATAGAACATGTACTTTATATTCTCACTGTAAGTCAGATATAATTGGTTTAATTGTAAGTTTCCGAATAATTTTATTTCCAAACAAAAGTTGCAAATGCTTATTAAATACCTAATAAAGCAATATTTTTTAACAAAAAAATTATTGGTTGTCTGTAAAGTCGGTTTACGGACGATAATTTTACGTGACAACGTGACAAGAAAACATTGATGGTAACCATAGTGACGATAATACGTTGCCAAGGTTACCTTGTCGATAACAAAATGTGAGCGATGAAGTCACACTTTTTGTGAATGCCGGTGTTCATCGATTTACGTCAAAAGGGTTGCTTGATTGTAAATAAACATCATTAATTTGAACTGTCGCACGAAAACATTGTATTTTTCTGGTAAAATGTATTGCGGTGCAGGGTTATAAATGACGTCACAGTCATGGCCGCTGCTTGTTTGTAATCAACAGACAACTAACGGCAGACAAAGGCTAATAATTAATAAATGTTTGAGCATACTTACTATAATAAGTAACTTAATTGACTACACAGCTGCAGAAGAAGCCTCGACTTCGATGGTGTCAAGCGAGGCTGAGTCTGAAGGAAGTGTGCTACCAGACGCTCGGCATGAGATCGCTGATGCTCTAACAAGCTTAGCTAGCGAATCCACAGACTATAGTCAGTATATGAATGACAAACCTTTCATATTAAGCAGTGGTGAATGGAAACCTGGTGGAAGTGTGGTGTCGTTTATTTCAACTAGAGGTAATAACTAAGAATTTAATTTTCTATTTCACAATATTTACTTGAGTGAAATGCACTCTAAACTCATTAGGCCACTATGGCGGCACCGGTCTCGCCACCGTGATGTCTTGAGCTAATAAACAAGAAAAACTTGGATTGTTAGTTTCAAACAAATGCCTAAAGGATAGTGTATCAAATCTTTTTACATTAAAAAAACGATAATAAATAAGAAAGCAATTTATTTATTATTAATATTACAGGCTCAATGTTACCATGGGGTCCTCACAAGGGTCCGGTGATTGCTCCCCCGGACTCGGACCTTCGACCCGGAGAGTATGTCATGAGATTGCTGTTCACTGAATTCACTGTGCAAGCAGAAAGAAAGATGGAAGCAGTCATGGCAGAACCATTGGTGAGTTCACATGCGTTTTAGCTCTTAGCTGCTTCTCATGCTCTTCGATCAAAAGAGAGGGATAAAAAATATTAAGGAAGTTTGTAACGACTGGATGGCTGTATGACCTCACTTAGCAGTCTTTGCCTTCCCTGACTGAGATAGATAGATAGATAAATTCTATATTGTAAACACCATAGAAACACCGTAAATAAAAAAATACATAAGTACAACCGAATTGAGAAACTCCTCCTTTTTTAAGTTGGTTAAAAATAAAGCTAAAGTCTCAGTGCTACAAAGGGCGGCCTTATCGCTCAAAGCGATCTCTTCCAAACAACTTTTGACTGAGTAAAATTAAAAGAAATATTATATCATTCTCTTGACCAGAGACAATGGTGACTATAAAGCACGCCATCTATCAAGCGAATCGGAACTAGGTTAAAAAAAGTTTATGTTTATTGCACGGCTCAAACAGTTTTTAACGTGACTGTTATCTAAAATCTGAAAAGATCAAAATCAATTCAGCCACTTTATTAATCAGGGCTTTTAAATATGTGTAACATATGACTTGTACCTATCAATTCATTTATTGCAGATGTCTATCTATACTCAGATATAATTTTCTTTTTTAATCGTGTTGTATTATTATATTTTGTATTTTGTGGTAAATAATTTTTATTAAAACTTAAATTTTAATTAATGTAACTACAATATAATTGATCAGGAAAAGCCACTGAACAAGACACTACAACGTGGTGAGGATCCCCAATTAGACCAGATTCTGTCTGCATTCGGCACCGTGGCGGAACACTGTCTTCCTTCGTTGCTAAGGGCATTGTTCGGCTGGCTCGAACGACAGATGGCTGATTCACCACAGCTTAGTGAACAGGCTAAGAAACCACATCAAGATTTAAGAAATAAAAGGTATGGAACAGTCTTTGATGTAGCTTTTTTATGAGTTAACTTGCTTTCTACCGTGACTTAGTATGTGTAGGGGTTGAATCTTTCAAAATAATTTTTTAGCGGATGTCTACGCTATAATGGCTATTTGTAGCATTAAGCCTGATCCATTCTTTGGTTTAACCTGTTGATATATTAGTCAGTCAATACATTTAACATTTCCCTGTAACCTTTTTTCAGTATTATTTACATAGTATCAGGCAGTGGCGCTGGCCCAGAAACAGTAGAGCGTAGTTGCGAAGAACTACAAGCGGAACGACGAGACCTCGCTGTCGAGTTCCTATTTTGTCTCGCTTTGATAGAGGTGCTGAAACAGCTGCCTTTCCACCCAGGGCACGAGGATCTTGTTCAGTATATCGAGAATGTAGCGTTCAAACGTTTCAATTATAAGGAGGGGTAAGTAAGATTTTTGAATAAAAATTTCTTGGTAGGATAGAGAGATATTGTCAGAGTCGACCATTAAAACAAAAGTTATTGTTATAAATTGTATTAAGGTTGATCGTTCGTATCGCTAAGAAAAGTATTCCGCTAGATGGTGCTGTTTTCCCGAAAGTATATTTTTATTTTATTTTGCTATAATTGACGAAGAATAAAAGTATTTCAATATATTTTGCGTGTTTCCCAGTTTGCTCTGAACATATTTCAAACATAATTTAATTTATTAGAAGTCACAATTTTATGTATTTGGCGAGTACAAATTTCAACTCTTGTCACCGGTTGTTACGATATAAATGACACGCACACATACAAAATAATAAACTGTAGCAACTATAGACTATATTTGATGTAGTCCTATAGTTACCGATTAGTGTAGTCATTTAGAGTGGCAGGTTAGTGTTCTGGAGAGACCCAGTTCAAATCTCGATTCAAATATTATTTTTTTGTATGAAAATATATTTTTGAATAAATTTTCCAAAAAAAGGATCAATTTTTTTTGAACAATGCATATTGTACCAGGTCTGAATGGAAAAAGAAAAATAAAGACAAAGTAATGTACAAAAAGGTTTATTTATTTTAAATTAGTTGTATCTTATCATATATCGGGGGCTGACATAGCCAGCAACACTTCGACCCATTGGGATCGATTAACGCGGTGATCCCACTAAGAGGAAAAATCCTGTGTTCCTCCGGTTTGGGATATGCATTCCCAAGGAGGCCCATACGCTTTGCTGCTAAGACGTCGCATTCACATAGGATGTGCTCCATAGTATTCTTTGTGATTGTGCATGCTGGGAGGCCCATACATGGTTCTGGTCCAAGCATAGCACTTGCCAATCCTGTCCTTGCAGCTCATCAGCCTTCTCATTTCCTGCTATTCCTTCATGACCTGGGACCCAGATTAGTCGTACTTAGTTCCTATGGCCCAACTTGTTTAGGGTTTTCACCGCATTTATCAGACCAGTTTTGAGTTGACCTTGCCTGTCGCTAAGAATGTATATGGCCTTGTTCTCTACACTCATTTTCAAATTTTCCTCTCCGCATGCTATGAAGGCATACATCTCTGCCTGGGAAACCGTAGTGTATTGACCCAAACTACTCCATAGTTGTAAAGATTCTGAGTAAATACCTGCTCCAGTACCAGATTTGTAAATCTACACATTTAGAATATTTCATGGAAAATGCAGTATAAAAAATCACTAGCTTTTTGACAATTTTTGACTTTTTTCCAAACGTCACAGGCTCGTCAAAACAAACAAACTCGTTGTATGTTGCCAGTCTCATTGTTTTTTGGTGACAGTAAAAAACAACAAGACTGCTTGGTATTTTTCTCGCGAATTCCTAATTTTCATATAGATTCATTTTATATTCTACTAATTAAATTCAAACAAGTATAAATATTTATTTGTTTATTATATATGTACAGTGACAGTCTATCAAAATCATGTATAATTTAAGTATTAAAAGTGACGCGACAGTGCCAAAAGTTACACAAAATCTTGCAAGTTTAGGGGTCTGGCAACACTTGATTTGAATTTCATGCAATTGAAAATATTTTGATTTTGTAGTTTGTAGTAGACAGATTAGACGGAGAGGCAACGTCGCTCTTATCGAGCAAACTGTAGTGCCGCTCTGCTCTAGCGTAATTGCGTGTTCCTTCTTCCACACACAACGCGACAACGTCGCGTGTTTGCACATCTATACATGTGTCTATATCTCAGTCACACTAGACCATACGCCAATATGACAGTGCACCACTACATACGTAAAATTGATCTCTTTTTCACGCTGAAACAAAGTACTTCCTGGATATTAAACGGTGATATTATTGACTTTGCGCCTACAAAAGCGTATATTAGGCCTACTTTAAGTCATAATAAGTTAAATATCTCAGTATAAAACGTAGGAATGTCTAGAACATTTAGTAGGGAAAACGTAGGACCTTAATTAAATAAGGGACCACATAGGTAACCACTGAAAAATTGGGTGTTAAAAACATTACACTCACGTGTTCGGCTAAAAAACACTTACTGACTGATGATTTTTTTTATTTCATTATTCGAAGTATCGTGATTGCAACATAGAACTGCACATTACACCATTTTCGCAAAGAAATATACTATTTTACGGTTATATTCCCGGTCCGAAATCGTGAGCGTTTAAACTAAAAATGCTTACGATGATATTGGCGCGCATATAACGCGTTACATGTCCATTTCCGACCGCAGCAACGGATTTGATATGCAAAGCGGCCAGGGCGCTTTGTAAAGATAAAATGTATGACTCCTAACGAACGAAATATACTCGCGGGCGCACGGCCTAACGCCATACATTAACATCAACAACATGTTTTATAGTTCTGATTGTTTATTTTTATCATCAGATTACAATCAAACCCAAACGCAGCGAACGTGCATATAATAGCAGATTTGTATGCTGAAGTCATCGGGGTGCTTGCACAGTCGAGGTTTGCATCCGTCAAGAAACGTTTCACTGCTGAATTAAAGGTACATACATAATAACAGATCTAATAATTGTTGAATTTGAACCACCAGGAACGATATTTTATTCATTTTCGATTTTAAGCTGGATTATTATGTTCTCTATCCAGAGATTTGTTGAACCAATCACGACGCGTTGTGTAATGAGACTTAACGTAGCGATACTGCAATTGGCTGACCGAGTTTCGTTAAAGCTCTCACTAAATGAAATAATTAATACAACTCATATTACAAGCTTATTTACTTAGTTCAGAGCTAGATGGCGCTGTCAGTAATGTTATATTATACTTTACAGGAATTAAAAAGTCGTGAACCATCACCCCATACAACGCAAAGTATTATCTCTCTTCTCATGGGTATGAAGTTCTTTCGTGTCAAAATGGTGCCCATTGAAGAGTTCGAAGCTTCATTCCAGTTCCTACAGGAATGCGCCCAATACTTTCTAGATGTCAAAGACAAGGATATCAGACATGCCCTTGCTGGGCTATTTGTGGAGATATTAGTCCCAGTTGCGGCGGTAAGTTGATTAAAATATACGTTTTTTTAACCAATGCAGTTTTAAAAATTCTCTTTGTTATCAAAAATTAATGTTAATTATGGTTCACGATCAACCGTCTTCCTAACGATCCTCCTACGGTAAACGGTCCCCCTGTCAAGAACTTTTATTGATAGTAAACTGTGTCCAAAACAAATTCTTATCAAATAATTATAAAAAAATAAATAGAAAAGTTGATAAATTTGATTATTTACCGTTTATTTGTTAGACGAAAAATGTAAAACGGCTTAACCGATTTTCATTAAACTGAGTCTGGTTAGCAGATCAGCTGGACTGGTTTATTTTCTCGGCCCGTATTTATTTTTGTTGTGTTCCCATTGGCATGCTCTTGGACAAAAATAAATACCGTCATCTATTTCACGAATCGGAACTAACTTAGATAAAATGCAAAAAAAACCGTTTGGGTATAGAATGACAGTTTATAAATACTTGCTTATCTTTCAGACTGTAAAAAATGAAGTGAATGTGCCGTGCCTAAAGAACTTCGTCGAAATGCTATACAGCCATACTCTGGACGCCAGTACGAAGTCGAAACATCGGCTCGCATTGTTCCCACTCGTCACTTGCCTACTCTGTGTATCGCAGAAACAGTTTTTTCTAGCGAATTGGCATTGCTTTCTTGCAATGTGCCTTTCTCATCTCAAGAATAGGGACCCTAAGATGTGCAGAGTTGCTCTTGGTAAGATACTAAAATATTCATATTATTGATGTTAGATATGTATATGTTTTTGTAATCGGAAACGATTATTAATAAAATTTGGTATGAGGGTGCATTAAATCCTGAAACTTTTCTTACGGACGGACCGTACGTTGGTGAAACATTATTGATACCTTCTTATGTTTGACAGAATCCCTGTACCGACTTCTCTGGGTGTACATGATCAGGATTAAATGCGAGAGTAACTCCGCAACACAATCACGCCTTCAGAGCATCGTCAACTCTCTATTTCCAAAAGGATCAAAAGGCGTCGTTCCTAGAGACACACCACTGAATATCTTCGTGAAAATAATACAGTTTATAGCGCAAGAGAGATTAGATTTCGCAATGAGGGAGATTGTCTTTGACCTACTAATGGTTGGACGGCCTATTAAAATCATATTGACCCCGGAGCGTATGTCTATAGGACTGCGTGCGTTTCTAGTAGTAGCCGATAGTCTACAGCAGAAGGAGGGGGAACCACCCATGCCTAGAACATCGGGTACATTACCATCTGGCAACACTCTACGTGTCAAGAAGACGTTCTTGAATAAAATGTTAACGGAAGAGACAGCCCGGTCGATTGGGATGAGCGCATATTTCCCGTTCGTTCGAAGGGTTTTAGTTGAAATTCTAAGGGCTTTGGACGCTCATTACGGAAGACCATTGATGTTGACGAATACTCAGAATGTTACGAAGGAGCAAGAGATAAATACAGGTGAAAGAAAGCCGAGGATTGATTTGTTTCGGACTTGTGTAGCGGCTATACCTAGGTAAGGATTATATAATGCGCAATTTACCTCTAAAGCAAATAGACTTGTAGTTATTAGTCGGACAATGGATAGAATACATAAAGACTTTTCTTTCATAAATGCATTTATGATATACATAGAGAAACGGAACAAATATCCATATTTAACGTCAGCGTAAATGTGACAACGCATTCCTTAGCATAAGTTTCTTTTAGGCACGTCGCTGAGCCAGCAGTTAGACGTTTAATTAGGTTTTCAAACATTGTGTCAGTTTTTTCTTCTTGCCCGTCTTAACTAACAGCAGACCATTGTCTTTCTAAGTTCACATGAATGTTCCTTGTTACAGGTTAATCCCGGAAGGTATGAGTTCGAGTGAGCTGGTCGATCTGCTATGTCGGCTAACAGTCCACATGGACGAGGAACTGCGAGGGCTCTCCTTCCAGAGTCTCCAGACTTTGATCGTAGACTTCCCCGAGTGGAGGCAGGATGTCCTCGCTGGGTTCACTCAGTTCCTGGCAAAGGAAGTGCAGGTATGAATGTAGCTGAAGTTTTAAATTTTAGAGAATATAGAGAAATAATAAGGACTATTTTTAACCTATTTTATGAAGCTAAACTGATATTTTCTATAAATCGGGACTTACAGAGGTGAAACCGTGGAGTAATACTTGTGTCTACTGCATACACTTTAATAGAACGAAAAGTAACCACATTATGTTCAATTCCACACAGTTAAACAAATTTTCTTATAAAAACGAACATACTATGAGTTACAAATCTGTTAAAATCTGGATTTTAATATTGTTTAAAGTCTTGGTATATTTGACTAAAAATCAAAAAAAAGTAGATCCAGAGTAATCAACGAAAAACCGAGCCGAGGTCGTTACTACATTTATTCCGATATTCGTATAGAATCAATATCAAATATATGTATTTGTCAGAAATTGTGATGGATGAACTTTGGTGATATCATCAAGTTTCAAGTTTCAAGTTATTTATTGCATAATCATGTGTAATACAGATGGTGGTACAAATTATAATAAGTTCATCATGATACCCGTTTGGGCGTAGCAATGAGGTTATACATTTATAAAATTTGTTCAAGATTTAAATTCTAATTATAACTTTAAATTTTTATTTTATTTCCTTGAACGTGTAGCAGGTCAATGATGAGTTTGATGATTAATACGCTTTTTTTATATTTTCAACTGAATCTGATCAGAGTCATTGTGTTTTTATTCTAGTCATTATATTAGTCATTTTAGGTTTTAGGGTTTTATGGAGTCTTATAGAGGCGCTGCAACGAAAATTTTATTATTAATTGAGTTATGTAACTATGTCATGTATGAAATATTAATTAATTTATTATTATTTGAATTTATATAATTATGTCATGAATTAAATATTTATTATAAAGTAAAATAAAATATGTCAATAAAAGTTTAATAAAACAAGTATAAAATAAATGATTAATATGAGTAAATTAAATTAAATAGGTATGTCTTAATCATAAGATTATAGTTGTGCATCATTATAAAATTCGTTAAGACTATAATAAGTTTTATTGCATAGCATGTATTTTAATTTATTTGTAAATTTATTAGTATTTTGTTCACTTCGTAGTTCATTAGGTAACCTATTATATACTTTTATTGCACTAGCATAGGGACTATGACTATACATTCATAAACGACTAGAAGGGTATCTCAATTGGTTTTCTTGGTTTTTTCGGGGGGCAAATAGTCGATTTGGTTTTGCATCACTAAAAATGTTAGGGTAGTTTCTAATAAACTTGCATAATTCTAGTATATACATAGATGGGAGGGTTAATATTCTTAATTCCTTAAAGTGAGGTCTGCATGAAACCGTATTATCGATATTAACGATAATACGTATCAGCTTTTTTTGCATAATTAATAAGTCTTCGACGTCTGTACCATTTCCCCATAAAATAACACCGTAACAGAGCCAGGAGTGTGCATATGCGTAGTATGCTGATAGAGCAGTTTTTTTATCTGTACTAACTTTGAGTTCATATAGGGCGTAAGCAAACCTAGATAGTTTTGATTTTACATTTTCTATATGCCCTTTCCAATTTAAGTTTGTATCTATTTGTATACCCAGTAAAGTGCATGATTTAACTTTTTCTAAGTGAGTACCTCCTATTTGTAGACTTATATTTAGGCTAGGTTTTTGGTAAGGTCGAAACTCTATTAATTTAGTCTTAGAATAGTTGACTTTAAGGTTGTGTGCTTCTAACCAGTTTATGACTGTTTGGAGTGTTTCTGTAAGAGTATGTTGGAATTCTTCAGAATTCTCGTACTCAAATAGGAGCGACACATCGTCAGCAAACAACACACAATGAGTATTAATGGTTTTTGGAAGCTGATTTATGTAGACTAGAAATAGGATACATCCTAGAACGCTTCCTTGGGGAATAGAGCAGTTCAACACTCGTTGATCTGATAGGTAGCTCTCTATTTTGCCAGTGTTTCTATCATAAAAATCAACTTGAACAAATTGGATTCTATTTTTAAGGTAAGATTTTAGCCAATCATATGCAATACCTCTAATTCCCACATCATATAACTTAGATAAAAGAATATCAAACTGTACCCTATCATATGCTTTTGTCATATCAAGTAGGACGCCAACAGCGTATCTCCATGTTGTGTCTCCATGTTGGTTTTTTTATTAATCAGTGCTTACAACCGGCACAGTGGCGCCGGCGCCGTTTCGAACCATTACATGAACGATCGACGCAACGCACTAATGACAGATACAACATGACACACTTGACGTCACTTACCATTGACAGTTTAGGTTCTATACCACGGAGTATCAATCACGATATCTGTATAGGTTGCCATACGAATAAATTAACTGTACTTTCTAACATATTTTTTTCCGTTTTAGGACATGTGCCCTCAATTAGTTGAAAACGGCTTACGAATGTTGCTTCAACTTCTAACGAGCTGGAAGAACGGCGAGCCAACAGTAACGGGCGCTCCCGTTAAGGCCGAACCCTTAGCGGCCGTTATACGAGGCGCGGAGGCTTTTGGGCTCGTTATGCTGTGCCAGTGCAAGGCATACCCGAGGAGATTGGCTGTACATGTCCTCAGGTAATGATTCGTATTTTGTTAAATAACATTATCTTGATAACTATGATTTAAGACCGAAGATAATAGATAGATAGAAACAAGGGTGAAAAACTTATTCAGGAGTGTAGCTATGTAATTCACACGAGGGAAATATTGTGATTGTTATCTGGGTAACAGTTTTTTCGTCATTCTTAGGGTGTTATATTGTTCAAAGCCTAATGAATTTTGGCTGGCCAACTGAATTCATCCTTTAGCCAGTGGAAAAGTTAGAACAAAATCAAATTTAGTGGGCCGAAAACAGTACCGTTCCGAAGGCTCAGACCCCGGGACTCTACATCATATGGGCGGAAAAGTAATTATTTCCACTTTCCGTGGGAATGGTATGTGTCCAATGCGACCATTGCCGAAAGTATTCAAAATCAACTTGTAATATCCTCAGAGAGTCCAAACTTTTACTCGAGAAACTACAACTGACCCGCGACGAGCCAGCTCTAATAGACGCTGCGGACGCTCACGTGCCACATTTCGCGGAGAAATGCCTTCCTTTACTCCCGCCTGCGGAGAAACAAGCTGTTTTAGCTGCTGGCACTCCGGATCTCGTATGGATAGCTGAACGGACACATGCTATTTGGACAGCAGGTATAGTTTATGCGATTGTACACAAGCTAGATAATAATTACAAATAGTGTTATGAGGATGGAATACAATGAGCGAAATTAACCTTTGGTCTCAAAGTTCACTATACCACAATGTCCATTATAAAAGATGAGTTTTTCGTAAAAAATACACAGAATTTAAATGTTACGTTTATTTACGTCAACTCTAGAACCTTAACAACTACTAAAATATTAAAAAAACTTAAAAACTCAATTCTTTTCTCACTTATTGAAAAAATACTGACAAGTATACAAAAAATATATTTCACTTGAAAAAAAAACTTGTATCCTTACCTAAAAACATCAATTTACTAGTTTCTATGATTGTTATAAAAACACCTATTTGTTTAGTTAATTATCTTAAGGTGTATATAAATTATGTATTCTACTAGGTCTTCAACATGATGAAACTTCAAGCAAGAACAGTTGGAGTGGCAGCGCATCGAATGGTGCTGACCCATGGGAGGTAAGATAGCTTGATACATTTGACTGACTGCTCGACACTTGCAATCACTTGAAAGAAAATCGTGTTTAAAATATACCCATATGTTTTTATAATCTTCTTATTTATATATATAAAAGAAAGTCGTGTTAGTTACACCATTTATAACTCGGGAACGGCTAAACCGATTTGGCTGAAAATTGGTAGGGAGGTAGCTTACAATCATAAGACGGACATAGGATATTTTTTTCGAAATTCCCACGGGATCGGGACTTACGCAGGTGAAACCGCGGGGCACAGCTAGTGTATAAAATATGCCCACATGTTTGTATAATCGGATTTTGATTTTGTATAATCTCTTGTCCACACCATTAGACCTTTTTTTGTTCTCATAATACAAATAAGTTTATTTTCCAAAAATACATTACAATTTTTGAAAAAGCAGCTGGGCTTGCACTAAGACCCCCTTTACCATTTAACGAAATTATAGATTACAATAACAGGACCAGTTAAAAATATTCTGGCAGACATTTAAGCGGCATAATGTCTTATCACGTTTTGAAGATTTATTTAAACACTAGCTGCGCCCCGCGGTTTCACCCGCGTAAGTCCTGATCCCTTAGGAATATCAGGATAAAAAGTAGCCTATATAGTGTTAATCTAGGCCTCCAGCTATCTAGATACCGAGTTTCATCGCAATCGGTCCAGTGGTTTTTGCGTGAAGAAGTAACAAACACACACAAACTTTCACATTTATAATATTAGTAGGAAGTAGGATTACAATCAATTCTAGTGTAGATTCATTTAAAAGCATACATTATATAATATTTTAAAGGTGGTGTTATTCGGTCTACTCGAGCGGAGCCGCGTGCCGGCACGATGCCAAGCTACGATTTTGCAAGCTTGGCCGATATTACACGCGAGAATACACGCTCTCTTTACAATTATAGAACCGGCGTAAGTTGCTATCATCTTTCTACTCTTAATACAATTGGGATTGTTAATTTATTTATTTAAATTAAAATTAGACTTCTTCTACATCATACATAAATATATAATCAAAAATAAACGTTGATGTAGCATATTTTCGATTAAATATGTTTGTCCTTCATTTGTACTCTGATGACGTCACCATTGGCGTTATGACGAAATCGACATGTGCCTTGTGTTTCCAATCGTTTATTTAACTTTTGACAGATCCCGCACATAAAGTTTTATAATAATTTTTGATACAATGTACTACAGAGAATACTGTACTTCATGAACGGGCTCCGCCCACTTAGAGATGTGTCATTCGTAATTAATGACCACAGACTATAAAAACGGTTTTGAAATAAATCGATTATCGATTATATTAATAAAACATACAATTTTATTGAGTGTGACTTTAATACTTTAAAATACCATATATGTTAACTATTTATCTAAAAACCCACAGACCTGTGAACGACAATCGAGCGTCGCTCCTGTCTCGAGGACCGGCTTTACCGAGAAAACCTGAAAAAGAAAGAGATGGTTACATGCAGGTGAGTTTTGTATTCTTTTCACATTTTTTTATATTTTTACAAAAAAGCGTTTGACCACTATCTCGTCCGATGGTAGATTACGATGCAGTTTAAGATTAGGCACGCGCGTCTAGAAGATATCTATTCACTCGTGACTTGAAGGCCCCAGAGTGGAAAGGATAGTAAAGAAAAGTAGGAAGACGGCAGTAGAAATGGAACTTTTTCGACATAACCGATTCGTCTCCCTTTAGCGGCTGCATCATATATTGAATTTCTATTATTATCATTTATAAGTAAATAAATGATAATAAAGCAGGACATTGCATACTGTTCCATCTAGCCATCATAACACTAACCAATAGGTGGCGCTGCATGAATTGCCCTTAATTATATATAATTAAGGGGTTGTGGGTCGTGGGTTCGAATCCCAGCCGGCCGTGCACCAATGTATTTTTCTTAAGAAAAATGTATGTGCGCTAATTGACATTGCTCTTACGGTGAAGGAAAACATCGTGATGAAACCCGTGGCTTAGTTGGCTCCAGAAGTATTGACAAGTTCTCTCCTCTGGACATGGTCGACAAAGCTGAGAGGGTAGTAGGTGCTGGGCAAGCCTACTCCATCCTCACGCAAAAAGGACCCAATTAAAAAGAGTCTAGTTGCGGAAAAAAGCACGTATGCATACATACATACATATATAATTATAATTATGACGACCCAGTTGGCACAATGGTTTCCATGCCGGGCTGCCAAACACAGGGTTGCGGGTTCGATTCCCGTCTCAGACAAGTATTTATGCTAAGATATTTGTCTGTGGTGTGGTTGTTTCTATGTATTATAAGTATATATTTACAAAAGAAAAGTATATAAGTTGTATATCCGTTGTCTAGCACCCACAACACAAGTCTAGTTACTTACCTTGGGGCTAGATTGGCGATGTGTGGAATGTCCTGCAATATTTACATCTATATTATTTATTTACATTAAAAAAAAATTAAACTATTTTCAGGTATGGAAATACTACACTATGATGGCATACTTGGTTGTGCCAGCTGTACCGAGTCCTGTCATTCGATGCGCAAGCCCCGATCTGAGTCTCAGGTATTAGTTACACACACACAGACCCACTTAGTGATACGATTTGACTTCTAATGTGTTCACACACTGATGGGATAGGCCGATCGACAGTCGCGCGATAGAACAATATATGGCGTCGAGTGACTGTAGGTCGTTCTATCACGTCAGTGTCTTTTATACTGCTGACGCTCTGTGGAGATTGAAGAGATTGAAAACTGAATCCGAAATAGGAGTGGATTACGTATAGTTTGGATTGTCTTTTCTGTTTCGGTTAATATAAGTTTTTATTTAGGTTTTAATTTTGTTTATGCTCCGATTTGGCATCAAAAATGATAATAAAGTATGGGTGCACCTATACGTCAGCGAATAAGCCATTGTATAATAGATAGAACGTTTCATTGCAACGTTCTGCTACTTAGACCTTTTGATAAGGAGTTTTCCTTTATTCCATTCGTTCCAGAAGGAACAAACACCTTCTAAGTCAATGTTGCACAAAAGTTACTTATAGTAATGAGAACGAAATAGTATATATTTCATCTCAATATTCCCACGGGATTGAACTTTAATTATATTATTCTTTGTTAATTAATTTAATAGTGTTAAGATTATGCCTGATAGTATCGGCTATGCATAAGATACATGACTCATAGTTGTCGCACTTCCATGTAAAACATGTATGGAAATAGAGGCGCACGTGTGTGTCGAAAGATGCCTCACTGCAATTCTTCACCGTGCTCTGGCTCGTGATTGGTGTAAACCAAAATCAAATCAAGGTCACCGCTCCCCGTCTCCAATGCGCCGCACTGTTTCACATTGACTTGTGCGATGTTGATATGCAATGTATATTCGGCATAGCCCTATCTTAAAAAAAACTATTCTTCGCCTCGAATACACTATCAATTTAATAACCTTTGATCAATTACTAGTGGAATCGTTACCTCTGCATTAAAAGTCTCTATTCAATCTCCACAAGTGCGCTTAATTTAATCACGATTAATTTACGGCCGCATGCTGAACTCTTAAACGCTCCCAAGTGAATATTTAGCTAAGCAATTCGATTTCGATAACATTTAATAGCGACACAAAACGTTCCTTAACTAAAACTTCGCTTAAGATCGTTTTAAAGTGCGGCTGTCAGAATCGTTCTCTAGTGAAATTTTGACTATTAATGCTTTATCACATTTTCGCTGACGTTAAATATCATTCACAAAAGCGAGATAAAGCATTAATTACTTAAAGTTTTACATGGGTACGTTTGTGAGTGCGACTGTTATCCACCAACGTTTGATATTTTTTTTTATATCGTAGTCAATTGGCTTCATATTATTCAAAATTTATTTCGATAATTATTTGGCATTAATTTTACTTATATGTGAATTTATTTGGATACATATATTTGAATGCGCTGAAATACTGCTGATATAATGGTATAAAATGCGATTTAAATAACAATACTGGCAACATTTAACTTATAACTAACTTCAACCGAGTATTATTTGATGCAATATGGATGTTGACTGTATTTAAAAAAATCCTGCCCAAAATAGTCGGTTACATACAAGCAAACATACAGGTGAAACTAATAAAAGAAAATGTTAATAAAATAAAAATTACCCGGTAGTTTTTATAACTTGTAGAAAACATAGTATTTTAAAAGAATTTTAAAATAGCTGTATTTTAACGATTACCTTTTTACTAGATTATTTTTGCGTGACGATTGAGTAGGCTTGTCTAGGCTTACCTACGACCCTCTCAACTTAGTCGACCGAGTCCAAAAAAAAAAACTCAATATAAATCTAATTTAATTGTTCTTATGTAATTTGAAAATTAAAGTGCAAGACGTCACTAGTTCGTCATAATTATCGCTATCAAGACACACGTTTTGTTTACTATATTTTATAATATTTGAAACTTAAAATCTCTTGCTCTTCCATCCCAAAAAAATAATTCCAGAGAATTAAAAGCCGTGTGCAAACTCACGCACTTGAAAATAAATAAAATCACGATTAAAAGTTTTTAGGTTGTTTTCGTGCTTGACGCTTGAATGTTAAACTCTAGACTAATACATTCTCCTAATTTATAGAAATTACAAATAGGTTAATTGATATTTAAAAAGAGTCAACATCCCTATTCGACAGAAGTTAGATTTACTGTTTACAAAACGCTCGATCCTATTGTTATTTACTTAGATAGCATTACGAACATAATATTTTTGCTAAATGTTCGGTTATTAGCGTGTGTGTGTAAACGTTGATTCTGTGCAAAAGTATTCATGCCTAGTGCCAGCCTACAATGCCATATTAAGATTTGTACAAAATCCAAATAGTGGACCGAAATGTACCCTTTTGTGTTCCAAAACGTTGTGTCTAATCGCTGGAACATTTGACAAAGATAAAGATAATTGTTCACAAAGATAAAGATAATTGTTCACAAAGATAAAGATAATTGTTCACAAATATATAGATAATTGTTCATAAAGATAATTTTCAAATTAATCTATTAAAATTTAAATGTGGATTCATCTACAACGTTTATACTCATGAAGATATTTGATTTATTATAATATTTTGATCTGTTTTCATGATTAATCATTCAACTGAGGCCCCTTGAATGATTTCTCTTCGATTTAAGTGACAATGGGACTGAACTGACGCCATTTTGTGGCATCGCAACAGGAAACCTAACTTCAGTCCGGTCGCGATGGCAATGAAGTTAGTTTTCTAACTGAGACGTCATTAGTAAGACCAGTCTTATTGTTGTTTTGACATTGTTGTATATGATATTCAAGGTGCTGTCGGTATAATCGCCCAGCTGATTGACATTTAGGTCCCTATAACCTAGCATGACAGTTACAAATAATATTAGTTTTTTATACACGGTACAGACACAATTTTTTAAAATAGTGACGATATTTAATCCTAACTTCTTAGTAAATATTTTACGGTACAATGACATTACATTAACAACAAAATTGACCTAGCGACATGTTGTGACGTCACATTCGAAAAAAATATTTTTATTCATTGACGGTCTCTGTAGAGCGGTGGGCGTACGTTCGCCTGCTTTTCAGAATGTAGCGGATTCGATTCCCGCCTCAAACATTTTTTTATGTACGAATTTTAGTTTCTTATGTATGTATTTACAAAAGAAAACTGTATAAGTATTCTATCCGTTATCTGGCAACCATAACACAAGTTATAGTGGCAGTTAGGCTTGTGCCTAGCTCCTTATCTTGGGGCTAGGTGGCGCTGTGTGCATTGTCCTGCACTTATTTTTTATTCTAGTCGGATTTGGTGGCAAACAACCCGAATGAAGTTAGGTTTTCAGTTCTGGCGGTGTAAAGATGGCGTTAGATCAGTCATGTTGTTAATTTAATGATGGTAAAGTGCAAGCGTTTATCTCAGTTCTTTTTTAGGTGATTGCGGGATGCGGGCGACGATGTTTGAACGAATTTTCGCGCCCCTCCCGCACCCCGCTAATATCGCAAAGAAACTATTGTGTTATGCGCTAACGCTACCTTTGAATTCATAAAACGTAACTCTCAAATTGATTGTAATTTTTTATCTGTTATTCAAAGCCTAAAGTGGGAGTCAGCATTAGGCTGGCCGGTCTAACCTAGGTTTAATCGAGAATCAATTGCCTGAACACATTTGGGCAAATCTAAGTGTGATCCAAGACCTATGTCGGCCCACACTTTGGGCTTAGCCCATAACATAATTATATACATATAAAGTTCAGTGACTTTAGTGAATTACACTGTTTTATTATCAGACTGAACTTTTGTACCTACACTTACACACTGTTCAAAATTCGTGGTGAAAATTTAAATTTAAAGTAAAAGTATGTTGAAGCTGGGACGATTCATACATTATTGCAGTTTGGGGTTTTAGCATGTTTGTTGTATACTAATAATACGGGTAAAACCGTCCACTAAATAAGGAAAAACACTTTACACACTTCAATATGATTCGTTTTTAACATTTTCCTTGAATACATATTAGGGTGTTATCCTGTACAATATTGTACATTATTTAGATTCAACTGATTTAAATTGTTCTATTTGTACAATAAATCAAGTAGTACTACAGGATTTCGAAATACAGTTTAAATTACAGTGAAATATTGTACTTATACTAATTATTTTTTTAACATAAACTGATGAAATTTAAAAAAGATGGTAAATACTGGTCCAATTATAAACTTGGAATGAACCAAAGTTAGTGTAGGTTAGCTCTCAGAGCTATCCTATGATATATATGATCGAGGGGTAACGTTCGCAAGTGACGTAGCGTGCGTGCATCTGTCCAGCACGGCCGAGGGCGAGGCGTGGGCGGGCGGGGCAACCGGCGGCGGCGCTCTGTCCTCCTCCAGCGAGAGCCTGAGCGCGCCGCCCGCCGCCGGCTTCTTCACTCTGCCGCTGAGCTATGCGCGCGCGCACAGACAACACAAACGAACGAGGTGCTCGCTATGTGCACGTCGCTATTATACCAACACCCAATACGCTACTCACGAACAATCCTAGCCCAAGCAATTTATACCACCCGTCGATATTATTGTGGCACATGACTCAGAATATCCTTCGGCCGCCTTATAGTTCGATTACTAATCAATAACAGTTAACCAAAAGATAAATGTCTAAAAAAATCATCCTTCATAATGTTTTTTACTCATTTTAATTAGGAATCGAACTATAGAGGTATGACTCAGCGTTCGCTCTGTTTTCCACTCTCCTCTTATAACACGGTAGCGAGCGATCCTCACTAGCTGTCAACGAAGGGTATTCGCGATATTCACACTATCATTTTCTTAGAGCTTGCAGAACAAGAATTAATAACTCTTCGTGGAATAGAATTCGTTGATATCCGAGCGCGAATCGCTCGCTCTTGTGAAAAGACATCTTTTACTCGCTTGATGTAACATCATCTGAGTCAAGTTCAAATCTTATCAAATCAAATTTAACGGGTGGTTATGAAACTTCTGCTCTAAGACAAGGCAGATGTTATTCGCGGTACTTCTGTTTCGGCTATCTTCGGTCAACTTCGCGAGTAGTGTAATGGGGGTTATCACCGCGCCGTCGTCGGGTACCCATCGCTATTTTACACGTCGCGGGAAATGTCATACGCAAATAGATACCATCTCATTTATTTTGGATAAGGAGAACTACAAGGTCAAACGAGACTAAATTTGTAGGTTGTAGTTATGAAACATTTCCTTTTGAATTTCCAAAAGTCGTAGAACAAAATTTGATTATTAAGTTGCACAAAAATAGCCCTAAACTGCTTTCATTACCAATAAATCTAGATATAAGTGTGGAGGAAGTAATACTCCCGTACCCTCTTAAAGACTTATTGTAGTTCTTTCTTACCGCAAACGTCGACACTTATCTACACATTATATGTGTCGTTTGTTCGTTCATTGTCCGCGAGCGGTGTCACGTGCCACCCACCACTAGGTTACGAGACTACCCACACAATCATACATCGATACATACATGTGTAATGTATATAACATAGTCGCTTTATGTTTTACATGTGTCTATGTTTGTATTCAAAACTCGATACACTTGCGGAAATATTCCAAATGTAGTGCACGTAATAATATTCATATTGCAAATTGTTTAATGTTCATAGCTATTTCATGAAATATGATTGTATAGGTAAACGTTTCATCGAATCAAGTTCTGAAATTGTATTTTAATATTTGTATCAGATTATTTTATTGCTCGACCACTATAGCTATAGGAGTCGGTACTCGCGACCCATGAGGTTATAAAATGTTTGAGCAGGAGGCAACATTGCTTACTCGTGGTCAAACCTGCCCATGCCCATCACCCCACAGTATTTATTGCCTCACGAGACGCGATTCAGACCCCCCTTCTTTATTATATATATGTAGCGTAGTTTAATATTTTATATATATTTTTGTTTTTGTGAGATTCTGTACAAACACTGTTTAAATCTTGAGTTCAAGCTCTTTTTCTTGAATAAAAATAAAAAGAAAAACCTAATTTTTCAAAAAAAGTGCTTGATCGTAATAAAGACACTTCTATCTGAACACTATAATAATATTTATCTAAATTTGTACTAAGTTTGTAATTATTTGTTTTGTCCGAAAAGCGCTCTGTTCCTATCCGCCTGTCCGGAGACTCTTTGGGGGTATGCACCATAGATTAATATGTGTCATACAATGTTGTCGAGTCCCGTGGCGTTTTGGTAGAGATTAGAATTTTCACCGATGAAAAACGACATTTTGCGGCAAGAAAACTAAATCAAATAGTTTTTCTCGTTCCCCTCCTTTCTATCTAATTAAGGTTGATAGTAGGTTTTTAATATTTGATCTGATTTCTTAAAAAACGGTTAAGTTTCTGTAAATAATAAGTTTATTATGATCAACTTTACTAAAACCGCGATAACCTGCTCCAGTCAGTCGAAGATAGAGTTCAAAATGGACATAAAGACCGTTTTGTAAGCATTTTTATGGGCATGTAACCGCACACATGTGCCCTAAGTATCTTTGCTAGTATAGTAGGTCATCGAGCCGTGGTATTAGGCTGTTCCGAACTAAACCTACTTTTGTTTTCGTTTTGTCGAAAATAAAACCATAATTAGTTTAAAATTTCCCTTATAGTACAGGTAAAGAAGCTGCGATGCACCGACTCAACTTACGTCATCGATTAGTTGATACTTAGCATTGTTCTACGAAATAAATCAGTTCGAATATTTTTACCAACAAAATATCAGTTTCGTTTCGAAACAAAGATTAGTGAACGTTAATTTCCTTGCTTTTTTTTGCCGCATCGTTGTTTTTTATCGGTCTTAGACAGACTCTAAAATTAGAAAAAGTTAGAATGTTCATTTGTGATCAATTTTGTTGCATTTTTAGAAAGCATTGGTTACCAATTAAGTTAGTTTTGAATATTTTTAATGTAGTTCTTGAATCTTACCAAGGGTTGCGGGCTTTAATACATGTGCGAACGTAGTGTACTAATACGATGTGAATGTGTGTGTGAAGACGAGTAGAACAGCGATTTACGCACACATTCACAACTTGTCGTACACTTCGTGAGGCGTCCCGCATCGCTTATTTATATACAAGAATCTCCTTTCTTAATACTATCGAGTCGTAGGATTAACGTAGATTGTACTGAGCATGTCTTAGTTAATAATGCATTTTGACGTGATAACGTCTAATGAATTGGTGGAACACATGCATTCACAAAAAAGTGTCACGGTAATATTGTGTGACGTCACGCGTCATGGTAATATGACCAGGCGCGTCATGGTAACTTAGGAAACAGAGTATTTAAAAATAACTAGCTGTGCCCCGCGGTTTCACCCGCGTAAGTCCCGATCCCGTGGGCATATTGGGATAAAAAGTAGCCTATGTGTTAATCGAGGTCTCCAGCTATCCAGATACAGAGTTTCATCGCAATCGGTCCAGCCGTTCTCGAGTTATAAGTGTTGTAACAAACACGACTTTCTTTTATATATATAGAGAAGATATCGTTCCTCTGGGCGTGTGTTATGATGACGAGTGACAAATGGAAGACTTATATATATGAAAAGAAATATATATATATATATATAAAAGAAAAAAGTAAAAGAAAATGGAAAAAATATACAAATAAATCTAATTTATTCACTATTTTCTTATGACGTTATCACGTAAATTTATCGTCCGTTAATCTACTTTACAGACAACCATTTGTTTTTTAGGTATCGAAAAGGTCTTGGATTACGGAATTTATGTACGATATTTCTGTCCAGTTTGCATTAAGACCACGATATAAAGTTATTTTTATAATAACTGTATTTATATTAAAAGTTTTTAACAATTCGTTTTGAAATGCTCTTGTAAACCGTAATCGTTTTATCAAGGAACCAGCTTCTAATTAAATATGCCAGAATATGTAATATTTAAACATTGTAACGTTTTTTTTCTCAACCTGCCGATATTATCGATTAGAATGTAAGTGGTATTTATATTATGCAAAATGTAAAGCTTAAGATTATTATTTTTTAACATTGAACATTTTTTTGTTTTGTCATTTATCACACACATGGGCGATAATCATCCAAACATTTGTGAAGTAATATTTGTCGCATCAAGCACGGTAACGACGTCATATTCTGACAATAGCTTTGTGTTTTTTAGTTAATACTGTGTTTTTATTAGTTCTAAGCTTTTGTGACAGTCCATTGAAATGATCATTCGATTTTTATTTTTTCGTTCGTATAAATATTTGCTACTTTTTCGCACTTGTAGATATTAATTGCACACATCATTTTTGGCTTAACCAATATAGTTTATTTGTGATAGATGTGTGTGTGTTTTTTTTTTCAATAAATGTTCAATTTGTCTATAAACTTTCAAGTTCAATACTTTTAAATACGTCCCTGTAATTGAAATTTATGTAATGTATATGGAGACGTGTGCATTTGCTACATGTTTGTGTGCGTATACGCAGCTCGTCGCCTGATTCGTTGAGCGAGCGCAGCGGTGGCGAGGCGCGAGGTGCGCAGGCGTCCCCTGGCTCGCTGCACAAGCTCGCCGTGCCGTTGGCAAGGTGTGAGGTGCCGGAAGTACGCGATGCAGCTATCGCGGCCTGTGGGAACATCAACCCCGATGCTTTGAAGTAAGTCTTGTCTATATTCTCTCTATCAATAGTCGGCTTCTTATGACGGAGGATCGTAGTCTGCATTCGGATCGAATGACCTGTCTCCAAAGTCCGGTTTGGAATCTGCCTTGAGAGCGTTTTCCGTCTGTGTTCCCATCATGATGAGTTTCTCTAGATTCTCATCACCTTATGTGATACTATTATTATATATCTAAGGATATATATATAAAATTCTCGTGTTGCGGTGTTAGTTGCCAAACTCCACCTAAACGGTTGAACCGATTTATTTAAAACTTTGTGTGTATATTCGTTAGGTCTGAGAATCGAACAACATATTTTTTTTATATTTTTCTTCCTTTATATTTTTTTTATATGGCAAAACAACGTTTGTCGGGATAGCCATAGTTTTAATATAAAATTCACTAAAGACTTAAAGAATCGTAACTTTACAGAGATCTAATGGAAGAGTTAGTCCCGTTGTTACGTGAAGCAGTTGACAGGAAACAGGAGAATATGCGCAGGCGACGGCGTCGAGACGCTCTAAGATTGAACCTCAATAAGATGCTGTTACTCATCGCACAGAAGAAAACTTTCGCTAATAGGTACGTTTTGCTTTACCAATTCGGTTATGTGACGGTAAAGTATGAAATACGTAAACTTTGAATAAAATATGACCTAATTAACTTTTGCCAAAGAATAGAAAAAAACGGGACATGTTAGTAAAGAAATATTTTGTGACTGACACCCGTATTCAGAATTAAACCTATAATTAAACATATAAAAAGCCTACTGCCTAAGTATGTACACTTGCGAACTTTGGTTCAAATACTCCAGAAAATCGTTTAGTGCCATAAGGGTGCAATACCATGACGCGTATCGCATCCTTATGAGAAAGCCTCGATTTTGCAGTGCATCGACCATGTTCGCTGATGGGCGTGTTCCGGATTTCTTTGCCATAATTAGGTCAAGAATGGCCTCGTTTTGGCATAGTATTAATAAGTCAACAAATTCAATTCTGCAATGTTTGGCTGACGATATTTACAGTCCGCTGTATAGATTTTGGATTGCATTCCATCGGAGTGAGAACCGTAAATAGATATAACAGATAAGCTGACTCGCTGGTACGTAATACCTAGGTACCTACTGTATTAATTAATGTAAGTTTTTTATTTTAAATGTTAAGTAGGTATTATTTCCTTATTTGTTTTCGTTTTAGTTTTAGCTTATTTTTAAAATACTATGGGTTTGTACATATTATTGTAAAGACCTGAAATAAAGCATTATTATTATTATATATAAGATTGCATAGTGCGTGCGAACGCATAGAGCCACAAATAATATAGTAGAGTGAAGAGGTCATCACAAAATTGACCAATCATAGGGCCGCATTCAGCGGGGTGCGTTCACTTATACAAGAGCAACTTAAGTACTGTTTGTGAATACGGTCGTAAGCCTATTTGTTTGATTTTTTTTCTCTTGTCCAGTCAATTCGCTTTGGAAGGCGGCAGTCTGCATCCAACTTTGACGGAATATTTAGACGGAGTACGACAATCACTCGAAGTTGAAGCTGAAAAGGATGCGCCTGCGGCTCGCGAACAACGACTCACTTTCGCTGATTTCGTCACTGAACTTATTAAGAGTTTTCCATGTAAGTTGACCTGAGGTTTTTAACTGAGCGAGTGGGCGAAGCGTCTATGCTTCAAGTTTGAAAAAAAATGTTTTCATCTGTCAGTTGTTGACACTCTATGAGTCATGTTTTACAATCGATCCGAACGAAACTTGGTTTATAAGAATTTTTATTGTGAATTTTGTTTCTTAAAAATTTGAATCTGGAAAAGATCTTCAGAGTGATGAAAAATTGGAACACAGTTTGTGTTGTCAAAGTCTGCTGAACTACTAATTTATATGTTTCTTGGACCAAGTCTGTGCCTATGGTTGGATCCTTGGACACATTATTAATCACCTGGTTTCTGTCCCCAGTGGAGATGTACAGTTCTCTAATGAAGAAGGAGCAATTACGAAGCTTATTCTCTTTGTTCGGGGGGTGGTGTGGAGCTCTAGGGAAACAACTCGGTTCTTTGGTACCACAGCCGCCTCAGTCTGACACTGATGAGAGACTTAACCTAGGTGCACTTAGGGTAAGTTTAAAAATATATTATATATAATTACATCTGTGTACCGCGATTGAGAATGTTGTGTTCTTTGTGCGATGTAGATTAACAATGAATAGAAGCTGCGTCCCGCGGTTTAATCCGCGTAATAATTGTCTGCGCAACTTTCTTGATTTTTCCCCCGTGATAATTCGATGAACACCGATTTCATAAAAAATGTGACGGCATGCATTACGTTACGTTATTGACAAGGTAACCATAGCAACGTATTGAAGTATGAAAAATGGTAATCAAAACGATACAAAATAGTTTTTATGACGTTATCACGTAAAATTATCGTCCGTAAACCGACTTAACAGACAACCTTTTTTCTTTAGTAAAAACCTTCTACAAAGTATTAAAAAATGATGGATAAAAGTTGTGACGTAATCAAGGGAATTCGGAATTTATTTTTATATGGATAAGATCGATAATGTATGTTTTAGGCCATGAGTGCGCTGGTCTGTTGCGGTCCTTGCTTCGCTCCTACCGCCCTCGCCGAAGACGGATCTCTCTATCCTTGGCTAAGCGAGATGTTGTCCTCTACTAATGATAAGGTACGACTGAATTCTTTAACTAAACCTAGAAGTGTAACACCTTATGGCGGTACGTTTACGTCTGCAGCGACGTAAATGGGCTCAGAGTCTGTTTATTTACATAAGTATTAAAAAGTATTATTTCCGTTATCTATCTATCATAAAAGGAATAAAATAACTAAAAGTCTAATAAAGGAAAAAAATAACTAATAGACTGAATTTGGAAACAAATTAAAAAAAATCTAGTTTAAGTATTTTAGAAAAAAACCGTAACACAAGTTGAATGACTGTTAGGTTGCCCTCTGTTACTTTTGCCATTAAAAAATACTGAACACACTGAAATCTCTATTTTCTTTATTATTATATATAAAGCTATATTTTCTGCAAAGTTAGTGGTATACTTTATATTCCACCAAGTATAAATCGAAGAGCAAAGAGTGGAACAGCTAATCACTAAAAGAGTTGCTTCGTAGGGCTTACACGACCCAGTGTTATTAATATAAATATCGACGGTTAAAAGGAAATAGGGTGTAACCGCCAAAAACCAAATTGTTTAGGACAGCTGTTTAAAGTTTCAAATTGCAGAACAATGGTCACAACTTTCTTATTTATTATCGTAACGTAAAAATGAAAACAACTTTAAAATCGAGAAAAATGAAAGCATTAATTGTTTTTTTTATTTATAAGAGTAGAATGGCATTCAAAAGTCATTTTTGACAAAAATGTCGCTTATGCCCTATTTCCTTTTAACCGTCGATATAGACTTCAGTATATGATATGAATTTCAACTTGCTAGGTTCACCTGTTCCTGAGAATATCAGTGAAACGAAAGTGGATAGTGAGGGTTCCTTTTTTATCTTTCGAGGTACGGTACCCTAAAACACATCAATTGTTACAGATATACGAGTTGGCTCGCGAAACGATAGTGCTTCTCCTCGATTGTAATCCTGATATCGGGCCACTGCTGGACTGGACTGTGGACAAGTGTTACACCGGCCCGCCAAGAGTGGCAGACGGGTGCTTCATGGCGCTCGCTACTATATTCAGTGCACGGTAAGTCTTATATCAAAGACAAACAACAAGTAAAGACAAACACTGACCATACAACAAAGCTGTTTTACTCCGTTATTTTGCCTTTAATACGTTTTTGACCAGAGCTGAACATTATTAAGCTCGAGAAATAAAATGGTAAAGTAAAAGGTGAAAATAGCAGTACCGCTATTTAGATTGAAGGGGGTCCGTGTGTGCCGTTTTTTGTCTGTAATAGCTTATAAATCATTATTCGTCTATGCTTAGACAAAGAGTGTATTTGTTTTTACAAAATATAGGTAAGCGTTTCATCACTATCACACCTGCCTGATTCGATGGTAAGTGACGATGCGGTCTGAGATGTAGCACCGGCGGCGTCTAGAAGATCAAATTATTATATTTATCTTTTTTTTTTAATTTCTTTAAGGCTTTAGGAGGATCACACACTTCATTTCTATCCAACTACATTTTTTTATTCATACCTGGTTTTAGCCCTTAGATTGCAACAAAATATTCTATTATTGAATTGAATAGCTTGAATACTCTATATTCTAGGCTTACATGTTTTGTAATTCCAAAAATAGTAATTTTCATTATAATTGAACTGCTAAAAAAAAGAAGAAATACAGCCTCGACTAAAAATGAATATAATACACAAAAACACCGAAAACACGGAAATTCTGAGAATATTTCGGGGATAATATAGCTATTTATTTGTGTACCATGGAAAACACACTGTATGTTACCCTCTTAACTGAATAAAAAAAGAAAAAATAGAAAACTTAAGAGGGTACTACAAAGAGAATGCTTTATAACACAGAAACACAGATATATTTTAGGAGGTTCGAAACCAACACTTAAAAACAAAAGAGCGAAGTATAACCATTAAACAGCGCCATCTACTGTTAAACCAACGTTTTATTTTCGTGTAAACTTCAACCCGATCTCTCCTCGTTGGGGTTGATGTTGTAAGCGTTAAACCTTTACAAAATTCCAAGTTTCTCATTCCACACACATAGATGTCGCTAAAGACTTGTCCCGACAAACCTCATGACTTATAATCATGAGGTTTTTTCGTCGGTTAAAATTAGTATCGCCAGATCGTACAAATAGCTTGGAAAAGAAAAAAAAAAGTGCGAGACGGACTCGCGCACGAAGGGTTCCGCACCATTATATTCTGTTTTTAGTATTTGTTGTTATAGCGGCAACAGAAATACATAATCTGACAAAATTTAAACTTTTTGACAGAAACTCAGACGGACGGTAGAGTCTTAGTAAAAGAGTCCCGTTTTTACCCAATGGGTACGAAACCCTAGAAAAAATTACGTATGTTTTCTGAAAAAAAAAACCGTTTCTAGAAAAATACGTCCGTCTAGTGTGTGTTTGAGGAATGGATGGTTTAGATTCAATTCAATACAATTGGCCCCGGTCCACAGTACAAACAGATTTCTCATAAAAAGAGTAATTACTTTAAACTTTGCAATAGAACACTATTGTATTAATTACTATGGAATAATTTCTTCAATTTAGTAAAAGATAAATAATAAAAATATTACTTACAAGATGTAGACATTTTATTTAATTTAAGACACCGCTATTAAACACTCAAGTAAATTTATTCGGTAATGGGTAATTGATTTGACTGTAATAACCCAAATATTTCTAGAAATAATTATTACTAGCTTTGCCCGCGACTTCGTCCGCGAAGAAGTCGAAAATAGTTCTAATGGGAGTTTTAATTAGTTTTAACTGTAATATATTTCTGTGGGTATTACCAAAATCGGTAGGTTGGTTTAATTAAATATTCTTATATATATGTGTTTATTCAGTTTTTTTCTATACTTATAATAAAGTTAGAGAGGATAAAAAGTCTGTACTAAGAAGCAAATTTAAAAAATGGGTCTAGGGGACTTAGAAAAAGTAGTCAAACAAAAATATATGCTTAGTTTTTAAAGTTCATGTCTGTCTGTCAGATTGTTTGTTATACAATTTAAAACACCTGAATTAATTGAAATCTGGTTTTCACTATTAGATAGCTCTTTTTTCGAGGAAGGTCGTGTCATACATAATATCGAAAATTAATAAGTAGAACCTGAGTAATCAACGAAAAACTACAACCGCTCGAGAAACCCTGGCCGCCCGCCCGTGACGACACGAACGCGTCCCAGACCAGCAAACACGAACGTCACAGATTACATAATAGTATAGCATACTTCTTATCCCAATATTCCCACGAGATCACGACTTATGCGGATCATACCGGTGCGCAGTTAGTTTTGAATATGAAATAATTCGTATATTTTATAACCAAAATGTTCTAGTTCCTTCTAGTCCTTACTATTTCAAATTTCGAATTCTACGTCCCTATGAGGCCGTGTCCTAAAAGTGCAAGTGCGGATTGAGTTTTCAAACATGTGTCAAAATACAATGTAGGTAAGTTAAAAGGAGTAGGTATTGATATCAACTTCGAAGCAAATCACCCCGAAAATGATTTCTACCCCTTTTTCGCCCCGTTAGGATGAATTTCAATAAAATACGAAACACGTATTCCATCAATTCTGTCAAATAATGTTTATGCAAAATTTGAAGTAGATTGGACCAAGGAATCACGTTGTCCCATACAAACTTTCCCCCCTTAGGGGTGGAATTTCGGAAAATCCTTTCTTGTCCGATGCCTACGTCATACAAAGAACACACCTTCCAAATTTCAGGTCTCTACGATCAGCGGTTTAGGCTGTGCGTAGATCCGTCATTCATTCAGGACAAAGCATTTTATATGTATAGTTATTTATATCAAAATTTCAATTTGTCGATGGTAATTAATAATTATTATGTTTCTCATTCATTTATTTATCTTCTTAGATTTATTATGTTTTATTAAGCTCCAATTACTTTCGACTGAAAATCAGCGCGCTTGTTGTGTAGCGGTGTGTAGCGCTATAAGCTGAGTCGTATTCCTTTTTGTAACCTTAATTATGTATTTTTATTTCTTTTATGTTTAATTTACTTTTTGTTACAAGTAAACTTGTTTCTTTCTAAATAGGTAGGATAAATAAATCCTTTTTACCCGAGTAGGTGGCGTTTCAGGACCACGTCTGTCGAGTAAGCTTAACAAACATGAAACGTTCAGAAACAGGAAAACTAAGTTCGACTCCAGTAAACAGTTAAAAGTTTTTACAGTTACGATGGAAGCCCTTTTTTAATTAAACCTTTCGAATCGAAACTTTCAATTAAAATTGAATGTTCTTATTTCAAACGTTAGATCAAGAGTATAGTGCAACGATATAATTTGAGTACTATTAAGATGTAAATTTAAACCAAGTGTGAGTCGGGACTCGCGCACGAAAGGTTCCGTACCAATTTCGTTATTAGTATTTGTTGTTATAGCGGTAGCAGAAATACATCATCTGTAAAAATGTCAAATGTCTAGTTGTCGCGTTTCATTAGATACAGCCTCTTGACAGACAGACAGACGGACGTGGAGTCTTAGTGATAGGGTCTCGTTTTTATTTTTTGGGTACGGAACCCTAATGATTAAATTAGTGTCCGATGCGGAGCTACCAGGTCCTTGAACACAATATTGGTGATGGAACAGAGCCGAGCGAGCGCAAAAACCGATCTCTTTCTAATTATTGTGTAAGTCATCCGTGTGTCTCTGGAAATATTCCGGATGCGCTACACTTCCACGACATCCCTGACAGTTTTCTAAATACGTATTGATATTGGACGCGCAAATCGGTATGTCTACTGCGTGTAAACATATGTTTTTATTTTATTCTTTTTTTAATATTGTGATCAATATCACAATATTTGTATAATGTGTCCACATAGGTATAGTAAAAGTATTTTTCATTACTCATACTCCGAAAGTAGGTGTAAAGGTGCCTGAAGAGCGTGTAGAAAGAAAAACTTTCAGCCCTAGGGAGAATCGCTTTCACTGACAGCTGTCATGTCAAATTATGGCTTCGCACGACGTGTGCAATGTGCTTGTAGCCAGTATCAGTATCATTACGCATTAGGAACTTCAAAAACCTAACCTCCTTGCTTTGCAAAACACTACAAGGTTGAGACCAAAGAGGTTATACATTATATAACCTCTTTGGTCTCAACCTTGTAAGAGGATCAGGTAGTATGGAGTCTCTCATTCACTCTCGTTATTAGGAAGAATTTTATGTATTATTCGTAATGAAAAGCACAGTGTTTACCTCGGGTGAAAGACTCATTAAGTCCCTCGAACTATTAGCGCCCTCGCTACGCTCGGGCGCCAAACTCCGTCTCGGGACTCAATGAGTGACTTTCACACCTAGGGTAACAATGTACTATTGCTGTATTTTATGATTTTCTATATACGGGGTTATTGGTAATTATACTAGCAAGCCTTCGAGGGCTACTTCTGCGCACCTAAACAAACAACTTTTGTTCTATGACGGTAAAAACGGTTAGTATTACTAAGACTTCACTGTCCGTCCGTCCGTCTGTCTGTCTCTCGCCAGGCTGTATCTCATGAATCATGATAACTAGACAGTTCAGTTTTCCCTCGATTATATATTTTTATTGCCGCTATAACAACAAATACTAAACACAGAAAAAAATAAGTGGGACTCCTATACCACATGAAACGGAATCCTTCATGCGCGAGTCGAACTCGCACTTTGCCTTTTTTTGATACTATAGACCCGAATCGCTCAATAGACAGTGCGCTCTATAAACACCATAACTTCTGGTAGAAAGAATGCGGGCCGGAAAAAATTATAAAACAAAATTAAAATCGGTTCATCCGTTCGGGAGCTACGATGCCACACACACACACACACACACAGAGAGAGAGAGAGAGAGAGAGAGAGAGAGAAAGAGACCCGTCAAACTTATAACACCCTTTCGTTTTTGCGTCGGGGGTTAAAAATAGAACGAGAATGCTTACTAATAAAAATTATATCCTTACAAAATAAATTTTGATATTAAATTTTGGTTTGATTTCGAATACTTTCAAAGACTGAAATATTTTACGCGTAATATTTGCGTTTATTACGCCTGTATGATAACTATTGAGTTTAATTCGAATCAGATTATTGAGTTCACACCTGCAGAAATGCAATCAAGCAAATGACGACTTAATCTGAAATTGAGTTCTCTAGTGTTGACAGACTGTCTGACGATAGTTCCTTGTCGTATCGTAGGTACACGCAACAATTCTCAATGAAATGATTAACAATTTTAGCCTATCACCGACAAGCATGTTGTTAAAAGTGATTTTTTTACGTGGGCGTTCTATGTCCTAAACTATAAGAGATAGCGATAAATGCTGAAAGGAGTTGCGTGCCCGATTTTGACAAAAACTAAATCTACATCACTACATTGTTTTAAAACTCGGTACCCTAACCAGAAATCAAACATGTTGATTTTGCAAAAAAATAATCATCCTATATTTTTATACCAATCGTTGTGTTGCTGATAGAGATTAATTTCTGGAGAAAAACATAGAAGGGTAAATCAAGGAAATAGTTATTTTTTGTAGTCTGTATAATTTTTATATTACTATCCCTTAAAAATATAGTGTGACGTAATATATATATATGACGTAACAAACTACTACACTGCGGGATGAAGGTCCATGTAAAACATTGAACCTGTATAAGGATTTCCTATAGGTTCATTATAGAATGAAAACATATCAAGACTATTTTGACTCGATTAATCCGTTATTTCCGAAGATTAAAGATTCCATTGTCTTTGATCCGGAAAAGGAAAGATTAGAAAAATTCACATAAAATGTTTTATATAAATGATTATTACTTATTGCATATTATGTACAAAAACCGCGATGAGTCAGATTACATGTGTTTTATCATAAATTCAAATAGCGGCGGAAATCTATAAACACTAACAAAACCACACACGAAATTGATTTTACCTTATAATTAAATTAATACGTATTTCGCTAAAAGAGCATTGATTAATTATTCATTTTAGCCCGGGGGATGGTTGCAACATGTGAATCTTATCGAGTTACTAAAAAACATTGTCTTTCACGAAAAGTAGACCATAAACAGGTCTGACAAAAATAGTTTAGCCGGTGTTAAAGCCTATTATTACTACTAAATAATCATTTTCCCAGTGTTCGCTGAATAACTTATTCAACGCTTATTTAAAATTAGCATTGTTTAACTTTGAGCGAAATTAATGGATTTCTCCAGTCACTTGGTAAAGCGTATTCATTTGCCGTCTTCGGCGTTAACAATCTGGTTCGCAGGATGAATGTTCAACAGAAAAGTCCAAGTTCATAATTAGTTTTTAATTATTATTATGAAGCCCCATTTATGATGCATAACAGTTGAGTCGCTGTCAATCAGGGAATACTTCATATTAATTAACCGTTGCTCCAATGATTTTGCGGCATACGTCGTCATTTTATACTATACAAATTCTGATGTAATTTAGTTTTTGATTTAATTTATAATTATGTCTAGTTATTGGTACGCCCGACCAAAACATTTTATTTACCTATTTGTAACTAGATCTCTATAGTTTGGTCCTTTTTACGTGTGGTAAAATCCCTACGTATTTTAAATCTACTTTTCGTGGAATGCGATGTTTTTCAGTAACTGAATGAGATTAATATTTTGCAGTTGCAACCACCGCCGCCGGGACTAGGTATAATGTTTGTATAGTAAAATCTGATCCTTTGTGCCAGACTGGTATATACACCGAGTATTTATGCTTCAATAGTAATACCAAATGAAACATTTATAAAAATCATTTATTATAATAATAATAAAATGTTTATTTCAGGCATAAAATCCCATATCACAATAATGATAACTTAAAAATAAGAAAAATAAAATGAATGAATGATGTACTTTTTAAGAAATAAAGTAAGATCAAAAACATCAGTCTTAACTTCGTCAATTATTTACGGTTTTTGGCATGATGCTCGATTGATTGTTGGTTTGATGATTATTGGTTTTTGCGATCATTTTTATTGACATCAAGCCAATGCACGTGTCAAGGCAAATCGAATTCGTTACCTTGAGATTTTTGACATAGATTACATAACAATTATTATGATTTATATCTGATAGGACTAGTTGAAGACCTGGATGGAAAGAAAGAAATAAGTTTGTTTGTAATCGAAAACAAACTATGACATAAAAAAAGGAAATCGACACAGCATAAAGCGCTCAACTACAATAAATTTTTCGATAAGCTAAGATGTAGCATGCTAGAAGAAACTTATTCACTTTATACTAGAAGGAATGATGCAACATAATCTTATCTTAATATATATAAATCTCGTGTCACAATGTTTGTCCTCAATGGACTCCTAAACCACTTAACCGATTATAATAAAATTCGCACATCATGTGCAGTTCGATCCAACTTGAGAGATAGGATAGTTTAAATCTCAAATTATAGTCGCAAATTCCCACGGGATCGGGAGTTACGCGGGTGAAACCGCGGAGCGCTGCTAGTAATAAATATATAAACTTTTATTAAATCTGTGTTAATTTGACTTAAAACTTAAGTCAGTAGGGGGTTACTTGAAAAAAAAAACCCATTATGTAACGAACTATGTTATGAAAAGATCAACTAGCACCTACTGCTATTGATTTATTATAATTATATATTTAAAGTATAAAAGATAAAAGCCCATTAGTCGGTAGACTATTGCATTATGGTGTTGGCATTAATGAAGTAACCACACGCGTAACAGCGACGCACTCGGAATTAAATTTACAGTTTTCAATTATTCATTAATGCTAAATGGCGATGAATCGTAGCGTTTTGGGTGGAAAAATTACAGAACGCATTGGAAATACCATCCTTCAAGTGACAAGGCACGACATCTTAGACCTCATTGTCACCAACCATCAAGCATGTGTGATTATGGTCGAACGCTGACATGACACTTACATTTTGAAAACATTGTCCTCACGTACTAGGATAAAGAAAGGCCAAGACAACGATTGTAAACTTAAAATCTACAAAGCTATAACGGGATTGGGCGGATCATGTATCTAGAATAGACGGGGACAATTATGCTAAGATAGTAACAAATGCAGACACTTCCAGATGCACGGTGCCGTCGAGATCAGCTCAAGCCAGCTTGGCCGGAGGAAGATAGGGGAGACCCTTTGTATTTGTTGTCGGGCTGTTTTCCGCAACTGGATATCTGAGCGCATGTTTTGCAACTGAATATCTGAGCGCATATTTTGCAACTGGATATCTGAGCGCATATTTTGCGTAAGGGAGAATCTTGCCCGGCATTTAGTTTATCTAAGTAGCTGTAGTGAAACTTCCGATTGTTCTCAAAAGATCCATTGGCCAGATCCAGGATGGATCTACTAAGATATTTTTTTCTCAAAGGATCCAGATTTCAAATTGTTCTACTGAAATTTTTATTTTTAGTTAGTTTCTTCCCAGATTCATCATGAATCTTATGAGATATGTATTTCTTATTGGATCCATATTTCAAGTGTAGGGGAACCTCTCAGAATTCATCAAATTAAACAAGAAATGTGATATTACAAACAGATATTATTCCAATACATCAATTACTAGCTAATTATACACAAAATAATAATATATTCAATTTACAAACCTTCCACAATCTTGGCAACTCGATCTCTAAAAGTAGACAGACGGATTATCGAATTGAGGATTTACTCGGCATTTTAAGGTTCTGTTACACAAGTTATCCACTGGTAACTTTATTATATCTAATCAAAAAGATTATTGCAATAAAGGGAGAAAAAATACAAAAGACGATCGAAAAAAATGGTTCTCTGTGAAGTCGGTTTACGGACGATAATTTTACATGCAATTTTACATGACACGTCATAAGAAACCGATGAAAATTTGATTTTTTTTCCTGTTTTTTTCTTTTTCATTATTCTTTATTTTATTGATAGTTTTCTCTTTTTCATTTTTATAAGTCTTCTATTCGTTAATCGTCACCATAACACAAGCCCAGATGAGCGATATTATTATTAAACAATATACGCGTCTTGTGTTTGTGTTATATTGCTGCGTGCTACGACATTGTTGACATGACGTCAACGGAACGTGACAATGATTTCACACAATGGGAACGTGACAATGACGTCACACAATCGGTACGTGACAATGACGTCACAAAATCTTACCATGACGTACTTTTTTGTGAATGCAGGTGTTCCATCAATTTACTAGACGTTATCACGTCAAAAATAAACAAGAGATGATAAAAAAACAAAAGCCGATCAAAATAGACCAAACGACGTTCGCAAAAAAACAAAGACGATTGAAAATTGACAAAGTTTTAAGACATTCGCTTATATAATTACTAATTAGACTTTATGCAATGTTAGAAAACTGACTTAAACACCTACACTATAGTATTACACATTAAAATAAACATATCAGTATTACGCTCTAGCACACTTCTCTGCGGCTTGTTGTCTACCTGATATCCCAATATTTCCATTCCCACTTAAACTGAAAGAACGTTCTAATAACTTTTCCAACTCTGCTTTGTTCGTTTAATTACGTAATAATTACCCACCCTGATAACTTCCTCAGCTTGACTGGTATTCAATAACATATTTCCGGTTTTGAGCTTTGATGGGACAATACATAATTACCATGGTTATTTTAACTATTAAAGTTATTTACCATCTATATTGTTGAGCTCGATATTTAGATGTTGTTACATACATATTTTTCAACGAGACTGGAGTCCTCTGCTTGACTGGTATTCAATAACATATTTCCGGTTTTGAGCTTTGATGGGACAATAAATAATTACCATGGTTATTTTAAAGTTATTTACCATCAATATTGTGGAGATCGATATTAAGATGTTGTTACATACATCATTTTCAACGAGATTGGAGTTAGACGTGGCCGTATCAGACTACATCCATTCGCGTGCATTGGCTGTTTAATGTCGTCCGTCAGTTTAATATCGGTCCCCTACTCTCGTCACTGATCTCACTCGTAACTTGATTTTATACTCGACAGGCGAAACTCACATAGATATAGAAGATACAGAAACATCCGAACGAAAATAAATACCTATTCCTATACATATAAAATTATTGTGTGGCTACGTTAGTTACCAAATTCCACCTTAACGATTGAACCGATTTGTATGAAATTTTTGTGTATATTCGTTAGGTTTGAAAATCGAACAACATCTATTTTTTCCTTTATATGTTTTGGTAAATGGCAAAACAACGTTGTCCGGGACAGCTAGTCTGTATATAAATATTTGTTACAGATGGGAATCAAACCCACAAATCATCTTCACCCCAGGCGGGTGTTCGTTAACCGCGTGACAAGGTCTTGAAATAACCCAATATTAGCGGTTTTCAGTCGGAATACAAACTTTTACCCCTTATTCCAAAACGAGGTTTAAGGGGTAGTCCGAGATGTGGATTTAAACCTTAGATTTAGACACAGATTTACTCGTCAACTATAGTCTAAACACTATCCCTATATAATCTATAAGGATAGTGTTTTGTGTGAATAGTGTTTAAAGTTCCCTTTAAAATCTTTAGGGATAGTGTTTAGACTATAGTTGACGAGTAAATCTGTGTCTAAATCCAAGGTTTAAATCCACATCTCGGACTATCCTTAAACCTCGTTTTGGAATAATGAGGTTAAAGTTTAAATAACATGGATTAATCCATTTCAAACACAGCATTTCATTTCAAAAGTGAAATGCATACGGGGAAACTTTTAACAGGGTCGGTATGTAAATATATTTAAATTATGTTATTTTTAATTGAAAAACAGGTAAACATTTTTAAATGGGCCTGTCTGGCATGTTCTCAAACAATAAGAGATAGTCAAAGATTTTTATAAAATATATTTACTATGCCTTCGTCAATTAAAATGTGTTTCGTCACTTTCGCACTTTGACAGATGATGGGTTTTCTAAGATGACAAAACACATTTTTTACCCGCTACGGAACGACAGACTGTATGCATTTAGGGCGAGATGGTGTTTGTTTGTACATCTAAATGTTCCCAAAATTTACTTCAAAACTGCTTGACCGATTTAGATACTGTCAAATGTTTGTGAATCATTGCTTGTAGATAGTTGATATAATAAACGAATTATATACGTCTATGCTAACGAGATGGTTTATTAAATGGTTATTAATAAGGGCAACTGCATCATTAGATTCTTTGAAAAGTCATTAGACTAGACGGACATCGAACGTTTTTTTTTTAATTTTACATACAAAAGATCACTACATTTTGGTATCTCTCGATAGTGTTGGTGACAGAGATGGAAACATTTTTCATTCATTTTTATAGACTATACACCTAGGCTTAAAACAAATATGTTCATAATATATATTTTTTGTCGTACGATGTATAAATATTCTACCATGATTCTATCTAATATGAATACAACACGCAAAAGATATCATCAAATGCAACGTAGTATTTCTTTGCGTATAAAATTACGAAAACCACCCGCGTTACCTACTCGGATGTCTTCACATCTCATCTTAAAAGCAATTTTCTTGCGAAAACCTTGAATTAAGTTGTGGTGAGCTTTTGCCTCCTAAAATTGACTTGCAATAGGCACATCGTAGATCATTTTCCGGGGAAATAAATCCTTATGTTAGTCTTGAGGACGGATTCTTCAAGGCAAGGATGCCTGCAATACATAAGCTACTTTTTATCAAGATATTCACACGGAATTCCGGATTGTAAACGCATCTGAAACTAAAAGAGCGCTCTGCTAATCTGCTGCTCCTAACTTCAGGAATACGTACTATACAGGATGGTTAATTTGAGTGTGTCAGTAAAAGCAGGTCCCAGAACAACTTTAGCTACGGGAAACATTCTTATGAGACCTTTCATTATTTTTGAAATAATTTACTTCTGCATAAAATAATTTAATTATTGGTACTTACTTACATTTATCGAGAAAAGTGGCATTGTTTGAAATAAAATAAAAATGGATCCACATCCATTTTTATTTTATTTCCAACAATAAATTACGATATGGTCGAAGGTATTTTTCCATATCCAATACCACTATTGGATATGGAAAAATACCTTCGACCATATTGCTACCTCTATGAAAAATACCAACGTAGGTTAGAGTAGCAGAAAATCTGCAAATCCAACTACTTCTAAATTCAAATTTCGAACAGCTAGAAACTTGTTCCTCGTTCGTCGGTGACGCATTGCTATAACAATGGTTTTACTTGATTTTTAGTACAAAATGTATAGTGATAGTTTTTTTGCGATTTGCGGACCTATGTTGGTCTCAATGAGTGATTTGTTCATTTATTACTGTACCAAATAAAAAATAATAAAATACAAATGTTCATTATTTCAAAAATAAGGTCTCCTACGAAAGTTTCATCGTAGCTACAGCGTTTCTAGGATCTTCCCTTACTGACCCACTCAAATTAACCACCCTGTGTATAGACGAACAACTTCAAAATGAAATTCCAGAAGCCTTTATAAACTTAACCCTAACAATACGGAATACTTCCTATAATCCTATAATCGATGTCCGGAATTTTCCATTTCCTAAAATATTATACAAAACATTTTTCGTAACCCTTCATTTTCCTTTTTATATAAAAAAGCTGTAACTAAGTTTTTCCTAGGCGGAGGTTGACAGGGTCACGGTCAATGTCGGGATTACTCTGTATACTAGATGGCGACTGCGACTGAAGCCGGCAAGATTACAAGCGTCTTGCTGACAGATATTTACTTAGGCGCGGTCGATGTGATACGCTAATCCACTGAGTGGTGACATGTTCTGACATATAGCTACAATACAGCACCGATCACCCTACCTGCTTTGTAGGTATGAGGGGTGTACATTGTATAAACCCATTCTATGTATCGACGTCAAACGCAAAATGTTAGCGTCTGTAAAAATCGAATTTAGCGGACTGGACGTTCATTTGGTCCGCCTAATTCAATTAAAAGCTTAACTAGACTGTAAAAGGGCGGCTTGCATGCGATTGTACTTAAACAAAATTAGCTAAATCCTAGCTCAATGCAAGCGAGTTATTTAAGATTAAATTATATTGCAATAATCACAATGTTGTTATTGTTAAATCAGTTTGATAATCATGTATAAGATCCTAAACGCATTTATTTTTTTATGTACAAGTCGTCCTTAAACTGTATTATCTTTTAAATTAACAGCAATTTACGTTCATTCCGATATGGCACACAAGATTTAAATTAGGATTAGTTGAAAAGTCTCATATATCTGAAAAATTATGCTATCGTTGGGCCAACATCGGTCATAGTGACTATTGCACTACGATTTATTATCTAGCGGTGTATTGGTTGAAAATGTATTGATCTGCCTTCGTAGGTATCTCCTCGGTTTGATCGTAGTTCGAAGGGAAAGTTTTCGCCCAACTTGATATTATAGTCAAAGTAAGTGTAAATAGTTCGATCCCAAATATAAACATCTTCTCTATCTCTTGAATTTTATTGGTATTGAACATCCTACTAATCCAAACGAATATTATAAAGATACTTTGTTTGATTCTTTAGGGTTAGATCTATCCAGTAAATTTTATACACGCGTAGTAAGATATAGAGTACTTATAATACCTGTTTAGAACTTAGGGGATGAAACCGCAAAGCGGAGTTAGTCTATGGAATTAATCGCAATTGATCGTCCAGCATTCAACCCTTCTCTTAGTAATCTACTCTGTAATAGCTAAAGTTTCATTGAATGAAACATTTGATTTTAGTTTTTCAATCTCCCTTGGTTTTATCTTTCCTTAAGATCGAATTATGTAGATAGGTGTTATAATGTAGTCTATTTGACATCTCAGTTGTTACATAATCCTAATAGAATATAAATGTATTTGAATACGGTTTCTTGTATCTGAAAGTAAAAAATAGTTTATTACAGCACACAAAGTACGTATAGTAACAACCTAGACTGAGGAACTATATTAAAGTTTAACTTAGGCTTTATTAAAACTTAGATTCAGTTGGAGCATAGCAACAGCACAGAATGGACTAGAAGTCATATTTGTTAAATGTTCTTAGAAATGCTTGATTGAAAAAAAAAATACGTTTTGTAAAAAAATTCCAATTAAAAGTAACAAATATTGACGGCATTTTTTTAAAAATATTCGACATCTTTACTATAAAAAAACAAAACATCCGAGTTCGACAATATTCTTCTTTGAGAATGATGCTACTCTGAATGTTTCTATTCAATATACTGCTATACAGCTGTACGTCTAAGATATAAAAATGCGACAACAATGCCACTCCAATAAGATTTAATTTTGACGTAATCTTCTGAATTGATACGTTATTTGTTTTTTATACGTATTATAAAATAAATTGAACTAAAATGGCCGTTTGAACTAACATTATAAGTCCTACGTAGCCAAGTCCTAACGAATTTGTAATCTAGAATAATCAATACATTGTATGGTAAAATATCGTCGTGAATTTCCGCGAAATGACATCACCCCACACCCCACATGCACTGTAATCAAATATCTTCAATACGTATTAAAATTTCAATATACCTGACTGTAATGCATTGCAAGCTTGTCACTAATTCCATATTATGGCTTTATAATGAACTCATTTCCTAGCAAAGCGACGACGTTTGTAATTTAAACGTATGTTTAAATTACATGTTAGTAGAATTAGTTAGACTGTTTTCTCAACCGTGCAGTTCAAGTTATTATGAATGGGTTAATTCAAAATAAAGACTCAAGACGCTTTTTTATAAACAGGTAACACTTGAGTATTTTTGTATTATTACTACTCACACCACGTACCGGAAAGCGCAGCGCGGGACGGCCTCCGACTAGATGGACGGACGAGTTAATTAAGGTCGCGGGAAGTCGTTGGACGCAGAGAGCATGCGACCGATCGCTCTGGAAGTCTTTGGGGGAGGCCTATGTTCAGCAGTGGACGTCCTGTGGCTGATAGGATGATGATGATGATGACTACTCAAAAGATGGCTGTTTATTGCAGGAAAACCCATACATATAATAGTACATTGCATAGAGGCGGTTTGTGACGCTCGAGCGGAGCGCGAGTGCGTTTAAAAAGCCAAGATGTAATAGGTCATGATCATTGGCTAATGATATGGCGAAGTTTTTTATCACAGTTGTGAATAAAAAAAAAGACCTGTTAAAATAATAAAAAATAACAAAATATTTACATATAAATACACATCAAGTGTCACCCTACAGCAAAAGTGTAGTCTTGTCCTTTATAGAAAATCGAACATGTGGCACCTCAAAAGTTTTCCGTAAGTATGACCCAATAAGAAATAATATAAATGTAACAACTCTAGAACAAATAGATTTTCTAACTTGCAACTGTAACAAAAATAGTTTATTTAGTTTAAGAATTTCGGATACTTTAAAAAGTCCAATAAAAGTTTGAGAATTATGATCTAGTGGATTATGAAAGTTTGAGAGGTACGATTTTAAACTAATATGTATTTTCCAATAAGTAATTAACGTTTCTGGAATAGCTCGATATTTCGATGATATTACAAGCACCATTATGCCGAGTCCTATTAAATATCCTATTTTAAATAACTTCAGTTATGATCTAGCTAGAGTTGCAGATGACAAAAGAAACATTACATTTCGACTTCTAACTGGGCCATATTAAAGAACAACTATTTTATTTTAATGTTGAATTTCACGGGCACCCGGTACATGCATACCCATAACATACATTTGTGACCAAGAGTTATAACGGTCTTTACGCATCCTCAAACACGAGCCTTATCATTTCATATGTAAACATAGGTAATCAATAAAATCATTGCACAAAGCAGTCACTTAGTGCTTCAATGTAGAATTTAATGGTACTGTTTTTAATTCAAGCTTTGTTAGTACTTTCTTGCTGCACCGGTAATTTACTATTCTGTCAATGGGAACACTTTGATTCTGTTTTTTAAAGTAGGTATTTAAAATTGTCAATGAGACATCCCTTGTAATCATGACTTCGTATTTATTGATTAAGTTGAAGTGCATATACGGTATAAATTCAAAATGCCTTGTAGTTTCTAAGCCTTGAGATTGTTATGTCTTCTTTTTATTCATTCTGATTTAGTTTTTAAGACATTTCAATGTGATTTCATGCGAATGATTCCTACGAAATAAATAAATTTTGACTTTAGTGTTGCCTATACAAATAAAAGTAAATATTACCTAGATTTCGCTTACTTTAGACTCAACAACAATTATCCATGCAAATAACTATCTTAGATATAGGCAAAAAGCATTTTGTATTTGCCTATAATATGCGGCCTAACATAAATAAGTAGTTAGGTAGGAAATATAAATTACCTGTTCTTTCTCCAGCATATCAGCTTTCCTGAGTATTTTCATGGCGTAAACATGACCTGTGTCTTTCTTCTGTACTAGTCTGACTTCACCGAATGCCCCTTCACCTGTAAATTAATAAATAACAAGCTGGCATCATTGATATCTATCTTTACACATGTATAATGCTTTTTCTGCCTGACTTACGGATCAACGCACAGCCTAGCACGAATTAGTATGATTTTTAACTAAGTTCGTTTTATAACTCTATGATTAAAAAAAATAAACAAAGCAATTTTTAAGACTAAAATTAACGTTAAAGTTATTCAGATTATGTTTTATAACTGTTGATTTTTACAAAAAAATGATTTTTAAAAAAACGTATTCACTAGAAATTAATTCATTAAAATTCTTCAAAAAATACTGTCTTGCCTTGGATTGTAGGCTGTCTCGTGTCCCGGGACTTTGAAATTGTCGGGTTTTCCCCAAACCCTACAATACTGACATTAAAGTAAGTGGTCTAAGAGAAAAGAAAGTCCACGTTTTAAAGGACCTCTGCTAAAGCACCAATAACAAATACGTAATACGTATATGCTCTCATCGCATTTAAGTGCGTTGCTCTAAGATTTAAAATGTCTTAGATGCCTGTAATTTAATTATACAATGCATTGTATTATATTTTATCTAAAATTAATCAAACAGGATTTTTTGCATTGCTTTGAATGACTAGTTATTGTGATGAAGGAAGTGCAATTATACTCCCGAAAGGGCAGGGAAAAGACTTTAACCTATACAGCCTCGTCTTAAATACAATACTTAATTTTTCAATTTGTTTTTTTCCGTCCGGGGTAAAAAAAATATATTTAGGAAAGGTATAACAAAAAAATCTCAATTTTTGATTATTTTTATGACGTTATCACGTAACTTTTGTCGTTCGAAAACCGACTTTATAGACAACCATTTTTGCTGGAGTAAAAACTCTTTGTTGGTACCAACCTTTTTTTTATCCATCAAAACAGAATAACCCAGATAAATTTAGAATGTTTCATCTACATAACATGTAATTAGCAGTCAGATACGTATTTAACTTATCGGGATAATTTTATAGCACTAGTTGCATCATGGGTAATGTAAAACGCACGCGTGCAATATACGGTGGATTATGAGCCTAAAGGCCTTTTAATAAGATCCACTTTATGAGCAACTGTGTTAAAAAATATTTTGGTTAAGACTAGACTCAAATTAGAGAGATTAGACAAATTAGTATTGAGCTTTCAATACGTCTCTCTCTAATTCGGTCTAAGATTGAGTTTTAGGGCATAAGCGAATTTAACTTAGTGAGTCCATATTAAAAACCAAAATTTAGGTACATATATTGAGTTTTAGGTCATAAGCGAATTAGACCTAGTGAGACTATATTAAAACCTCAAGAATTTAAAGGTTTTGCAATCAAATTACATAATGAACAGTAATTTGAAAGGTCGCCAAAACCCACACCAGGCTTTGAAATAATCTCCATTCGGTCAATTTGATGAACCCGAATCAGAATTAAATCCACAGGGGACCTAAACACATCACTTTGTGAAGCTAAATTAATGTATTGCTCGAGTTATGTTGATAGACTTTAACACGGTGTAAACATGTAGATACCTACCTACCTATCTCTGACCTCTGACTCTTTATGTATAATTACTTTAGATGTGATACATGAAAAATTATGCAAATTGTCAGCTAAATCGAGTCTTTTCACTGTGAAGGGACAATCAAACTCACATTAATTATATGAGTGACGTCATTAATTGTGTAAAAATGATAGTAAAATTATGTTACCATAATTACCTTAAATGTTAAAAAAACATTCGCATTTAAAAACAAAACATATCCCTTCATTTGATCGGACATGCAGCGTATTGTTACCGAAAATATTGAGCCCTTTGTTTTTTGACTTTTTACCAAAAGGATTTGTTTGTGACTAAGGGGGAAGTTTGCTATCGGCGTTGTACAAACATTTCAGCAAATCATAACAACATATATAGCTAGCTTCCACCCGCGTAACGGTTGAATTTTTCTTTCTTAGCGTATGCTACATTATAATAATGTGTGACAAATAAACCGATCTATCCATAGGCTTGAGTTGATGTATCAGGAAGTCAGTCGGGACTTTGAATTTTATAGGTATAGATTACGTTGTCTAGACATTGACGGTTGAGCAATTCACTTAAATCAATTGCCGTGTTAGGTATCATTCAGCAGTGCTATCTGACATTTTAAGTTGCTACTTCGCAAATTATACTCCGTCTCTTTTATTTATTTTTTGTGTATTTCACCTTTGTTTTTAAGATAAAAAAGTATGGGAAACCCTTACCGAGGACCGTGACAAATGACGAAAGGTTGTTGCTGAGAGTGTCGTTGTTTTTGATACATGAGCATCTTGCAAACAAACACGCTATAAGACATCAGCGCGCAGAGAACCTCCCACCTTCTAGTGGTTTGCATGCTTGCCAACTGTGCGGACGTTATTATATCTCTCGTATGGGCTCTTTTGAGCCTTGAAAAAATGCCGCCACTCGCGAACCTGTTAAAAACATCTTTCAATGATCATCAACATCATAATCAGCCGGTGTCAGTCCAGTGCTGGACGTAGGCCTCTCTCAAGATGCGCCACTGAGCCCGCGCTTGGGCTGTTCTTCTTCAGTCACTACCCACCGCTTTGCGTATTTCGTCGTTCCACCTGGTCACAGGGTTTCCTATCTTGCATAGATGATAAAGGCCAATGATGCCTGGGATATAATGAACTTAAAATAAAATTGTTAATTTGTCTGACGTGATTCAGTCTTAATAAATGATTATGAGGTTAATGTTATTCTGACATATTCAAACTCCGGTGTATGTTATTTCTTTACATATAAAAACGTCAGTACGTACAGTACGTACTAACGAAGAAAGAATTTTGATTCACATAGTTAAGAGCTGCCTTAATGTTAAATTAACTTGCTTGTCCCGAAAGTTTCGGGCTTCGAAGTTACGATCAGATTACCTGTAGATAAAAGTTATGAAAATATTGAAATCAAGTTACGTTCCAGCATAGTTTTAGACTGAGAGTTATTTTTAATATCAAAATGTATTCTCAATTGTTTCAAAGTTCAAAGATGTTCGAAGCAATATGAGTTAGAAATAATAATTCTATTTTGTAATAACTTTGATATTTATATACTTAAACATTTATAAAATTAATCACTGTTTCTCTAAAATTAACTGAGATGAGATCTGAAGTAATTGAGATGTTCTTCAAGTATTTTTTTCCATCGGGTCCGCCGATCTGATATTATGCGTATCTGGCATTTTGCGTAACTGATATAGGGCGTAAAACCATTCTCCCACTGTCTGTTTGTACCTCTGTCCCACTGTACTTTAAAAGGATAAAATAGGGCCTTTATAAGATCGCTCTGTTGTCCACCTGTCAAGACCCTTTTTATTTCTTTTGTGAACTGTGTTCTTATTCCTCTTAATATAAGACGCGAAACACAATCCTGAGACAAAGAATAGCATTGTTTATAGACAAAAGTTGCCTTTCGGCACTTTAGGGCCTGTAACAAAATTCAGAATTTATTTATTTTCGTGAATCACATGTTAGGTTTAGTTACAAACCGGAATGTCCAGTCGGTTAATTAAGTATCTTTCCCTGAACGTCCATTCCTCGAGAACTTTTTTGCGTGTTAATATGTTTGTAACCTCTTCTCGTAAAATCTGCTGAACCAACTGCAATTAAAGTTTAACCCTAAAATAACACAGGCTGTTTTTATATTATCTCACTAGATTCATATTTACGCGGTTAAATTCGAGAGTCGTAGCAGAAAAATAATTTATTGTTTTTAATTTTACGCAGAGAGTATCCGTGCGACCACTACACTGCGATCATCAATGTCACGCTGATGTGTACTGGGTGTCCTCGGGCCCCAGTTCATGAGAGTGCCCTTCAACTGCTGCAACTGCTTGACAAGCGTTTCTTCGGCACCGTCGGCCCACTACCTACCGATGACGACGGTAAGTCATATGTCTTATTTCAAACCAGATCTGACGAGTCTGACGCGTCTGACCTTATTGAGTGTGTAATTAGAACACCCTGTAATCGCTCTTTGGTGCCAAAAACGTGACATGTAAATTGAAAATGTTTTTATTTTAAAGTTCGGTAAACTTTTCAGCTGACACGGTAATTTTCACTGTTAAAGTTATTCAATACGGTATATTTAACGGTAACGGCTTGTTATTTTGAGGCGGTCGAAAAAACGACGCGTTTGTGTTTCGGGAAAGTTACCTACCATTATTTACGCGAAATTGGAGGTATTTTAAAAAAATGGCAACACTACTATCGGTAGGTAGCGGAGTAACTAATGGTAATTTTGAAAAGTTGTCAAACTCTGGATGAATTAGGATTATTTGACCAAATATACTTAAGTATTTTTGTTAAGCTCCCATTTTTTACTGTTTAGGTGACTGTTAGGTGTTTAGGTAAATGATAAATTAACATTAGTACCTGGGTGACCGAGCCTTGCTCAGTATTTTTTTTCTTTTTTGGTAAATCGTATTTTTTAAAATTATATTTTCTTGACACTGGCAATATTCAAGTCGTACAAAACCCTAAAAGAAACTCCGTTGCCATAACAACGCGACAGTACACAAAACCCCCGTTACCATAGCAACTTTCGTAAATAAAAACATACGACTCAGTTTTTCATTGCCTGAAAACACGGATAAAACAACGCTTTCTAAGAATGATAATTGTATATATACAATAATTGCTCGTCCAAATATATAGATATAGAATATTGCTTGTTTAAATATATAGATAGATAGAGCACTGCACACAGCGCCGTGTAGCTCCAAGCTAAGCAACTAGGCTTTTGTTATGGTTACCAAACAACGGATAGAAAACTGTTTATATTTAATGATTTTTTTGTTATACGCACCTACACCCAGACTTAAAAGAAATATCTGTCACATAAAGTTTTGTATGAGGTGAGAATCGAACCCGCAACCTGCCGCTTTAAGATTGTCAAAATTTCCGAAGTTATCTTTAATTAACCTAGAGAGATTACGGGTATTTTATTGCACATTACCACCGTGTAATGCAACACTCCTTACTATAAACGTGTCAGATGCATATCCGTTTGTCTAAAGACGCAATGAAATACATTGCCGCGCACGCCAAACCTGCTTCGTTAGCTGCGTGGTTCCCCCTATAGCAGGACTTCCCAAACTTATTATAACTGTGACGCCCTTGGGGAAGTTGCCATGCGACACCCTAGCCTTCTTGCCATACATGTTCCTACTAGTTGTAGTTCTAGCCTAATAACAATTTGTCAGAAAAACTATAAATAGCATCTAAAAATTTTTATGAGAAAATAATGAAAGCAAAAAAAAGATGCAAGCACACACTTTTTATCTATTTTGTGTTTGCTATAAATGAGCATGGATACAGATAGCCAATATAGATCGCCTCACAATTTCCCTGGGATAATACCGCGACCCACAGTTTGGAAAGCCCTGCGTTATAGAATAGATTAAATAGTTCATTTGTAGCAAAGGAACAGCGCCTTAGAGGCTTGTGATATCAATACTATCTACGTACTACGTAATAATACGGACTGCAATCGAGTCTTAGTAAGACCGATAGGCACAGAGATAGGTTGTGTGTCGCCTGTAGATTACTGAATGGTATGCTGTAAAGGAGAAAAACTTTTTATTTTATTTAATCGAACTATTATTAATCGCGATATTAATAATACTTTTACACGTTGCTGTCGTTGTTGAGGATGTCCGCTTTACTCTGCTCCGCTCTGACAGTCTTAAATTACGTAGTATAGACCTTTACTTTCCCCCATTTACATTTCACTCTATTTGTCGCATGGCATGTGCATCGCATGATAGACTTTTCAGGTTTCAATTTGACGACTGCTGTCTAGGATCATGTCATGATCAACGACATATATCAATTCTAGGCAGATGGGCCTAGAATTTGGCATACAGCTATTATGTAGGCAGACTGAGAAGGGATTTTGGATGAATTAGGTAAAAGGTAAGTCTAACTGTTTAAAATATTTTGTCGACGTTTTATTTCATAATCATAATCATTATTTGCCACACATGATATAAAGGCGCATAGTAAGGGTAATGATTTATATCTAAAATTCAAGAAAAAAATCCTACATAAAAGACTTGTCAAGAAATCTTTGAAACTACAAGAGCTACGATTTTGAAACTTCACAATAAGGGTTTCTCTTTAGGACGTAGTCTACGTGCACAGAGAAAGGATTTTTGAAAAGTCGACCTTTGATCTGTATTTGTAAGAAATCAATATTACTTTAGAGTAAGTAGGTACCTAACTGTTAAATACCCACCCACAATAATTACCTACAAGTGCAGTACTCAAAAACCGATACGTAGGTCTTGAACTATTGAAGAATGGGTCAGGCTCCTTGTCCTATTCTTCTATAATAGCGGATTCCCCGATCTCTAATACCGCGTGGCTTGCGATTTCAAACATGAGCATCCCAAGCGTGCTCGATCGAATTTGAGTCAGGCGAGCCGGCCGAGCTTACCATGACCATAATATCTTAAGTGTTCCGTGTGAACGCAAACTTATTAATTTGTGTAATATTTATTTATTTACCTAGTTCCAAATTGTATAACTACGCTCGTAATAATGGTGCCGAACAATGGATAGACAACTTTCTTATAGGTAAACTTACTTATTTTCCATATGTATAGAAACTTCCAGAAGGCTAATTGATTCAAATTATATTGCAATATCATTTCGAGTACAAAAAATATTCTTAAGAATATACTAAAAGCTGACTTCGAGGGTATTTTTTGTAATCGGAATGATATTGCATACTTATTGTTACTAAAAAGAATAGGCCTTCAGACAGTTTAATGATAATATTTGATCCACTACGGGAATCGAACCCGTTACCTTGGCAGATGGGTGTGCGTCGATTGCACCACAGAAGTCGTATTATGTATCTATCTATAACTACTAAGCACAGACAGTAACAACTTAGGTGTCTATAGGACTGTTTCCGCACACCCTAACCCCCTAATAGTCAGGGCGCTCCCCATAATGACTTTAACGGCTGTATTGTTACAGTTTGCTTGACATTAAATATCAATAAAAACAAAAAAAAACCGCCCATCTGCGAGTCGTTTTTCTGTTTTTAGTATTTGCTGTTATAGCGGCAACATAAATACATAATCTGTGCAAATGTCAACTCTCTACCTATCACAGTTCATGAGATACAGCCTGGTGATATACAGACGGACAGTAAAGTCTTAGTGAAAGGGTCCCGTTTTTACCCTTTGGGAACGGAACCCTAAATATCCCTATCAGACCTATACCTGCAGATGGTTCTGCAAAACAAGGGAACTTGATATTTCATGCCAAGCCTATGACACAGACAGTTACTTAAATAAAATAGGAAACTCCCTTAATAAAGCAAAAAACTTTTGTTCTACGACTATGGAAAATTAGGTTATGTTGATTCGAAAATCATCTAATTTTAAAGTGTTAAGTTCTCTTACTTGTTATCAAGCATTTAATTGTGGCTTCCTTTGCCTGATTACTTACTTGGCTTCCGATCCAATTTCAAGTCAAAGTTTATAGATGCCAGAGTTAAATAGGTATTATTGTATCTAATACCTAGAAAATCTTAATGTTAAAATCGTTGACATAATATTTTCAATACACTTATGCATAAAATCTACGTAAATAAATATAAAAATTTCGACAAGCCAACCTTAAATGCTTTTATGATTAAACTGACGGTTTTCAATCATGCGCTTCATAGTCTGGTATGTAATGTATAGACCAAATTTAATTTAATGATGAAAGCCACAGACGCCACGCCGCCCTCCAATGTGGCTAGTTCCTGGTATGGGTCAATTTAGGTTTAATTAACGGACATGCAAACGAAGATGGATAATACAAGCCATGTGGATTTCAGTGTGTTTGTACCCTAATACTAATTCGTAATAAATGATTGAACGAACTGATATTATGTGGAAAGTTCGATTATTTTTATTAGTATTATACTATTATTTTTAATATATACTTATTGTTATACTCTTTACTAGTCACATAAATAACTATTCTAATAAGTTAAGTTAAAGTTAACTAGTTGAACTTATTTGACATAATAATTCCAATTATTTATATTATCTTGATATTATTTGTAAAAGTTGAACTTGCTGGACAACATTGATCCTAAAAGTTCAACTTATTAATTTAGTCGCTTAGTCCGATTACCGAACTTATGTATATTTTTTCAGTGTTTATAATTCTGTAAGTTCTACAAAAGCTAAAGCAAAAGCTTTAAAATTCAAATGTCGTTTGGATCTCAACTATTTTTAAATTGTAAACTCTGTGAAGTAGTTAGGTACTAAATTACTAAGGGACTGAACTTTAAAGTTCATCTTTGATTGTTTCCAATCACTGTACGTACATTATCGATTCAGAACGTAATTCATACAATCAGGTTTACATCGAGTAAGTAATTGTATACTAGAGTGTGTGTAACAGAGTATCATCCGTTTGCACCTGTCGTACTTCGCTCTGTACAAATTATCAGACGGGATGAAGGTGTCTCAGCAAAATAAATACATTTATTTCTTTGCGAAAATTGTAAATTGAGTAGTTTTAACTTTGAAACAGGAATCTTGGAAGCGAACCTACTTAACAAAAATAATGATATTACATTTAATATTTTAGTCCCTTTTGTACGAAAATATTATATGCATTGCACCTGCTTATAAATAATGACTATTTATATGCCATTAAGTATATTGTGTAATAGGGGAGGCCTGGTGTCGTGTATTATTGATCTATCTTAGACCCCAGTCTTTCACAAACTAGGTTATAGAAACAAGTGTATTAGCTTAAGTAGTTAAAGTGATTTATTTCTTATTATTTAATTGATGATGACTGACACGAGCACTCTATAACTACAAGTACCTATTAGATTCTCTTTGGGTGAAACTGTTGCGTGTAAGCCGTAGACACGCGACCATTCAAGGAAGGAAAGTAATCAATTATTTGTCAATTGCCTCTCGACCGCTAGTCTTAAGTACTTACTAAAACTCGAACAAAGGTTTATCGTAGACTTTCGATCATTAAGTAAACAAAAATAGAAACACTAATTTTGTTGGAAAACTAATTCAACGGACCGAGACACGATCGCCGACTATCAGTGAAAAGTATTCTCAAACACTAATCCATATTTTAGTTAAAAATTTAAATTATCAAACTAAAATTCACTTTAGTTATTCAGTCGATAGGGATGAAAATATAACACTAATATTATCGAAAAATTGACTCACAATTTTTTAACAAACAGTCGAATTGGTTTTAAGAGAGAGAGAGATCAAAAAATCTTCATCTAACAGGAACTCCAATTAAAAATATATCTCTAAATAATTGAAAAAGGCATCGTTCCCAGACGGCTGACATATCCCTAGCCCTCCGGCCATTTTAGTATTGATTGATTCTATGCACTTTACCGTTACGTTACTACGTAGCGTAGCTGTCTGAAAGTATCGAGTTTATATCACAGTACGCTTATGTACTGAGTTTTAATGTCGAATACGTAATGATGTACTGATTATTACAAAAGTAGACGTACTGCGATTAGAATACTTTTTTGGTTAAGTTATTCGTCTAGTGGTATATGGTATTCTAGGCATAGTGCGATTACTAAAATGAATTGCTGGGTCGCCGTCGTCGTTGAAAGCGATGAGGAGGATTATAAGTACTATACTTACTTCGCTGGCTTAGCGACCCCAAAGTGGAGTTTACAATTAATTAATAGAAGCCATTGTTCGTCCAGTTTTATAATTGGTAATAAGCAATCAATGCTGATCAAATAATTTAAACGCTTCTTGAGTTTTACAATAGGTTTTTATCTATCTATCATCATCATATTAGCTACAACTTAGCTGCACAAAGTACCCCAAAGCCTTTCAAAGCGATCGGTTGCATGCTCTCTGTGCCCAACGACTTCCCGCGACCGTAATTAAGTGGTCTACCTAGTTCTGAGCCCGTCTTACGTTTTCCGGTACGTGGGATCCAATCGGAAATTTCCCGGCCCTAATGGGCATCAGTTTTTACCCGACTGCACGGAAAGGGTTATGTTTTTCGCGTCTATCTTTGTATGTCTATATGTAAAAAAAATATATCTGTACCTATATACTAAATTATAAAACGTAAAGGTTTCTTTGTTCGTCATGCTGAAAGGCTTAACAATAATAATACAAAATGACATATTTTGATAAAACTTAATGTAAGGATACATTATGATACTTTGAATGAGAATTCAACATCTTAGAAACGGAACTTTCTTAATCTTCTGTGAGAGTAACATAGCCTAGTTTTGTCGTGGTATCTCACGGAATTCAGATTTACGCGGGTCACGGCTCAAAATCACGGATACCTTGTAGATAATCGGGATAAAAATAGTCTAGCTATCTCTAGCAGAGTTGAAATGTTCATCAAAATTGGTTTAAGGCGTAAAACGAAACAAATAGACTAACACGCGTGCTCACAATCAATTCTATGAGATTGCATAGTGCGCGCGAACGCATAGAGCCGCAAATAAGACTGTTTGTAAATGCAGGCGTGAAGGACAGAGTTACTTTCGCAATAATATAAGTTGAGGTAGTAGAGTTACTACATCAACAAAAAAATATTTTATGCCCAGGGTTCGAAAATATCCGATATATATAATAAATATCCGATATATATAAAAATTTTGATATATATCCATTTTGTATGACATCCATATTATTAAAAAACTATGTTTTTTTTGGAATCATTAAAATCAACTAAAAACATAAACTTTAAACGTTAATACCAAAACCTACTATTAGGGAGTAAATTTTAACTCTAATCCAACGCCATCTACAATTGGGATTGAGAAATACAGTAGAGAACTGCAAAAAGTGACTTTTTAGTATCAAATTTATAAACAACTAGCTGCGCCCCGCGGTTTCACCCGCGTAAGTCCCGATCCCGTAAGAATTAACTCTACAAAACGTTTGTATGGGAATTAGAAAAGGGCTGTTTTTAGGGTTTTCCCGGAAATTATTTGATTTTTTCTCGCCTTTTAAACCTTCCCTAGACCTCCACGAACATTTCAAGACTAAGATAAGATAAATCCGTTCACCCATTCTCGAGTTTTAGTGAGACTAACGAACAGCAATTCATTTTTATATATATAGACTAGCTGTGCCCCGCGGTTTCACCCGCGTAAGTCCCGATCCCGTAGGAATTGACTCTGAAAACGTTTGTATGGGAAATAGAAAAGGGCTGTTTTTAGGGTTTTCCCGGAAATTATTCGATTTTTTCTCGCCTTTTAAACCTTCCCTAGACCTCCACGAACATTTCAAGACTAAGATAAGATAAATCCGTTCAGCCGTTCTCGAGTTTTAGTGAGACTAACGAACAGCAATTCATTTTTATATATAAGATTTTTGTATTGATATATATCCCAAAAAATTATTTGATATATCCTCGAACCCTGTTTATGCCTGCAATAAATGATTTTTTCATTATCTATCAATATAAAATTCAAAGGTCTGACTGATTGACTGACTGATACAACGCACAACTCAAACAAGAGGACGGATCAGGATAAATTTTGCTATACATATAGCTATTATGACATAGGCATCCGCTGAGTAGAAAATTCAAACGCGAGCGAAGCGGGCATATGTTAATTTATTATATGAAATTATTTTGTAAATACGGTACGGTAATGAATGCTTTCAGAATATTGAATTTGCTAAAATGTGAATGCAATTACTCGGTTCTCTAATGTGATACACCTATCTATGTAAACTATTTCCGAGCTGATATTCTATTTCACAAAGGAAACCTCATCATTTGGTATGCGCTATCAACAGTATTATGTGCAAGTGAAATTTAATAATTCTCATTGCACCTTCATTAGTGGTAGACGCACTAAGTGAAGCTAAAACGAATGAATAGGTACTGCATATTAGCGATGGTTATTCATTTAAATGCTTTTCATAAATTAATATTTTGGGCAGCTTGGATCGGATTGTTCTGAAATAAATTTAAGCATTTTACAATATTGAGGTAGGTATTACCTAGACGATACCTAAACATCAGTTTGAAATTTTGACAGTTGGTTAATCACCTTAAATCAATTTTTATTTTTTGCTGTGCAAGTAAACCTTAATGATTCATTGTACTAAATAAGTACTTTAAAATGCTAAGTGATTATCCGATGGTCAATTACGAACTAAATGTGAAATTTATTGGTAAGTAATAGGTAAAAACTTTAAATTGATAACTTAATCGAAATGAGGAGCAAAGGTGAATATTAGTTAGTGCAATGCATGGCTCGTACACCTAACCTAAGGCTAAGTTTAAATACAGATTTTATTTAATTATTTTTTTTCTTTGAGATGCTATAGATTTAGCTAAAATAGATATATTTTACTCAGAGAGATGAAATTAAAACCATTAAAGAGAGAACAATGTAGTTTAAGAATTTCAGTATGGTAAGCGGTAAATGTATAGGTAGTCTTTCTAACCATTACTTTCATCATCATCAGCCGGTGTCAGTGCACTGCTGGACGTAGGCTTCTTCCAAGATACGCCACTGAGCCAGATCTTCGGCTCTTCTTCTCCATTCACTGGCCACCGCTTTGCGTATGTCGTAACTTTTCATTGTGTATATCCTGTTACTAGCTGCGCTCCGCGGTTCCACCCGCATAAGATCCGATCCCGTAGGAATATCAAAATGAAAAGTAGCCTATAGCCTTCCTCGATAAATGGACTATCCAACACTAAAATATTTTTTCAATTCGAACCAGTAGTTCCTGAGATTAGCGCGTTCTAACAAACTCTTCAGCTTTATAATATTAGTATAAATATATACCTGCCTGTAATGTACAAATAAAGTTATCTATCTATACTTACCCTACTAATATTCATATTTCTAGTAATGTATAGAAATAGGTACCTATATAATTTTCAGATGCGAAAATGTATCTTGTTAGTAATTTATGTATAATGTATTATACAATGTATGTTTTAATGTGTGTCTGTGCGTATGTATTGTTTTGTTTAGGTTATATCATAATCATTGTAATATAGTTCAGTTTTTGTAATATTAAGTTTCTTACTTTTTTAAGTACTATAGTGGTAATAAAATCCTACTTACTGTAAAACTGTCAAGAAGTAAAACGTGACAAATTGAAAAAAAAAACAAGATAATAATAATTCAGATACTGATATTTATAAGATACTGATATTTATAAAATTGAGTTTCTTTTTCATTTGAAAATAAATTAAAAATACATCTCATCTCGATATTAAACTTATTTCCTCAACAGTGCTTTTCTGCTTTCAAACCTATGAGTGTACGAATCGAATACAAACACACCCTCTCACCCTAAATGCATTACCGCCCTCGGTTCCGTCGCGAGTAAAAATAAAAATTACCTGAAAAAAATCTCTTCTTGAAATTATTCCAAAGATTAGATTAGAGCTCCTGAGCTCCGCGTTTTCAACTACATAAATCCCGATCTCGTGGCAATAACTTTAGGCCTATACAGTATTCTACGACTTCAGCTATCTAAACATTAAGCGGTCCAGCCGTTTTCGACTTATAAATGGTGTAACTAACACGACTGGGTTTGATATTATAAAGATGTCAGTATGAAAATATTTTACATACAAACTGTAAACACGACAACACCCAATACCAATATTTAAAGCAATAATTAATTTAATTAGTATAGACGACCGAGAGGCGTGTTTTTTGCTACCTACAGCAAAAAATATAAGGGTATTAGCAGAGGATTTCGATCCATAAGACAACTTTCCCTGAGGCCCCATTAGAGTTTTTAATCGTGTCAGTACATTTTGAGTAAAAAACTTCCACGCTCGCTCACCCTCACAAATCTGTCATGTTCAATCTTTTGTTTCTACTCACCATTTTTCGAGTTCGTTATTCCCCTTTGTAGAGTACTTATCAAGTACTTGGCAATATAGGGCCACGAGATACAGACATTTACAGTCGTTTGTGGTTCAATGAAGTAATAGGTAATATCATCTATAATTTAAAAATAAATCGCTCAAGTGTTCCTAAGCTCAAATCTCGAGAACGGCTGAACCGATTTTCCTAATTTAATTTTTAGAATTTTCTTTAAAGTACAACGATGTACATTTTAAATAATTACCTGATAATGTCAAAAAACAACACTTTTCTATACTCCCAATGCCCATACAAACGATTCGTAATAATACTTAAAAGTCAATTTGAACTTTAATACCTTACCATGAAGTTCAGGTTTTAATGGAGAGGTTCCAGAAAGGCAAAACAATTGAGAGACGTAAGTATCGTATAGTATAAATATTGATGTTAATCGTGTCGCGGTGTTAGTTGCCAAACTCCACCTAAACGGCTACACCGATTTGCATGAAATTTTTTGTCACTTTTTTATATGGCAAAACAACATTTGCCGGGACAGCTAGTTTGTAATAAAAAAACGCTAAATATATTATACTAATATATTATGAATTATATTTATATGGATTAACTTTTTGTATGTTTTTTGCAAGAGAGTTTTAAACTGTTTTAATAATAAATTGATATCAAAAGTGTCCTATGTTCTTCTCCATCCCCTAAACTTCCACTGTGCCTGTTTTAATCCAAATCGGTTCAGTCGGTTTACCGTGATGAGGTTACAAACAAAAACTAAATAAGTAAACTTTATTAAATTAGTTATTTGTATCACTTAATAGGTAAACAGAAATCAACCCATTCTTTCTAAAACATTCGGTTATTAATACTCGTGTACCTAAAGATTATTTATTCTAAGTTTTTTTGTCGCTATCAGTAGTTGAACCTTTTGTATTTAGTACCCATTGGTAATAAATGTTTACGAGTCTCATTTCTACGTGTTTTACGGTTAGCGAGAACGGATATAGGTCTATCTGAGCAGAGTAATCGGTTTTGTAGCTGTTTATATATTCGTGAACATTCATATTACTCCGATAAATTTTGTACTAACAGCGCTCCGCTGTTTCATCCCGTAATATCGAGATAAAAGTAGCCCATGTAAGTATCGATGAATCAATGTATCCTCGTACCAAGTTTCATCTAAATCGGTTCAGTAGTTCTGGAGCCTATTCAGTGCAAACAAACAATTATTTTTTTCCTCTTTATAATATTAAATAGATATAGATAAATATTAGTAACATACTTACGATGCTGGGTCAGCGACTCTTGGCCTCCACAACCCAGATAGTTTACTTCCAATATAGTAAATATGTATATTAACTTAATATGTCAATAGACACTGGAGGACAATGATCTACTCTCAGAGAGGTGTCAAGTCGGGTGCGTATTCCGGTTCAGCGAATATCCCATACCTTCTAACCATTGTGACTTCTATGGCACGCCGTCGCGTCGGTTCGCTTACAATGTTGTCCTTCACCGTAAGAATCCAATGGTGCTCTGCCAACACGCGACTTTCAGAACCTATCGCCCAGTAAGCCATAACGCTTACAATGCGTATCTGACTGAGTAATTAGATAACTTTTCCTAGAGGTATAGCTCACCTGCCCAAATACCTGGAGCGGTTTTAATTACTTACCATATTAATATGTTAGGTTGTTGGTATCAGTTGCCGGCCCTAGTATAGTTACTTTAAGTCACTTGTATTTATATACGAACTGTTCTGCAACCTTTAGTTAGGTCCTGTTTGGGATTCTATTTGTCAGAGGGAGGCACTACTTAATTTTGCCACTAGATTATGGTTAATTTGTGAAGACTGTCACAGATCCTAATAAGTTTTTTAATACGTCATCGTTTGACTATTATCTCAACTGATATTAAATGACAATTCGACCTAAGATGTAGCATGCTTACTTATAAGATATTTATTTACTCATGTCTAAGACCCTCAAGTTTGACCCTCAACATTGCCTCCTTGTGCAAATAAAAAATGACAAAGCTTCGTGCGGGTTTCTGTAACATCCGGAAACTGGTATCGCAGATTTATTTATTATAGTTTTTTCCACGATCGATGGAAGATTACTGATAATAATCTTGCATTCTGTAGACTGGTGAGAACTTCTACTAACTCGTGGTGCAGGGTCTGAAATTTGTGGGTGTACCTACCTAGATATCAATTTTCTATAGCTCACACACACTTTCATACTTACTTTAGTGTGAATACCAGATTCTTTGAGTAGCCTAAATAGGTCGTTATGAATCAAGAAAGATCCATCACGACACTAACCCACTTATTCATAAACTTTTTAATAAGCACTTGATAGTTAAAAATGATCTGTCATTTGTAAAAGTACAAATGGAATAAAACATTTATTTTACTATCGTAAGCCTTATTAGAAGTTTATGAATAAGGTGGTATGTACCTACTATGCTTTTCTTTCCAAGGGGGTGTAAAATAACTAAACAAAGTATAGTAGTAAATATATTTAATCATTACATAGTGCAAAAGTACAGAGAGTAATTTAGATTTTGGTCGCTTAAAAAATAATACTGTCTTATAATAATTACAATATGTTACAGTAGGTATCCTAAATTTAATACAACATATATAATGTGCCAACAAACCCCCGCCGACTTTTTATAGGCCGATAGTTTGGTAAGTATAAATTGTTCGATAAGTTATTGAACGATTTATTTAAATAAGTCATGCGGAGGTTTATTAAAATGAACAGAAAATTGTAATTTAAATTATAAACCTTTGTTTTATACATATGCCTAGCTAATACGAAAGAAAAAACTTATACAATGTGTTTTATTCAATTTATATAGTAAAACGAAAGGGGATTGTTCTAGACGTCTAAGCGAACAACTTTTGTTTCACGACTTTTAAATATTTGCAATGCCCTTTCTGAAGAGATGTTGCAGCACTTCTTTGGTTATGAAATCGAACCCCTTTATTAGATCGGAGCCTTCTTGTTGCCCAGACACTTCATTTAGTTTGTATTTCTCGTGGAGTTACTAGCTTGAGAGGCACGTCCATCTTCGTAAGTCTCGGTTTAGTGTTTCCAACATAGCTTCGTGATAAGTGCTAGAGTCGTTTGGCTGGAATACGTTTTCTAGATGTAATGCGAACGTTTGGTTTTTTCTCTGACTGATAGCTAACTTATTGGTGTTTTTAGGTAATTTTAGGTGTGGATTTATTCTATTTGGTTTGTAGTCATTACTTATTTCTTTATTATTATTTATACTTTCTAGATTAATTCGAGGCTTTTGTGGCGGTCAGCGACTCTACGTTGTTTTGAACTTCTGAATCTGCAACCCGGTGTAGCATGACTTTTATTTCTGAGATAGAGGTAGTGCTCTCACACATCTGCTTGTATGCGACACATGTCGAAGTTTGCGGTTTTTTTGTTTTTATATTATCTATCTAGTCGTAATGGAGTGGTATACGATCAACAAGCTTCTTAGAAGTTCATTGTAGCACTGTATATCGTCGCCTTCTTGAGAAGAATTAATTATCCGTAATTGTATTTCAGCTTTTGGGTACTTATACCTATTGTTTCTTCAACTAGGTCATGGAGGATCCCATTGTGTTTGTTATGCAACGGAACTGATTTTTTCTAGAGTCGAATGCATTTACTTTCATTCAACACTTTTCAAGACTCACTGGGACATGTTCTGACGTGTGTTGATAGTGGAAGAGAATTTACATAGCCCTTTGTGCACAAATAAGTCTATGATGTTAGGTTTTTTTTGTTATCTCTGGGCAACTGAGTAGATCCATTTGGCGAGAAATGGTTCAGATGAAGTCGATCCATGCTTCGGTTTTCTTCGTACGTGCCCTCAAGATGGCGGTACACGGTCAAAGTCGTAAATTAAAAGTTTTTCGTTAATATATCTAGAACAATACTTTGGTATTACCATACTCTTGTCGGAACAAATTTTAAGACAATAAATTAAATTAACTCATTATACATTGAACTGATAACTACATATTTGGATATTAAAAAACAAACAAAACTGTCTTAAATGCTGTTTGGATTTGAAACTGGACCGATTATCATATTACCCTGAAAGATTTATAAGATTTTTAGAAAAGTTGTAAATAGAGAAAATATTTGTTTGTTGAAAATCTTTTGAAAATTAGATTCAGTATTTATTTAGACGTTAAATAGTTTCAAATAACATGCAAAATAGTTTCAAAACGTATAATATAGAGTGATAATAGCAATTAGTGTAGAAGTATGAAGAGTACTGAAGTAGTGAACATCTAATCTCACAAACAAATAAATTTCGTTCAGAATTACATAAAATGTTTCCTTTAAATACTTTGTTACAGCTACAGCTTCTACTGCTAAAGGTCTCTGCCCATCATACCGGGTATTTTCGTCGAATATTTTCGATCTTTAATCGTTACCATACAATTTACTGGCGTATAAAAACAGTCAGTCATTTTTCTTTAGTTGCGCGGTCACCTTTTATTAACAATTTATAGAGAAAATTAATAGAAACAATAAATGCCATGTCACACGTGCATTCTAGAATTTCCTAAACAAGTTTTACTAAAACAAGCTTAATAGTAGGTATAAAATTGATGTTTTTGAGATGACACAGAAACTGTATAAATATATAAATTTTCTTATTTTTTTTCTTTTAAGTAAGTATATGCTTACTAAAATAAATATGTTATACAAGTACAATCAAAGACAATGATATTTGTACCCACGCCTTAGTGGCACGAGCTAGAGATACTATAAACAACATCGTCTGTATACAATAAGTCATTTAATTTTAAAATCTCATAAAATGTCAGGTTTTTCTGATAATGTGGCAACTAAAAAAAATCTTCTTAAATAATTTATTTAACATCAATTACCTGGTAAACCTGACTTTTTACGAGACTTTATTACATGTTTGTATTCATGACATCAAAACATTGTCAAAGGTTTGAAATGAGACCGCACACTAAAAAATAAGTGACAACTCATACTTTTTTACTACCCAATATAAACAGTCATATAGATGGGGCCTTAACAGTTAATTTCTACTGATCGAACTGGTCTACTATTTAATTTCTACTGAACAAACTTGTCTACTTTTTAATTTATATTGAATAAACTTGTCTACGTTGTAATTTCTACTCAGTAAACTTGTCTACTATTTAATTTCTACTGAACAACCTTGTCTACTTTGTTATTTCTAGAAAGAAAGAAAGAAAGAAAGAAAAAGATTTATTTGTTACAAGCACACGACAACTTTAAAATTAAACACACACAAAGAAAAAAGTAACAAACTATACACCGAGTAAAGAAACATACATTAAACCTAAGAATATTTAAGAAGCCATGTGCTGCCCAAATGGATCGACCTCAGCTGTAAGCCACAGTCAAGCGTAACTTGACTGCAGCGCTGGTCTTCCGGCCAAACCCGCTGCCGTCGTGCGTCGTCATACGCCCCACATACACACAATAAAACAATAAATAAATAAAATAGCAAAATAATTATATACGGTAAATAGGGAAGAAAATAGAATAAATATTTATACATAAACTGAGTATAAACAGCCTCGAGAAGAAGAGGAGCTGCCCGTAATAAGAAAAAGAAAAAATATATAAATAAGGCGAAACGTCACTGTCATTTGCATTTTCTACTGATCTAACTTGTTTACTTTGTTATTTCTACTGAACAAACTTGTCTACTTTTTAATTTCTATTGAACAAACTAGTCTACTTTTCAATTTCTACTGAACAAGCATTTCTGCTTTTTTTAATTTCTGCTGAATAAAAATGTCTAATTTGATATTTTATACGGAAAAGTTTCACTGAACATCGGTAACACGTCCAATTTTGAGGACGGTACAGACTACGACAACTACGCTTTAGATCAGTCTTAATTTAAGCATATGTTACATTCATTCGCTATTAATTGTTCTAGTCTGTACGCGCCCTAGCATTACATTTATCTACTTATATAATTTGTCAACTTAACTTTATGTTTAATTTGCAAATTGAATGTTAAAAATAATAATTTCATCGAGCCATCCATCACTCAAAACAAAAACTTTTAAGAATTTGAAACCACAGATTAAGTTACGCAATCAGAATATATTTTTACGATGGATTTGGTTTACCTTAATATTATAAAAAATGATCATATGAAAGAATAATAAATAATGCCATAACTACGGACTCTTCTACGTTATTCTATACTATATTGTGTGATAAAAGGTGCAGAGTATTCAGGACTTATTGTTTATTAATATGAATTGCGGATAAAGACAAAAGTGATAAGTGATTTAGCTAGAGGTGCCCGAATAATAATATAATTACTATACCTAATGAATTCAATAAGTTCAAAAGCGTTTAAATCGAAGCATCCGTACGGAGTTTTCTGATGTAATCGGATAAATACACATTTTTTTAACAAACCATCCCGTCTCGCCATCCCTTGTAGATCTTTATCCGTTCCAATTGGTAAATATATTAAGACATATCCGGATATCCCAACATTTTTTTTTAAATAGAAAAAAATGCACCTTCTCCGCATGGTTTACACGATCGTCTAATTTTATCTATTGCAATGAAACCTGCTAATTTTAGAAGTAATATGAAGTCATAGAAGTATGATGTGGCTACATTTTTATCACAGACTGCTTTGAGTTTTGGAAGCTTGCATAGCTTCAATGTACAAATTTACTTTCTATTGTTAACCACTAAATTGAAATACAGATATTAGCTCCGATTTTGAGTATATGGACTAAATTTATATTCATTTTGTCAACATATGAGTAAATTTAATTAATTCGACGATTCGATAAAATTTTGTCAAAAGAAATTTAATTTGATTCCGTTTTACAGACTTCAATTATTTGCTGTAAATTAAAGTTTATTCTGCATGTCAAAATCGAGGCTATTATCTGTACCAAAAGACTACTTTATTATAAAGTCCAATATTTATCATCGGCATATTATTTATATACTTTACTGTTATGATTACATAAATTGGAATTATGTTTATTTTATTGTAATTATGTTTATTATATATATTTGCTTATTTGCAGTTTACAATGTATTTACATTAAAATCATCAATAGCACGTGAAAGTGCAATAATGACGCTTGAAAGCGATTATTCATTACCTAATTTGTACTATGCAGGTGCAAACGTGGTCGTCTAATTGCTTTATCGACATGCAACTAGTTACTATAAACTTAAACGTTTCTAAATATCAGTAACTTATATTGAAATCGTGTTTAAAAATATATTACACAAAATAATGAGTATTACATCCTTGTTGTTTTTTTCGTTGATTAATGGCTTCTATGTGTTCACAATATTGATATTATTCGAATTTATGTATTGTAAGTCAATTATGGAAATAGATTTTGACAGTGAGAAATGTTCTTTACTGATATTATAGATATATTATTGTTTTCATTTTGTTGTAATTTCTACTGATTTAAAAATTAATTTAATCATAATATGTTAAATAGTAATTTTAATGATTATAAGAAAGTTTAAGTTTTAAGCGTTGCTGTCGATAATGCGTATTATTTCGTACCACTTCTAATTACTAGTATTATAGTTATGATTCACTATAAAACACTGCAAGTGTCAATAATTAAAATTATGTCTATTAATTATTTTATCAAACTACAATATTACTTTGAAGGATGCTAAATGATTATTTTATATTTTATAACTTAGTGATTTTAAATACCAAAATTTGTTTATATTATAATTTTAACGAAGAGGAGAACGTTACATATAAATATGAAGACTACTAGGCGTTTTTTTGCAAACATTTTTAAAAATTACGGCATTGTATAGAGGACAACTAAAGAAATCTGTTGTCAGGCTTTTCTGTTATCTGACGTTATCATTTTCTTAAAGATTCTTGTTAATTTACTACAGGAAAACCTGACGCTTTACGAGATTTTGTGAGATAGCATTTGATGTTTGTCTTACACATTGCCATTGGTTTAAATTGTGACATTTAACTAAATCTCGTAAAGTGTCAGATTTTCTTGGTATTTGATGTTATTATTTGTTAAAAAAAATATATTTTATTCCAGGAAAACCTGACGCTTTACGAGATTTTGTTAGACGAAATTTGTTGTTTATCTTTATGTCCTTTTATGTGCTATAACTGGTATAGATCTGAAAGTTGGCAAAAATTACTAGTAGGTGACTACTACGCCAGTCTCTATACTTATATGTTGCAGCTACTACCCGTTTAATATATTTATTAGTTATATTTGAAACACCTTCAAATAAGTTTTATTCCTATGACTATATTAGCGTATACAGTGTGTACTGTGCGTGCAGTGGTGTCGTTATTACCTACTACTACTTATACAATACTTATACTGACTTGTCCATGAACAATTGATTAATTGTTTATACTATTATTGTCGTTACAGCAGTATTTAAAAAAATACCACGTTGACATTAATATGTCCGTGTATTTACAAAACAAAAAGTAAAAAAATAAGGTTTGATGTGGACAGCAAATGTTTATCGAAAGGAAATAGAGAATGGAGATAGACAGAATCTTGAAGACGGTCGAAGTATAAGTATTAGTCGAAGTAGAAGTGTAGTAGAAGTATAGAGTAAACGTATTTGACACCACATGATGAGCGAGCGGTGTGAAAATATAGCTGACTGAAAGCAGTGTTTAGCTTCTACGGGCGCGGTATGACGAGTGCATATTTAATAAGCATTTGAAATTGTAACTAATTGCAGTGTGTAGAAAAATTGCAATACCTTTTTGGGTACTTGTAGGTACCACCGGACCTTACCCAAAAAATAAATTGAAAAAAGTGGATTTAAAGCCTGCTACACAAGATGTAATGTGCATTGTGGGCGGGAGGGCGTTGCCGTAATTACGGTAGTATTCATGTTTAATTTGAGTCCTGGGCCTAGTAGAAAAACACAATATGCAATGTGCACTATTGTGCACCGCACCGCCCTCCCGTCCACTAATGCACATTGCATCTTGTGTTTTTGCACTAGACTAGGAACTAAAAACTAAATATGAATACCACCGTTATTGTTATAGAGTTCCGGAAAGTAACGCCTGAATCAATTAACAATTTTTTATTCGGAAAGGGAAAATTACCCTCAAATTACCCAGAGTTTGGGGTGTGTGATAACTGCATGATTTACCTAACGGCCCGCTCCCAATAATGGTGTTGCCACATTTTGAAAATTCTCTATATTTTCTGCAAATTACGGTAATTTTCCCAAATTTAAAATTTAAATAATTTTGTTTTCATGCAATAATCTTTTTTATATATCAACTCATTGTTGGGATACTCTTTTGAGGCCATCGTGAATTGTACCAAGATCTTCCAACGATTTTGCCATGATCGCCATATCGTCGGCAAATCGTAGGTGAGTGATGTACTTGCCATTGATACTGATGTACTCGCCATTGATATTGATGTCCTTGCCACTCCAAGAGCTAAAGGCGTCGTCCAAGCAAAGGTGAATAACTTTGGAAATATTACATCTCGTTACCTGACACCTCTGTGCACTGCTCCTGAATTCGGACCGACATTGTGGGGTTTTTGTACAAGCACTTCAACGGTATATCGGTATATCGAAATACCGAAGATCAATTCGACATCACAGGAGAGATCGCAGGACCGCCCAGGTTTCGACCGAATCGAAGCCTTTCTCATAGTCCAAAAACGCTAAGCATAATGGCAGATTATACATAACATGCCGCAGCGTATGTATGTGGTCTATGGTACTTCGGAAACCGGCTTGTTCGGGTGGTTGGAATACATCGAATCTGCGTTCGAAACGATTCGTTATGGTCTTAGAGACCCACTTATAAACGTGACTCAGCAGTGAGATGGGCCTATAATTCTGCAAGAAGGATCACTCTTCTAGAAGAAAAGTACCACCACGCTCCTGCTCCACGCTTTCAAGCAAGACGGAAGGAAGGACTTTTAGTATTGGTGTTCCACCCGCTTTCAGAAGCTTTGCAGTAATTTCGTCTTCTTATCTTCGGTAAAGCTTGGCTCTTGGCTCTTTAGCCGGATCAGCAACAGATTGCGCTACTGAGGTATATGATCGTTCATAGAACCTCTCGATCTCTCTCAACACCTCTGGTTTTGTCGACGCTATACTCCCACTGTTTCCAGATTGAGAAACTGGCTTTGCCCAATAGGCATGTCTCTTGCGAACACTTTGGAGCCTTCGTTCCGCTCTATCGAATATCGTGTCGCAAGGACTTATCGATGTCTTTTGAGCTGCCGAAATGCGTTTGCATCGTCGGATGATTGCAGTGTCATCGACCGTCGTTTTTCCATGAGGCGAAAAGTGTGGACGCATAATTTTTGAGGTCTATTTTTACTCCGTGTCGTAAAGAATTTTGACCCGACGGCTTGGACGATTTCTACAAGTCAGTCGCTGTGGTAGCCGGATCTCTGCCGGGGATTCTGCCCTGCCGTTACCATAGCCAGGAATAGCTAGGCTACCGGGGCCTGGGCTCTGAGATTTTTATCGTTTATCATCATTAAGGGGTTTTGTCCATACTCGCCATACTGAGCATGCGGGTTGGCGAGCGCAGTCCATACAGATGTAATGAGACAGAGACGCTGCTGCCCATCCCTGTTCTTAATGAAATCCCTTAGACGCCTCTTACGTCACCCACGAGAAGATATGGGGAAGTGCTATTCTAGGCCGACACTTCACGGCACGGAATGATTTTATGAATTTGATTTTCGTAATTAAATTAGACAACGTTTAGCATTGCATATATATACTTTATTGTAAAAGGATTTATCTCAAAATAAATACCTTATATTTTAGAAAGAGGGATTACAAATGTTTCATTTTCCTGGCTATCAAATTGCTAGATTTTGTCATGCCCGTGACTTCATAATTACATCGTGTGACCCGTTATTAGTGGATCCAATTTATGTTGTTCATGATTTTCACGGCCTTAACAACCTATCATCGAATTCCGTATGGCCGTTCTGATGTTTTTTTTCCTGTAAATAATTGCATTGAAATGTAAGGTAACACTAAATGTATTGAATGATGTAAAACATGTATTTAATGACAAAACATGTAGTTAATGATAAATAGGTAAACATTTCATAAACCTTCTGTATAATACTGTTTTACTTAGATGTTCCTAAAAGTTTTTCTTTACGTGGTAAAACACATTTCAACTAAAAAGGTTTCTTAAATGGTTTTGAGTAAGGGGCTTAGGGTAGGGAGTAAGTCATAGTCGCAATTAGTAAATAAATACAATGTTATGACTTAATTTTCAAACATTACGGTTGTTTTTACATTTGTACATACTTAATTAAAACAAATTAATATTCCTATTATTAATTTTCTTAAGTGTTTTACGAAAATCTTGATAAAATAAATGCATTTGAAATACCTATCTTTTATAATTAATTAGGAGAACACTTTAATTTTTTTACGTAGCATAAACACATAAAATTTACGAACAGATAAAAAAATTAAACAAAAATAATCAATTCATTTTGCGGTGTAGACTCAAATTTGTTGATGTGGTACCAAAATAAAATTCTACTTAACCCTGTGCATTCCGGGATTTAGATAAAATTTACAGAAAACATAAAAATTAAAAAACAAAGTAAACTATTTATTTATTTATAGTTACGATAGTGCCTAATCATCAGTCATTAGTCCATCAGTTAGAACTCATATTATGATTCTCATATAGACTACAAGTATTGCATTTAGCTTCCAACAAACCAACAAATGATTGTTGTATTGATGAGTGTTGTACTAACTTGCCGGTATTACCTAATTGCTATTCACTTCTTTTTTGTTTTTCTTCTTTTTATGCTTTTGTATTTTGTTTTTATAACTTTTTGTTAAAAAATATTGTGTTATTTTTTTTATTTATGCATTTAATTTAGTCTAACCTAATGGTTAATTTCCTTAGTACTTCACGCTTTTTTTTTATTTATATAATTAATTTTACATAACTTTGCAAATAAATATTCCTATTCTTAACATTCCTAATTATTTTACGAGTTAAGATTGACAATCGAATGCGGTCCGTCTGTTAACAGGTTGTCTACAAAATTAGTTATGAGGAGAAATTTTTATCTTAATATTAACTATGTCTAATACAGCGTTAGTGATATCTAGGCAATAAAATGATAAAATAAAAGTTAAAATAACGAAAAATTTACGAACAGATGAAAAATGCACATAAACATAACCTCTTTAAAAAAAATTGAATTAATTCAACAAACCAACAAATGACTAGTTTTATACTCACCTACTTATTTTTCGTTTTTCTTCTTTTATGCCTTTGTATTTTGTTTTTACAACATTTTGTAAAAAAAATATTTATAATTTATTTACTAATGCACCTAATTTAATTATTCCGAATCTCTAAAGTATTATTGCAATTAATTAAAAATAACAACTATACCTATTATTGTTATTACTTATACTTATTATTTGCATCTACCGCTGTCGGCTGCTAGGCAGGGCCTGTTGACATGGTTAAGACCGCCCAACAAAACCACGTAACGATCCGTACCCAGGAGGAAACCCTGCAGAATCCTCCACCTAGCCTTCCAGTGTCTCTTAAGGTGTAGGTCGAGCTAACTGTACAGGTTATCGGAGTATGCACCCGTTGTGTCTTAAACTTAATATTTTTGACCTAAAGTTATCATTTCTTTTTAAATTAGTTATTATTTAACTATGTCTAATAAAGCGTTAGTGATATCTAGTCAATAAGATGATAAAATTAAAATTAAAAAAAAAACGAAAAATATACGAGCAGATGAAAAATGCACATAAAAACTTACCCATTTAAAAAAAAATTAAATTAATTCAACAAACCAAAAAATAAATAGTGTTATACTCACTCCTACCGGTATTACCTAATTATTAATCTCTACTTTTTCGTTTTTCTTCTTTTATGCTTTTGTATTTTGTTTTTATAACATTTTGTCAAAAAATATATTTATATTTTATTTACTAATGCACTTAAAATTTAATCTATAACTATTCCGAATCTCTAAAGTATTTTACAAATATTAATACAGACATTTTAGAATATCTACGCTGTTTTATTTTTATTATTGTAAATAATTAAAAATAACTACTATAGACTTATTATTGTTATTATTACTTATACTTATTATTTGAATCTACCGCTGTCGGCTGCTGGGTAGGGCATGTTGACATGGTTAAGACCGCCCAACAAAACCACGTAACGATCCATGCCCAGAAGGAAACCCCGCAGAATCCTCCACCTAGCCGTCCAGCGTCAGCTTCTTTTTTTTCATAATTAGTTATTAAGATAATATCTTAATATTAACTATGTCTAATAAAGCGTTAGTGATATCTAGTCAATAAGATTATAAAATTAAAGTTAAAAAAAAAACGAAAAATCTACGAACAAATGAAAAATGCACAAAAAAATACCCAAGTTAAAAAAATTGAATTAATTCAACAAACCAACAAATGAATAGTATTGTACTCACTCCTGCCGGTATTACCTCTAATTATTGCTCTCTACTTTTTCGTTTTTCTTCTTTTATGCTTTTGTATTTTGTTTTTATAACTTTTTGTAAAAAAAAAATTATAATTTATTTACTAATGGACTTAAATTAATCTTTAATTATTCCGAATGTCTTAAGTATTTTACAAATATTTATACAGGCATTTTAGAATATCCACGCTTTATTATTATTTTTATTGCAATTAATTATAAATAACAACTATACCTATTATTGTTATTACTTATACTTATTATTTGTATCTAGTTATGAGGAGACATTCGATTTTTACCTAAATATTAACTATGTCTAATAAAGCGTTAGTGATATCTAGGCAATGAGATTATAAAATTAAAGTTAAAAAAAAAAACTTAATATCTACTAACAAATGAAAAATACACATAAAAGATACCCACGTTAAAAAAATTGAATTCATTCAACAAACCAACAAATGAATAGTATTGTACTCACTCCTGCCGGTATTACCTAATTATTGCTCTCTACTTTTTCGTTTTTCTTCTTTTATGCTTTTGTATTTTGTTTTTATAAACTTTTTATAAAAATTATATTTATAATTTATTTACTAATGCACTTAAATTAATCTATAATTATTCCGAATCTCTAAAGTATTTTACAAATATTTATACAGACATTTTAGAATATCCACGCTTTATTTTAATTATTATTGCAATTAATTATAAATAACAACTATACGTATTGTTGTTATTACTAATACCTATTATTTGCATCTAGTTATGAGAAGACATTCGATTTTTATCTTAATACTAGCTGCGCCCCGCGGTTTCACCCGCGTATCCCGATCCCGTGGGAATATCGGTTATTCGATTTTTTCTCGCCTTTTAAACCTTCCCTAGACCTCCACGAACATTTCAAGACTAAGATAAGATAAATCCGTTCAGCCGTTCTCGAGTTTTAGTGAGACTAACGAACAGCAATTCATTTTTATATATATAGATTAACTATGTCTAATAAAGCGTTCGTGATTCTAGGTAATGAGATTATAAAATTAAAGTTAAAAAAAACGAATAACTTACGAATAGATGAAAAGTGCATTGAATTAATTCAACAAACCAACAAATGAATAGTGTTATACTCACTCCTGTCGGTATTACCTAATTATTGCTCTCTACTTTTTCGATTTTCTTCTTTTATGCTTTTGTATTTTGTTTTTATAACCTTTTTTAAAAAAAATATTTATAATTTATTTACAACTATACCTATTATTGTAAATAATAAATAATAATGTCACATATAAGTAAGTACCTATACTTAAATTAGTCTATACTTATTCCGAATCTCTAAAGTATTTTACAAATATTTATACAGACATTTTAGAATATCCACGCTTTATTATTATTATTATTGCAATTAATTATAAATAACAACTTTACCTATTATTGTTATTACTTATACTTATTATTTGCATTTAGTTATGGGGAGATATTCGATTTTTATCCTAATATTAATTATGTCTAATAAAGCGTTAGTGATATCTAAGCAAAAAGATGATAAAATTAAAGTTTAAAAAACGAATAACTTACGCATAGATGAAAAATTAACATAAAAACATACTTTAATTAATTAAAATTAATTCAACAAACCAATAAATGAATAGTGTTGTTCTCACTCCTATCAGTATTACCTAATTATTGCTCTCTACTTGTTTTTCGTTTTTCTTCTTTTATGCTTTTGTATTTTGTTTTTATAACTTTTTGTAAAAAAAATATGTATAAGTTATTTACTAATGCATTTAAATTAATCTATAATTATTCCGAATCTCTAAATTATTTTACAAATATTTATACAGGCATTTTAGAATATCCACGCTTTATTATTTTTATTATTGCAATTAATTATAAATAAGTACTATAGTTACTTATTATTGTTATTATTACTTATACTTATTATTTGAATCTACCGCTGTTGGCTGCTGGGTAGGGCCTGTTGACATGGTTAAGACCGCCCAACAAAACCACGTAACGATCCGAACCCAGGAGGAAACCCCACAGAATCCTCCACCTAGCCGTCCAGCGTCTCTTGAGATGTTAATCAAGCTTACTGTACAGGTTATCGGAGTATGCATCCGTGGTGTCTTAAACTTAATATTAGTGACCTAATGTTGTAATTTTTTTTCATAATTAGTACTGAGGAGACATTTGATTTTTATCTTAATCTAACTAAATCTAATAAAGCGTTAGTGATATCCTAAACAAAGGAATTATAAACTTAAAGTAACAAAAAATGGAGAATTTACGAACAGAAGAAAAATGCACATAAATCATAACCACTTAATAAAATTGAATTAATTCAACAAACCAACTATTAGTTAATTTATATTACCTAATTTATATCTACTTTTTTTTTTCTTTTTATAATTTTTATACTTTTATGTTTTATTTTTGTTCGTTTTGTAAAAAATCCTATCTATATCTTTTAAGAATGTTTTACGCTATATTGACTTAAATATTTTAGAATTGATACGCTTTTTTAAAACTCAAACTTAAAAGCTATACTAATTAATATTCCTATTCTTCATTTTATAATTATTCGCTTACATATAAATTACATTTTAATTAATTAAAAATAATTAAGACTAACTTTACCTAACTTAAAGATAATACGAGTCACATATAAGTAAGTACCTATATTTAAAAATACTTACATACTATATTTACATAGAAGCTCGTGTAATTATCCCAATTACTACTCCGGTTCTTAAGTTCCTATAAAACTAAAAAAGGCATTGCGGTGATAGTAGTGAATATTAATGTAATGTCGTTACTACGCAAAATAAAAATCCAGGTTGAAAATATCATACTTACTATGTTTTACATACTATCAAGAGCAGTTGACCCTCATTTTAAACCAATAAATATATTGGAAAGCATAATATTATTTTGACAAAAAAGATAGATTTTCTGTGGGTAAAGTGCCTTAAAAAGCTGCAATTTATTAAAATGATTCAAACTATTTCATACGAAAAAATATAACTTATATCCTCTCAAATGTGTACAGGTCTTTTTGTAAATAAGGGGCATCAGCGATAAATTATATTACGTAATGCCTTATATACCTAAGGAATATCCTAACCATCTATCTCTATCTAAATCTAGCTGAGATCCCAAACTGCATTGATAGCTACGTTTGAGATCAATAATTGACTAGGAAAAAGACTATCCCCATTAAAAAGCCTTCTTTTGCACTTTTACAGATGACAAGTGTGCGAAATTGACAAAACACGTGGTAATTAAAGAAGGCTTCATGTTTATGAATCAGAGGGTAGAATTTCTTTTTAATTCTATATCAAATTATTAACTAATGAGGTATTTTGTTGTATTTATATTACATTGATGACACCAGACTTTATAATCTCTAACATTCCGGAATCACATATACTATTTACTGTTTACTGTTACTATTTACTGTTGTTACAGAAGTGACTTTTGGTTACCATCTCTATTTTTAAGATTTAATATATTGTTGAAAAAAGTTAGGCTAGTGTATATTTATGTTCATATTTTATTTAAAGCCGGTACCAATGCAATTTCTACAAACGACTTCTATGCTATTTCAAAAGTACGATTTACGATCAGAGAGATGTGACAGAGTGCTTAACTTCGAACTTCGCATTACTTTATTGTGACACAATTATTAGAACACGAGTCTTCGTGCATATCTGAAAGTACCCGAGGGATTAAGATTCATTTGCTTTAGTTTTTTTGATAAGTAAAAGAGTTGATTTTTTTTACAATGGACGTACTGTACTGTTTTGTTATTAATTTCGATTTTGCTACGTAATTGGTCCATTGCCAGCTACTATTTTACATTTAATTATTAAATGTACTGTAATTTTTTTGTTGTTTTTTAATTATCTATCACTATCAATGAAGTACGACGTAATTTCCTATTCTGATGCATAATTGGGATAAACAGTAGCTACAAAAGGTATTCCGGTCCTGTGCGTTCGAGCGAATGTTACCCGCGACTTCAGATTTAACTGACCTATGGCAATTTGAGCATTATCGAAACGACAAAAGCCGTGAAATAAAACCTCATATACCGTCAGGTTTTTCTGTTATGTGGCAATAAGGTGGCCATTAAATAAAGAACTGGTAAACCTGACAATGTTAGTTTGTATTAAAAATGTCCTCCATACATTGCTATTGGTTTGAAAGGTGACTAAAAACCAAAAGATTGAGGCGACTACAATGTCAGCATGTGTGGAAATACTCACACCCTTTGATTGAATACTACGACTTTCCCAGAAAAAATATTCTTCTTTATCATACCTACAATCCGTTTCACGTAATCTAGATAGCCACAGCTTTTCCGTACAGCTGGTATGTACTTACAAAACAAAGTTATATAATTATCTTCCACCCTTTTAATACATTGTGGGTATGAACTAAACAAAGTAACAAAGAATTGTACCCTTTGAACGCTCGTAAAATGGGGCAATGGTTGTGATTGTGACGTCAGAGATTGCACGAGAAAGGAAAACTAGAACGGAGCCGAACCGCACCAGGATGACATCATAAGCAACAAGTGAACTTGACTTTGCTCTACAAGTTTACGTTCTTTCGTTGCGCGGTTTTAGATGTTATACGACTATTTCCCTCATATCGGTTTCTACGATATCCACGGGAAGAAATGGAGCTGCCTCATTCTAAAGCCGGGAACAGCACGGCTAACAGGAAAACGTGTTCTATACCCGCCAAGGAACTAAATTTTGTTTGAATAGTAGGTATTATTTTCCGAAACAAGCCGTTTCTCCTATTTGTGTGAAAGGCTTTGGTATCCCAACTTCCAATTTAGGTTCAAAGCACTTATGTACTATCGGGAGTTCGATATCCAGCCACGCTTAATTAAATTTTACTATTCGATTTCACTTCTCTAAGTGCTTTGTTGATAGGCGCTCTTGGTTCCATATATTGAATTACTGTGTATGGACGAGATTTTCATGTTATATTTTTTCTATACTAAAACATGCAAAAATTTAAAATTCGTTTTGTTAGTTATTTTTAAATTTTTATTTAATGGGTCTGAAACTGTTGAACCCATTTTGACGAAACTTATTTAACTTGTTGATAGTAGATAGATAGTCGTTTTCCGTGCATTTAACACACGAAGGATATTAGTTCTTATAAAAATCATTAAAAGTAATTACGTACGTCCAAAGTCAATTGAACCGAATACAAAGTAGTCTTGCTCCAAAGGGAAATAAGGCGTATTATTTGCTATTCAAGATCTCTACTAATTTGTGAAAGGATAATAATCTTACAACATAGAAATAAAATTGTTTATACTAATATAGAGTAAGTACATCTGAGCTAGCTGTAATTTTGGGAACTATCGCCAGGAAGGCTAATTTAGGTGAGTGTAAAGCCCTTTGGTGAAAATGGTGTCGGTTTACCCGCATGCGGCTGGTTATATGACTAGGTATCGTCGCTCAAATTTGAGAGACGGTTACAAATATGAACACTATCTAGGTAGGCTGATACTAGTACGGCATTATGATATGAGTAGTACCTGTGTAAACAGTATAAAAACTGACGATATTCATTAACCGGTTCTCTACATATGGCCGCACAAAGACGTGTTATGGCTACTAAAAATAAACGAATAGAAAGGCTAAGACTTGTACAGTATTCAATTATGTGCAGTACCTATATAAACAGTATAAAAAATGACGAATTAGTTAGACAATTCCGGAGCCGTTATACGTGTAAAAATATTAAGTACTAAATAAGATATTTTGTGATTTACTTCCGTCGTAATACTTTTCCATCATTCTTATGTCAATCATCGACATTGAGTATTAATACGTTGGGATATATATATTATGAAAACATCAAACTGAGATACACATACTTAAAGATCGCCTGGGATAATAATTAAATCTTAAGATAAATCTGAAACTGGAAAATTAATAGTAAAGGGATATTACAATACTACACACAAACACGAATATACAACTTTTGCTTTTGGCTTATACTACTGTTACTTTTGGCATTATTAAACAAGTGTAATAAGAATAATAAAAATAGGATAGGAAAAATAGGATGGGCAAAATAGGATCTTAATTTACCTCTTTGACGTGACGACGCTTTATGTCTGTCTTCTTCTTTCTTCCCCGTCTGGAACATCTGGACAAATAATAAAAAAAACTGTTATTATTCTGGCAACTCGTATATAAAATAATATTATTGCATTGTTAAATAATAATGAAACTTACCAGTTTAATTTCCTTCCATGGTGCCATCTGAAAGGGTATTACTATCCTATCCTTAATATTCTTATTACATTTGAATGCCAAATTTAAATTTTTGTGGTATATTCGCGTTTGTGTGTAGTATTGTAATATCCCTTTACTATTAATTTTCCAGTTTCAGATTTATTTAAGATTTAATTATAATCCCAGGCGATCTTTAAGTATGTGTATCTCAGTTTGATGTTTCCATAATATATATATCCCAACGTATTAATACTCAATGTCGATGGTTGACAAGAATGATGGAAAAGTATTATGACGGAAGTAAATTACAAAATATCTTATTTAGTACTTAATATTTTTACACGTATAACGGCTCCGGAACTGTCTAAGTAATTCGTCATTTTTTATACTGTTTAAATAGGTACTGCACATAATTGAATACTGTACAAGTATTAGCCTTTCTATTCGTTTATTTTTAGTAGCCATAACACGTCTTTGTGCGGCTATATGTAGAGAACCGGTTGATGAATATCGTCAGTTTTTATACTGTTTACACAGGTAGTATATCATAATGCCGCACTAGTATCAGCCTACCTAGATAGTGTTCATATTTGTAACCGTCTCTCAACTTTGAGCCACGATACCTAGTCATATAACCAGCCACACGCCGGTAGACCGACCTTATACTCACCAAATACTGAATCAGCTTTCCTGTTAATAGTTACCAAAAGTACGGTAACTTCTTGTACGATATGAAATTGGCGGTGTGAACATAAACTTATACTGTTCGTTGAAAGTTGAACCAGCTCGAAAATGTCAGTCTGTGGAATTCGGGATCTAAATTTTGCTGAGGAAAATGCTCCGATAAATCTATTTTATCTCTTTTTCACCCACGCTTCAAATATATATTTAGTAAAAAGGTATTAATAAATTATTTTTTATTATTAAGTTATGAAATTTAATCTCGGAATCTGGGTATTGAAAAGTATTACTGGGTGACTTCCGGTTCCGGATATTTTAGACATAGATCTTATGAGATAAGACAATGACAGTATATTAAAAAAGTTTAGAGTTTAGAAGAGAAGCAACAAAAACCATAATTGTAATCTCTATTTTCAAAGGAGGTCGTATACATAAGTAAAAACTTATTTATCGACGGAAAATGAACTGGCACGTGTAAAACCGCATGGTGCAGCTACTGTAGCGGAAATATCATGCAAACATGAAGTTTGTACCACCAGCTTTGAAATATCGGAACCCCAACAAAATACAAACAACATATTGTAAACATCCTGTTTTAAAACAAAAATATTTATTCCAACGAACGTTATTGCAAATTCCATATTTACCATGGTTGTCATATTTCACTATTTCGTACTGAGCATTTCGATGCAGCGAAAAATTCCATAAGTACGGAAGTATTTAAACTGAATAAACATTGCAAACATTGAACGTATCATTCACTGTATTTTATGTTATGAAATGTAAACGTCAGTACGGTAAAAACATTTTATAGCTTTCGGCGATTTCACCGTTTATTTACAAGGTTTAAATTACTTTTTTAACACAACCTCGAGTATGCAATATCGAAAAAATAGTATTTATTGCAAATTAATAAAATAATTAATTATCCAGAAAAATAAATCCTGAAATCGGATAATAGGGAAGAAAAGTGCCTTTTCTTTTTGTATGGATGTGGGTTTTTTTTAATTATTCCTTTTTTTAATATTTCATTAATTTTGTTAAAGAAGGTATTTTTTTTTTATTTATCATATCAATTTTAGTAATTAGTTTATGTAGGTTATTATTTAATTTTTATAATGTATTATTTGATTTTCTTTTTTATATAACATATCAATTTCTAATTTATATTATTGATGTAGGTACGTTTTGTTAATTTACGCAATAATCCTAATGTACTTTCAAAATACCTTCTAGATTGTGATATGTTCCAATCTTGATATTGTATGGTTGCCTAAAATATATGCCTAATTATTTCCATATTAATTTTATTACTTATTTAGATTTAGATGTTGTTTTAGTGCGTACAATCTATCGAATTATTTAATTTTTTTCACATAAAGTAGCGCAAGGTATTAAAACTATTTCTTATTGAAAGTAACTTTTAAATCACTTCTTTGGGTAATACAAATTTTTCAAATATATATAATATCGGTTCGGGGCGAAGAAGCGGTGACCTAAATAGCGTCTGTTGATGGACGCGCAACCCTTCCTTAATACTGTCATTTGTTACTTAGAAGGCCGAATTCAGACGCTTATAGGCACCTATAGTGCCTATAGCTCGTATGGAATGTCAGAATTTATCGGCGACGATAGTTTGGACATCGCTTGTGCCGATTATGAACTCAAGTGGGCGCCTGTAGCGCCGGTAGGTCGCCACCGGGTCCAATAATGATCGCAAAAGACGGAAGTTTGGCGCTACGAACCCTTGTAGCAAATAAAAAAGTGCTACGTATTACGCTACATTCGTAGTATGCTACGAAATTTTGTAGCAATCATGTGCTACGACGCTACGACATTATAAAACACAGTATAATAGTACATTGCTATACAAGTGTGGTAAATTGATAATGATCAATTTACCACACTTGTATAGCAATGTACTGGCATAGAGGCGGTTTGTGATGGAATGATCAAACCACACATGTATCGTACGACGTTTTTATCACTGTTGCGAATAAAAGAAAAGACTTGAAATAATAAAAAGTTAACAAAATATTTGTGTATTTTTTTGTTAATTATACTTCCGAAAGTCAGGCAAAGACTTTTAACCTATACAGCCTAGTATGACATTTAATATTTTTAGGGGTTTTCCCTTTTTTTTTTTGCATCTGGGGTTAAAAACAAAATAATGGTACGGAAAAAATATATTTAGGTAACTAAGAAACAAAATAAACCTCAATTTTTAATCATTTTTTGAGACGTTAACACGTAAAATTGTCGTTCGTAAACCGTCTTTATAGACAACCATTTTTGCTGGAGTAAAAACTCTTTGTTGGTACCATCCTTTTTTTATCCATCAAAACAGTATAACCCAGATAATTTAAGAATTTTTCATCCATGTTTCATCCTACTAACATGTAATTAGCAGAAAGATACAAATTTAACTTATCAGGATAACTTTTTACGCACTAATGGCGACAAGGTAATGTAAAACGCACGCGTGCGTAATACGTTGGATTATGAGCCTAAAAGCGGTTGCATAAGATTCACTTTATGAGCAACTGATAAATACCAGTAGCCACTCGACCACTAATGACTATGTCTCCTGGTTACATATTTGATAATGCTTTATTATTTTGTGTTTTTTTCTAAAATAATAATATGGTATCTTCGTCATGTTCATAGGATAGGGGGGACTAATATCTTAAATCAAGTTGCCTGAATTGGTAGAGGGGGGGCTGAAAAACCCCCCTCCCCTCCCCTGCTCATCCACCCTCCCCCCAATTAAAGCCACTTGATTTCGGTTATTAACCCCTCCCCTTTGCCATTATTACGAAATTTCTTGCCAAAAAAAATTAAGAATCGACCAAAACATTGTACTCTGAGGTTACAAGAAATAAATCTAAGGGTTAATTAAACCGTTTTTTTAGAAGACCATACCGTTACATTTATATACTGTGCTTATACTTAGTTAATTTTTTCATAGAGATAAAATTTCAATAGAGTGAAAAATCTCATCACCTGTTGTGACTTACTTTTGTGACAAAAAAAACACATTAAAAACTGATACATGAAATCCTGATTAAAATACTAATAAATTATTCTGATGATATTTTTTTTTATCTTTACATAGAAATATGGAAGTGTGATTTTACTACGAAATCTCGTAGAACCGTAGCATATTACTGCTACTAATGTTCGTAGCAATTTCGTAGATGACTCGTAGTCGATTCAATCAGAAGTTAACTAAATTCATAAACTATTGTATCTAATCTATTTAAAATTGTATTATTCGGGTATGTATATATTTTACTAAGCAGCTAAAATATACTTACTACAGATCGCAGACTAATGATTTTTCTATTAAACAGCGGATTAAACTTTGCTCGGACTATTAACCAGTCATCAAAGTAAAGTATCTAATCAATGTAATTTGCCTAAACACTAAAACCAGCTGTGTTGTGATCACTTGGATTTTTGTCTACCCAAATCGTTGTTGTGAAACCTGTATATATATTTTTTACTAAGTATTTATATAAATATATATACATATATATACACAATATATACTTATATGTATTGTAATTTATATTTTACTAAGCAGCTAAAATAGAATTAATAGAGAAGACTAAAAATAAAAAAACGTTTACTATCAAATTACTAATTACACTAGAAAAGTTTTTAACATTGTCTGTCATGTACTTAAATCCGCAAAATAAATAAAAAATCTATACACTGCTCAACAAACTCTAGGGAACATCTTTACGTTCCTTTGAAAAAGGGTAAAATATTGTTTTAAAGTTTTTTTTAGTTATTAGGGGATATGACTTGACATTTATTAACTTTGACATATATTTTGGTTTTTTTACAGACCTTTTATAGTAGAAATTTAATTAAAAAAGTAAATAATTAAGTAAATTAATTTGATTAGAAATTCTTAAATTTGCATGTGTTTGTGGTAGAGTATGGTAAATCAGTAATAATTTTATTTAGATAAACTTATGTTGTTTTTCATTTTCGGCACTGCTTTATTTAAAACAATATACGTAAAAATGTTGTCAATTTAATGTTATGTTATGTTTTAATATAATAACATCATTAAAAAGCATGAAATTCCGCTTCTATTGATATATGACACCGAAGACAAAAACCAAAATGTTCCCCAAAAACACTATATTACCCTTGTTCCCAAGACTTTGTGAAGTGAATTAAGCTCAGAGAGATGGTATGAGCAGTATTTACCATCAATCGCTTTTTACGATACCCTAGGCTGTGAGATAGAGATGGCCTATTCTGATCCAGGACCAACACGGATGACGGATATAATGGATACAGTGGGACAAATAAAAAAAAATAAAGTAATACTACATAAGCTGCTAAAATATACTTAAAAAAGAACGTGGAAAACCTACATAATATAATTGGTGAACAAACATAGAAAGCCTGTATTATATCTACCTCTATATACATATGTTAAATACGGGACAAATTAAGAAACTCCTCCTTTTTTTGAAGTCTATTAAAAAGCAAAAGTCTGCCATCAAATTGAATACCTAAAAAAACTTTTTAAGCTACACGGAAAAAAAGGTTATCTTAAACGAAGATAATATCATCTTGGTCAAGACAATCCCTGTTTCCTATATAAGGAAAACAATATTGTCTTGGTTTTAGTAAAATATTGTTTCAAATTCATTGTCTTCATCAAAGACATTCGATTTTGACTGAAGAATTACGTAGACTTGTTTCAAGAATAATCTAATGTCTTGAGTGAAAAATATGTGGTGTTTTGACCATGTAAGAATTTTCTATACTTAGCTCAAGAATGTCCGTTGTCTTGGTAACAAAACAATATTTTTGAAGTAACACTATATTATCTTGGGTGGAGCATCATCTATTCTTGGTTGATGTTCTTGGTTTTGAAACAAGACGGAATTGTTTTGGCTGACAAGAATATACTTCTTGGTCAAGACGATATTTTATCGGGTGAAGCATCAGCTACTCTTGGATGGATACTATTTGGTTTTGAGGCAAGACAATGTATTCTTGTGTGAAACACCCAATATTCTTAAAAGAAGAATAAGTTGTTTTGAGGAAAGACAACATTTTCTTAGGTGGATTATCTGGTATTCTTGGCAGAAGACCAATTTGTTTTGGGGAAAGACAAATTTTTCTTGGGTGTAGCATTAACCATTCTTAGCGGGAGATAATTTTGTCTTTAGAGAAGACTCGTGTGTTTTATAATGAGACAGTATTTTCTTAGGTGAAGTATCTGCTGTTCTTAGCAGAAGAGCAATTTGTTTTGAGGAAAGACAAACTTTCTTGGGTGAAGCATTTACTATTCTTAGCGGGAGATACTTTTGTCTTTAGAGAAGACTCGTGTGTTTTATATTGAGACAGTATTTTCTTAGATGAAGCATCTGCTGTTCTTGGTAGAAGAGCATTTTGTTTTGAAGAAAGACAAACTTTCTTGGGTGAAGCATTTACCATTCTTAGCGGGAGATAATTTTGTCTTTAGAGAAGACTCGTGTGTTTTATATTGAGACAGGATTTTCTTAGGTGAAGCATCTGCTGTTCTTGGTAGAAGAGCAATTTGTTTTGAGGAAAGACAAACTTTCTTGGGTGAAGCATTTACCATTCTTAGCGGGAGATAATTTTGTCTTTAGAGAAGACTCGTGTGTTTTATATTGAGACAGGATTTTCTTAGGTGAAGCATTTGCTGTTCTTGGCAGAAGAGAAATTTGTTTCCAGGCAAGACTAGTATGTTTTATACTAAGATAACACTGTCTTGCTAGGAGCATCTACTATTCTTAGTTGAAGAGAATTTGATCTTGAGGTAAAACTCTACTGTTTTCAATGAAGAGAATTTGGTCTCAATGCGAAAGTCGGTATGTTTTGTAAGAGTTTTTTTTTACATGGTAAGAGACGTGTCTACTGAGATAACAAACAAAATGGTAACTCCATATGACACGTCTCTTACCACTTAGTAGTCTGTTAAGCAAAAATATTTTTCTTTCAGTAAAAAATTGTTTCAGTACAACACATACCAGATTTCCATTGAGAAATTCTCTTTAACTAAAACAGAAGTTTTGTTATAAATTCTAATTCTCTAAAACAAAGAATAGTAAGACGCATCACCCATAAAAAATATTTCAGTATAAAACATACGAGTTCTGCTTAAGAACAAACTCGCCTCAGCTAAAAACAGTTTTACAAAGAAAATGTATTTAACAAAAAAATTAAATAATGCAAATATGGCACACAATATAGCAGTCAGCAATAAATAGCATTCGTTTTACAGAAAAATACTGTCTTAGCATAATACACAAACCAAGAATTAACTTGCCTCAAAAAAACAACCCTTACACCAAAATGTGACGGTGACGGAATGACGGTAAACAAAAATATTGATTTGATTACAACATTTATTCAAAATATTATTGGTGTACAGTACAGTTAAATTACATTTTTAAGAACGACGGCGCTTAATTATACAAGATACTTAACAGAAAGAGCATAATAGATTGTATACACGGTGTAAGGGACAGCCTGGTTGGCCTGAGTAGATACTCAGGCCATCATCTGAGTAACGTACTGAAGGATTTTTTTGCGGATTTTTTATCATTTCCGCGAAAAAATCCTGCAGTTCCTTGTTCGGGATGTTAGACTAAATTCATGGTTAAAGTTTTCGGAAGGCTGTCCCTTACACCCTTTATTTATACCAGAGAACGAAAGTAGTAGTTACTTACTCATTTATTAACTTTTACACCACAACAACTTTCTTTGTATTATAACTTTAATTTATACAGAATGTAACAAAATAAGTGTCTGACCCGTTAAGTGGGCCTTCTACTCATACAAAGTTTGCAAATCAGCTGTCCAGTTTGTATGAAAACCAATTTTTTTTTAATCAAGGAACAGAAGTTATTCAGTACGAACATATGGTATTGCTATGTCGAACTGAACATTTTATGATTCCCATACAAAATGTAGTCCCGTAACCGCAGATTTTGTATGGGAGATTTATCATGTTACAGTTTATCCTGGCAAATGTGTTCATATAACAAACAACACTGAACAACTCTGATTCGGCTCAGACACTTAATAGTTATACTCTGTGCACAGGATGTAAACAATGATGTAACGAAGCCAAGAATCCTTGATTCAAGCCCGTGGACGGTCTCTCAGTACCTTCGTGACAAAGCATATCAAGAGCCCGGCGAACGATGGCTTTCCCATGCAAACAATATATATAAATATATCAAAATATTTTTTATTTTGTGTACATTAACGCCAATATGATGATTTTCGGAAGTAGACAATAGTTATTTAGGTTCCTATGAAAACATTTTTTGAAATATAATCTTTTCAAAAATATAAGTGATTTCATTTTCTCATTCAAATTATAGCATATAGGTATTTTTGAAAAGTAACCTATATAAAAATAAATTCATAGGAATCTAGATAGTTTACTGTTTTTATCAGGATACTATCACATTGGCGTTGAAATGTATTCAAAATAAAAATGATTTTGGTATTACTTTTGTATAGGCAAGCCATCGTTCGCCGAGCTCTTAAAACATATTATATTTTATTTTTATCTATCTATATAAATCGCATATCTAGAGAAACAATTATTTTTGTATGAGCAAATACAGGTGGTATCCTGCTTTTGGATAAGTGGCATGGAATGTGTGATAACACTTAAATAGTATATCGAAAGCCTTATATGCAGACTTGTAGACGTACCTAACTTTATCTACGATTAGATAAAATGTATCTCCGTTGTTAGTTTCCTGGGAATTGCAATGTCTAATGTATGGTTACACTGTTTGCCAGCTTATGGATGCGATCACAGCTACTTAATCATCTTTCTTTTGAATGTCGTCAGGTGTCTGAAAGTAAACGTGTTTTAATTAAAATCAATTTTTAGAATTTATTTTAAACTTTATATTATTTGAATAGAATAAAGGGCATTAGGGAATAAAGTACAATCAAAAACTTGCTATTATGGGGGTGTAGAGTGCGTAAGCTGGTACATTTACATTTTCTCCAGAAAAATTTTCAGGATGCTTGGAAAGATATCATCCTAAAAGTCGGGGGGAGGGGGGATTAAAGTTCTAATTATAGGGGTTTTCATTAACCTCTACCTCTAAAGTAATTTGACGTAGACGGAATTGGTATTTTAACAAATTACAAGTGTATAAAATTTTCTACAACTTTTGCCTTTACTTAACGTTTGATTTTCAACTGTTCCTAGTAGGGGGGCTTTTAGTATGATATTTCTCCAAGCATCCTAAACACGTTTCTGGGGAAATTGTAAAGTTACTAGCTCACGCGCTTTATAAGTAGGACTGGAGTAATTGCATTATTTGATTAAAAACAAATTGACATTACCTTCACATTTAAAATATGCTTTCAGTACATTCAGCTATAGTATTTTTTTCTCGTCTGTTCACACGTCTCTTTGGAGGCACCAAGTGACACAAAAGCTGTACCTCAGCTGGGAGTTTCTGATCTGAAATAACGATAAGAACATTGAATCATACAACTTTTATTCTACGACTTTACTGTAAACTAAATGCAAGTCATCCCTCAAGATAATATTGTCTCCCGTTGAGACATGAATGCTGCTGATGCCTGCTGAACGGTGCCTTATGTAGGAGTACAATAAGTCCGAGATGCATGTCTTCCCTCAAGACAATATTATCTCCTGTTAAGACATGAATGCTGCTGCTGCCTGTTGAACAGTGCCTTATAAAAAACATAATTTTTACAGGTGGCATTTTGACTAGCGCTAAGACATTTATAGCTACACTAACATACATACATGTTAGCTTAAACTAAAACATTGGGATCGGTGTCAAAAAAGTTATGAGGAAACATGCATGGGGCTGGTTGGATCTTAAACAATATACTTATACTCGTACTTACTTGTTTATGAGACGTGTGACGATACATCTAATTATTATATCCGTCAATGTATTCCGATGCTTCGAAGTCAAACTGTTATGAGTTTCATAGTATGCGAGAATGCTGTTTCCCGTTGGTGATGTTGACAGAAGAGTCCGTAGGTCAAATTCTGGAAAAGCTGGTCTGTGTGTGAGCATCTGCAGCACAAAGTCGTCATCTAGCTCGGGCTCAACTTCAGCCACAGAGTTGTTTTGAGCAAAACTTGGCATGGAAATGGCAGTTGGTATGGTACTCTGAAAAAAAAATATAGCTTATGATAAACTGAAACAAAGATTTAACTGGTCGATGAGTGACTGTTGCAGAGTTGATTATATAATTATGAGTTACACCACACATAGTTCTGTAATATTTACATGTTCCAAATACCAAAATCTAGTGTGACAGACAGATGGCATTCCAATAAGACAGAAAGTTTTGTAAGTACATACATACCTGTACCGTTAGGAGTTCATTAATTTTCTTTTTTATGTAGAGCCTTGTTGAGATTTTAGGGCATAGTTCTTTCAGTAAATCATCCGACAAGTCCTTGAAATGGGTTGTCTCAATGCCATTCTCTGAAATCGAGCATAGTTCATGAGTCTGTTATGGGTAAAGCTTTGGTCTCGAAGTCAGCGGGTGTGGAGCGGGAGCGCCTTGATCAAAGGAGCCGCCACCGGCTACCGGCAGCTCGGCTCCTTTGAACGCGCCGCTGCCTGCCCGCTGCCCGCCGTCTTCGAGACCGAGGCCTAAGAACTCCATGAGTAAGACCGTGGTACTAGTAGCAGGTACCGTTAGCTACGTGTGACCACGCCTTTGGAGTCTCAAGAATTAGAAAGACTTCGTGCTACACACTAACTGCAGCCTGCTAACGCCTATAATTAGGTTAAATAATGATAAACACTTGCCTGTGAATTTTTCAATGATTTCGTCCGGAACTTGCCAGTTTTCTAGCAATTCCTTAATTGGAACTGATGTCGTCATCGCAGATAACACGAATAAAACAGTTTTCACAGTAAAAACACTCAATGCGTATAGTAGCGTCTATCATAAGCGAAGCCGTTCAAAGAAAATATAAAATGCTACGTAAGACGCGGTTTTTGGCGGTTGTTTGAAAATAACAGTTAGTGTTGTCAGATGTTACCAAAATTAGTTCCTAAAAATATTTACCTATTTTTACTATCGATATTTATCCATAATTATTTACAAACTACAATATTTTAATGATTACATTAAAGAGTAAAGATAGAACTCGCTAGATCCATATCTTTTTATACTTTTTTCTATGGGGAAACAAAAAAAACATACAAACGTCTGTAATGAAAATACTGGGTAAATGTTGTAGTTATGTTTGTAATATTATAAAAAAAGAAAAGTATCTAAGTAGGTACTTACTTAATTCTAAAACTATAACCAAAAAGTAGGTACGTAAAGAAGAATTTTGAATTTATAGTACTTACTAAAAAAATCTTCTAATTCTTTCTTAAAATTCTTCTTTACGTATAATAAAATCGATAATTATATGTGATAACGTCATAAGAAAACTATGAAAAAGATTTTTTTGCTATTTTTTCTTCTAGATATATATTTTTTTTGTTATAGATATATTTCTGTCTGTTTGAATGCGATTAACTCAAAAACTACTGGACCAATTTACATTAAACTTGGTATGTAAAATGTGAATGCTCCAATTTAATAACATACCCATAAACGTAAAATAACATACCCATAAACGTACCCATAAACGTAATATAATAATATACCCATTAACGTAAAAATATTAAGTAAATATTCAGTAATAAATGGTATCCATTTTTGAAGTTTTTTTTCTTTGAACTGGTAACATTATTTTGTATCTGGGAATCAGGGAACGTGATTGATCGTTAGCTCAAAATCAAAACATGTATTCTTTGTTTAAGAATATAGAATAAATAAATTCTTGAATTCAAGAATTTATTCTTAATTAACAAGAATCATATTCTTGAGCTTCACCTTGGTGCAGTCACACGCACGCCACGCAGCTTGGCATTGCAGGAGCGCGTTCGGAACCAGTGTTGCCAACTGGGATTTTGAAAAATGCGTAGACCCCATTAGAAAAGTTCGTAGATCTACGTAATTTTTTCTGAGTGAAATGAAGAAGAATAAAATAAATTAGTTACCTTAGATTAGGTAAATCGAAATTTGATAGATAACAAAAGGACAAAACAACAGTAACTCCGTCGAATCGAAATATGTTTAGGTTAAGTTTTAAGCTATTGCATAGCTTTAATTTCTACAAGGCGAGCTGGTGAGACGAGACGTTTCGTTTAACGCAGTCACAGCTCTATGGAATGAGAACTTTGTTTCATTTGTGTAAATAATGACGAAAGTAGTATCGTGTTGGCAAAGCGAGTGTGCTTTAGTATAAAAATTAACATTTAATAATTTTTTTCGCGAATGAATAGGGAAATTATGCACACTCAGAGCTATGCGTTTTGTTATTTTTCAAATTAACAGAAAAAACGTAGATTCTAGGACTGAATTTCCGGAGAGGCATAAAGTCTGTTGATCTCCGTAAAAAGACGTAGAGTTGGCAGCACTGTTCAGAACTTACACTCTGACAACAACCGTTCGCTCTGACAGTAGGATAGCAGATAGTTAATCTCAAAAGTGTGAAAGAGAAGATACTAAACAATCGATCAAACAAAAATAATCTTAAATTAACAGTAATGTTCTTAATAAAAGAAAAAATAGTGTTAGTTAAAGACAATTAGTATTCTTGATTTAAGACACAAAATAGTATCACCGAAAATAACCAGTATTATCAAAATTCTAATTGTCTTGTTGTTTAATTTCTAATTGTCTTTATAACAAAAAAATTAAATGTCGGTTAAAGACAATTTGTATTCTTGACAAATATACCTAGTTTTAAAAGAAGATGCAGAAATTCTTGGAAAGAGAAAAAATATATTCTTTAAAAATGATTAATAAAAAGTCTTGAGCCAAGAAAATAAGAGTGTTGGTTTGAAATATTTAAAACTTTCCAGCCAAGAAAACATGTATTCTTACAATAAAATGATTAATATTCTTCACAGAATATTATTTGTCTTGTTGAGAAAAAAATAAAATGTTGGATAAAGGCACTTTGTATTCTTGATTTAAGACACGTATAGTTTTCATGGAAGGTGAAAAAATTCTTGGAAAGAGAAAAACATAATATTCTCTTAAAAAGAAAAACAAAAAGTCTCGAGCCAAGAAAATAAAAGTATTGATTTGAAATTAAAAAAAAAATCCTGTTAAGACAACTAGTTTTCTTGCTGTAAAATAACCAATATTCTTCGTGTAAAAATATACATTTTTGATTTACAAAACAATATGGAGTTGATTTGAGTGGATTTTATTTTCTTGGTTTGAAACAATTAAGAATCAGAGCAAGAATAAAATATTCTTGAACAAAGAAAATTTGATTTTTCACTCTAAAACAAGTAATTTGTTTTATATGAAGACAATAAATAGTCTTGACCAAAAGTATTTTTGCACTCTTCAGAAAAGAATATGAAAGTCAAGAATATATTCTTCAATTAAAATTATCATTTTCTTGTATTCAGAAAACAAGACTAATATTATTTCGACTGAAGAATAAATCAGATGTTTTGAACCAAGAATTATATTGCCTTGACTAAAAACATTATTATCTTAACTCAATTCCCGGAATAGTTTTCAGTCGAGAATAAGTAATATTCTTAAATTGAGAACTCAATATTCTTGAGTTGAAAATATTTGATTCCACTCAAGAATAAAAAATGAAACAATATTATTCTTGAATTAAGTAAATAGTGTTTCTTGGGTGAAGAATATATACTTAAGTTAAGATAATATTCTCTTGCATCTAAACAATATGGCTAAGACAACTCATATTCTTGCCTGAAGTATTCTTTTTTTTCCGTGTATTGCATCGCGGGCCTTGAGCGCGGGGACCGAATCCAGAAATTCCGTTACGAAAAAAAACCTCACGCTCCCCACTCCGACGGGCACGGAGGTGTGGCTTGATTTATTTATTTTATTCGGATCACAATTAAAAATATTGAAATGAGTTTCTCAGAATAGAGTTACTCAAAAAAAAAAAACAACATATTTTTACTACCTTTGCGATTGCAACTTTTTAAATAAAACTGCATTAAATCGAGTCTCGTCTGATTTAAACCTACTCTACATTTAATTTTGCTTCAAGGGTTTGTAGATTCAACGTCTGCCATCGTAATTGAACGCCCGCCGATCGCCCGATCAATTGATCATCTTATCTCCTTATCTTATCTTATCTAACTCCTAAACGAATCTCGTCTAATGCAAAGATCATTATTATTTTGCTTTAAGAACTTGTAGATTAACGCTAGATATAGCTACACTTAAATACATATTTTTGCTATTTTTTTCCTTTTATTATTATTTTTGTGTTAATTAGTGACAGCTAAGTTAAAAAGATGTCGATACAAAACTCTATGTACATTATATAACTATCTGGTGCCTACATATAATCAGTCTTAAACGCCAACTCATTTAATGCAAATCATTATTATTTTGCTTTAAAGAGTTGTAAATTATAGTTAGATAATGCTACTCTTAAATACATATTTTTGTTATTTTCTCCCTTTTTTGTTTTTTTTTTTGTTTTTAAGTATTTTTGATATTTTTTATATTACCTATGTTAATTTTTGACAGCTTAAGTTAAAAAGATGTCGTTACAAAACTCTATGTACATTATTTAACCATCCGGTGCCTACGTATAATCAATATTAACTCTAACTCTTTTATTTTGTTTTAAATATTAGTAGATTAACGCTAGATATAACTACTCTTAAAAACATATTTATGTTTTTTTGCCCTTTTATATATATATTTTTTTGTAGTTTTATTGTAATATTTTTTGTTTAAGATATTTATTGACAACTTAAGTTAAAAAGATGTCCCTACAAAACTCTATGTACATTATATAACTATCCGGTGCCTTCGTATAATCAATCTTAACTCTAACTCTTTTAATGCAAATATCATTATTATTTTGTTTAAAATATTCGTAGATTAACGCTAGATATAACTACAGCAGGACCTCTTTAATCCGAACCCACTCTAATCCGAACCCCTCTGTAATCCGAACGCCACACCCCCGCCTGCGCTGCTGTTTCACTCGCCGTCTCGCTGTCTCGCCGGTTGCTTACCGACTATCGAGTAGCTTTTTATTTGTCATTAAATACCTCCCGACAAACTAAAATATTGGATTTCTTTAAAAAGATTAATTAATGTAACGTTTATAGATGAATATACATTTAAAATTTCACATTACTATTCGTTTTATTTCATAAAAAATACCAAAGAAATTTTCTGTACTATAATCCGAACGCTCCACGAATCCGAACAGGGGGTAAATTTTCGGAGTTCGGATTAAAGAGGTCCTGCTGTACTCTTAAATACATATTTTTGTTATTTTTGCCCTTTTATATTTTTTTTTTATTTTTGTTATTTTTTTTGTTTAAGATATTTATTGACAGCTTAAGTTAAAAAGATGTCCCTACAAAACTCTATGTACATTATATAACCATCCGGTGCCTACGTATAATCAATCTTAACTCTAACTCGTTTAATGCAAATATCATTATTATTTTGCTTTAAAGATTTGTAGATTAACGCGAGATATAACTAACTACTCTTAAATACATATTTTTGTTATTTTTTCCCTTTTATTCTTTTTTTGTGGTATTTTTTCCTTTTTATAACTTTTGTAGTTTTTTTTTCGAAGTTATAAAGATTTTTCTACAAAATTTTATGTGCATTTTAATCACCTTCCGGTACCTACGTAAAATTATAACTCTAGCTAAGTATTCCTATCTATTATATTATATTTTTATGAGATTTTAACTCTAATTTGATGCCTGCGAAAATCAAATTTTTACCAAAGTTTTTGTGAAAATGACCCTGAAATAGAAACAAAACTTAGAGACTTTTGTAACTATTTTCCTTATTGTAAACAAAGAAAGCGTTGTACAAGATATTTATATATACAGAACTGGCAAGACCTATGATTTTGTCAAATTTTATTCACAATCCTTAACACTAATATTCTTATCATATTATTATATTTATGTACCTATGATATATATGTATATTATTATGCATTTGTAATTATACCTACTTATTCTATTCTGATCTTAGATTTTATTTACTTATAACTACTTAAGTATACTTACCTTTGTAATTATCCAAAAAATATCGATGTACAATATAAATTTAAATACATATAAATAATTAAATATCATACTTATAGAATTTTAGTCGAAAAGGAATTTGGAAAATGGTTTTGAGTTTTAATTGAAAAATGCCAATTGGGTTTTTATATTATATATTTCTAAAATTTTGATGCACACAGTTTACATATGCAGTTAGAGCCAATTGTTCCCTAGCCATATAAATAATATACATACTTATGTATTTTATTTATATATCGAAAAAGCAAATACAAATATTTATATACATATTTTTTATCCAATATGTATTGTTACATAATTATTATTGATAAATAATATAATACTTAGTATACATTATTTTATATTAAATTAATTTTGTTACACACTGTAATTGAACAGTGGACACCGATAGTTATTAAGTAGCTGAATCAATATTAACTTTTACGGTGGAAATGAGAGAAATGAAGTAATCACCGGATGCAAACTTACAATTTAGACAACATATATTTTAACAAAGAACACTATTATGTCTAAAATATGAATTAAATCACTACATAGTGCTCTTGGCCTAAACCACATTTCACGGTTGTGTCAACGACATAATTTTAACCCGTTTAAAAGCTCCCCTACACTAGCTATGATACCTTTGTTAGCTTTATGCATATTGACAAGTTATTTTATCTGGAGATGGGGAACTAAGCTATACTTCGTAGTAGTGTAGAAGAGCCTTGTGGCAACCGAGCGTTTGACGGCCGTTACGCACTTCTACCTATGTATCTCTACAACCACGTAATATGAACTAGCACACACACCCATATCTATAGTCTCGGTGCTCGGCGCATAATTGGCTCTATTTACACTCTCGCTTCACCGCGAAACGAGTGCACTTGAGTGCTTCGGTAACCCGGCCGCTGCGATTGCCATGGGCGGGGGTGGTAGCGTATACTTATAATAGGATGGATATCGGCCCAACCTGAGTCAGCGTTACCTGCCCAGCGTCATATGTTGGTAGGTGTTGGGAGCGCGCGGGGCATCATTTCAATGCCACGCTCGCGCTGCCTGCTGTTGTCAAACCGCCAACGACGAACAACGCGCGTAGTACGCTGACGCCGCCGCCGTCCTCGTCCTCGGTTAGCCATCCCTCCAATACTGTAGCCGTCGTTCGAGTTCATGTTCACTACAGCCGTTCCCGTCGTCGCCTCTGTGTTGTTACTGACGAACGACGCTGTACGATCAAAAAAAAGACAACGTTAGAGTTTTAATACTACATATTCATGCATGCGTACGCCGATCTGGGAGTTAATTATCAGTAGTATTAGATCAACGCAAATCCTTCAGTGCGAAACAAAAAATCTAACATTTTGGATGTGTACGTACGTATCTATATAACGTTGTTCTAGCTTAAACGACACTTCTTAATGAAATAGAAATTCTACTCTAAACATAATATAAGACAAATCTTGCCACCTTGAAATATTGTGCCGCTCCGGATAATTCGGAAACATAGGTACATGAGATGTTTGTGAAAGCTGTAGGTGAAATTGTTGTAATTACAGTTAATGAAAGCATCGTGTCTTTTTAATTGTCGTTTGTGGGTGGATACGGGGCCACCTCTAAAGATGAAACAGCCTGAAGCTAAAACCTCGTCGCCGCGCGAGATTTTAGTTGCTCTAATTGAAATTGGAATAACGAAATACCTTTGATGTTGAATTTTTGTTTCTATTATGCCTATAATTTGTCTGGAAATTTTTTACCATCCTAAAACGTCTCGAGTAAAAATGTCTTTCTGAATTAAAATAATAATACTCCAGCTTTAATTATCCTAACAAGTAAAAAACAACTCAACATGTCGATCGTGTAAGCCCCTATTTTCGTAGATAAGTCACATCAATTGCCAATTTAACGAAGGTTTGTCGCTGTCCAACATAATATAAAGAAATAAAGAAGCCACAGGTCCTTAACTGCCGAGAAATAAATCGTCGTCGGAAAGTCGGAAAACACCTTCTGAAACTTACGAAGGTCTTTCGTATTTATGATATAAGGCAGTGTTGCTCAAACTGAGGGTTTGAGAATTCGTTATCGTGGGGGCTCACAAATTTTACTTCATGGGACGTGAAAATTAGAATCCACATTTAAGTATTATAAACGTACTTATTAAGTGTAATAAGCGGAAAATTAATATCATTATCGTCAGTAACGCCAATAAAAGCGTGAATGAAGATTCGAGATCCTTTACGACGGATTGTCAATCCCGCATCTTCAACGGAAAATCGAAAATGAAAATTCGTATTTCCAATTTTTCGTTTATGTGTTAAGAGGAAAGTGGTTCGCACTAATCTGATAATTTAAAAATGATTCGAAAGGCTTAAAGTTTGTGTAACCGTGGTACAAGGTAAAAGTAAGATCGTTATTGTTATTAAGTCACGTATTCGGTCTCGGTTTTGTCCTTGAGTATAAGTCTTACAAACAATGGAAGTACAAACTGTACCTAAATAAGATTTCATAGCGACGTAATAGGACGCCCCGCTTCATAAATCATAAACAACCTAGATATCTGTACCTATATTTTATAAGAAGACTCTAATTTTTTACACAAAGTTAGGTTTGAACACAAGACCGAACGTGGGCGTTGCTAACAGTGGTAACACCCAACCTAAAGATGAATTGTTGATGATACAGATAACAAAACAAAAATTACTTTAATATAAGTCAAAGTGGTTTCACACAATTGTTTTTTAAAGCTAACTGCCTCTTTGATATACGGTTCCAAAAGCCAGACAAAATTATAAATTCTTGTAGGGTTTATGTTTTTGATATATTAGTTTTCGTTACCATAACCAAAATGTAATGTTTCTGAAAACATTAATTAGTGAATATTTGACTTATTTAATTAGGACCGTCGTCGTAGCTAATTAACCTAATTAATGAAAGAACTTTATACAAAATAATATTTATTTAAACCTGTAATACAATACATTGTAATGCCTCATTACGAAAAACATTAGCGTGCAAATAAAATCAAAGAAAATAAGAATATTTTTATTTGAGTCTCGTAGAATATTACGTTTCCTATGGAAGTAATTCTGTTCTCGACAAATTATGTTGTAATACATCAATAGATATAAAATGTCTATGTCGTACTAGAGAGTATATCAAAAGATTTTGATTTTCTCTTAAAACAATCACTTTCAGGTTTTCGAAGATGTATTTTAATAATTGCAAATGGTTATTCTAAACGTTATACAGCTGTCATTTTTTTTTCGATAAAAGTTGTTTATTTAAATGAAAAACATAAAACTTGTTCTTCGTTGACTTTACACTAAGTATAATTTCGTGGCTTGTGATCAACAGACTCAAAAACTAAATATTTTCAATATATTTAAGCATATTTGGAAACTACAGTAGGACATTACTACAAGTTAATTATTTCAAATACTTCCACTTCAAGTACTTAAGGACGCATCTATGATTTCACGCGCCTGAAGTATCTAGATTGACTTTTCATTGAAAATGGTCGTTACTTTATACATCGAACTGAGATAAAGACAAATAAAGTCAACCTTATATGTATGAAAATAAGCTTTACGTGAATTAGCAAAACATGGTGGAAGATTAATGATCGATATAAGTATAGTATATTTTGTGATATTATATTTTAAATTATTTGAAATCTTCTAGTTATTGAGATCTTTATACCTACCGAAAGTCGGCCTATTATCATAGTTTTTGCGGGAAGAGGCTAAGGACAACTATTATTTTTTGTATTAAACGTATATTATTTTGAATTTTTTATATATTCTATAAATAAGTCTGATTCGTTTAGTATCTTAAAATATGTAAAACTTTGAAGTATAAACCGGAAAATGAACCGGAACTAGCTATATATATGCTAACATTTTGACACTCTCCGTAAATAAGTCCTTAACTGACACATACAATCTGGATAATATGCTCTATTGCAGTTTATTTCTATGAATAGTCTATTAAAATCCATATATTTTTTCTTTGTAATAAAAGGAAAATCAATTATGGTTAAACGATAAAATAGGTTTAGTTTATTTAAGTTATTTGTGTTTGTCATAAAACACCTATTTTAACATATTTTGGAAATAAATCCAAATTCGCTTTTTTGGTATAAAAACCTGTATAAACAAAATCGTAAAACTTACGACAACGAAATAGGTAATTAATGAGTAGTAGAAGTAATGAGTTAAAATTATACAGAGTCGTTCTTTTTTTAAGACGAAATTCTGTTGTCCGAGTGTTTTAATATTTTTTTAAATTACTAGGCACTGACTTTTATGCACTTCAAACATACCTACTACGATCATTTTCAACAAGATTAAGACGCCCTTAAAATATATATTTCAATTAAATGAGTTATTTGAGTTAGACTTCTTATATTATGTTTCATTTTCCTTAAATTGATTAAATCTGTTTTATGTTTTATTAAAGATTCTAAGATAGAGTGAGAGCATTGTTTGCCTAGTGGGAAATTCCTCAACTTTGAATCCGAACGTCGTTGCTGACTCTCGAAAACTTAAAGGCCAGCTAGTTTTCAAAATCAAGAGCCCGACAATCGATATAAATTAGATTCGAGAGTTCCCAAAGATAATTGAATATTCTCATTGATCTAAAGGACCCCAGTAAGTTTCTAGAAAATAACCTTATTACTATAAAATACCTCTCAGCTTTAATAAATCACAATTAGACAAATCGGCTTACAACTTGTTCGCAATAAGATTATTCTATCTCTCAAGTCATTTTAATTTAATAAATCTAAAGCAATTTACTTTTAAATAGTAGATAACTAACCCCGCGGTTTTACCCGCGGTAACTTCGAGATAAAATCGGAATAAAAAGTAAGTAAGTGGCTCAAGTGTTTTTCTAAGGTTCGAGAAAATACCCGTCCAGCGAGACCGTTAAACGAAAACAAGACAAGGCATTTATATCGAAATACAGGAATAAATCTAACCTGAAAAAACCCTAATAAATAAAATATTTGTAAAAAAGCTGAAAGCAATTTGCATCTAAACAGTAGGATCCAGTTATTCTTAAGTAAACTGTAATCACCGCCCTTCCGTTGTCTTTGAATAGGTACAATCATGCAGCATAATTAGAGGCTTAGCGTAGAGTTTTATAAATTGCTATTATTTTAGTTTATTTTACAAGGAATTCGACCCGCGATGCTGATGGCTTCACACGGGTGACAGTTCGAATAAGCCTGTATTTTTTCCGTCATATTTCAGCCAATTTACATTTATTCATACACATAAAACTCTATTGGCGAAAGCCGTATAAAATCCATCCGATTAATTTTGAGGTAATTGCGTTCAGGCAGATCTAGAGACAGACGGAGAAACGTAGCGGGAGCCTTTGCTTTATAAGCTTAGATTTAGGCCGTTTCTATCTAACAAACCACTTCAATTTTATAGTCTATCAAAGCTTATTGATTGTACATATAACTACACTCTCGCATTAGGTTATCCTGTAAAAATAGTTGTAAAGATTGTAATAAATAAATTTAAGATGAGTCCTGCTTGAGTATAAATTATATTATTAGTTATTCTACGGGTAGGTCTCCACTTTTGTGACCGACTGTAGGTAGTTAGGTACCTATAGTTCATTTTGGGAACGTATCAATCTGGGAGGCGTCAGCTGGTGCTGTCAAGGGGTCCGAATTCTATCTGTTAAATGGGCTTTTATTGCTAAACTTATCCCTGTTCCCTGTTAGAGAGTTCAGACATGTATACAATAATTACAATATAATGTAGAGATAATTAAGTGTAATCCAAGTTGAATTTATAAATATCGAATAACACTAAACCGTACGTTTCTAGTGGTAATCTATATTAATATTATGAAGCTGAAGAGTTTGTTTGTTAGTTAGTTGTTAGACTACTGGTTCGATTTGATAAATTATTGTTGTGTTGGATAGTCATTTTGATTGATAGTCATTTTGACTATAGTGACGAAATATGTTGAAAATGGTAGTTCGGTTCGCTTCGGCTTCGGTTAACGATAACTACGCAATATTTTTTTTGCTTCAAAATATGTTGCAAATGTGTTATTTTTGCAAAAATAAATTTTAAAACATATCACCTTAATTTTATCCCTATTATTACCCTTCATGGGGTGAGCCTTTAAAGGGAAGCTAGTGACGTATTTTCGCGCGACAAAATTTATTTACGCGTTTTCAGTAATTTTAATTAGCAACATTTAAAATATTTTCTGGAAATCTTTTTGACTAACATTTTGTATGACTTTTCTTTTATCGATTACTTAAATGCTTAAGTTCATACCTACCTGGCTTTAATGTTTGTATATATGTAGGAATATTTATATTATGCATAATTGTGTATAAAAGGTTTTTATTCGCTACCGCTGAATAATTGTAAATATTCAACTATTCTTCGTTTATTGCATTCTAATTTTAAATATAAACTAAATGCTGATATAATAATATAACAGACTAATAACGATTCATCTAATTTGTAGTTACAAAGTTATAGGAAAAGATTTTATATACTACGGGTTTTGTAAAGACGAAAGATAATTTAAAGGATTTTTACTAAGGGCTCTTAATAATGCCTGTGTAACAATACTGCCCGCGTTCTAAGAAAAAGATTCCGCCACATTTTACGACTTCGTTTTTCTATTTATTACATGTTATGTTATCATAAAAAATATATTTTATGTGCCAAAAAAAATGTATGGCATAATGCCTTTTGATTGTCTTCATTATTGTGTTTTGAAATTGCACACTGAGGTACAATAAAACCGTATGATTTGCTCTTTTTGAAATAAAGGAATTATTGGAGCCATATTGGAGCTAATGGTCGGTTAGTGTCTGACTGCATAGAATTCAATTATCGAGATGAGAGATGAGAGGCATTTAGCAAATTGTAAGAGACTTGGCGATTTATGGATGATATATCAGTGATATACCTACACATTAATTAAAAATAATAGGATTCTTTTTCGGATCTTTGAATGAAATAGACACTTAAAGAAGTCGTTAAAAAGTGTTCGACTAGTTATTATAGGTTACAGTGTTTTTAGTTAAATTGCGTTGTTTTAAGGCCATCATTTCGAGGCCTCGTTAACGATGACAATAAATGTGAATTTTATCGCGTTTATCGCGGGTCAATCAGAGCGTCCTCAGTCGTCTCCCCTTCCGGAAGAAGGACAGATTTCACCCTAAAACGATAACAGGACCAAGCCACCTTTACTACGTAAATAGATAAAAATCATTTAGGAAAGTACCTAGTTCTTTTCTTGTTGAAAATACCTTGATTGAAAACACCTTGAACTACTTAGTTCAAAATTAAGTAGTTAAATGTCTTAATTTTAAGGTGTATGTTTCGTTTTAAGCTATTTGAATTAGGATTAATATACTATAAGAATATTAAAATTATTAAAAAAATACGCAGTACTTATATGAATAAAAAGAAAGAACCATTTACATGAAAGTGATTTTAAATAAATAAATTATAAATCATCCTTAATCGTAAAATTTCATGTAAATCATAAATGTTTTATTCCCCAAAGATATAATCATATCAACTGAAAACTAAAAACTGTTACAAAGCATCAACTTACTAATAATATGTTTTCTTTTATATTTGTGTAAGCAAATACTGTTTGTTTTTCCAATAAGTAATTAGAAATATCATATCTATATATATAAAAGAAAGTCGTGTTAGTTACACCATTTATAACTCGGGAACGGCTAAACCGATTTGGCTGAAAATTGGTGGGGAGATAGCTTACAATCATAAGACGGACATAGGATATTTTTTTCGATATTCCCACGGGATCGGGACTTACGCGGGTGAAACCGCGGGGCGCAGCTAGTATGTTATAAAGTAACAAAACAATTCATAAACAATGAATCCTGTACTAGGATAAGCCCTGTGTTTCTGGTTACAGAATGGACTATTGACATTTTTATTATTTATTACGCAGAATTGGAATTTTTTGTTTGGATGTTAGAGTATTAATTGAATTAATTACCCATAAATGTGTCAATATATCCCATAATTTAAAAAAAATTAAGAGATTGAGTTTATTTTCAGCCGAAAACAGACAGGTTTCTCAAGTTTCATCGACTGTTCGAAGTCTTAATAATAAATAGATAAAAAAATGAATGATTTGTTCACCTCAAAAAAAAAAACAACTCACAGACATGCTTGTATAAAGACTATTATTTTGACAACCTTCTCGAGATAAATCGAATTGGCCAAATAAGTAAATGCAAACAGCGGCCAGTAAAAGAAAGAAAATAAAAAAGTTGTAAGAAAATCCATATCTGTTTTATTTAAGCGGCCAAATAAATTACATTGCGATTTAATTATAAAAATACGTTGATCTGCACATAAAAGCTCACACCAAGTTCAAAGGCTGCCTGCAGAACAAAGGCTTCTTTTTACTCGAATATTTTCACGGGAATTGAACTAAAGCGTATTAAAACACGGATCGCCGCTAGTTGTATAAATAAATTAAATTTTCAAGTTTCATCAAAACCCTATAGTGCGCAAGGAAAATACCTTGTTGAATAATTGAACATTGTTTAATGGAAAATATTTACAGAAGTTATTTCGAGTAGTACCTACAGCTCTATTGTTATCTTTGAATATAAGAAATACCTAAACGCCACCCTTGTTCGTAAAGAGTCTGTCTATTAACTTAACGGAAAATCGTACTTTTGTGCCGGGTGGAAATCAATCACGGCTAAAAATCGATAAGTTTGTTAATGATCGAATTTGTCATACTATTTAATCGAGTTTCCTATGTATTATTTCTTAAAATAACTTATGCATGCAGACAGATTTTTTATTTCTTTTACTCGGAGAAAAATTTATTTTCCTTATTTGTAACTGTTTGCCCATCCTTTTAGGAATATAAAGAATTTCATCGCGATATTGCGCGATGTCGTTATTCGTTCTGATTTTTACAATTCACATACCTTTGAGCATGTGAATCAAAATTACGTTAGTATAACTGTGACGGAGTTTCCCTTTACTCTGTAATTTCGGTAAGTACCTACATTTGCAGTAAGTAATATCTGTATTCTGTGTATGTTCAACTCTCTTGACGATATGTACAGTTTCACCAACATATTCATCGGAATATATTGGTAAAACTGTACATATCCTGATTTTATGACTGTCTGACGGTCATATTTCAGTTCTATATACTGTGAGCAATTTAAATCGAGATGTTTTTAATATAAATATACATTTTGCTGCCAAATTGGCAAAGTAAAAGCAGAATTAGCCCAATCTATTATCCCCTAGCCTAACACCGCATGAGGTTAGAGCAAGATCTAATTAAATGAAGATCATTAAATCTTTGAATAATAAAGTTGAGAATCAAGTATAATTTTAATGACCTCTACATGCAAGTAACTGCTGATTTTCAGGTGAAGATAACCCAATAATTGTCGAATTTTGGAATCCGGATGTCTGAGAATAATATCAAAATGTACATAAATAACCCATAACTAAATGCTAGCTAATTATCAAAAAGTCTATTAATCCTATAAGTGTTATCCATTTTTTACAGAAGTGTGATAGTAAAAACTTATTAAAACAAAATATGTTAGGCCGACAATTTCTAAAGCAGTTCTATTCCTGTGTAGCTGAAAATTCCATTTTTTCCGTGAAAGAGTTGTGTTTACTCAGCCGAATGAGATGCGAGAAAGCAATATACGATTGACAAATGATCCGTGATCAAATAGGACGTGTTGAACTGGACTATTTCGGAATGATTGTACGTACGTGCGTGTTTAGGAAACGTGTTTAGTTCAATCGGCCATATTCTAACTAAAATTACGTAAAGATACAAAACATGATCGCTCAAAACAAATATCTATCTCGAATCTAAGATTCACCGTTTATTTTACATTAAAATATTTGTTTTTGCTTTGATTTGTTCCATCCAATTGAACGTAAGTACAAATCATAATGATACCATTCAAACATATTTGGAACAAAATCTTCCCAAAGCCAAGTAAACATACATCTAATATTTTATATACATAAAAACAGAAAGAAATATCCAAATATACGGAGGCCCATGTAAACATTCGTCAGTTTCCTATTAAATCAATATATCAATTTTCCTTTATCAATAGGATCGTAATGAAGTTATTTTAGGTAGGTGGTTTTTACCTATTTATTTTTCTTTTTAACCTCAGACGAAAAGAGGGATGTTATAAGTTTGACGTGTGTGTGTCTGTCTGTCTGTGGCATCGTAGCTTTCGAGCGGATGAACCCATTTTGATTTTATTTTTTTAGGTTTCCGTACCTCAAAAGGTAAAAGAGGAACCCTTATCATTCTCTTGTCCGTCTGTCTGTTCTTGTGTCACCACCGGTTTTTTCTTGAACATATCTTAATAGGACATTTTATTTTAGTAATTTGACATCAATGCGTAGTTAAACGAAATATTTGGTACACCTAAAACATAACAACGTAAGTACTCAAATGCATTCTGATGAACACTAACGTTCTTAATTATGTGCCAATTGTTCCCTTTTAGAGATATACTCTAAAAAAATACGTGCGTTCTAAGTTTGTTGGCCTAATGTTTAAGTTATACCATACTTCATTTAAAGTGAAGAAAAAAAGCCATGCTTATTAGCGCACATCTTTAGTGCAATTTTTAACGCCCGTATTTTTCTAAAATGTGTTCAGCTATAATTTGGATAAAAATGATCATCAATAGGCATTAGAGTCGGAAACGAAGGCAACCTTACTTGAAACACTGGCAGGGCGCGGGGCACGTTGCGAAGTTGTTCGTCGAACAGCCACTCCGCGCCGCCCACGTCTTCTCAGCCATGGAAATGTCTGGCAGAGCGCTCTTCGGAAGTTCTGCCCCGTCATGCAGTAGAGGAAAAAGTTGATTCCGAAGTTGGTGTTGAAGAACAGCAGGCATATCTGTTGCAACGCCGCCCATTTGCCGCTGTATTCGTTCTCACTCTGTTGAGAAAAATAATTGATTCCGTTAATACTTGTAGTTAAAGGGCTGATTACACTGGTAGAAATCTAAAAGTGGGCAATTTACTGCAGGAGCTATTCTACTTATCATTCCAAAGAGCCTTATCAGCTCTTCACCAAATTTAATGAGACTATATATGATATATGAAATTAAGTTTAAAAAAAGTCAACAGATTGCGAAAAAAGACAGAAAAAGGAAAAAAAATTACATTGTCGGATTCTAGTTTTAGTTTTTTACTTTTCATTTTCGATTATTATATAGTTAGTTATAAGGTTATTTTAAAATTGGCTACATCAGCGACAGTAGCGGTATTTTAAGTCCTCGAAAAAAACTACAAAATCGTAAAATTTGCATAAAAAATTCGCTTTATACTTTAAAACTTTGCATAAAAAATTCGCTTTAAAAAACCCTGTATATAAAAATAATAAATTATATATACATATATGGACCCTACTACCTATAAAACTCTATAAACATAAATTTATATAATACTATTAGTTGCGCCCAGCAGTTTAACCCGCGTTATTGTATCTAACTCGTTGTTGTACGTTATAAATAAAATAAATAAATAATCTTAAATCTAATCTTCAAAAATGATTTCGATTTCCTACAAACACAGAACACATACTAGTTACCTACTACGAACTACAAACTTTAATGTAGTCCATTTTAGGATTCCGTACCCAAAGGGCAAAAACAGGACCCTATAGACTTCGCCGTCCGTCCGTCTGTCTGTCTGTCACCATGCTGTACCTCATGAACCATTATGTGAAATTTTCACAGATGATGTATTTCTGTTGCCGCTATAATGTGTAAAATTATGTAAAATAGTAAAACAAATTCAATAAAAATATTATTGGAAAATGTGATTTAGCCTGGGCGCAAACGCACGTTTTTCCGCATGTGGTTATCGCATACGTAACGCACGCGGAACGCATTGGGGTTCCCTTCTAAGTAAATTCATACAAAATGCTCTGTCAATGCACACGTGCGTGTTTTTTCCGCGCAGAATCCATTGCGCACGTACGTTTCGATTGCCAGCCCTTGCGTTCGGAGCGAACCGTATGTAAAAAACATAATGACGTCATACGGAACGTACGCAACGCAGCGTTTCCATACATTTTGTACCAGCCGCCGCACACGTACTTAATTTACAAATCGGAATCGCGCCACGACCCCCGTGGCGCTGCTCCTTATAAAAATTGATTTTAAATTAATAAATTGATAAATTCTTAGTAAAATTGACTGTCGCAGATTCTCTAGTATTTTACGGATGTACCCAATAACTGATATTTCATTTTTTGATGATAACAGAAGTGCAATTGTCAATAAATCGTCATCCTCCATTGTCGTGCATTCGCAACGCTGTCCCTAGTCGTACTGGCCAGGTAATATTCCGCAGGATAAACGTACGTATGCGCCAGGCGAGCGGAATTCCGAATTGGAAACGCACGCCATAACCACATGCGGAAAAACGAGCGTTTGCGCCCAGGCTTAGTGTTTATGAATTTGAATTTGAGAAGAAATATAGAACGAAATATAGAATAGTTATTTGTTTAATTGGAAAGCATAATGGCATATTTAAATGCTTTTTTGACTTGACAATGGAAACTGCCCAAACATAAACTTTGTCTCTCTATTTTACACGACAATTTTTAAAACTACTTTCAGTTTGGAACACGCTCATGTCTAAAGGAAAAACTGATAAAAAAACCCTTTGAAAGCTTCCACTTCTGCACCAAGTGAAAATATTACTAGATATATTAGCTATTAAAAATATTATTTGGTTATTAGTGGTGTAGTTCATTGAACCTAATGGTATTTTGTTTTTGTGTCACATAAAAATAAATCCTAACAAAATAATATTATTTTAAACTAGCGACCCGCACCGGCTTCACACGGCTATAATATGCATGTATTATACATATAAACCTTCCTGTTGAATCACTCTATCTACTAAGTTTTTTTTTCATCAAAATCCGTTGCGCATTTTTTAAGATCTAAGCATACATAGGGACAGACGGCAGAAAGTAACTTTGTTTTATACTATGTATCTTGACAAATAGTCATACGAATTACAATTACATAGGTATCTATAATACATATTTTTATTCTTACTTTGATGTCAAAGCTTTACTAAATTTTTGTAGGTAAGTTCCACTTTTTAAATTATAACACTGTCTTTGAAATATAACTCAGAATTCAAAGAATCCCTATTATTTGATATCAAATATTTTACTAATCTGGAATCTTCGCTGTGAGTCGTGAATTAATCTCTACCCAAAAGTTATCAGCTTTCGACAATACATTTCTAAGAAAGTATTAAAATATAAATCGCGTTTATCAAAACGAAATTAATAATAATACCACGAAAGAAGTAATTACCAATTTCCGGCCCAAACAACAAGTGGAACAATAAATGAATTTTTAATTAGAAATATGATACTTAGTTATATGATTAATTTATACGTGCGCCGTCGCGGACAAATAATTTTACATCAAAATATGAAATAAATTTGTAAAAGTACTACTTTTAAGAAAAGCAAGTATAGAGAGACAAGATTTCTTAATCTTTTCTATATATATTGTGTGTACCTATTGAACACGACAAATGAAAAAAAAAACAAGTAGAAAACTTAGTTAAGACAACGGACAGGAAACATTCCCTAAACGAAGAACAAAATTACTTTTTTACCATTTACCTACAAAACAAAACTTCTTAGATAACTATAATAATAAGATATTGTTTCCGTTTCACATTTAGTTAGTCTCTATAAAACATACTGCTTTGTATAAAATAAAATAGTATAAAAAGTTTGGTCTACAAATAACTACATGCACAGTATCGCACAGTATGCACCCCCTTTTTTGTAATGATTGAAATTTTAACAAACAAAATGTAGTCTTTGTTTGTTAAAATTTCAACTATTCCAAAAACGTTTGTATTAAATAAAATATAAATGTATCTTACTGAAACAAGTGTACGTTATTTGTTCGGATCCAACTATTTATGATATTGATAACCATTGAAAATCTTGAGTGTACGGTGACTCTACATTCCATCTCACAAGTTTTACAAGTGCATTATGGACCGTATTCCAGAACAAAACTGAAATCACGTTTTACGTGAGTATAGAAGCCTTATTCTAAAACGCATCTCAAAAACCTACCCAACCGAAACGACTCTCAACTCTCAAGTGCAGATTTCAATTTAATGCATTGGTTCAAGTCTGTTTTCCTTTACGTTTTATTGCGTTTGATAAGTTCATTCTAATTCACGCAGACTCTTTAAAAATATTAGTAAGAGAAAAGCTATTAAAAAAGAATGGACCTTTAAGCGTTTAAGTTTACAAGTCCAGTATTTTTTATGAATAAATATATTACACAAACATAAATTATCTCGTTTAATTGTACTTGTAAACATGTAGATTTATAAGTTTTAATAAACAGGGCACAGTCTAACAACAACATTTTAGATAGATCATCAACATAATCAAATTTAATCTATAGCCAAATCAGATTTTATCACATATTACGATTAATTTAACAATTTAACTTTTTATTATTCGACGGACGACTTAATGCAGAGAGCATGCGACCGATCGCTCCGGAAGCCTATGTTCAGCAATGGAAGTCCTGTGGCATATAGTATGACGATGATTAATTGACAAATGCGTGGCTTTGATCCTAATCAATCTATTTTCGATGCAGTAAACATTACTTAAATCAATAGACTAAACATTGAAGACATAACACATTAAACACGTTGGTTTTAAAAATGTTTCAAATTTTTTTCGTAAATTTTTTAAACCTCTAACGTCAACTATTTTAATAGCTGTGGATGAAATTGCCTTTCGATTACTGAATTGAATTCGCTATCCAGGACTCTTGTTACTCTTTGTTTTATGTTTTTTTATACCAATTAACAAGACGTTTTATTTTACAGTATAATTGTGATAAACGATTCCCTTATGCCGTTTTTCATGCACATAATATAATAGGTACAAACTCTTGTAACTTTATCGAACCTACTACTTTGAACTTAACCTTTCAAATTTGACAAATTAGTTTGACTGACCCTTGACCAGTAACAATATTTCACTTAGATTAGAGTGTTTTATCTTTCAAAAATTAAAATTAAAAAATCTAACGTTGTTGTTAAAGGATTATCATTGATATTATAAAAGCTATTGGCTTACGAGCTCCTAAGTAAGTACAAAACATAGATTAGAATAATTAAGGCTTTTCAATGAATCAACCAATTCTAAATCTGTTAAAGTACTTTTAATTTGAATCTCTAGCTTTCCATACACAAACAACGTATTCAAATAAACTATTGATTCGAAATTTCTATACAGATTAAACAAGTTACTCTATCTATTTTTTTTTATTTATAATTCGGAAAAAAAAATTAGATAACGTTAACGTTTCCTACTTACTACAAAACAAAAAAGATATTCCAAAATATGTTCAAAAACAAAGAAGTTATGCCCGAACAGCCATAAAAAAACCACTTAAACTATGTTAATACAGTCAAATTGAGAACTTCCTCTTTTCAAAGTCGAGTCAACGTCATTTGTTTTTACGAAAACAACCTACATATTTCACCACCCCTATCCTATGGCTTTATAATATCCACTGACACATTCAACTTTGATCCTTGATGATTGATGAATACTTGATGAATATCGGCATTGCTACCCTTGCATTCACTAATAATGTTACACAGCTATTACACAAAATTAAGCCTTTTTTCCCAGCTAATACTTTTGTGTTCGTACAACCAAACAAACATTATTGTAGTACTACAGTTACATAAAACGGGATACTATGTCGATATTAAACACTATTTTCAGTGCCATTTTCACGAGACTAGAGTTTGGATTCTGACAGCTGTCCCTAGGTGTCTGCCCGTTATTCCTTGCGAAAATAGAATGGATGCTTTTTCTCAAATTGGAATATACTTCTTCCCAATGATAGATTTACACTCTAAAATATTAGTCTTTACAATACTAACATTCGATATGAGTCAAGCCAAAACACACAATTTAAAAAAACCCAAGGGAATAGTGACCTTTCGCAAGCCTACACGTATCGTAAACAATTTAACAGATTGCAAGGGTTTAGCTGTTGTGAAAAAAGTTGAATCTGTTTCGGACGCTCTTTCAAGATATTTTATCCAACTTACAAAAATCAGGTTTTTATTTGTAATTTTTTACATATTTTCACGTACATATTACAAATGATTTACTGTTGACTGTACCTATTCTAAAAAAAACTTAAAACTCATCGGTGTATGAGAGCACCGACATTATCATACATACTAATTAGTCTGTGGAATAAACTAGACAAGTTTGAATGAACTGAAGTAGGTACTTTTCAGTTTCGGACCTACACTTGAATGACGGTAAACCGAAGTTAATTAAAGGGATAGCGTGGCCCTGGTCAGTGGTAGGGTTTGAAGCATTTCATTAATTTACTTAGTATGTGAGTTAGTTTGCAGCGTTGTGTAATCCAATAATTCTGCGTGGACGGTGGTCTATGGCGTATCGTATGGAAACTCTGATATCTGATTGTAATTTTCTTTTACGGAAATTTTAGAAGTTAAATTTAAATTTGAACTGAAACAAGATGTTGTGGAATTACTTTACTTGTAGTTTATATTTATCGATATCCGAGCTCGAAGTACATTGATAACCATAATTATCAAGTACTCTCAGAAGCTGTGTCTGTTCTATTTCTCTACAAATCCAATTGAGTCAACAAATTATGAATAATTAATCATAAATAATCCAACTTCTGGCCTACCTCAGGATTATGTTCTTGGAGTAACTAATACCTATAGTCCCAAATAACTGAAAAAAAAACCTTGTAATTTAGGATAATTACCCTAATTGGGCTACCTTTTTGGTAAAAAATGATGTCACATTTTGAAAATTCCTTAAACTCTGGATAAATCAGAGTTGGTATATCCCAATTTTTTATAAAAGCCTTATTTTTCAGTTTATTTAGTTCTTACTTAAATTCTACACTAACTTAAAAAGCCTTAGTTTCCAATTTATTTAATTCTTACCTAAATTGTAAGTACGCTAATTAAAAATAAATTTATTTTAGTTTCTGTATTATGTGGTTTAAGGTATTTGTTTAATGGCCGCCCCAATTCGACTCCTTGAAACTTTGTAATTAGAAAACTTTCGTGGAAAATAAATATATAAATATTTTAATACTGATTTCTATCAATTAAAATACTATTATCGCGGATTTATGACGTCTATTATATTGAACAATTCATATTCTTTTTCGTCATTTAAATATCTTGGTATATGTATGATACAGTCTTAACTATTATTTGTGTATACTGAATATTAAGTTTCGTATTTTGTGTCACAGAAATTAAGCCAAATAAAATGAAATCAAATAAGCAAAAAATATCCTGAGAGCCCCGTTAAGCCACCCTTGTAATTTCAAATTAGATTTATTAACCTATATGTAAAATTTGACTGACTCATCTGTCGTTATTATATGAAACTAATTTTTTATCTGAATAACAAGTAAATGTTAAAAGAATAAGTCATAAATTTTTCTTTTCATACAAAATAATATCACAGTTATTAATTTTAGACTATCTTGCTCTTGTTTATAACAATAACTCTAATGTTTTAGAAATAAATAAGAACAAATGAATTAAATTGAATTTAATATCGTGACTAAACGCTGTGTATAATTGATAAATACAGCGTAGGGAAAGTTTTAAGCCTGATCTTTCAAATGGAGGTCCATAAGGATAATTCGAAGGACAGCAATTAATTTGAGATTAGGAATGCGATGCAAATTCAATGGACAGTTCGAGATGGGTTGGCGAATTTCCTGTATAGTGCCTACTTTATTCGTTAACAATCATTTGTTGTGATACCCAAATCTGCGCCGTGTCACGTTGTTTTAGAACAAGTTAGATTTATAGTAAGGGAAAAATATCTTCTCTTTTTAGGGTTCCGTATTCAAAGGGTAAAAACGGGACCTCTTTACTAAGACTCCTCTGTCTCTCTGTCTTTCACCAGGCTGTATCTCATGAACCGTGATATCTAGTCCCTCTTTTACTGCAGGGCATACGCAACTCTACACCTTTCTAATAGGATGGTCTTCCAGAACCAACAAAATACGTAGGTATATGAAATAAGACGTAAAACTTCCCACAAAATTTTACATTTCGCGTGGGTTTAAGACAGGATAAAAATCAAGGCGAGGACCCTTAAATCTCAATTTACGAGTGGGATCAAATCAGTCTTTTTAGCTTTAACGTTCTATAATGGTGAGTTAACGGTCAAGGTTTTAGAATATGAGTGCCTCAATATCTTTCTAATAAACTTTTTGAACTTTCACAGTTTGTAATTCATAGCATACTAACTTTCAACCGCGACTTCGTCCGAGTGGTGTTTGAAATTTTCTAGCGGATGCCTAGTTTATATTAGCTATCTGAATGTATGCCAAATTTTTGACTAATCATTCAGTTGGTTAAAACTGTGTTGATATATCGACCAATTAAAGACATTTAATTTATATTTATAGATTCTCTTTTTGGAACGAAGTTCCTTATCGCGGGTTGGTGAGAAAAATTGTAACGTTAAGAAAACGCGTCACGAAAAACCATAAAAGAAAGAGAGAATTAAGATCGATAACTAATCTGCCAAAAATAAACCAGAAATAAAAAAAGAACTTAGTTCCAAATGCGAATGACGCGACACGTTCATTTTTTCTTCTTCTCAACTATCTTTTTAACGTCTGATACAATTTCATTGGAATCTTGTGTCTGATACGAACAAATAAACCATACCCAGATATTTTCAAAGGGCGAGTTAATAGTGTGTCCTGCGGTAAATATTGTATCGCTCAAGTGTTTGCCTGTCTATCTATGAATATGTATCTATCTATATTTAGCTTCTATAAGTAAGTATCTTTTCTTCTCTCACATCTCCCATTTTCCCTGTAAACATTGCCCCACTTAACTAATATAAGCTCACTTATCGAATGTTAGTATTAGGTGATAACAACCACTGACAGCGCTACGTAAACGCCGAGTCAACTTGTAATTAAAAACTGATACCGTATCGTGCGTATTCATTGAACAATTATATTTAGCTTACTGTTTAACAGAACGAACAAGATAGAACGCTTCATTGCACATTTTAAACACAGATAAACCAATATCCACTAAATATAAACCTGAAACCGTACGTGCGATAGGCGGCCTTACCGCTAAAAGCGGTGTTTTCACTGCAACCTTAGCTTTATTTGCTGTACTGAATTTACCCCTGTACCTATGTAGATAGAATGTACAATGTATTCTTAGGTAAGTATATTTTATTTGAGGATTCAACATATTTATGAATCCTGAAGATTATTATCGTCAATAAAGTGTAAATTTAACGTGTACCTTTACTTTTTTTGTCATTTGTGTGTGTTAATGTGTATATACAAGGGGAACTTTTTACATGGGTCTTAAGGGCTATATGCAATTTTAATTTTTGTTAAATCGGGCACTGAACTCGTCCCTGTGACCACGTGGTCCGACTGCTCGGTCCGACCGATCGGACGACCTGAACTTTTTTTTTACTTTTGGTTCGATTTAGGAATCGGACTATGAAGTTTATCGTTATTTAAGAACACATTGTCCGACCGATCGGACGACGACGTTTTCAGTATTTTTCGCTAACTCTTATAGTATAGTATGTGGACGATTTTTTATCGGTATCCTTAATTCAATCTTTCTCTTACGGTTTTTCGTTTCACGTTTTCGTAACGCGTTACATTTTTTCTCGGCTAGGTCCCCTCTCCAACCGCGTTAAGGAACTTCGTTCCGATAGCACTAACTGAATTAAGAGAACTTTCTCCTTTTTTGAAATCGGTTAAGTGTCCTTTATTAATTGTGAAATGAATTTGGTAACTCTTAAAAATACAACTTTATGCAAGCGATTTTCTTAAATATATTTTTTATCACAGTTGCTCATAAAGAGGATGTTATTCAACCGCTTTTATGTTCATAATCCAACGTATTACGCACTAGTGTGTAAAAAGTTATCCTAATTGGTATATTACTGCTAATTACATGTTAGAACAGTTACAAACATTCTTAATTTATCTGGGTTGTACTGTTTTGATGTTTAAAAAAGGTAGGTACTAACAAAGAGTTTTACCTACTGCAGCAGAAATGGTTGTCTATAAAGTCGGTTTACGGTTACGAAAAATGATAAAACATTGAGTTTTGTTTTTTCTTTACTTATATATTTTTTTCCGTACCATTATATTCTGTTTTAACCCCTGACGCAAGAACAAATGGAAAAACCTTAAAAAATATTGTATCCTAGACGAGGCTGTATAGGTCAAAAGTCTTTTGCCTGCCCTTTCGGGAGTATAATTAACAAAAATGATTGAATAAAAATGGTAAACTTAACATCACAAATATTTTGTTAACTTTCACTATTTTAAAAAGTCTTCTCTTTTATTTGCAACTGTGATAAAAAACGTCGTACGATACGCGTGTGGATATTGATCGTTGCATCTCGGCTTCTAATACGCTGGCGTTCCGCTCGCGTGTCATAAACCGCCTCTATGCATTGATCAATTTACCAGGTTATTTTGACGATGCTACATTTTGACTGTGTTTTATCATCAGTGGTTGAGAGTATACTTGTTAAAATTCAGCTCATATTTAAAATATGCAAATGTGGGTATTTGTGTAAGTATTTCAACAAGTAGACAAGTATTTCAGTATGTCTTTTTATCCCTCAGACCTTTTTTCTGATAATTATTTCATAACTTGTATGTCAACAAATTCCTTTCTCATACTTGTTGGCGGATTTTTATAATTCTCATGCCTATTTATGGAACATAAAAAAGACGGAAAATCAGAATCGCATTACGAAAATACGTCGAAACAAAGGATATTTTAGACCTGTTTAAACTTATTTTACGAGTTTCGCTTAAATGTTTATTTAAAAATATTCATGCAGTTACGTAATGAGATCCCGAACTGTATGATGTTCTAAGTTTTTCATGTTTATTTAATTGTGTTAACTTTGCCAAACTTTGTTTTTATTTGATGTTTGCTTTCGATTTTTTTTAAACAAGTGTTAACACTTCTATTTGACATTTTCAATATCTGATTTTAAATAAAAAAGTTTATGATTAAGTAAGTAATCATAAACTATTATGGCGAAAAACTAAGAACGGGAGTTGAAACTCGCAAATAGTACAAATAACGCCAGCTAGTTGAACATAGCAGTACAATTGTTACAATCGCTGATCCACCAGCATTTCGCAGCGAAGAGTCACACCTGACAGAACTGTGAAGGTACAAAATATATGGTATAACCTACTTACCATGTCATTGGCATAAGCGACGATACGCATGGTGTAAGCAGGCAGATTAAGCAATACAAAAACTGTGGAAACGATCAGGAGCATCCTTGTAACGCGCTGTTGACTGCGTTGCCAGGCCAGTGCCCTCGGTACTCCGGTGCCGTTCGGGTCGCCGCATTCTTCCTTGATGAGGTGGCTCCTCGCTCGGCCAAGTCGGTACACGCCCGCCATGATCCATGCGTTGAGGACTATTATCACCGAGAGTGGTAGCGTAAACGAGAATACCGTATCGACGAGGTTAAACCGCGCCGCGTGCTCCAACCACTCGTAGTCGATGTTGCAATCATTACGTGATGGCACTGCAAACCGCAGCACTGGCAGATTCACTATGATCGCGCTTACAGCCAACGTTAGTATTATATGCCGCGCGCGTTTTACAGTACATATTGCGTTACGACGCAACGGATACACTACCGCCACGAATCTTTCTACCGTAAAAGCTACCACGAGCCACGAGCTGTGGTTGCTGCATACGTAAGATAAGTACACAAAAATTTGACAAAACACGTTTGTAGTGAACAGACCAGATATCTCTACTGCCTTCATCCACGGGGGCAACAGCTGGCACAAAAATATCGTGTCGGAGAACGCGAGTGCCGATAGATACTGGCTTGTTGACTGAACGCGAAGTTTACTATTGAAGAAAACAATAATAGATAAAAAATTCCCGAAACACCCTAATACGATCAGTACCGGCGTGTAATATACGTTTAGTACATTAGCAACATTATCTGTAAACTCATCGATGAGGGTCCTATTAAGCATTTCAGAAATCGCGGCGTCCGAAGTATATGAATAGTCCGAATTAAAAAAATAACTAATGTTAGCTGGATACGAAGTGCTGTTTTCCGATTGCGGGGAAATGGTATCGATACGCATAGCGGCGGCGGCAGCGGGCGCTCGCCGCGCCGCACTCCTTTGAACTGGCGCTGAGGGCGGCCGACTATCGTTTATATAGTCTCCTGAATGCGGTACCTGCACCGCGTGCGCGGTGCATTCTCCACGCCTCACGCCCCACGCCCACTCACGCAACCGCGGGCATCCGCCCCCTATCCACTATTCAACAAGTTACAAAAATCCTTGATCATTAATTTTTTACTATAATATCGAGTCTTTACCATCATCATTACCGCGGGCATCCGCCCCCTATCCACTATTCAACAAGTTACAAAAATCCTAGATCATTAATTTTTTACTATAGTATCGAGTCTTTACCATCATCGTACCACCTACTTTTACCTACATCGACGTAATGCGTAGACTGTAAGACTACGACGTAAAACCGCTACGCGATAACGTAATAAGAACCTTAATAACTCTTTCGTCGAAATCCTTTCATCTTGTAAGGGAAAGCACCACGTTCGCACGTAAACATTATAAAAAAATCTTCTGTATTTTAAATAAATACTCGAATCCAATTCGCGAAAAATACATTAATACTGTTTTTATGTCTGAAAATACAAAAACATGTACTTATAATTATAATATTGGTTGTCCTAACATACAACCATCGTTCATAAACAAACAAAATTTTCTATAAAAAGTTACCATCGGAGAAGAATATCCAGTAATAGTGATTACCGATTGCCAAAGATTTTCGATATTCAACCGGCCTCTCCTCCATGTTCAACTGTTGATAAATATTTTTATAATTACGTCATTTAAAGACCAACACAAAAACACGATATATGTATAATAGTTTATATAAACTTAAACATTACTTCAATAAACTAAAGTGGTGCAAAGTATTATATTATTATCTTCCGGACAAACTTAGAAACACGAGGTTTACATCAATTTGAAATTTAAGTAATTTTAACGGGTCAATGACAAATCAGACGCAAGCTTGGTCGTCTTATTGGTGCAAGGCCCAATAAGACGACAAGAATCGACTGAAGAACCAATCACATAAAACCTCCTGTAAACCGACCAATGAAAATAATGCTGACGATTCGTAAAAAAAATGATATTAAAGTGGCTTCGTTTCAGTCTTGTATAATACCACCATTGTATTGGTAATATCTAGTACATGCAACGACTTTCGATATCACATTTGGAATAGTGTAAAGGTTGCGTATAAAAACTTTAAGCCCGGCCTAAAACAAAAAACCGGTTGTCAACCCAAGCGACGCGACGTATACCAATTAAACACAAGTTATAATTTGAAAAATAAAAAAAAGTCATTTGCAAAAAAAAAATTATAATACTGAACCGATTTTCATAAAACACGTCTATTCAACTAAAAATAATTTATTTATTCACTTTTAGTGTTAAATGTTAATAGGCACTGCAGCTACCAATTTTCCCTTCGGATCTCGAACTTATACCAGCCAAAAATAAACAGGTACCTTCATATTGTCTTCGCAAAAAGACTTTTGGACTTGTGGTAATTTGTGTGTGAAATAAAGCGTTCTATCTATCTATCTGATGACATTGAAGATATTTTGAAAAATTCTGCTGGAGGGCAGTCTATTATCGATAGAACCAGGAATTGTAGTAAAATACATTTTAGTCTGTATCTTGGCGCATCACGTCGAAACTACTAAAGGGATTCAAATGAAACTCGGTATGAACATAGCCCTTATACTGATGTAACATCATATTAACTGTTTATCAGTTAAATTCAACATGGTTTCAGTGGTGGGGGTGATGAAAGTTAAATATCTTTGGCCGCGCATCACGTCGAAACTACTAAATGGATTGCATTGAAACTCGGTATGAACATAGCCCTTTTACTGATGCAACATTATATTAACGTTTTATCCTGAAATTCAGCATTGTTTCAGTGATACCACTGATACCAATAATGTTCCTTTCGGCTTCAAGCGCATTTAATTCCCAGTGAGCTTACGCTTCGCAAATGACAATCAACAAGGCACTAGGCCAGATATTGCACACCGCGGTCATAAATCTTATGGTAAGATTTATGACCGCGGTGTGCAATATTGGTATCAGTGGTATCACCTCCTGCTTTACCTACGGTCAGCTGTATAATATGTGGCACTGTCGCAGCTAACATGTTCGGGTATTGTTACGACGACGACGGCGTCACCGATAATCTATAATATAAAAATGAATCGCAAAATGTGTTGGTAAGCGCATAACTCAACAACGCCTGGACCAATTTGGCCAATCCTTTTTTTGGTCTGTTTGTTATTATCAGGGGAAGGTTCTTATGAAATAAAAAAATAAGAAAGTTGCGCAGAAAATTATTATGCGGGTGAAACCGCGGGGCGTAGCTAGTGTTGTATACAGAAAAGCTTTGTAGCCATTTTGTAGCTGTCATAATTAACACACACAGAGAGACAGGCGTACTCGTATTAGGTAGGGGTAGGCAAACGGGTACGGTCAAAATTAAACAAAACCACCACGCGAACGAGGTCGCGGGCAACAGCTACTCTATTTATATATCTGGATCAATGTTATTAGAACTTTTCTAGCTAGCAATGTCAAGTTTAAAATCAAAGGAATATGATTAGAAATAAACGGCTTAGCAGTTTTTCTTACTTGTCCACAAACTACAAAGTAATAGATAAAAACTAAGTAAGAGATAAAACAATATATTTATACGCGTCGACTTGAACCTTCTCCGTTTACCGTTTAAAATGCCCTTAATTCTATTCCAGTACATTGTTCCAGTAAAAAATACATCATAAAATATCATGTTAAGAATAATGATAAATTAGTTTCTCCAGAAACAACCAAGAAGATTTTGTTTAACTTTAGTTGAAGTTATTTTAGCTATTTCATAATGAAATATTTAATTAACTTGATCAGTATAATGTTGTTGTTTTCAAGAATTTAGTTAATGAAATTATATTTCTTAATATCTATCTATATATATAAAAGAAAGTCGTGTTAGTTACACCATTTATAACTCGGGAACGGCTAAACCGATTTGGCTGAAAATTGGTGGGGAGGTAGCTTACAATCAGAAGACGGACATAGGATATTTTTTTCGATATTCCCACGGGATCGGGACTTACGCAGGTGAAACCGCGGGGCGCAGCTAGTTTATTATAAAAACAAGCTACTTGTAAAAAGTTAAAGCGTTAAAAGTAATTATTTTTTTTGCTTTGTAGTGGCTCTTCAGAGACGGTTTTATTTAAAAGTTTGATTACATATAGATTCAGCGAGCGAAGCTCTTTTGGTTTGGCACAATTTGCTTTCCTATGTTTTATGTTAGCATGAACGTTTGGGCGTTGGTTTTTACTTGGATTACTCTAGTTGTACGTAAATGTTGGATATCTATGGAAACTATACCATGACGTTTAACTTATTTATGTTATTTTGTTCTCAGGTTCAGAAAAAGGTCGCGGTACTCTGGACGCTCTGCTGTGCACTACATACTGCCGCTCCCAGCTCTACTTGTCGCGGCAGCTATCACAACTTCACCCAGAGCTCACCATGCCTATGTTTTCAGGTAACAATCGAAACTAATTTCATACTGATCCTACTTAAATTATAAATGTGAAAGTTTCTGTATTTTTGTTACCTCTTCATGGAAAAACTACTGGGACGAATTTGACTATTTTGACGTTTCGAGAAATGCTATTTTAACCGATCGCGAGTTTGACGGTTTTTCAGTCACTTGACCATTTGCGATTTTGACCAAACCAAATATTACATAAATACTATTAAGTGATCATTTGTTCGCCTCGATGTTCTTTGTTGATGAGTGTGGATCTAAAAGTACCTACACCACAACATTTTAATTTACTATATCTGTTTTTTGAAAATGTCTTTAAAATATAAAAATTATATACATAAGAACTATTCTATCGTGTTCAGCTACCGATAAAAAAAGGTTTCATCATCAATACTACAGTAAATTACTTTTTAATTCATTCTAATCGGATATTTCATTTAAAATTATGTCGAGTATTATGTTAGAGCTTTCTCAGCAATAATACCGCGTCTTGCGATGTCTTGAATGGCCACAGAATAGATAATAGTTAGTATGGCTCTATACAGGTGTATTGTTCCGTAAGTATTAGAGAATGTGTTAGAGAAATCAAAAAACTGATCAAGTACGAGTGGGACTCGCGCAAGGAGGATTCCGTACATATATATTAGTTAAAAGCAAAAATACAATCGTCGCGGCCCCACCGAACTTGGAATCTTCTGATCCGTAGTCAGACGTGTTATTTTTGTAAGAGCCGCCAAAATTTACGATTGTTGTATGGGAACCTCCTTAACTTTGTTTTTTGAAAATGTCTTTAAAATACTTAAAATTATATACATAAGAGCTATTCTATCGTGTTCAGCTACCGATTTTAAGTCGACCTGCAATTCTTTTTGGATATTTTCAGTGAGATATAACAGTTATAGAGTAGTGATCCCCGATTTCATTCCTTTATTGTGACACAATAATTTGACGTGTCTTCATGCAATATGCGAAAACGCCCGAGAGATTATGAGTCAATTACCTTACTTTTATGTGGTCAAGTTTATTTCGCAAAGACGTGTCTACCTCTGGTTAACATATCACTGGATATTTTACATTTACTTATAGATTTTTATATGTAGGTAGAAATAGATAATTTTACACTGTCATTATTTTAACAAGTGCGAGTCGGACTCGCGGTCGATGGGTTCCGTACCATGTTGTATAAAACCCCGCAAAAAAAAAATCTTTCTGTTTTTAATATTTGTTGTTACTTATAGCGGCAACAGAAATACATAATCTGTGAAAATTTCAACACTCTTGCTATCACAGATTATGAGATACAGCGTGGTGACAGACAGACAGGCAGGCAGACGGACAGTGATGTCTTAGTAATATGGAACCTTTAATGTTTTATACCACTTCGAAACGTATCAAAACTAAAAGGAACAAACTCTCGCTTTTATCTTGTTATTAGAAAGTTAGGTTACTTATAACAAAAACTCTAAATAGGCTGAATTTCAAAATGATATTTATGAGACTTGACACGAATTATAACTTACCAGTAATGTACGCGTATTATCTAAGAAAAACTGAAAAAATAGACATCGGTAAGTCTTATAAATCTCTGTTTATTAACTTGTTTAATGTGTTAAGATTGAACGCAAACAGCGGACTCCAAATCGGCTGATAGAAAAGTAGGTGCTAGTTAGAATATACCACCTACCGCCTAAGTCAAGCGGACTTGTCTGTGTTCCGATACGTAGGCCGGTGCAACAACAAAAGGACGACGGGTCGGAAAAGTTTTTGTTCCACTGCCGTCTTCCTACCTTGACTCGCATCCCTCGATCTTTGATCCCGGTCTTTGAGCACGAGCGCATAGGTATCTTCTAGGAAAGCGTGCTAAATCTTAGACCGCATCGTCAGTTACCATCGTGTGACATAGTAGTCAAACGATAACTAATTTATTATGATTAGTCTAGAACTAATCATAAAAAACGGAAGAATTTGTTTGTTTTTTTGAACGCGTTAATCTAAGGAATTACTGGTTCGAAATGAAAAAATATATTTGTGTTGGATATTCCATTTATCAAGAGAGGCTATAGGCTACTTTTCATTTTGATAGTCCCACGGGTTCGGGACTTACGCGGGTGAAACCGCGTAGCGCAACCAGTATTATTATAATTATTATCCAAAAATATAATTTTTGCTTCGAATGCTACGGACGACTTTAATGTCGTCTACTTTCGCCTTAATTTGTTTGTGGTTTTATGGAAAAGAGATTTATGAAAGCTTCTTGTTTTTTTCTTAAACTTTTCTAAAAAAACTTTGTTATTCAATATTTTTTAAGGAGCACATTGTGTCATTTAGAAAGTCAAGTCGAATTTATAAAAATGTTGCATTACATTACTGAAGTTAATAAAGAACGACTTATATAGAGTGGCTCTAAAATATTTGAATTATTGCTTGTATTTGACCTCATCTCACCTGATAAAATTCTTGGGAAGATGAGGTTGAGGATATTCTAGGTGTTGTGTGTTACCAGTTGAGGATATTCTAGGTGCTGTGTGTGTGTTACTAGTATACAGAGTGGCTCTAAAATACGTTGACAAACAGTTTTATGAATAATTTTATTGTTTAGTTTGATACAGTATTGTGAGTTTTTAATCTTCCCATTTTTAAGACGTTTCAATGTGATTTCATGCAAATTGTATGATTGCAAACTAATAAGAAGATTTGAATCTGAATTCATAGATAGATAGATAAATTATTTATTGCAAACACCATTTTAAATAACATTAATATTAAAAACAAAGTGTTACAAAGGGTGGCCTTATCGTTCAAAGCGATCTCTTCCAGGCAACCATTCATCAGGTGAAATGAGGTCAAATACAAGCCTATATTGCGTAGAAGAAAAAGATGCCACCATTGCGATCAAACTAGGTACGAAGGTTGCTTTAATACAGGTTTATTTTTATCCCGATATTCCTATGGGATCGGGAGTGACGCGGGTGCAAGATGCAGATAGTTGAAAATTAAACACGGCATGTACACAAACTGTTGTTTTTAAAACTTTGTTGACAAAAGTTAATATTTATAAAATATCATGCAACCTACGCCAGAATCAATTTCATATAGTTTTATTTAGCCAGACGGATGCGTAGGTTACGCCAGAATCAATTTTGAAGGTACATAAATGTGGATTTCGAGTATCGAATCAGGTCATCTAATCCGAAAAATTTACCCCAACCAAACCTTAGTTACATATGACTACTCATGACTGACGAAAGAACAATTCAACGTCACAACCCTTTATCAGCACCAACAACCTGTGTAATGACATACTTGATCTTGATACAAATATAACATACTAGCTGCGTCCCGCGGTTTTCACCCGTGTAAGTCCTGATCCCGTGGGAATATCGGGATAAAAAGTACCCTATGTGTTAATTTAGGTCTCCAGCTACCTATATACCAAGTTTCATCGGAATAGATCTAGTAGTTTTTGCGTGAAGGAGTAACAAACACACACACACACATACACAAACTTTCACATTTATAATATTAGTAGGATTTGGAGAAACATAGCATTAAATAAAAGCTTTAAAAAAACCGGTCAAGTGCGAGTCGTACTCACGCGTCGAGGATTCCGTACATTAGTTTCAATTATATTTTTCTACCCTTGCCGTGGTATGGTAAGTACCAATTTAACCCCTACTTCGTTTGAGCGCCCATAACAATGTAAGGGTCAAGTTAAATTGGTTTAATTATGTATGTATGGGGACACCCTTTAATTATCAACTTTTATTCATTTTTAGAATTTTTCCTTAATTTGTGCTGTAACCTTGCTTTTTGCCAAATTTCGTGATGCTAGGTCAACGGGAACTACCATATAGGTTTTCGACCCAAAACCTATAGGGTACTTCCGGTTGACCTGGAATTATCAATTTTGGTTAAAAGCAAGGTCTTTATAGCACAAGTAAAGGGAACAATCTGAAATATAAAAAAGTTAAATATTAAGGTTAATTTTGGTGGGTACAAGTTTGCACAAAAATGAAAATTTGCCCATATCTTTTTATCGTGTTAACCCAAAATCATGATTTTTGTACACATAATAGGGACTATAGACCTCAGTATCTGGTATGAATTTCAACTTGCCGCCTGTTACTGAGAAAATCGGTGGTGACACACGGACAGACAGACAAGAAAGTGATCTTATAAGGGTTCCATTTGTTACCTTTTGAGGTACGGAACCCAAAAAAGGCTAAATCGTTAAAACAATGTCTAAAACCACAATAGTACATTACGATATAAGTGTGGTAAATTGATCTTTGCATAGAGGCGGTTTATGACGCGCGAGCGGCAGCGAGCGTGTTAATGAAGCCAAGATGCAAATATCAATTCCACACGTATATCGTACGACGTTTTTTATCACAGTTGCGAATAAAAGAAAAGACTTGAAAAGAAAACAAAATAATAATTAACAAAATATTTGTGTTAACTCTATGTTTACATTTTTTTAAGGCAATATTTTTTTGTTAATTATGCTCCGGAAAGGCCAGGCTAAAGACTTTCAACCGTGTGACATACATTATTTTTTAGGGATTTTTCTATTTGTTTTTGCGTCGGGGGTTAAGAACAAAATACAATGGTACGGAAAAACAATATCTAATATATAAAAATAAGTCGGGTTTTCCTCCCTGACGCTATAACTCCAGAACGCACGAACCGATTTCCACGGTTTTGCATTCGTTGGAAAGGTCTCGGGCTCCGTGAGGTTTATAGCAAAGAAAATTCAGGAAAATCTGGTGGCGAAACGGAGTTCGCCGGGTTTGCTAGTCTAATATATAAAAATAAGTCGGGTTTTCCTCCCTGACGCTATAACTCCAGAACGCACGAACCGATTTCCACGGTTTTGCTTTCGTTGGAAAGGTCTCGGGCTCCGTGAGGTTTATAGCAAAGAAAATTCAAGAAAATCTGGTGGCGAAACGGAGTTCGCCGGGTTTGCTAGTATTTAATAAAAGAAAAAACAAAAAATAAACAACTCAATTTTTAATCGTTTTCTAATTATCACGTAAAATTTTCGTTCGTAAACCGACTTTAGAGACAACCATTTTTGCTAGTTATAAACTCTTTGGTACCTACCTTTTCGGGATAACTTTACAGCACTAGTTAACAAATATAAAACGCACGCGTGCATAATATGATGGATTATGAGCCTAAAAGCCGTTGAATAAGATCCACTTTATGAGCAACTGTGATAAAAAAATATATTAAAATACTTGTGTTTAGGAGTTTATACATAAAAATATGTGACTGGCTAAAAGAACAATATCTTGAACCCGAACTACTTAACAGATGCCCGTCAAAGGTGGCGTGGAAACCAAATCTATACTATCTATACTATTACTACATATAATATAATTATTATTAATAATATTTTTAAGAGGTAACGTTGGTAACAAGTTTGTAAGTATGTATGTTGGGGGTAATCTCCGAAACCACTGAACCGATTTAAAAACAAAAACACCAATAGAAAGGTAAATGATTAGGGAATAACATAGAATATAATTTATTTACAAAAAATTTAGGGTTCGTAAGATTATTGCAATATTGTAACCCAAGGTAGAAAACCCACGACAGTTTTTAGCGTGCGCTGTGAAAACTATTGATGATAAAACAAAATTATGTATTACAAGTTTGTAGGCCTTATTATTGTCTACAAAACAGTGTACGAGACAATATATCTTTTTATTAAAGTTTAGTCACAATAACAGGGATTTTCTTATTAAAATTCAATTACAATACAGGTAAGAACTAAGGTTGGTTGCATTAGCATCATGGTATTAACTCTTATCTGAAAAATATGTTTCAACATCAATACTACAATAAATTACTTTTTAATTCATTCGAATCGGATATTTCGTTTAAAAATTATGACGTGTATTATGTTCGAGCTTTCTCAGCAATAATACCGCCTCTTGCGATGTCTTGAATGGCCACAGAATAGATAATAGTTAGTATGGCTCTATACAGGTGTATTGTTCCGTAAGTATTAGAGAAATCAAAAATCTGGTCAAGTACGAGTGGGACTCGCGCAAGGAGGATTCTGTAAATATGTATTAGTTAAAAAAAATGATCAAGCAAAAATACAATCGTCGCGGCCCCGCCAGGATTCGAACTTGGAATCTTCTGATCCGTAGTCAGATGCGTTATTTTTGTAAGAGCCGCCAAAAATTACGATTGTTGTATAGGAGCCCCCTTAATTGTTTTATTCTGTTTTTTTAGTATTTGTTGTAATTTAGCGGCAACAGAAATACATCATTTGTGAAAATTTCAACTGTCTTACTACTTATCACGGTTCATGAGATACAGCCTGGTGACACACAGACGGACAGACGGACAGCTGAGTCTTAGCAATAGGGTCCCGTTTTACCCTTTGGGTACGAAACCCACAGCAAGCAAGCAGCAATATAGCACGCTTGCTGTATGGGAGCCCCCTTATAGTTTATATGGCAAAATAATGTTTGCTGAGACAGCTTGTACATTTATACAGCGAGAACAACTCGAATCAATGCCATTCAGGGCGTCTGGAACATGCATTGTATGCATGACATTGTTCTTACGGTGAAGGAATAATACCATTATGAAGCCCGCGGCTTAGTTGGCTAAGCCGCGGGCTTCATAATGGTGTTAGTAATAAACTTAAACTGAAGTTTATTTATTTGCGTAAAAGTGTAAGAACTTACAAAATATACAGTCTCCCAACTTTAGTCAAATGTATTGACATGCAAATACAAGATAATAATATTACCGGCACACTTTTATATAAAACACTATGAATTTTTTGTTACACTTATTGAACTGGAAAATGCCAAGATTATAAAAATACGCGTCAAAAATAAAATAGAGGTATAAAGTATCCAAACGTATTGACGGGTTTTTTTCTCTGGACACGGTCGACTAAGCTGAGGCGGTCGGTGGTATATAAGCTGGACAGCGCAATGAATAGTATAGATTAAAGTTGCTAGAGCTGCATAAATCATATCAGTTAGATGTTAGAGCCAATATGTCGACTACTCATTCATTTATTTCTCTTAGATTTTATTTTTTATAAAAATAAACTAAATACATCACTATAAAAACTTATAAAACAATGTATGTATGTATGTATGCATACGTGCTTTTTTCCGCAACTAGACTCTTTTTAATTGGGTCCTTTTTGCGTGAGGATGGAGTAGGCTTGCCCAGCACCTACTACCCTCTCAGCTTAGTCGATTGTGTCCAGAGGAGAGACCAAGTCAATACTTCTGAAGCCAACCAAGCCACGTGTTTCATCACGATGTTTTCCTTCACCGTAAGAGCAATGTCAATTAGCGCACATCAATTTTTCTTAAGAAAAATACATTGGTGCACGGCCGAGTGGGATTCGAACCCACGACCTTCAGAATGAAAGTCGGGGTATCTACCACTAAGCCAACACCACTATATAAAACAATTCTATCTAAGCACTAATACCTACTACCTAATTTAATTAACCAGTTTTAAACATTGTTAATATTGATATTCTGTTTTATGCGCCATACTCATATTTGCCAAAAAATAGACAATACAAATGATGCATCTACTTTTTTACAAATTAAATATCTTAGCCTAAAGGCATTTGTTAACAGACATTGTAATTTGAGCGTCGAGCGTTCGCAGGTTCTAAACTGTCAGCTAATAGCAGGGGAGAATGAGGAAATACAGTCTCCCCTTCTGCATCACATTGTGTGCAGACATATGAGCGCTTTCAAGTTTGCCTGTCAAAGAGTCTGTGTGATGGGCGACTGCCTGAAGGGGAGTTCATAACACAATCATATTTAACTGCGGGCGGTTTGTGGTACGACTACCAGCAACCAAAACGAACCCCCGATTCTGAATTATTATTAGATAAAATTAAATAGATAAATATATCCACAAAAAAACATTAAAAACTTGAGAGTTGTCAAGGGACACCCCGAATGCATTCCTTTCGATTAAATAGTGAAGGAATTTTTATAATTTTATTTTTTTATAATAATATTTTTTTCTCATGCATTTTTTTTTAAATTTAGATTTTTATAAAAATAAACTGAATACAAAATATATACATTACTATAAAAACTTAAATAATTTTATCTAAGCGTAATGTAATTTACTAGTTTAAAAATAATGTATAAATTTTGTATCTAAAACAGTAAATCATTATAAAAACCTAAACCTAGAATACCGAATAAACTTAATATTTTTGAATAATATTTTTTTTATTATTAACAATTATAATGTAATATAAACTTAATCAGAAGGCTCAATTTTAGTAATTGCTTTCTTTGAGACAGAAAGAGGCAGATAGAGAAACACGCGCACGCCCCACGGCTTACAACTATAGCAAAAAGTGTCGTTACAACTTTTGGTCTTAATTTTTTCCGTCTAGCCCCCTTTCGCAACGCGCGATAAGGAACTTCGTTCCATAAAATAACAAAAAACTAAAACCCTGTTACTCCCATAGTTCCTATAAATCGCAATTTTATTCCGTTAAATATAAATATAACAAGGGATGGGACGAAGTTCCTTTCGATTAATTAGTAAAAGAATTGTAATAAAATCAAAAAGTGTCGTTACAACTTTTGGTCTTAATTTTTTCCGTCTAGCCCCCTTTCGCAACGCGCGTTAAGGAACTTCGTACCAATATACTTCGGAGATATTGCTGATTTGATCACATAATTGTCATTTAATTGGCTGTTATTTCAATATTTTTAGCAAGTATATTTAAGTGAGTTAAGTGAGTCTATACTCATACATAAACAAGCTAGCTACGAGTATTCATACTTTCATAAATGCGAACATTAAATAATGAAAAGTTTTCATGCCTTTGATCTTTGAATTTAAATTGTATAAGTATTTTAATAAAATTCTGAATCATGTTCATTATGTGATTTGCCTAAAATAAAAAATTGATTTATTTTTACTAAAACTTTTAATGATATTTAGTATATGCAGAAATAGATGGGCCTATGAAGAAAGACTTAGGCTACTTTTTACTTTGAAATCGTTGAAAACACTCCAATATTTTGAAGTGTTATTTCATACCATGTTACAAGAGTAAGACTCTTGTTGAAGATCGGAAATGAACCCGGCTGGCTGTCTATCCGATGCAACGTAATACCTGTACTAGTATGTACAGTCGGCTGCATAATTGCAGCCCTCGGTAGAGTTCGAATATAACTATTATAGTAATGTTTGCATTCTAATAATTTTTGTTTGATTAATTGATGAGTTAGAAGACTTTAAACTTCACCTAAAGCAGGTGCCTAGAATCTTGCTCGTGTTGAAAACATTCTTATAACAGTCGTTTTGGCGCTCTACGGTGGGTGTGCAATTATGCAGCCTACCGTACCTATCAAAAGAAAGGTGTTGAAGAGACGGAGTTTCTGATTTCCGTTCACGTCATGTTACGAGAACGTATTAAGTTAAAGATATGTTTTCATTGCGGTTTTGTTTGATTTTTTTCTCATATACTTGGTAAGGTACAGGTAGTGTTGCCAACCATATATTCATTCACCTATCTTATAATATAAAAATGAATCGCAAAATGTGTTGGTAAGCGCATAACTAAACAACGCCTGGACCAATTTGGCCAATTCTTTTTTTGTTGTCTTTGATATTGTCAAGAAAAGGTTTTTATGAAAGAAAATATTAAGAAAGTTGCCATGACCATGTTTTTGAAATTATATCTCTAGCTATGTAATACTATAATATATAAGTGAATGAATATATGGTAAACGTTTGTAGAGAGAGAGCGACAGTACCCTTTTACCTTAAATTCCGTGAACAAAATATGGAAATACAAAATAATAAATAAGAAAATTACGTATTAGGCTTTGAGGTAAGTAGTTACTATATTTGATAAAAAAAATGTTCAGGAATACCTCATTAAAAGGTAAATATTTTATTTATTAATAACTACCCGCGGTTTTACCCGTGTAAATCTCGATCCCGCGGGACTTCAGTTTAGTTAGTTTCATATCAATCGGTCCAGCCGGTCTCCAGTTATAAATGAAAACACGACTTTGTTTTATATCTATACCAATACTATAAAGCTAAAAAGTTTGTTTGTTTGAACGCGCTAATCTCAGGAACTTCTGGTACGAATCGAACAATTATTTCTGTGTTGGATAGCATTTTCCATTTTCGAATTCCATTTTTCGAGGAAGGCTATAGGCTACTTTTATTTTGATATTTCCACGGGATCGAGTTTTACGCGGGTGAAACAGCCCAGCTAGTATTGAATAAGATATATTTTAAAAAGATTTTTTGTAAGTCCATACTTATGTGTTTTTGAAATATTAGATGCAAGTAATTATAATTTATGTAAACCTCATTTTAAGATAAGGTTGCCTATTGGTTTGTTTCAGTACTTTCAGTCGGCTGCATAATTGCAGCCCCCAGTAGATTTCTAAAATTACTATTATTGGCATGTTTTCATTCTAATAATTTTTGTTTGATAAATTAATGAGTTAGAAAAACGTCAACTAAATCAGGTGTCTAAAATCTTGCTAGTGTTGAAAACATTCTTATAACAGCCATTTTGGAGCTCTACGATGGGTCTGCAATTATGCAGCCGACCGTACATACACTCAGTCAAGCAATGTTGCTAGATGTTAGTCTAATTAATATCTAGTATAACGCAGTTATGGATGCGATCAAATTCACGAAAGCGGTCAAGCAGAATCCTATCCCTAATTGCCGTAACGTAAGCCATAACTAATTGTAGTACATATAACAAACATCTGCACAAATATATATCTATATTATAAAGCGGTAACGTTGGTAACAAGTTTATATGTATATATGTTGGAGGTAATCTCCGAAACCACTGAACCGATTTTAAAAGTTCTCAAATAAAATTCTGTTCGTATTTCCAGAAGTCGTAGAACGAAAGTTGTTTGTTACGGTGCACAAAGATAGCCCTCAACGGCTTGCTAATATAATTACCAATAACCCTGTATGTGTGGGAGATTACTTTCTCTTATGGTTTTTCGTTTTCTCGGCAAGGTCTAACTAATATCCTTTGAAATTTAGCTTATACATACATACCTACAAAACCACATTAGCTCTTTTCTCGACTTAATAATGTGCAGGTAATGTAGGTTAGCATGTATTTTATTTTTTAATTTTTAAAATACTTAAAAGTTATATGTTTTTTTGAATTAATAAAACATGTCTGCCTAGAATATAAACCATTCAAATGATTGACATGAATAACATATCATGTTGATGCAATTAAAGGGATGAAAAACAGGTAACGGTCGGCTGAAAGCTTGCCGTCGCATTTAAAGCCAAACAAATTAATAACTGACCATTAATACTGTGTTAATACTATAGATAGATAGATGGAAGGGATCGTGGTCTACCTGCGTCCTCCGCGTTCATTCATGCGGATTAAGCAAAGCTTAACAAATTCATTACTTTAATGGATGACCAATTAGAAATATTACAAAAGAGCGCTCTCAAGTCTCTCCGTGCATTAGAAGGGCTAATTGAATAAGACTTGACATGGGCGACTTGTAAACTCTTAGCAAAACGCGAGCCACACGAGTAGAAGAAAAGAAGAAGAACTATGATCGATAACAAGTTTGTTATTCATTTCATAAAAAACAGGTTAAAACTTATTAGTTATTTTAATAAATTCCCGTGACCATGACCCAACTGAGTACTTCTTAAACTCAGTTTCAACGCAATAGACACACTTTGTATTCATATTCATAAAAACGAGGAGTGCTTCCTGTTTGCCCACACAGTCTTTGCCCCACTGTGGGGCAAACAGAAAGCACTCGATCCAACCCGACCGAAACGTCGGGTAAATATATTAAAATAGCTATTAGTTTTAACGCGATCATGACTCGTTTTTATAAATATACAATGTGTGTCTATCGCGTAAAAATTGAGTTTAAGAAGTATTCAAGTTTGTTGTCTACTTTTGCCTTCAATCTTATCTGATAGCCTAGTTAATGTTTAAACTAAGTGTTAGCGCGTTCGTTATCAAGCTATTATCTATAGCGTAACAAAATCGACAGACGATAAAAGCTTATTCTGAGGTCATGTAGCCGGAACTAAATCGGATGGTTTACTTTATTTATACTAATATTAATAACAGTCAATTCAATAGTGTACCATGTACTTAAGTGGTATTATGTGACCATACTTAACAAAATTGTAAATATGTGCTAATATTATTATATTTTTATTTAGGTAATAAAACATAAATAATTACATACTTATGAAATACTGAAATAATCAGTTGTCACACTGATACACAATACAAACATAATTTAGAATTGAAAAAATCTCAAAGGCCCAAGCAAGCTGGCAGCGTTCACTCTTTGGATCGTCTTCATTTAATTTATATTCATTATGTTTCGGTAGTTATTAAAATATAAAATATTAATTTATGGATTCCAAATGTACCTAAATACCTAACTGATCATTTGAGATTAGTTTAATAATGTAGAGTATTCTCGGTCTACAAATGCACACGCCTCAATTAAGACTCAAAGTGGCTACTCACACGTAATGGCTAGTTAAGATAAGTACCTACTCAAATCAGCTAAGTACTCAAAATGGCTAAATCATCGTATGCGGTGTATTAGGGGCTGAAGACGTTGAGACATTGATTTAAACGATAAGTAATGCTCGGAAACAAGCTTAGTTTAGACCCAGATGTAATATTCTAGCTGGCTTTTTCCTAATAGTTAGGTTCATAACTTAATAATTTATAATTTAGAGGATTAGATACCCCATACTAATCAAAGCAAAAATCTTCTTATTTTGATCCGATTACGGTGTTTCTTTTTTTTGTAAATACTTCATTATATACTAGGCTTGTTACTTTTTTGTAATATTTTTAAACCATTAAAAAATTAGAAATTAAATTGTTTTTTTTTATCAGTAACATAACATTTTATTGCACTTGAAGGAGGAAAAACAAATAAGCCCCACAACGAAAATTTAATTTAAAAATGTCAAATCAATTACTTGTTTGTTAGTCAACCCTCAAAGCCTAATCAAAATTTCAATAGTCGTAAAACATTTTCTATAAATTTCGTGGAAATCGAAATGTATAGAAATATATTCCGACCAATGACGATGGCGGCCCGGACGTTCGATATTTTCCATGAATTAATTGTCGCTCACTGTCAGGCTGCATAGAAATGAGCGAAAAACGTGATGATGCACAATTAGCTCATTTAAAATAATATTTACAGGCATAGATACACCATAACACAGCTTCTTGATTTTAGGTCTATGTTTGTATTCACGTTAATCAATACAATCTTGTTTTAGAGTTCCGTACCCAAAGAGTAAAAACGGGACCCTATTACTAAGACTTCAATGTCTGTCTGTCGCCAGGCTGTGTCTCATGAACCGTGATAGGTAGAGAGTTGAAATTTTCACAGATTGTGTATTTCTGTTGCCGAAACACAAAAAAAAATGAAATGGGTCTCCCATACAACATAGTATGAAACCCTTTGTGCACGAGTCCGATTCGCCCTCGATATTTCGATGTTATTACAAACACCATTTTCAACGAGAATGGTGATAAATTCTATACGCGTATATTATTTACTAGCAGCGCTCCGCAGTTTCACCCCCGTAACTCCTGATCCCGTGGGAATATCGGGATAAAAAGTAGCCTATAGCCTTCCTCGATAAATGGACTATCCAACACAAAAAGATTTTTTCAATTCGAACCAGTAGTTCGTGAGATTAGCGCGTTCAAACAAACAAACTCTTCAGCTTTATAATATTAGTATAGATAAAAAATCTATTAAAACCCAGAATTTCATGTTTTAAAAATGGATATTACTCGTTAAAATACTTTTTCAGAGTTATTTTCTTGATTTTTTTCTATCAAATTAAAATACTTGTATTATGCCAGAGTGTATGATTTGTATACAATAATGCGAAAAGGACTGCTACTCTGCGTGGTAGATCCAACAGCATCCTAAGTGTAGTGACCCATTTGGGGCAGCACATGGCTTCTTAAATATTCTTAGGTTTAGTGTATGTTTCTTTCTTCATTGTATAATGTTACCTATTTCTCTTGTGTGTGTTTAATTTTAAAGTTGTCGTGTGCCTGCACCGAATAAATGTTTTTCTTTCTTTCTTTCTAGTAGTTAATAAATATAAACCTTTTGTATATCACTGACGTGTTATTTCTCCTCTAAGTATGTATATTTCCATGATTAATTTTCTATAATAATTGCTAATCACATAAATGAGTTTAATTTAATAATGATGTTATGGACACTGTATTTCGGTAGTTTATTCTTTTAAGAAAGAAAGATAATACAAAAATATGTGCTTAGAAGAAAATAAAAAAAAATGACCAAAGGACATTGAAAAATAAAGAATATAAATATATTCTATTTGGTTCATTGAAGTACATAAAAGCGTTAAGATCCTGTAGCTTTCTTCGTTATAATTGTTTTATTCGTTTAACAGAGATAACAGCGAGGTTCCAGACCGCACGGACTGAAGTACGCCAGCTTCTTCTCCAGTACTTGTTGCCGTGGCTGGTGAACATCGAGCTGGTGGACCCTAACGTACCACCGGCAAACCCACTATCTTATATACAGGTATGTTAAAATCAAGCTTAGTTTACTTGCACCTCAAAATATAATTCCGATTAAAATACCTTAATGATTACCGACTATCAAATTTTGAAACTAATTGATTAAAATTAACCTCGTGGTTATTAAAATTTAATTTTAGAGTACCCGCTTAGTTAATTTATTTAAGCCCAATATAATCTAAGTTCAAACCGGTTTCACCGAATACCGTAAAACTGGTTTTCGGCATATTTTTAATTATTTAATGAATCCGGTTTTTTATTATAATCCGCTCGAAATGGCATCCAGAGAAGCCACTGCTTTTAGACATGGATTTCTACTGGCCAATTCAGAGGCCAGGTTGTATTTTAAAAGCATTTATTTAACTTGCAATGTATGTTTGTATGTTTGTTCGGTTGGAATCTTGCAAATAATTTTGATCCACTTTCCGGTTCCGGATTGAGTTGAAATTTTCCATTTCAGATTTACTTTTCGTTATTTTCCTCAACCGATATTGATTTTACGAATCATATTTTTTTTTTCATTATTAATCGACTAAGATATTGTTTTATACCCACATTATTACATTATAAGCCGTAAAGAAAAAAAACGAAAAAAAATTACATTTAAGTTTGATCGCCTTTATTTGTCACATTCTCGCGGAAAAATGGTTGGTGCATTTGAAATGTGAAGCTTTTACAATATATTTTTAAGAGAACCCGGGTGAATTTTAATAAAATCTTAAAATGCATATTAAAAACTAAGCTTTAACGTAAAGCAACTACATCTGTACCGTATACATTTTAAATTACAATCAACAATTCGATAAATTGTCCCTAAATTGTATAAATAAAATAACATGATAGTTGCAATGGTCTGACCAAATTACTATATAATTAAAAAAAGATGTTGGAAAAGTACGTCAAAAGAATAGAAATAATACCGGTGAATCAAATTTACGCGCAGCGCGTGCCGACGCAGTTATCAAGTAAATCTTTTCTACAATTGTTTTCATTGTTATTGATTTTTTTTTTAGTTTTAGGTAGTTATTTTTGAGAGATAGGTTAATATTGAAAAATTGAAAAATGCAAGATGTAGATAGCCTTTCACATGAATATTAACATATAAATTAAACAAAGGCCAACAAATCTCATCTCATTTTTTATTTCGAAAACCGAAAAACCAGTTTTGAAATTCGGGCGGTTTTGCATTCTCTACATCCAAGCCCTAATGTTCACTTGCACAACATAAAGTAATTACTAAAGAAATTAACCATGAACTGTCAAAGTGTGTCTAAACGAAACAAAAAATATATGCGATTATTTCCGTTAAAATCAAATTAGTTAACTAACATCATGAGTTCAAATCGCGATAACTTTAAAAAATACTAAAGTTAAAAATAAGCTACAGACAGCTTATTTTTAGTTTACTTAAGTTTTTAAACTTTTTAAGCGCACATGATTTATATTCATAGTAATTATTTTTCCGGGTCCTTATTTTGGATTGTTGCTAGACGCTAAGATAATCAGCAATAACGTAGTACTCACTAGATGAAGTCTTCACTGCCTGGAGTATGCACTAGCGGCCCTGCACTGACACTGAAGTTAAGTTAAAGAAATAAAAAATAAATAAGAAGAATATTCAAAAGTTCTTTCGGTTCACATTTTCCACACTACCGACGTGTGTAAAATGCAGAATGCATCGCGACCCGAACGCACGTCTTTGCAGAGAGCATAGACGCGACTGGCTACTGTCGGCTCCCGAATGCTAAATGTAACCCGACACTCGGCTGCTGAACGTACCATACTGCACACAGCATTACCATACAGCAGCACACAAACAAATATTGAAATTAATTTCGTTGCAATTTATTTCTGAAAATTGTTAGGTGAAACCTGGATTATATCTTAGTTTACATCACAATAGGTACATCGGAGATTGAACTTAGCACAATAGGCTTTAGTTATGCTACTTGCCTATATGTAATATATGTTATCTACTTAGTTTATCGCACATTGAATTCTGAGAATTGATATTACAATAGTACTTTGATTATAAATTGAACACAACCTTTGATTAAATAATATTAACCTTGTGGTTATTGAAATATAGAATTTAATTTTAGATAATCCGTAAATTGTATTTAGCTAATTATCTTTAACTAAAATCCAAAAGCAAACCGATTCCAATCGTCTTTTTGCTATAGTTTCGATCGTCTTTTGTTTTAGTTTCGATAGTCTTTTGCTCTCGGTTCGACAAGCTTTATCAAGTGGAGTTGGAAAAGTGGAACGACCCAAAAAACACTGATCGTGGTAAAAAAAAATGTAATTAACAACTTATATAAAAAACTAGTCCCGAACCCGTGGGAATATCGGGATAAAAGTAGCCTATATGTTAATCCAGGTCTCTAGCTATCTACATACCGCGTTTCATTGCAATCGGCTTACTAGTTTAGTTTTTCGTGGAGTAACAAACACACACACGTGGAATAAGATTATTAGTAAAATTGGATTCGAGGAATTAAATTTGAATATCTCTACAATAGAATTATACCTCTCCCGATCGCATTCAATACAAAATATGAAACTAAATAATATTGTATGGCACCGCCAAAACAAAAGGCCCGTCCGTCACCGCAATGCTGGGGCGCAGGGCTTTGTTTTACAAATCCCTGCGCTGATTCCCATATAATATTCCCAAAAAAAATGAATAGGTACGCGAATTATTTTACACGGTTCAATAATAATGTATGCACCAAATTTAAAATATAAATTCAAATATCGAACCTTGTAATCCCCATTCCACTTATGACAACGTCGCTCGTCGGAAAAGCGACACAAACCGGAAATATATCGCATTTGATGTTGCATTCTACACACTCGTAGCACATGCTACGTTCGTAGCGGTATTAGCTACAGATTACTTGAGTTTGTGCTACGGAATACGTTGGCATGGCGCTGTCCTGTAATTTTAGCCGCGTAAAATGGTAATATAAATAGTGTGGTATTTCAAAATTCAAAGTATCTTTACACCGAGATTTATTTGATACGATTCAGTGTGATCGAATTATTCTGTTTTTTGACGTGATAACGTCTAATAAATTTATGGAACACCTGCATTCACACAAAAGTGTCATGTTATCGTAACATGACGTGTCCCGTTCCCGATGTGTGACATCGTGCGTCCCGTTCATGAGAGTATTTAATAATAATATATCTCATCTGGGCTTGTGTTATGGTGACGAGTGACGAAAAAAAGATTGATATTAAAGGAAAAAAAGAAACAAAGAGAAGAAGGAAACAAAACAAGGAAAAAATGTACCCACATATAAAAGAATAACAAAATTTCAATTTTAGATCGTTTTCTTATGACGTTATCCCATTTTTTTTCCTTTGTTTTTTTCCTTTGGTTTAAATTAGCAATTGAGCTACAATTAAACCTACACACGTTTGATTTTATGCTTTGGAACTGCTGTTTTAAAGCCTAAATAATAATAAGCTTAAAAATAAATAAGGTTTTAGTATTTGGAAAATTGTGTTTTTCACTAACAGACTATAAAACCGGCCAAGTGCGAGCGGACTCGCGCACGAACAGTTCCGTACTTTTGTATTCCTGTGTTTAGTATTTGTTGCTATAGCGACGACATATATACATCATCTGTAAAAATTTCAACTCACTAGCCATCACGGCTCATGAGATACAGCCTAGTGACAGACAGACCCAATACTAAACACTAGAAACGTTATACTAATTCGATTTAAGTCGCCCATTTCTATAATAAACCATTTTTATTAGGCTCATTGCTCAACAAATCTTTCACAAAATATCCCTAACAATTTTCCTTTCCAAAAATGTATCTTTTTGGACTTTCTGAGTTTTTCAGTATTTATATTTAAACTAGCAGCGTAAGTCCCGATACCGTGGGAATATCAAAATGAAAAGTAGCCTATAGCCTTCCACGATAAATGGACTCTCCAACACAAACAAAATTAAGCTATTGCATAGCTTTTATCGCGGGCTTTGAGCGCGGCGATCGAATCAAGAACTTCCGTAACGAAAATAAAACCTAACACTCCACTCCGCCTACCATGTAGCTCGGCCGAACGTTTTTTATTGCACTTAAATTAATATCAAAGAAAAAAAATACTGCATAAATAAAAAGTAAATAAATAATTATAATGACTTTAAAAACAATTATCCAACTGTCGTAGTGTCAACCTTTATTTAAATAGTATTTAATTTTAGATCTATATATATAAAAGGGAAAATCACTGACTCACTCACTCATCACAAAATCTCAGAAACTACAAGTGCTAGGAGTCTCAAATTTTGCATGGGGGTTTCTTTTATGACGTAGGTGCTCACTAAGACGGGATTTTACGAAATTCAACCCTTAAGGGGGGCAAATGAGGGGTGGAAGGTTGTATGAAGGTTTGTATAATTATAATTGCATTTAAGTTGTTTATCAATTCGAATTAGTAGTTCCTGAGATTAGCGCGTTCAAACAAACTCTTCAGCTTTATAATATTTGTATAGATTACCTTTTGCCCACCTTTTCTTAACTGATGCTTACGTTTTAATAAAGCTATCTGTGTGCCTTTTAGCTCGATCCGTCCATTGGTTTTATCTGTACTTGGAAATCAGTCGAGACTTCAACACTCTTAAGAGGAAAGGGTAACGGACGCTCTCTCCATACAAACGTAGTCGACTTATTTCTCCCTGGATAATCACACTAGCACAAATATTTTTGTGTCATAAAACATATAATTGTCATCATTATGATCCTATGTTTTGGTTTTTTTAGAAATTAAGTTTAAAAAAAAAACAAAAACAAAACATAATCATGACAGTTATAAGTTTTATGCAACAAAAATATTTGCACTAGTGTCATTATCCAGGGAGGAAACAGTCGACTACGTTTGTATGGAGAGAGCGCCGGTACCCTTTCACCTTAATGCTTAATAGAACATTTACTCCACCATATTTATTTTTACCCCTGACGCAAAAACGACGAGCTGTTATAAGATCGTCGCTTCGTAGCTCCCGAACGGATAAACCGATTTTGTTTGAAAGTTGAATTAGTCAAGAGTGTTCTTAGTTATAAGTTACTAGCTGCGCCCCGCGGTTTCACCTGCGTAAGTCCCGGTCCCGTGGGAATATCGTGATAAAAAGTAGTCTATGTGTTAATCCAGGTCTCCAGCTATCTACATACCGAGTTTCATCGCAATCGGACACACACACACACACAAACTTTCAGATTTATAATATTAGTAGGATGGGGGAAAAAATCGAGGGTTTTAAAATTCTACATAATGATAGCAAGGCAATTAGTACTTGTTAATACACAAATAGAAATCAAATGATAATATTCACTGTTTGTCTAGATTACAATGAAATCGATAGTATTTCGACGTGGAAAAAAAGATATAAGCATTTAAAGTCACGTGTTTTTTATTTTTTATTCATCAGCATCTGACGCCATTACACATATAGGAACTTCAAGAACCTGACTTCTTTACAGACAAGTAATTTTTATTCGAATTTTTGCTATTATTCTTTAAGTTTTATTGCAAACCAATAATAATCAATAAACAATATTCTCCTAAAATAGACAAGAATATAATTCAAAGTAATGTGAGTCCATACATTAATTAAGTTTGTGCTGGTGTTGTGTTCTTAGACAATCAATTTCGTACAAAGTTTCTTGTTGTGTGTGTTTATCTTGTATATCTGAGTCAGATTAAGTTAAATGTTATTTGTTTATCTTGTATCTATAACCAGCTTGCGATGTAGAACGTTGCGGGTTCGATTCCCGCCTCAATCAAATATTTGTGTAAAGATATTTGATTATTGTCTGGATGTTTCTGTAGCGTCCATGCCACACTATTATGTATTCTGTGTCGTGTGAAGAGAAAATACAAAAATAAACCAAATATCTATACTTATATTATAGAGAAGAAAGATTTGATTGATTGTTTGTTGTTTGAATAGGTTTCGAAACTACTGGACCTATTTTGATGAAACTTGATATGAGGATACATGGAATCATCGGGAGTGTTATAGGCTATATCTTAGGCTTTTTATAGGGATATTCCCACGGGATCGGGAGTAACGCGGATGTATCTAATATAGAGGTTGAATGATACTGAATATAGAGGTCGATGAGATGACGACTAATAGAAGTGTATGGAAGAAGAAGCTACACTTGACCCCAAATATATTGGGATAAGGGCAGGTAGGGCTAAGGGATAAGGGTATTTTATAACTAAACTTGACTAGGTATGTTTCAATTAATAATTTTGTCTTGTGTTTCGGTATTTAACATTATATAATTCATTTCATTATCTCATTGATATTAATATTATTACTTAACATTACTATTATTTCCTGTGTAATTCAAATGAAATCTGCATTTTGTGTATATTATTGGAAATCTAAAATATGGATTAATACTAAAATATTGTACACCTAGTGGTATTTTTACAAAGGAACTATGTTATATTGCTATTTTTAGGAACCTATTACCTGTGACAAACAATAAATAAATTGCAATTGAAAATAAGAATATTATATCTGCGGAGTTTATTATAAAAATAACTAGCAGCTGAGCTTTCACACGCGTAAATCCCGATCCCGTGGGAATATCGAAATATAAAATAGCATATAGCCTTCCTCGACAAATGGACTATCCAACACAAGATTTTTTCAATTCAAACCAGTAATTCCTGAGGTTAAGGCGTTCAAACAATCAAACTCTTCAGCTTTATAACATTAGTATAGATGTAATATGTAGTAATATACATTTCACATGACATCCTAAAAGAAATAGATATTAATTTTTTTTTATGTTTGCAATACATATCTAGTTTAATAACTTTACGTAACATCTTGTTTCTAACGTAATTTTTCTTTAAATAATCTATCATGCTCGCATATTCATGGCTATAATTAAGAACAAAACTTTGGCAATGTGATGTGTTCATAATATTTGAAAGCTGCTTTCTGTGTTTCTATACTTATATTAAAGGAAGAGAGTAAAAGTCTGTACTTGGCGGCAAAATAAAAATAATGGTTCTGAAACTACTGGACTGATTGTAGTAAAATTGGCTATGAAAATACTTTCAAACCTGAAGAGGCTGCATATAGGCTGCATTTTATATCGGTATTTTAACAAAATACCGGTACACCACGGTGCGTAGTTAAAAATAATTGAAAAAATCTTTCGGGTAGTAGTCTGAGTAATCGATTACATTTTTTCCGTACATTTTCATGGTTCAATCAAGTTTGTAATGCAATTATCCAGCCACGTGTTCCTGTTGCCGACGGCTATACGCTCTGAAAAATATCTACGAATATCGTACTTCACTTTACTTTGACCTTTTGCAGTAAATTGATCCTATTTTCTCTGTATCATATTCATAAACTCATTAAAAATCGCTCGATACGAGTCGAACACCAGCTTCTCGCGGTTCGAGGGAGAAATATATCAGAATAAGTTCAAATATAATATTACGAAAATAAGCTTTTCCCTTTGATTTGCCGTACTATGTACGTACCAGGAATTTAACATTATCGATTGATACAAAAATACAGATTGAATAAATTTTTGCTGTATCAATTAATTCTATTTTAAGATTGGGATGAAAATATAGAGAGTTTTTGTTATATTCGGTAACGCAACTCTTTTCAGCATTTAATATTGCTAAAATGTTAGTTCCCAGAATTTTAAATTGTAAAATTCTACTTAATCAGAAACGTAAATTTATTTAGGTAACTATCATTGAATCAATTAAATTAATTTATCCTTAGTGCGTAATTCTGCGTAATCGTGTAAGTGGATTAATTTTGATTGAAATTACACTTCTATCAGAACTACGTTGTACTGTTTTTCGATCTTAATTATGCACCTCGATGCAGGAGGACAGATCGAAAAAGTTTTTATTGACTGCCGTCTTCCTACCTTCAATCACATCCCCCTTTTAGTATTCTTGTCACGAGCGTATGGGTATCTTCTAGGAAAGCGTGCTACATCTCCACTTACCATAGTATGGGATAATTGTTAAAGGCTGCTTATACAAAAGAAAAGAAAAAACAGTTTTGACCATTATCTCACAAGTAGAAGGAAAAGAGACGATGCGATGTAGCCCCTAAAAGACTCTTATCACTCGTGACCTAAAGACCCCGAAAATGTACACATTAGGAAAAAATACTGAATGAATTCCTTAAGTTATTCAAAAGACCCACAAATTCTATTTATAGCGCTTGTAACAATACCAAAATATCGAGCTCTAGTAAAAAATAATAATATTGTAAATATATCGTTTTAAAAAACTTTAGTAGTTAAAATGTCCGTCAATCCTGTAGCTGATTTCATTATAGCAACGTTCTATAATTTATGCGAAGTGTCAGATTTTCATATCGGAGTTTGGCCCCTACTGTGCTGGACGCTTATATGTGGAGCTGCATTTAGCTAAAAATAATAAAGTATTTCCGCGACTCATCCATCCGGAAAAAATTAAAACAAAGGAGTTAGAGAGCTAGAGGTTATGGAAGTGTAGGTAGCTCACAGAAATTGCGATGGAGTAAACTAAGTTTATGTTTGGGCAGTTTCCATTGTCAAGTCAAAAAAGCATTTAAATATGCCATTATCCTTTCCAATTAAACAAACAACTATTCTATATTTCTTCTCAGATTCAAATTCATAAACACTAAATCTCGTTTTCCAATAATATTTCTATTGAAAAAAATTACATTTATTATACCAAATACTAATAAAATTTAAAATCATAATTTTACTCATTATAGCGGCAACAGAAATACATCATCTGTGAAAATTTGACTATCATGGTTCATGAGGCCAACAGCCTGATGACAGACAGACAGACGGACGAACAGCGAAGTCTTAGTAATAGGGGCCCGTTTTTACCCTTTAGGTACGGAACCCTAAAAAATACAACGTTGTGTCTATAATTGAAACAGCTCTAGATTCCTATGATGGATGGAAGTAATCGAGATGCATTATCAAGATCGCAGTGCTGAACTTAATCTCTGTATCTCGTTTACGGGGCAAGTATGTAACAAAGATAGCAATCTATTTGTAATAAGACTCGTTGTCATGGTAACGCAACATGTAAAGAGATTCAATCAAGTTGAGATATTGTGCGTGTTTTAGAGTTGTGTCAAACTGTATTGTATGTTATTTATGCCCCGCGGATTTACTCGCTTTAGTCCCGATCTTAAAATCGATAATGAAAGAAGCAGGAAAGCACATTTCCTTACGGCGACTGTAGTTGAAACGAAGTTCCTTATCGCGCGTTGCGAAAGGGGGCTAGACGGAAAAAATTAAAACGAAAAGTTGTAACGACACTTTTTGCTATAGTTGTAAGCCGTGCGACGTGCACGTGTTTCCTGTCTCTCTGTCTCTCTCTCATAGAAATCAATTACTAAAATTGAGCCTACTAATTAATTTTATATTACATTATATTTGTTAATAATAAAATAACTTAAAAAATAATAATAAAAGGAATTGTAATAAAAAATATATATTTTATTACAATTCCTTCACTATTTTTTTTTAAATTTTATGTAAGGTGTACCACGACCTTTGCAGAAAATAGAGTTATTGGTGAAAAGTAATAGGTTCTGTAGTTTAATTGCATAGGTAACAGAGATAAAAACATCCTAAAAGACGAATTTTTATAATATTAATTCGTTTTCTACTGATTGTTTTAGACCCCTAGACCCAAAGCAGATTATAAGTATAGATGTTCTAAGGTTGTTTCTTTTGTTTTAGTATTACACTTCAGAGGCTGGAAGAACAGGGAGACGCGAGGGTCTCGGCTCAGCGGAAGCTACTGAAATGGTCCTCAACAACCTATTCTACATTACTGCCAAGGTATTTATTTATTTAAGTCTATTTTTAAGAGAGGGATGTTGATCTAGTGGTCAAAGCCAGGATCCTTTGAACTTTCGAAATCCTGGCTTCAAATCCCTGATGGCCGTGCACCAATGGAGATTTCTTACGAAATATTTATTTGTGTAAATGAAGTAAACCATCGTGATTAAACATTCGGCTTCGTAAGTTTTGATAGGTGCCGGGCAAGCCTACTCCATCCTCACACTAAAAGGACCCAACTCAACAGATCTAGTTGCGGGAAACAGCCCTTGTACAAGCATATATTGCTGACATTCAATGTACCCTTGACTCATAGGCCTTCTATTCTATTATTTGCTTTCCTTGACCGTGTTGCACATTTAACTGTCCTATATCATTTGCCACGGTATTCGAAGTTGAGGACTCATATATTATTCACTTAGCTCCGCCACGGTTTCGCGTCGTAAGTTCCGTTCCCCTGCGGGAATATCCCAATATGTATCTGCATATGCACTATATCAGTCGGAACAAACATAATCAAAATCTATGTTCCATATTGGAAAAAAAAGCAGGATATTTTACGCACAACATCATCTAGCCCCAAGCTAAGCATTTAGGGCTAGACAACGGATATAATATTTATATACTTTTTTGTTTATTATCATTATACATACAGAAACACCCACAAGAAATATTTGTTTACAAAAACAAATGTCTGTACACAGAAAGTTATTCGGACAGCGGAAATAGAACCCGCCGCGCCAAGAGGTCGTCACGGAGGTAGCATTTTGTCCCTGGCCTCAAATCGCGTCCCTTTTAGTTTTACACCATCTACACCTCGTGGTTTTAGTTGGGTTTGAATTTTGTGAAACTATTTTAAAAGTAGCATATGTGTTTTTAAACTTCAGCTCTTTGCTTACCGAATTCCAACAAAATCGGCCTTTATTACAGTTTTATAGGAAACACTTTAGTATCCCTTGAGCACCTGGGATATTATGCAGGTCCTTAAAGTCGACTCCAAAAATCAGCCCTGTAGTTTGAGAGCTTATATATATGACTTTTCTATAGATTACTTACCTCAGCATTTCGGCATTGTTCCAAGAGCCGTGGTCATCAAGGCAATATAGACCTGAAAATAAAATACAAATCGTGTGTTTTAGAAAGTTCAAATGTCAATGCTCGCCGTACAAAAATAATTCATTATATCGAGGCCGTATTCCGAAGCGGTTGTAAGTTATAATGTATAGAATGTTTTGTTTCATTTTTGCTGACGTTGATTATCGTTCACTAAAGCGAGACAAAGCATCACTTTATAGAGGTACCAGGGGCTAAACGCAAAATGCTTGTCACCTACCAATAAAATTGTTAAGAATTGCATGACAATTTATTGCAAAAAACGTAAAAAAATACAAACTAAAACAGGAAACTTAAAAAAACACTGTGTATATAAAGTTTGTCAGTATATTCTTTTCCTACATTTTGGTAAAATTTAAATACGATAATACCCTGTCGTTTCAAAGCTTATTGTAAAAGTCAAAAATTTTTTTATAATAAATAGGTCAGCGTTTGACTACAATCTCACATTATGGTAAGTGACGATGCCGTCTAAGGTATAGCACATACCTCTAGCTAAAAGATACCTATACTATCTTTAGCGACTTAAATTTGGATAAGCTTAGAAACGACAAGTGATTTTCGTATTTTAATGATACCCAAATGTGAGTAAAGAACTATCTTGCAAACAATGCACCAACAATACTAAACAAAACTACTTGATATATTTTTAGGCGAATAGCATTTTACTTTTGGCACCTATATGCGACTTGAGTTCTTAGTAAATTCATAGACAATGAGCTATTACGGATATGATTGCTACAATCCACTTGCATATGTAATTTGATTTGTTTCCTATTAGTTTCCGTCTAGCGTGCATTCAATTGAACAAAGGCTTATAGTTCCTATCCAACATTTTGTATTTTTAAATGGGCTATTTAAATAGCCTTCTATAAAAATTATTAAAAAGATGAAATATATTTTGATACAATATATTTTGATTGATGAAATATATTTTGATTGAGATCAGTGTTTTTTAACTTATGGGTTTATTTATTTAAGCCTTTGAATATAATTGAGCGAAGCTCAAGTGCGAAGATTTGCTTCAAGTTTGGCAAAATTTTATTTCGTCTGTCAGTCAGTATGTAACTTGATACTTCTCTACATATCGTATTATACAACCGAAACTTGGTTTAACTTTAACGATTTAATTGGATGAAAAGAGTGTTTAAGAAACTTTTCAGAGTCTAGTTTTCCTGACATTACTTGTAGAAATGGGTTTGAACTCCTATGATTTGTATCCGTAGTAATTATTGTCCCCTTCGCAGCCATGACTATCGCAACATAATTGCAACGCCGAATTACGCGATTAAGAACCGGGAAATGAAATGTAATTATCGGTGGAAGTTCGTGGAATTCTCGCAGGTGACATTTCACATGAGGGCCCAGTGTTATTGCTGTCGCCCCACGTATTGATGGGTAATCCCAAAGCGTCTTAACTTTTTTATTCATAAAAAATCAAATATGATTTGATAACATTTCAAAGTGTTCACGTTTATCAACCTACACATACAGGTTGTTCATTTTTAGGGTTCAAATATATCAAGAAAAATACATTGCGAAACAAAAATTATGAGACGAATTAAGGACCTTCTCTTTTTGAAGTCGGTTTATAAAACAAGGTTCTATGTTGTTTGTCTGTCTGCCAAGACCCTTTTTCTAAGGATTCGTGATGCTTGTCAAATAGTAACAAAAGACATGGTTACTTAATAATTTTTAAAAGTTTCTAGAAAGAACTTTGGTATTGAAAAAGTTATTTTGAAACCCTATAAGCTTGTTGTTTTTACTATTTATATACCACTTTTGTTAAATTTTCTTCGAGCATATACATTTGTTTTTTGTTATTTTTTTGTGTTTACTGATTTTTCGAAGACGGCTCAATTTGTTGAGATGATTCTTTTAACTTTTTATTATTCTTGTTATATCCAGAAAAACGTAACTCAGTGATTATCATCCAAATCTCCAACTGAATATTTGATCATTGTAAATGTATTAGTAGTTTTGCTAAAATATTAATATCATACCTACTTTTTTGAAATAAAAAAAACATGTTTGCGCAAACTAATCAAACTATTGACATCATCAGCGATAACATAACATTTATTATGCAAAATAAGGTATGAAAGTAACTTTGCAACTAGGAAAATTCTATTAAAAAAATGTCATTGATATGTGGTTCTTGAAAGGGATTATTCTAATTATTTTAACAGTTTTCACGAAGCTTATGGAACTTTATAAAGCTGATTTGAACCATAGCGTACCGAAGCGCGACGCCCGCCGGCAACAAACTTTCAATACTATTACAAAAGTTTTTTCAACCCCCTTTTTTATCACCATTAAAATAATTGGAAACGCGAAACACCTCTATCCAGACCTAATTGGTATTTTCATATGTGAAAGATACATGTGGACGTAATAAATACCTCGCCTATACAATTATTAGGGACTGTCTATACCCCGCGGCGTAACTCGTAACAGTTCGTTTTCCGTTGAAAATACAATTATTACTTTGTGAATTTAGATGTAGAATACAACACGACCTATCCAGAAAATAGAGCAATCTTATAATAAAATAGTTTAGTCGTTTATAGTCGAAAAGGTAACAAATAGAGAGACAGAAATGCATTTAAAAATCTATGTATTCATGTTCTACTGCTTTTTTAATTTGCTTTTAAGAACAAACTTTTATTTTTAAGTGAAATAATTTTAAAGTATAGATATAGATGGAAGATTTAACTGTACGACGAATTTATCGGAACCAGAATATGCAATAATTAACACTCGGGTCGAATGGCAAAGTGCTGCATGCGTCTATTTTCTATGTTACATATTTACATACGGAAATATTAAATATTAATATTGAATATAAAGCCTCTTTGTTAACGGTGTAGGATGGATAATTTACTTTGTTTGGGCAGCTACCAAATAATTGGGTACAGATAAATTTTGTTTTTATATGTTTCAACTTAATGTTACGTTTCGAATTCTGTTTAATGTCCAAGAATATTGTTTTAATGTCACATTATAAACCGTTTAGGTTTTTGGTATTTATGGTATCTAGAAAGGTAATTTATATTTTAAAAAAAACGAAAGTTTTGCTCATTTAGAGAACTAATTCTAAAGTATAATCGTGTGTTATCGATTGCAATAGCTTGCGACAGCAAGGGGTGGGTGTTTAGGCAAGGGATGGCACACCCCTGTTTGACCCCGTCACGGACAGCGTAGCCTTGTCGTCAGCACATTGGTTTGCTTTTGGCTAGGACATGTATTTAAATAACTGATCACCTATATCTATGCAATGGGCGATGTGAAATGTCTTGTGCGTGTTGCGTGAAATTACAGCGCCATTTTAACGAGCGACATATGCGCTATTGAGTAATGGCTTCCATCCTCGTTCCCCCTCATTCACCAACGTGTAATAAACCTTAATTAGCTAAAATGTGTTTCATCATTTTCGCACACCTGTCACATTTAAAAGTATAAAAGTATCAATTGTTTTTAATTAGGTATTTAATTAGGGGGGGTAAATCTATAAATGTAAAATTGAAAGTCCTGATTATCTGATATACAAACGCACAGTCCAGACCGATTGACGGGTCGGGCTTAGGTCAATTTTTGCATAGATATAGATAGTTTTTATAAGACAGGCTTCGTAACGGATAAGAAAGGATTTTAAAAACATCACACCCCACGCGGACGGATTCGCGGGCAAAAGCTAGTAATGGTAATAGAATAATGTCGGTAAGTGGTATTCTTCCAAAGTAGTAAGCGAACTTGTCTAGCCTACTTTATCCAATACATGTCCCGAGCACTACAGCGCCCGGAATAGCATAGATTAAAGTTGATGACACTGTATAAATCATCTAGATTAGATATATAAAGACCGATATTGTTGTGCGAAATATCACGTTTCAAGGCTTAGTGATGGAGTTTACAACAAATATTTTCTTATAAGGGTGTATTTTTTATTGATATTATAATTTCTACGTAGGAAACAAAACAAAGAAGTTTTGGGGTTTCGTAGTCAACGAACAACCCTTCTAGTTTCTCCATATATGGCCTATGTATCTTTCCGCGGCGTAGCTCAGAGATTCCTAGTACCAGAAAGCAGTATTTGTTGAGTAAACAAACCTTAAATCTTAAATCACGCCGACAAGCAAAATGGTTAAATAAAATGTTGAATAAAAAATCTCAACTTTTTTTCTCGCCTACCCCATGGTATGAGGTGTCGTTAACAGATTTACAAAGTTTGATTTCGCGAGCCAACTCCAGCTCCAATCACATCACTTTTAAAATTAAATCTAGCCGAGCTTTTTGGTGTTTGGGGGACACGCCATGGAGGACTTCATGAGGTGTCGTTGGATATAATTAAGAAAAATATATATAAAAGTGTAAAACCATTTTTCTAGTGAGAATTTGCTTGGCCCGACACGCCCTTGGCCAGTTTTCCTTTTAAATCTTTATTACAGCCAAATTAAAAGTTAAAAGTTTATTAAAGTCTTGTGTCAACCGCCCTAGAAATTCTGTATAAACTTTGATAATTATATACGAAATCAATACTTTTGAGTTAGTTTATTTAACTTGAATCGTCGAAGGGTCTACTCGTGACACCTTCAGTTAGCTCCCTAATCTGCCTGTACTCTGACGACATCGGACAAACATCCGCCTGCGAAATATAAGGTTGTGGGTTCGATTCCCGTCTTTAATATTTATTTAGGGACTAGAGATATTTTTTCCGTAAAGGTGAGCCACAAATCGGGTTCTATGTAGACACCCCTTGCTACCTTTCCAAAAAAACATACTGAATAATAATGACTATGAATCCTTTGTATATGCTTTATCAAAGACTCGATTTTAATATTTGCTATGTTGTGACTTTATCCTTTCTTTCCCAATTATGGGTATTATTTATTTACCCTCTCTAAACCAAAGACTGTAGTTATTAGTAATTGCATCTTCCAAGTAATAAAATATCAAAGTACAGTGAAAGCCTTTTGACTAAAGCGTAGTTACAAAGACAATCCACCTCCCTGTTGCCTACGAGGCTTCATTTATAATAAACAGTATTCTGGGCTTCACATAATAAGGAGTGAAATTTCTTGCATGTTTGCTAAAGTACATAATATTGTTTCCTTTATATTTTTAAATATAAAACGTTGGAAAATTTTCATGGTGCACTCAACTGTAAAGTATTTGAAAATTGAAAAAGTATGCGCTCATTCACAGCAAAGTTGTATTAGTTGTATGCTTTTATCAATTGCAACAAGACTTTTTATACAATGGCTTTTAAGGGAAGAGTGTCTAATACGAAAGGGGGTTGTTCTTAGCGAACAACTTTTGTTCTACGTTTTTGAAAATTCGAACATTTTATTTAATTTTTAGTATTTACCCAATTTTTTTTTTGTTAATCCTTTATATTTTTTTCCTTTTAGTCTTCTATTCGTCACTCGTCACCATAACACAAGCCCAGATGAGCAATATTATTATTCAATACTCTGTTTCCTAACGGGAACGGACGCGTCATGGTCATGTTACCATGACGCATGACGTCACACAATATTTCGTCAGACACTTTTTTGTGAATGCATCAATTCCATCAATTTATTAGACGTTATTACGTTAAAATAACAGGTATTTTTCTTTTCTAATAAACATAAACTATTTTTTTTTTAGTAATACTTAAAATTTTATAAAGTCATAGAACAAAAGTTTTTTATGTAGACTTCTAGAACAACCCTTTCATTTTAAAAACCCTTCGTTGGAACACATTGTGTAGGTAGTAGGCACTCGCCGGGTTTTTACAATCCAAGAGAAAACCTTTAAAATTCGCATTCAATTCAAAGTATAGGTAAGTACCTACTAATCGTACCTAAAACTTTGTTTTGTTTGTTTCAAGGCTACTGATTCAAACTTTACTATTTCGTAATTTAATTACTATGGTTTTGTAAAATTTGATATATTATTGATCAATTTATGGATACTGTGGTGAATAAAAGTGGGATCTTCATACACATTAAAAAAAATGCATTTTTGTGGCTATAGTCAAAGTAAAATTCTTAATTCATTTGGAATCATACAATTTGCAAGAAATTACATTAAATCATGTTTAAAACTTAGGATGTGTGCCTTCGGAACGTGCCCACCAATCAGAAGAAGGCACAATAAACTCTTGGGGTTTTTTGTGATCATGCTAACAAAAGTCAATATTACAAATATTTGAAATGGAGCAATCAAAGTCATGTCCATCAATCAGTTCTCATTAAGACGGACGAAGTATCATAGCACCTATGCCTTGCCGCACAATTTATGCTATTGGTGTTTTTACCCGACAAAGAAAAAACGTAATACAAAACTGAGTATAACGTTTTATATTATCTTAAAAGAAATAATACGGCTCCCCATTGATAGAGTGCACTTTTACTGTTGTTTTTTGTCCACAAATGTAGTTGAACTAATCTCCTGAGACTTCAATGTTTCATGAGTGTGCTTTGAGTAAAATATCAAATGACAAATTAGGGGACGGGCCCTTCAAACCACAACAATGGAACAAGTGCAATCCAACTGAATTTGAACCTTAAGATGTGTACATTTTGATTTTGCCCTTGCCCATTGATTGGCGACCCGTCTGTCGATTCAGAAGGTTGCGGGGTCGACTCCTGCCGTAAAACTAATATTTGTATATAGATATTAAATTCTGTAAACAAATATTTGCTGCTGTCTTTATGTATCTTTATATAAAATTCCTTAGGGCTAAATGGCGCTGTGTATAATATTTATTTATTTCGTTGGAATACGGTTCGGCAGAGCAATACTATTCAAATTATGAAGAATTTCTTTTTTTGCGTCCGTATTAATAGATTTCACTAAATTAACGAAATCGGTCAGTTTAAAAACCTTAATTTAACATAGGCATAATAAGCTTTCAGGAGATAGGAAATTATGTTCTTTAGAAATAGTCTGTAAGAAAACTTAATTCTAATTGCTAGACAGCTTGCCCGTTAACTCCGTTGCTCTACAAAACGCTGCGGTTTAATCCACTACCAACCAAAGAATATATGCAACCAAGTCCTCAAAGGCGACTCATTCAAATTACTGTTTTGGTATCCATTGAATCGCCTGTGAATTACAAAAGCACCCCAGGTCCTCAAAAGCTGCGGTTTAGACTGTGGATGCAACGTTGAAATTGATTTTCTGCGGTAGGCATCATAGCTCGAATGTACGAACACACCTTGAATACCATGTCAATTATTACCAATCCTGTAGTATAAGGGCGAAAACATGTGTTGTTTAGCCTTTATTAAGTTTTTATTTATTGATTTGTTTATTTAATGTGTGGATATATATTCTACTATGATATTCGTATGCACTGTTCTTCTCTAAATATTTTTAATGTATTCAATTGATAGGAGGCTTTTACCGCTTTAGGCGGTCCCTACACTAACTAGCGCGCCTGCATATCATTTTTTACTTTTTTCAAATGTAATATTAAGTGTTAAGGATTAATAAAGCTATTTTTATTTTTTATTTTTTTATTTTATTCAATTGATAGTTATTTCGAGCGCTTATGAATACTCTTGAGATTTTATTTTTTTATAAAATGATGTAGCGTCGATTATACCTAGATGCCAAGATAAACCTAGTTAAGTTTCCTGGCATTTGTTTAACTAATTAATTGTAAGAAATTGTATTTGTCCTTTTTAATAAAAAAAAAATGAATAATTTTCGATCGTAGAGTGCATTTAAATCAGACGGTTGGCTAATTTATTAGAAATATCTGTATTTTAGGGGTAGATTGGAACTAATAACATCCTATTACCTTTGACATAGCAATTGTATATTGTAATTAAACCTACAGGAGGTGGTATTCCGTCGCTTTCACGGAGAAATTCCATCGGAGCGCACAGATATGGAGTGTCAATATAATTCCTTTCTTACATAGTAAATATGCTATTATTAAAATAATATTGAAATATTATAAATTTAATGTTAATGCATATATTTCCAACGGGAACAGTATCGCCTCCTAGAGGGCGCTAGAACTTTTTGTGGGGTCGGTAGCGGTTCCATAGGCAAATGGACCCGTTATGATGAACTTAATTGAAAGCCGACTTTTACGATTGTTAAAACTCCACCAGCCTAAACCATCTCATTAATATTTATGTTTCTTATTGTATTGAGTTTTTTTAACTAATTGTGATTAAGCATCTGGCTTTGCATTTGTGCAGTGCCCCAGTGTGGGGTGCTCCAATCTTGTGTAATGTCTTGCATTTCTTATATATTAACACTTCGTATCATAAAAAGAGAGAATATATTCTTATTTATGATTATTAATAGATAATAGACAGACTAAATTCGGTATAGTTAGTTATTATGTAGAGAGAGGAGCGTTGGAATTTATTTTCTGGCGAAGGGGACAGTAGTCCATAAAAGGTAGGGAACCTATGTGTTAATGTAATATAATGGAAGGGGAGTTGAGAGACCTTTGTTCTGCAGTGTAACACATCTATGCTCATAATAATTCGTGTACCTATTCGTTTTATATTTGTAAATTAGTGTATGTATGAACCTAGTTTATGACTGTGAAGTCTCATCATAAACTCTCGATAACTGGAAGTTTTAGGACTCTGGACATTATTGAACTAGGCGAAATGCAACTGGACATTTTAACATACTAGTTATTCCGGGACTGCTGTTTTTAATAAGTGTGGTAATTATCTGCATTTATGCTAAAATGTGAAAGTTTGTGTGTGTGTTTGTTACTCCTTCACGCAAAAACTACTGGACCGATTGCGATGAAACTCGGTATCTACCAACGAAATCGCGACTTACGCGAGTGAAGCCGCGGGGTGTTGCAAGTTGTAATATATAAAGAAATACCGCACTTATAAACGCAATGAATGAATATGCGATCTTTTGTATTGGTTCAGATCGTCTTTTGTACAAGACTACAAAGGAACTAATGAGAAAAAAAGTTTCACTAGTTCCATAGTAAAACTACATGGGAGTAGCTAGGAAAAAAATATTGATTATTGATTTATGTAGCCTATATAAATTAAAAAAAACTTATCAAGAAATCTCATATACTACAAGAGTTGTGAGTATGTAATTTTGCATGCGGGTTCCTTTCAGGACGTAAGGGTTCAGATAGGATTTTTTTGATATTCGACCTCAGCGAATATTATTTTTTTTCTGTATTCGTTTTAGAAACAAGGAAATAGTTTTTTTTATCACAGTTGCTCATAAAGTGGATCTTATTCAACGGCTTTTAGGCTCGTAATCCAACATATTATGCACGCGTGCGTTTTATATTGCCAACCTAGTGCTGTAAAGTTATCCCGATAGGTTAAATACGTATCTTACTGCTAATTACATACTGTTTTGATGTATAAAAAGGTAGGTACCAAAGAGTTTTTTAGCTAGCAAAAATGGTTGTTTCTAAAGTCAGTTTACGAACGAAAATTTTACGTGATAATGACTTAGAAAACGATTAAAAATTGAGTTGTTTATTTTTTGTTTATTCTTTACTTAAATATATTGTTTTTCCGTACCATTGTATTTTGTTCTTAACCCCCGACGCAAAAACAAATAGAAAAAACCCTAAAAAATATTGTATGTCAGACGAGGCTGTATAGGTTAAAAGTCTTTAGCCTGGCCTTTCCGGAGCATAATTAACAAAAAAATATTGCCTTAAAAAAATGTAAACATAGACTTATCACAAATATTTTGTTAATTATTATTTTGTTTTCTTTTCAAGTCTTTTCTTTTATTCGCAACTGTGATAAAAAACGTCGTACGATGTACGTGTGGAATTGATCTTTGCATCTTGGCTTCTTATGACACGTTCGCTACCGCGTCATAAACCGCCTCTATGCAAAGATCAATTTACCACACTTATATCGTAATGTACTATTAATAATCTGCTAGATGTAAAACATAAACAAGAATAAGTAGGTGAGTGGTGAGCTTATGAAAGTTTGAAGCAAGCGAGGAAAGATATGAACTTGTCGAGTGTTTTCTGATACTAAAAGTGAAAGAAGGTTGGCGGATCTCATAAGTAGGTAGTACCTACTTAAGTGATACTTCTTGCGATGCTTGCCAACTCTGCCCCGCCCACCTGTTTCAAACTCTAACTTATCTAACCATCCTTGTCTTATGCTTTTTATGATGATGTCGAAGTAGCGGCCCACGAAATTCATATTATTAAAAGTAAAAAAGTACACGCGTAAGTTATTAGATACAGTTTTTTTCACGTATTTTCACCGATTACTCGTTAACGGCTCAACCGATTAAGATGATTATTTTTGTGTTGGAAAGTTAGAAGAAGGAAAATTAGAACTCGAAATCTAACATTATTTGTGATTCTCGATTCTAAAACTTAACAAACTGCTTGAAAATATCCCGAATTTAAAAGAAAATGCCATTTATGAATTAACCGTCAATTATTGTTATTAACTGTGTTATTAAATGTTGTATAGTTTTTACGTAGGTATAATAAAGGATTTATTGTTAGGATAAAATATTGTAAAGTATAAATTAGAAAAATAATGTTATGATTCGATTTTTACTGTAGTTTTTTTTACAAAAACACTAAAACAATCCTTTACTTAAAAACATTTATCACAACATAAAAATGATTTATTGTAGAAATGGACGAGTTAAAAATTAATAAGAAATTTTCACAGGTTATGTAACTCTGTTGCCGCTATAACAACAAATATTAAAAACAGAAAATGAAATATGGTGGGGCTCCCGAAACCCCTTCGTGCGCGAATCCGATTCGCACGGTTTTTTCAACTTAACTTAACTGTGCTTTTTTTTCTAATGTCTAGTTTTCGGATCAACACCCAAAGGAGATAGAAGAGCTTTGGTCAACGCTGTGTGCCTGCTGGCCTAACAATTTAAAGGTCATCATCCGGTACCTGATTATTGTATCCGGGATGGCTCCCAACGACCTACTTCCTTATGTAAGTATAAACTTATATTTGATAACCTCTTTACTATACAATAATGCGACTCCCACTCTTTAACAAATACTTCCATATTCTTTTCCCTATTATGGAAAAGTTTCGTAACTCGTATGTAATAACTTGATTTTACTCGTATGTAGGTATTTATTACTCATCTATCTATACATAAAAGATACTCTATCCTGACGGACTGACAGATCAACGCACAGCCTAAACCGCTGATCGTACAGACCCGAAACTTGGAGAGTGCTTTCTTTGTATGACGCAGGCATCCGATAAAAAGGATTTTCCGACATTCTACCGCTTACGGGGTGAAGTGGGGGGCAGAGTTTGTATGGGACAACGGGATTCCTTGGTCCAATCTACTTCAAACTCAACAAAAATCCAAAAAAGCCTAATAGAACCATTTTCGACTTCTATGCGTTCGAGCGCACTATGCAATCTGATAGGGTTGATTGTGAATAAGGGTTAATCTTTGAAATTGTTACTCGAACATACTTAGTTATCCTTTTCGATGACTAAAATGGACCAACTAGGTGGAAGTTTTATCCTTACTTAACATTCGAGAAGATTAAGGTTATTGATTTTTTAATTACGAGAGCAAGGCTCAGAGATTATACTAAGTCCTAAAGAAGGAAGCGGACTACAGACAGACTTGAAATCGGGCGATAGATTAAATTAGCTCGAACTGTTCTACTGCTGGGCAAATACCTTACTTTCCATACATATAGCGGTCCTCTACGAATTCAAGATCAACTCATAGCGCTCGGTGTGTAGATATTTTTGTCCACTTTTCCATATGAATCAGACACAGAGCGATCACACGGCTTCAGTGATTGTTTACTTTTATCCCCCGACGTTAAAACGACGGGGTGTTATAAGTTTGACGTTTATGTGTATGTATGTGTGTGTGTCTGTAGCATCGTAGCTCACGAACTGAAACGATTTTGATTTCGTTTTTTTTTTGTTTGAAAGGTGAATTAGTCGGGAGTATTCTTAGCTATGTTTGATCGAAATCGGTTAAGCCATCTGAAAGTTATGAAGGGTAAAAGCCGGGGGTTTTTAAATTCTAAATTTAATTTTTGTTCAGCGTTTTTTTTTTCTTTTATTATGGCTTCGCACGTGTGCATTTAGCCAGTGTCAAGTTATATTTTGCATCAAATTATGACCCGATTTTTCATAAATCGGGCCTAAAGTGTTTCAATACAGTCAAAGTCGTCATAGTCCGTCAAGTCAGGGGTTATAGTAAAGCGGTGGCAAGTTTACCATAACCTTAATAGGAGATTTGGAGGCAACGAGAAAACTGCATGTTTGACACTGATTTTTACTTTCACTACACTTGTGCACTTTCACAGAACTAAATTGAATAACATTCCACCAGAATTATACAATTCAACTCGGGTTACATCTAAGTTTCATGAAAATAAAACTGCAGCACGACATGTTGTTAACTCGTTCCCGCCAAAACTCTTGTTCAGCGTTTCGTCAGCAGACTAATTAATTTGTAATCTACCCACGTTCACACTTAGAATTTTGGTTTATATAGAAACTCTGCCACTGTTCTCACTCGGATATCTAGAATGACTTTCCTGCTCTATTCATCTAGGTCTCTGACAGTGTTATAGGCTAATGTTAACAAGCATTATCTGACTCTCGCAGTCGTTTGTACAATTGAGTAGGAATTTTTGTATTTATTGTAGGTGAATAAATAATATGAATATGGTACTATGTTTTTGGGATTCAAATGTCTTTCTAAATCTGAAAGTGTTACCCGTATGTATTTATTTCATTTATTTATTTATTGTGTATATATAAATATAAAAAATAATATAGGTAAGGGAATACATTTTTGGCAATCAGTGGTAGCGGAGTAGAAGTCATTGCCCCTAGTGGCACACCATAGGCTCATTGATAGAAGAAAAAGATGAACTAACATGTATTGTACAAAGCAGCGGTTTCTAAATGGAGTCTGAAGTACCCACCTAAAAATGGTTGTCTGGAAAGTCGGTTTACGGACGATAATTTGAAAAAAAAAAACATTGATGTTAATAACGTTACGGGAACGTGAGCGCGACGTCACACTTTGTTGTAAGTGCAGTACGGTGTTCATCGATTTATAAGACGTTATTACGTCAAAAAAACAATCTTCAACACCCAACGTTACCAACTTAGTTAGGTTTAACTAACATAAACCAGAAATTCTAAATTCACATAAATATGAAGATGTAAAGGTGAAAATAACTTTCATGACCTTATCAAATAGACTAGGATAGGCCTTGGCTGCTAAATCCGGGACTTGAATAGTTCCAAGTTCGTTAGCTATTCCGGCTTAAATTGGGGTAGTAGCATTTTGGCATAGAAAACGGTTAGACTTTTTTAGTTGTACGGACTCCTTTCATACGAGCAATGTATAGAAGTCATTATTACAAATATCAAATGCCATGCAACAGAACTCGTATTTTTTTCCATTTTCCTATAATAAGATTTTTAAACTAACATGGTATTTTCGCTTATTACTAAACGTTTTTCGATAGATATTTTGGTGTTGTTACAAGTATTATTTTCAATTTTTTTCTGTTAAGTATGTAGAAATCAAACAATATTCTTAAGTTTAAGTTTATCTTACATCAAATAAAAAACAATACTATAATTTTACAAGATCTTGTAACATGGCATTCGTTGTATTAATATCCTCTATCCATTGCTAAGTATGGCGATTGATCCCCATACTAAGCCACGTTGATATAGAGCCCTCGGTAGGTGGGCCAACAGATGGCTTAAAAGTTACTAACTATATATTTTTTTTTTAATTTAACTTTAACGTATCAATAGATTAGAGGCTTGAAAGGAGGCCGCGCATAAAAATAGAGAATTACAGATTGAAGCGACTAATATGCCATTCTCTATACTAATATGTCACAACCCCAATATCGAAGTTTTCAGGGCCGATCTAAAATTTGCTTGTAACCTTTAGTTTGGGAAAGACTAGAATAAAGTGTCCATCTATCTATTATCGAAGTTGGGTTTTTATATACAGTCGGCAACATAAATGAAGGCTCACTGTAGATTTTTAAAATTGCCATTATCGGAATGTTTTTGAAGTCCCACTTGAGTTGAAGGACGGTTCGGTTCGGTTTATAATAATAGCTTAAATAATTAATAAAACATACATATTAATAACTCTTACTAAAACTAAATCTTTTAAAAACTCTACGATGAGACTCCGCTTTTGTTGCCTGATCTATAAATATAAAATTCAAATTCCTGACTGACTGATAAAACAACTCGGAGCTCAAGCCAATAGACAGATCGTCTATTTGACATACAGATAGCTATTATAACGTAGACATCTGCTAAGTAAGAATTATAGAAACCCTACGAGGACGAAATCGCGTGCAGAAGCTTGTTTAATATAAAAACGAAACGTTAACAATAGGTAGCATAGATGCACATCATTCCAGTCGTTCTCAAACTAAGGGTGGCGAGCAAATAAATGGGCCCTGAAACTGTGGAACGCGTTAATAAAATATCGATAACGCCATATTTTTGTAAGCCGGAATAACTCGCGAACTGTAGGTATTTGTTAATTAATGTCGTTCTGAATTTATTTTTCAACTACCGTACTCAGACACATTCCTAGAATACCGACTGAATCAGGCGCAGTCCAATGAAGGGGCCGGGTGGATTTTTTTTGGGGTCATTACTCCTAATTGTTGACAAACTTAATAATATTGTTGGTAGAAACAGGTACCACCTACCGCCAAATATAGGACGTATTTGTCCCGTTATTTGATGATCGAGTATACTAATAACATTAATTTTCTTGGGAGCAACTGTCAGAAAGTTATAACTAGATTCCATTTTCTTACATAATATTCATTTTCAAACCATAACCTAAGTTTTTAAACTGAAAATTTGCTGCAAACTATCGTTTAAAAATAGTTTGAAAGTTAAATGTGGTGAATGTGGTGAACCTGAGGTTGTAGCCCTTCAAAATGTTACAAGATCCCGTATTGATTCCTTAAAATTATGACAGCGCTAATAATACCTATATTGTGTAATATTATTAATTAACTAATAAGTGTGTCATGTAATAAAGTATGTAATTTATTACCCACCTGCAAAGAAAATGTTACGTTTTTCTTAGTGTAACTATTGATGTGACCAAAGTCTTTGAGTTGGGAAGTCTGATTTTTTTTAAATATATTGTAGGCTAAACGCGTAGTTCTCTACTTGGCGCGCTCAAGACCGGAACGTCTGCTAGACGAGATGATGACGGAACTGCAGACAGTTGAGACGCTGAACTGCTTGATCGAACGGACAGAGACTCCCCCCTTCTACCGGCTTACATCCATGAGAAAGGCCACGTCGGGACACAGTGATGGACCCGGCACTGGATCGCAGGTACGATTTTTCTATTTATAGAGTCGGCATTATTTTTCTGCTCAAATGTATCAAAACACAAACATCACACTACACAGTGTGTTAGAAATATCGAATACTTAATGCTTCGAGTAACGATACAGATTTTAATGAAAATCAAACTATTAGATTGTTAAAATAATACCATAGAGGAATAATACCCTAGCCTGAAATTGAACCTGTTAATTTTGTACAAACATAAGCTTTTTTCCTTTAATTTGTCTCACTATGTTTGTTTCAATTAATCAATATTTGATCTTTGCAATACTGTTGATTGATCCAATAATAAAGGATGTTTATTTTTTACCTAATAAAGATGTAATTTTACTTTCAACCGGTACAAAAATATACCGATTTCAAATTGTTTTGTACTCGTAGGACGCAACAGGAAGAACAGGAGAATTGGCCCCAGTAGAAAAGGGCACCATTCATACGAAGAGACACAGTGGAGAAGATCCAGCTAAAGCCAGGTATGTCACTCTTACATCAATAAGGGACTGGTGTTTGTTGTTGGTATCACGTTTCCGAGACGTTTGAGGCAGCGATTCCTAATCTGGGTGTGATGATTACCCCCGTGGGAGTAAAACTGCTATTCCGCAGAAGTATAGGTTGAAAAAAGATAACACAGATTTTTATATTCGATGCGGTTGCAGCGCGGGAAAAGTGAAAATGAAAATGTTAATCATGCATTGTATCATTCATGGTTTAGTTAATGTGATTGGAAAAACTTATATACGCAACTTTTAAATTAATTTATACCCATGTACAGTTACCAACATAAGAGGAGGACCACCATAGAGTTGAAAAATAATTGCTATTGTTATATTTTTAACTCGATGTTCTACAGTTGCCCAAATACGTGAGGCACTTTAAACTTTAAATTTATGTATATTTGAGAAGTCATGAAATTACTATCGTCCGCGAGTTGAATTCTCGAATAGGCCGAGGAACGCGTAATTCTGAAAAGACTGTCGCCTCTTGCGGGGGTACATTATTTTCCATAGTTAAATCATAGAGATGACAACTTTGTAAAGGTTTGGAAGCACTGCTTTAGAGGAATTGTGTGAAGGCATTTTATTCGTCTTGAAGCCCTCTATCGATTGATAAGGATCTAAAATGCACCGCGGTCTTTGAAGTTACTATACCTGTTTTATGGAAAGGCTTTTTCACACCCTTAGGGGTTGAAACTTTCAAAATCCTCAGCGGATGCCAACGTCACCTTTGTTCGAAATTTCAGGCCGATCCGTCAATTTGTTTGAGTTGTCCGTTGGTATATCTGTCAGTTGGTCAGTGATAAAGTACGGATTTACATTGAGGGCCATGAATCACTCGTGGCTCAGGATTCTAACACTTGTATATCTTGTAATTGCACTTGTAATCATCATGAACCACTCCCTACGGTCGTGATTCAGTTGTTAGAATCCTTCGGTTGCTCGTGATTCATCTATGGCCCTCGCTTTAAATCCGTCCTTTATTCACTAGTTGCAGAATATACTATTATATCAAATAGGCCAAAACATATATTGCAAATGGGTTGCCTAAAAAATTTTAGTCCCGAATGTTTTTTTTTTTTGTTTTTAGACTTTTCACTTTTATTTTATCTTAACTTTAATTAATTAACCAGTCCAGTGCAAATGACGAATATCGATTTACCTGCTTACCCAAGAGTTGTGTAGGGAAAAAATAGTCAACCTAACGTTTGCACATTCTATAGGCTTCATACTTTCTGTTAGATCTATGAGATCTTTATTTGTCAGGATTTCGCGTTGTGGAGAAAAGTAACGAAATACAAAAAGTTTATTTCACTCGGTATATTTCAAAAAAATGACGTCTGTCTGGTACAATTTAGTAACACCGACTCAGCTCAAAAATAAAAGTAGATCAATTTCATACAAATAAAATTTGTTAAAAATGCATTATTGATTAGGGTCGATCGGGGTCATAAAATTTCGATTGGTATGAAATTTGTCTCATAAACAAACCAGTGAATGGTTTAAAAAACAAAAAAAATAATAATAATTAATCATATTCTGGACTGAATTTTTAGGCAACCTATTTGCAATCTATTTATTGACCTATTTCATTTGATATAAAATACTTTTCATCCATTAAACAGCTCAATGAAGTCGTACTTAAAGGGATCTCCGACTATTAGTGACGTTTTCTTTTTGGATATAGTATTCGATGTGAAAGCTACTCTTTTGTGACAGTTAAAACAAACAAAGAAAAATATTACTTTGTATATTGAGTTCTATGTTTTATGTATCTATTGATTTTAGTTCGTTTTGTTTTAGAACAAAATTATTTTAGGTTTAAACGGAACCCTATTACTCAGACTTTACTGTCTGTCCGTCCATCCGTACGTCTGTCCTGCTCTATCTCATGAACCGTAACAGCTAGAGAGTTGAGATTTTCACAGATTATGTGTTGTAGTACCTAACTAACTACCCACTTCCTTATGATCTTCTTTAAATTCTCTGTAATTAGATTAATGAGTCAGTCTTTACTCAACATTCTGTCGTTTGGTCATCTGTTTCGTCCTTATAGAATTTCTGTTGCCGCCATAACAACAAATACTAAAATCAGAAAGAAAGAAAAAATATTAGGGCTCCCATACAACATGGTACGGAACCATTCGTATGCAAGTCCGACTCGAACTTGGCGGGTTTTTATATTCTTAATGCAATTGAACGAATTCATTCCTAAAAAATAATATAAATTCATTGAAATAGTTCAATGGTAAAAATCTACTTTTATTAGATAACTAGGTGTTGACTTCGTTCGCGATGTGGTTTATTTAGAATACCTAGCATTTTCCCGCTTAGAAACTATTTATCGTTCGGTGTAAGTTATAATAACAAATAGGTAGTTCCATTGTTTTTAACTATATTTTTTTTATTGATTTGGCAAAGGCACTTATGTAAGTAATATATTTTTTTATTTTTTATTAAGTTCACACAAAATAAAACATAATACACAACAATATAATAAGCTAAAACTAAGTTCAATTCCTATTCGCCCAAAACTTTCAACATTCTTTGTTTTCTTACTTATCTTTGGTTTTTTGTAAATTAAAGAAAAAATAATTATTAACTACCTTTGTGTCTCGATTCATATTCTTCCATTAATAATATAAGAGGTTATAATATTTATAACACCAACATCATGCAAATAAATCCTATTCGCACAAAACTTTCATATTCTTTGTCTTCTCAGTTTTTTTCTTCTCTGGTTTCTTTGTTTTTTTGTAAATTAAAGAAAAAATAATTATTAACTACCTTTGTGTCTCTATTCATATTGTTTCATTCATAATATAAGAGATTATAATTCATAACACCAACATCATGCAAATAATAATCTATTTTGGTGAAAATAATATTTTGTATTATTTTTATTTTCAAATATTAATGATTAAAAAGAAAGGCCATTGGACAGAACAAATACTTATACTTAAAATAACGCGATGCACATTGAAATCCTTAAATATTGATAGCAGGCATTACGTTGAACAAAAATGCTTTCACACCAAACATCTAAAGCGTCTCGGAAATGGAGTATTTGAAGGAACATGTTGTCCTATGATTTTACAAAAGTGCACGATGCCCTTTGAGACTCATACCTATCGATAGAGGGCATTTTTACCTTTAATTCTAACCAATACCGTAATAAAATCCTAAATTCAAATCTAAAACTAGTTGCCATTCATTTGAAGCCGTCAAAGGGTTGAATTAAAAAAGAAAATTGGAATACCCATATTTCTTTGAATTGCTCGTATTTCAGTTTGGTTTCGCAAATAATAATATTTCGTACACTGTGAAAATTGAGTTTGACTTCGTCATCATAATCTTCCGAGCCACGGAACGTCCACTGCTGAACATGAGCCTCCCTAAAAGACTTCCAGAGTGATCGTTTGCTCTCTGCGTCTATAGTTAGGGAGGCGAGGTAGCTAAATGGCGTAATTCAACGGCGCCGTCGAGACTTATCAAAATCGAAAGATAAAATAATTTCGAAAAGAAAAGCTCGTATGGTAAAAACCATTTTAGCGGTGGGTTTGGCGTGTACGGTTTTTCAAAAATGTTAAAAAAAAACAGTTACTTGGGCATTCTCGAGTGCGTCAGATATTCATACTACGTATGCCCCAAGTGCCTCTGATAACAACGGTATACTAATCTGCCGGTTTGCGTGGTGGGACTAGGCATATAAAGTAGTCAAAAATTAAAAAAAAAAATTTACTCGAGCGCGTCAGATTTTCGGAAGGGGAGTTAAGTAGGCCCCAAGGAAGCTCCCTTTAAAAAAACTGACGATTTCGGCGTGACGATAAGTTACGATGAATTTTTGAAAATGCAAAAAAAAAAAGTTTTTTCGAAATACTCGAGCGCGTCAGATTTTCATAGCGGAGGTTTATCTCGGTATCCTGAAAGCATATTTTCTTAATCTGACAAAAATGTTGGTGGGTTCTCTTAATCTGACCGAAAAAGGTTTTTGGGTTTCTTTTTTTTCCTTTCTTTCTCCTTGATAAAACGGGGAATTTAAGAATAACAATAAAGCGATAGATACAACCAACGTATACAGATACGCGTAACTTTTTCCGAGTCCACGAAAATTGTCGAGAAGCTTCAGAAAAAAATTTTTTTTTGAGATATAATAAAAGTCACATAATTTAATCATCGTTATTTCATATAAAATTTTTTTAACACCCTCAGTTTTCGAGATATACTCAAAAAACCGGGAGTTTGAGTTTTTATGATGCTTCAAGTCAAAAAGTTTTAACTTTGGACAAAAATGTAAAGAGACCTTTTTTGTGTAAAATAAAATTACCTTTTTTGTTTATTTAAACTTTTTTTTTGTAAAATGTATCGTTCGCGACTTATATGCCGCAACGCGTTTTTCGGAAGACGAAATGGCTCCTCCAGACTTCCGGTCATGCGGAAACCGGCAGATTTTGTATTTTTAGTAAGTTTTAGATTATATTCTTCAAAATAAAAAATAAAAAAATCGCGCTCGAGAATGCCGGATTAACGTTTTTTTTTTACAAGTTCGCGACCCTATAACTCGGCGGTGTCAAGGACTTATCGTCAGATTAGTTAAATTTAGTCTTAAAACACTAAAATCAACCCCCAATATCTTACTCTGACGCGCTCGAGTATTTCAGACTATCGATTTTTTTTTACTAATCTGATCGTCTATCCTAGGCGCGCGTCACTACATATAGAGCTAAATACTTTACAAGGTTGTTCTATTAGGTCTAAGGTATCTCTCATATCTTAAACTGCCACGCTCGAGTATTACCGAAAATTCCCCTATTCGCCTCCCTAACTATAACAGCTTCTCGCGATCTTCATTAAGTCGTCTGTCCATCTAGCCGGAGACCGTCCCGGGCTGAGTTAAACTTAATTGATATGAAATGTTTGAGTATAAATGAATGCCTCAGAAAAACAAATAAGTGCACATAAAAGAAATAGGATCTTAAATGGTATTTTCATCTTTTCTAGATGATTTATATGTCAATTCTAATCCATGCTATTCAGGGATCGCTTCCCCAGCACCTATACCACCCTCTCAGCTTAGTCGACCTTGTCTAGAGGAAATGTCAAAGTCAATTTTTTTATTCATTTGGATGCTTAATACCTTTGTACACAGATCAATGTCTTAAGAGGAAAGAGTACCAGTACAGTAACAGAGTGGCAGTTATAGGTTATATGCCACTAAAATATTTGCTCTAGTGGCATTATCCAGGGAGGAAGCAATCGACTACGTTTGTATGGAGAGAGCGCCGGTACCCTTTCACCTTAAAAACTAAGTTAGTATAGGACTTCGGAAAGCGCCCACCAATGAGAACAAGGCACAAGAAACTCATGGGTTTTTCTTTTTTATTTCATTTGATCACGCTCACAAAGGTTAAAATTACAAATATTTGAAAGTATTATTGAAATGGAGCAACCAAAGTCACGTCCATGGGTTATTATCATTAAGGTAAGACGAAGTATCATAGTACGCCTTACTGCACAATTTATGTTTTATAAAAGTTTTGAACCTGTTAATGGACATGTCATATACATCTTAAGGTAATTTATTATAATAGAGCACACATGTACTATTAAACGACCTGTTTATTTTCCGGAGCCTACTACCGGCACGGTCAGTTCATCCTTATTTATGAATATCGATATTTTTACGAAACATATTAGAATTTTTGCTTTAATTTTTTCTCTAAGTGATTCCCTTGGGCCCATTTTGTAGATAGCTCGGACTCGTCAATACGTATGGAGCCAACAGTCGCTAAAACAAATTATTAATGTCAATCGTTGAAATAGTATGTTGCCTAAATGTTTTATTTTTAAAAGCTTTTATTTAACTTGCAGTGTATATATGTATGTTCGGGTGGAATCTTGCAACTTAATTTTATAAATAATAAATAAATAAATACTGCAGGACATTCCACACATCGCCATCTAGCCCCAAGCTAAGTAACTAGACTTGTATTATGGGTGCTAGACAACGGATATACTACTTATATACTTTTCTTTTGTAAATATATACTTATAATACATAGAAACAACCAGACCACAGACAAATATCTAAGCATAAATACTTGTCTGAGGCGGGAATCGAACCCGCAATCCTGTGTTTGGCAGTCCGGCATGGTGACCATTGTGCCAACTGGGTCGTCAATCCACTTCCATGTTTTGATCCACTTCCATGTTATTCAAATAACCAGACGTCCGCACTAAGTGTTTTGCTTCGAGATTCCTTATTTGTACCGCAAGGGAATGGAATCGGAAGCCTGCGTCTGTCTTTTATCCTGAAATTTTATTGGGGGACTTCAAGTCGCGGGTAGAAAGCGTGCTAGATTTTAGACCATATCGTCACCTAACATTAGACAGGTGTGATAGTACCTATCATATCATATTATGTTACAATAATCGTAACATTAACTTATCTGACGACCCAGTTGGCACAATGGTTACCACGCCGGACTGCCAAACACAGGGTTGCGGGTTCGATTCCCGCCTCAGACAAGTATTTGTGCTTAGATATTTGTCTGTGGTCTGGTTGTTTCTATGTATTATAAGTACATATTTACAAAATAAAAGTATTTATGTAGTATATGCGTTGTCTAGCACCCATAAACAAGTCTAGGTACTTAACTTGGGGCTAGATGGCGATGTGTGGAATGTCCTTTAATATTTATTTATTTATCTATTCCTAATGAATTGGTTACACAATAAAATAGACACCGAAATCGTACAATATTAAGAGCTTTTACTTGTCGTAATAAACTGAACTGAACAGATTTTATTACAAAACATTTAGATTTCAAATATTAAAAATAAACATAAAAACGGTGTATTTGTTTCGAACCTACGATAGCACGTTCACTTACAAACAAAGATACAAAGGAGTCAAACCTTTAAAACACCCCTCATTTGGGACTTGAAATTATTCTGTAGCAAACAATCTTAAGAGTCCCACATACCAACGATATTATTAATGGAATTTCCGTTCGCGGCACATCTATTTTCTTCCCTTGAATTGCAATGAAATGTAATGTTATCGATATCAATCGAACAGTTTGTTTCCTAGATTTACATGTTTTTTTTAATAAGTTTGAATACTCATTTTTTATTAATTCTCAGTGTGAAAATTATAAAAAAATATCTAATGAATGGATGTAAGCATGTAACTCTCTTAATGTTTATAAAGTTGAAATAAAAGCTCCACGTGTAACATGAAGTGTGTTTGGTAAAAAATGAAAATGTTTTTTTTTTATGTTCAAAGGATGCGCTTTTCACGATTTCTGCTTGAAGAATCAAAGCATATTACTTTTATATTTGACGTGCGAACATTCTGTCGCCGTACTGAGTCCAATTTCAATAGTGAATAGGTAACATATCCGGTTTAAAGGCAAATATCCTGTCTGTATATTCGTAGTCTGGTAGGGTAAACGTTGACTAGGTATATACTCGAAAACGGCCGATACAGTCAAATATTCAAATAACTATTTTAGTTCGAGATATTCAAATAACTATCTCAAATATATCGAAGTTTGTCGGTTTGATTACTATGCACCGATGGGTTTTTAGACACGAGAAATTATGTTGTAGAAACGAAAAGCAAACTTTGTTTCGCCTATAACTAAAATTGATTATCATTGCATGAACCTGTTTATAGATAGGTATAATCTTTTCCAACATTTCGAATTATACAAAAAACAAAAAATCCTTGTTATATGAAAGTTTATCCAAACTATGGTCAAAATAAGACTGCATGATTCGCTATTAAATTATACATTAATACAAAAAAAATCCTCGAAGCGGTTCACACAACAACACCTAACAACTATTTATTATTATCAATTTTAGCTTTCGACAGTCAGTTTCGGATTAACCCCTAATGCTTAAGGAAACCGCCATGCTAATCCGAAGTAGCCACCCGCGACCTTTGTCTAACCTTACAGAAAGGAGGCCTAAATTGGGACAAAATAAAGGTCTAATTTTTTTAAAGAAATGTATAAATACTTTACAGTTCTTGCAATTCACGAGTGCGCTCGGCCTTTGTATGTAGTTAATTGTAAATACACAATATGTTCGTTAGTGTGTGTACCCGACGGATATATGATGCAGATTGGTCACTCACACAAACAAAGGCCGAGCGCACTCGTGAATTGCAAGAACTTGTACTCGATACATTTTTATTTGGTTTTGTAATATTACTAAACTTTTGTAAGATACAAATAGACGATGTTTGCTCTGGTCTATGTATTGAGGACACTCGGCCAACCGATACATCATCCGAGCCCCGCCCTATTGACTTATAATGTCATAGGGCCATATCTCGTGTCGCTACGTGCAAACCTGTCTTTACTTGAACTATATCCCCCTTATTCCAAAACGAGGTTTAAGGATAATCCGAGATGTTGATTTAAACCTTACATTTAGACATAGATTTACTCGTGAAATATAGTCTAAACACTATCCCTATATAATCTATAGGAAGAAAACAGTCGACTACGTTTGTATGGAGAGAGTCCCCGGTACCCTTTCCTCAGTATTATTTGCTTTAAAATGTTCGAAATAATCCATTGAAATTGAAAAAACTGAACGCCCTTCTTTTGTTCTATGAACTCATCATTCAAACGATGAATTGATGTAGATGCAGATGTCATACTTGTCCAAATAAATGTTTTTCTATTCTATTCATACGTAAGCAGGTACAATTGTGTTTAATAGCACATGTGTGCTATATTTAAGTAAGTTGTTTAAATATATACACGATGTAACAAGGGAGGAGAATCATCGGTTGTTGGGGTTGGAGGTTAGTACCTATCGATTTAACCCCCCTCTATGTTCTGTAACATTCAGTGGTTCAAAAGTTATTTGGACTTTTGTGAAATTTTTGTCCACCTCTCTTGTTACAACGTGTATGTGACATGTCCATTAACAAGTTCAAAAGTTTTATGAAGCACACATTGTTCGGTAAAACGTACCATGATACTACGTCTTCACTTGCGAAAACTAAATGACGGAAGTAACGTTAATATACGTCATAATTTGTAACAAGTAGGTATTGCAAATCCAACCTCTTTAGGTCGTTGCATTAAAATAAGATCTCTTTGGTTTAAACAAGACGTTATCACGTGGGTACTACTTGATAACAGTTTGTCTGTGTGCCCTTGATCTTTATTTTTACTTCCTTCGAAATTTGGCCTTAACAAAACAATCACTTCAGATTTCAGATCGAGTGTTCTTTGTTCACGAGTCTATTTCATTGAAGTGTTAAAGTGTTTTGTTTAATATATATTTTCAATAATCGAAGTAGTCAATCTGAAGTGCTGTTGAATATTATAACAGCACACCTATTAGCTTTGTACGTGTTACATAAGTCGTCCTAGAACATTAAAATAAACTGTTTTATTGAAGTACTAGCTTTTGCCCGCGACTTCGTCCGCGTAGAAAATGGTACTAATATAGGATTTTTAATTGGTTTTAACTCTAATAAATTTCTTTGGGTTTTAAAATTACCGAAGTCGAAGGTTAGTTTATATTCTTATATTTTGATATTTCACATGTTTTCTTTTATACTCAGTATAAAGATAGAGAGGCCAAAAAATTCGGAACCTACTTGGAAGCAAATAAAAAAATGGGTGTTTGGGACGTAGAAAAAGTAGTAGAACAAAAATATACAGTTTTTAATTTTCATGTCTGTCTGTTTGTTTGTTACTTATACAATTAAAACGCCAAAACCAATTGAAATCTGGTTTTCAATATTAGATAGCTCTATTTTGAGGAAGGTCGTGGTATACTTTACATCAAAATTCAATTAGTAGGTCCTGAGTAATCAACAATAAACTGCAGTCGCTCGAGAAAACCCCGGCCGAACGCTTTCTAGCAAACCCGAACGTCACATCTATACATATAAAATGCTTTGTCCTGAACTACTGACTGACTAACGCACAGCCTAAACCGCTGATCGTAGAAACCTGAAACTTGGAGGGTGTGTTCTTTGTGTGACGTAGGCATCGGATAAGAAAGGATTTTCCGAAATTCCACCCCTAAGAGGTTGAAAAGGGGGGGGGGGAGAAGTTTGTATGGGACAACGTGATTCCTTGGTCCAATCTATTTCAAATTTTGGTTAAATATTCTTTAGCAGAATTAATGGAACACGTATTTCGTATTTTATTAAAATTCATCCCTTAACGGGGTTAAAAAGGGGTTGGAAGTTATTTTCAGGGTGATTTGTTTCGAAGTTGATATCAACACTCCTTTTAACTTACCTACATTGTATTTTGACATATTATGTTTAAAAACGGATTGAGTTTTTATTCAAAGAGGTTGTGGAGTTTTGGCAGGAACGAGTTAACAACATGTCGTGCTGCAGTTTTATTTTCATGAAACTTAGTTGTAACCCAAGTTGAATTGTATAATTCTGGTGGAAAGTTATTCAATTTAGTTCTGTGAAAGTGCACAAGTGTAGTGAAAGTAAAAATCAGTGTCAAACATGAAGTTTTCTCGTTGCCTCCAAATCTCCTATTAAGGTTATGGTAAACTTGCCACCGCTTTACTATAGCCCCTGACTTGACGGACTATGACGACTTTGACTTTTTTGAAACACTTTAGGCCCGATTTATGAAAAATCGGGTCATAATTTGATGCAAAATATAACTTGACACTGGCTAAATGCACAAGCCGTGCGAAGCCATAATTATTAGAAAAAAAAAAAGAAGTTGCACTTTTAGGACACGGTCTCACATCTTCGACCATACAAGTAGAACTCGAAATTTAAAATGGTACATTTTGGTTATAAAATATACGTAGTTATTGCACGATATTGGTTAAAAATATATTCAAGTCAAGTCAATTTTTTTGTTATATCAAACTCGCGTAAGTCCCGATCCTGTTGGAATGTCGGGATAAAAAGTGTGCTACTCTCCCAAAATAACTTTCTACCCCTTTTTAACGAATTGTCTAAAACAAGATATGTAAGTATTGTAAATAAATATTGTAAAGGGTTTCCTTGTTGTAAATGAAAAAATAATCTTCTTATATATTTTGTAACGCCAATAACAGACGAATGATACCTAATTGAAACTTTACAGAAATTTCGTTACATAGCATTTATTGCTCTATACATTCACCATAGATGTAAAAGGTATTTATTTTACCTGTATTCTGTAACGGACATTGATATTTCATTTCGAAACAAACTACGGAAAACCGTTAATTAACTTTCGATACGGAAAACTGTGGTTTTGTTTGTTTTGTTTTCGTGTAACATGTTTCCTTTCTTTGTTGTTCGTTTTTTAGCTCTGCTTTAGAAATACACTATAGGCAACTTTTAGATATATTTCTTGTAGAATAATTTAACACAGCCTAAAATTTCGACAATGCTAAAATCTGGAACAAATGTTTATTTTATTACATAAGTGTCTGTGCTGAGAAAATATTTTAGAAATATAATTTAATTTAAACTTTGTGTAAAGTCGAACAAAAACTTTCATTTTAGAAGCATGAAACTGTGCATGAGCTTAAATAAATAATGACGTTTTTATCTCGGAATTACGACGCGGCGAAACCGCGGTGCTGCCACACATTGTTCAGACATGCTTTTGTCTCGCGAATGACGGCCACTTTGTCGAGTCTAGGTGGGAACATCATTAACCTTGACCTGAATGTAGATTCTGTTTGGAAACTATAGCGAATAAAAAGATAACTGACGTTAATATTTTTTTTATCACAGTTGCTCATAAAGTGGATCTTATTCAACGGCTTTTAGGCTCATAATCCAACATATTATGCACGCGTGCGTTTTACATTGCCAACCTAGTGCTGTAAAGTTATCCCGATAGGTTAAATACGTATCTTACTGCTAATTACATACTGTTTTGATGTATAAAAAAGGTAGGTACCAAAGAGTTTTTTAGCAAGCAAAAATGGTTGTCTCTAAAGTCGGTTTACGAACGAAAATTTTACGTGATAATGACTTAGAAAACGATTAAAAATTGAGTTGTTTATTTTTTGTTTTTTCTTTACTTAAATATATTGTTTTTCCGTACCATTGTATTTTGTTCTTAACCCCCGACGCAAAAACAAATAGAAAAAACCCTAAAAAATATTGTATGTCAAACAAGGCTGTATAGGTTAAAAGTCTTTAGCCTGGCCTTTTGGAGCATAATTAACAAAAAATATTGCCTTAAAAAAATGTAAACATAGACTTATCACAAATATTTTACCGCCTCTATGCAAAGATCAATTTACCACACTTATATCGTAATGTACTTTTCACACATTCAGCTTCTTCCTCAACGTTGGATTACAGACCTAGTAATCTCAACGTAAAGCAAGTCATTTAATCCCAATGGTAATTATGTATGAAACCCCCCCTATGGAGATAATGTTGTATGAAACTCCCAAGGGATTAAAGTGTTTTGAGTTCGGAACGTTGAAACTCGTATGAAAATTGCCACACTGCCATATGCCCTTCACAAAGGGATAATGCTTTTCACAAAGAGAGGCATTGGATTGGTCTACAAAAATCTATTAAGCTTCGATTTTGACGTAAGTTCTCAGCAAATAGATTTACTTCTAATATCAATATACAATTGTACTGGGATTGTAAAGAGTCTGGCTTTTATTCTCTCGCAGACGGACGACGACGGTGTAAAAAAAAGAGTATGCACTCTCGGGATAAAGCATGTCTTCGTCTTGGACGGCTTGAATCCACTCGTGACGCTGGACATTGCTTTACTCCCATGGTGCATAATGTATTATATTCTTATGGTAGTTTTTTCAAAACCTTTAAGATTCAAACTATCAAAGGTTTCGCTATAGTTTGCCTTGTATTAAAAATATATTAGCACATCAGTTCATCTAGTCCCACTAGGCTTGTGTTATGGTAGCTAGACAACGGATGGAATGCTTGTATACTTTTTGTAAATAAAAGACACCACCACAACAAATATTTGTTTACTGAAATAAATATCTCGAACCCGCAACCTTTTCCGTCGCAGGCAAGAGCTATCCCACCGCGCCATAGAGATCGTCAAATCCCTCGACGCGGACGTGAAGGTTTTTTTATTTCAAACAACCAATGTGAATTTTGATCTGATTCAATGTGTCAAGCGAATGGTTACAACTTGGTAAATTATTGTCTTTGACTTTCAAACAGATCCTACATTTAACCCCCACGCAAAAAGGGGTGTTATAAGTTTGATGTGTCTCTGTGTCTAGGTGTGTCCGTCTGTGACATCATAGCTCCTGAACCGATTTTGATTTATTTCGTTATAGCTATGTTTGATCGGTTCAGCCGTTCAAAAGTTATATGCAATTTTCCTTATAAGTCGGATGTTTTTTAATTTGTGTTTGTTTATTTTAATTGTCAACGTGATCGTTTCAGTGGTTCGAAGGCACCAGAGACTCCAGGTTCGAAGCGAGCGTCGGCCCCTCCATGCGGCACGCCGCCCGCCGACGAGGACAGCCCGTGTCCACCATCTGACGGCGATGCAACACCGGTACGTTGCACTTCTTACTAAAGGAATTACTATTTTATTTTTATTGATTTGGAAAACTAACAGCTTTACACAAATATTAAAAAGAAAACAAGAAATCGAGATCGAACTAGAAAATAGAATAAAGATACAAGCAAGAAAAAACATAAATCCCAAATCAAATTATATGTAAAAAGAGCTTGCAATGGAGTATCAGCTTTGGACTATTAATATTATTTGACCATTTTTAGAGATCCGTACCCAAAGAGGAAAAATGGGCCACCAGGCTGAATATCATGAACCGTGGTAGCGAGACAGTTGAAATTTTCACAAATGATGTATTTCTGATGCCGCTTTAACAACAAATACTAAAAACAGAATACCTATTAATGGAACGGGACCTTTCACACTGCTGAACGTGGGCATATGCCTCACTTAAACTACCTTTCATAACCCGGATCATTTAGATATCTGGCCAGTATTTTTCAAACAAATTTAATTCTGTGTCGTTTCATCCGATCCACTAAGCAACTTTTTTTTTAACGTGATAACGTCTTATAATTTTGTGAACACCGGCAGCGCTCACATAAAATTGTGACGGCATCGCTCACGTTCCGTTATTGACAAGCTAACCATAGCAACGATAATACGTTGCTATGGTTACCATCAATGTTTTATTAAACCACTTTTTTTGACAAAAAATCGTAACGAAAAACTGTTAAAAGATATTTTAGATATTCAAATAGTTGGTTGTGAGTTCGAATCCCCACTGGTATCAGGAAAATTTCTGGCTTATTCAAGTCGTGTATTATGTTTTTGGTTTTCATTCCAAAGCTTTGTACACTTGTTTCGTAAATATCTCGGCAAGATTAAATCCGCGGATAAAAAGACTTCCGAGAATTAGGCTTACCTATCTTCTTAAAAAGGTTACATACATACTTATTCGTAAAAAAAGAAAGAACTGTTTAATCCCCTTAAAATTTGCATTTATTCATTATAAACTACTAGCTGTGCCCCGCGGTTTCACCTGCGTAAGTCCCGATCCCGTGGGAATATCGAAAAAAATATCCTATATCCGTCTTATGATTGTAAGCTACCTCCCCACCAATTTTCAGCCAAATCGGTTTAGCCGTTCCCGAGTTATAAATGGTGTAACTAACACGACTTTCTTTTATATATATAGATTATGGTTCTTTTTGCTATGTTTTATCATTTTTTTTTATAAAAAAATTAAAATTGTACTTTTTTTAAACTAGTAAACATAAAACATGTAAGTGAGCTCAGAATAAAAGCTATTCAAGCGATTAACATCAATAACATAAAATGTTGTTGGAATTTAAGGGATGAAAACTGGTATGAACCGAAAAGAAAATTCTGTTAAAATGCCATTGGTATGTAATCCTCTTAAGAAAATCTCAACAGATAAGATAAAAAGCTATTTTTCCCTTTGTAGCGATACCTTGAAACCGAGATCTTGGAAGGACGGATTTATCTTAAACAAGCTGTTTCTTATTTGTATTTGTGATTAAATAAATACGGTCTTGAGTATTTGATATTATAAATGTAAAAATTTGTGTTGGTTTCATACCTATTTAAGAGAACACTACTGAACCGATTGCGAACTAGGTATGTAGATAACTGGAGCCCTGGAATAATACATAGGTAACTTTTACTCTGATATTCCCGAAGGATCGCGACTGAGGAGAGTGAAACTGCTGGGCGTAGTTAAAAATAAAATTTCTTGTTATAGCGCATCGTATAAACCTGTAGAAACGTTAAAAAAATCGAGTAGGATGCAGCCGCAGTAAGGCCTAGAGATGTCTCATCTTACGTCCAATTGACACGGATCTTTCTTAGAAAGTACGCAAGGAAAAGCTCTTGTTTGAAGGTTTACAAGAAGCGACGCTTCGCCCCTTAAGAAATTTCTAAATAAATGTTATATTAGCTACAGCCTCTTTCCTCTTATCCGTCGAAAATACTTTACATCCGTACATTGGTTGTTGCGATGACCTCCTAATCCGATTACACGTCAAAACAAATTTTATTATTTTTATTTTTTCAGACTGGTCTTGGTCCTGAACTGGGAACAACCCCTATTCCTGGCAGCGGACCGACAACCCCACAAGAACCTCGTGTGGTAGTCCCTCAACCTCGACCTCTCCCAATGCCAGAGTACGGAGGATTCTTCGCGCTACTTACTGAGTTCTTACCGGACAGTAGCCAGCCGATATCTGGTTTCCACAGGTTAGTTTAATCATAGACAATATCACGGACTATACAAAATACGCCCATATGAACGTATGGTGGCTTCTAGGTATAAAGATTTTTATGATATTTATGCGTACTTATTTATTTTTCAATGTGATGTCATGCAAATTGTTTGATTCCAAATGGATAAAGATTTTTTGATTATGTGTGACGTTTTAGTTCATGTTCTTAGCTGATACGACCGGAAGACGCTGTCCTGATTTTTTTACTTAGCACCTTAAACCAAGCGCCCGATAGATGGCGCTCAGCCAGAACTTCGAAGTCAAATTTCCTGAATGTATTCTAATTTCAGATGCAACGTCGCAGTGATGTTACTGTGCGACGTGGTCCTAGATGGCGTGGAACTGGATTGGTCTATCCATGTTCCACTGATGCTTCATATCGTGTTCTTGGCCATGGATCATACTAGGTAAGTTCCTTGAAGCGCTTGGAAATGTACTTATAGTGTATTTTTATTGTATTTATAGGGCAGCAAGTTTATATGGTTATTATTAGAGAAAAAATATTGTGGTTTAGAAGGCTAAAAGTACATATATGCCACGGTTACTTTTTGTTACGCAATATTATGCAACGCGATAACATTACGTAATATACTACATAATCTCGGCCATTACACCACTATGTTACCGTGTTGTAGTAACATTATGCTACTAATTTTACCGATGGGTATCACATCTTCACTGTTTTTAAATGTTGGGTAACAAACACGGCAACATCTATTATACCAATAATGTACCTATTCACTAAGTCCGCCAGACTAACTGGATTTCATAATTTAAGTACTTAGAACATAGATTTAAGCTCAATATAAGTGAACTTTGTTCTTTTTGAGTAAATTAAGATTTCGTTAGCCTCATATTTGGTATCGGATGTTGCCAGGCAACATTGCTTCAACAAAAAGTAAGGATACTCCATATGGCTATACAGTTTTTTTTAATGTCTTTCAATTAATAACTTGTCTATAGGTGGATAGTTCACCAGCACTGTCGTCAGTTGCTCCTGAACCTGCTAGTAGCAGTGGCTGCTCATCACGACCACCTAACTGTAGCGCGGACCTTGTTAGCGAGTCGTTCAGTCCATCTCGGTCTAGCTCCCCTCCCGCCAACCTTACCGCTTCATGTCCGGAACTTTACTGGTAAGTCTGTTATGACTATAATCGATCTGTGCATTATGTCAGTTTCAAGTAAGAATATTAGACGCTGACTTAGATGTGGCTAGTTCATGGTCTGGGAAAATTTAGATTAGGAGAAAAATAGGCCAAACTGTAAATGTGTCAATTAGGTTGATCAGTCTTGTCCAGGATTTAGGTAATGTTGTGGAGTTACATTGAGCTGAGTCGAGAAGTTTTGGGATAACAATTTATCTTCTATTTCATGGGATAAAGTTGCTCATTTTGGCCAAAAATTCTTAAGTAAGTATATGGTTTTTGTATTATTTTTATTCAGAACCAGAGGAGAAATTGGAAAACCACCCGCAATGCGCCCACTCGCCTAGATCACACGTGCGTTCTATCAGCTCCGATCCTCAGACAACGCCGGAAGGTATGAATTAAGCCCAGATCCCATGGAAATATCAGTACAAGTAGCCTATATACTTTTTCATATTTATGACTACCTCAGTACAAATTTTCATCATTGGTTAAGACTTTTGGCTTCAATGAAGGAAAAAACAATTGCCTCCTATAAATAAGGTATAAATAAAAAAGAAATAGCTGTTTGTTGGTAAACACATGTTTTAAAATTGGGAAACTTTTCGGGAATGTTTCGATTTTAGGAAAACTAAGCACCATTTTACGGCAATCAAACACGGAACAGAAGGTTCCGGATTAGATTACCAATTGGTTTCTAATTGTAAACGTCAGGAAAGACAGACTCAGACGACCTTTTTAAACTTTCAGGTGAAGGTGACAATTACCCATCCCTTCCTGTAATAGTGACAAACGAAGCAGAACCAGAGCCACCGGAACCGGAACCGCCAGCGCCTACTCCAGCGGAACTACCAGTCGCTGACGTCATCAAGTCATTGATACAATTTCTTGCTAACAGACCAACGCATCTACCTTTGTGGCAATATGAAGACATAACAGCTAAAGGTATGAAATATACTTAACTAGTTGTTCCCGCGACTTCGTACGCGTGGTAGTTTTATTTTATGTACCAAAATCTTCCTCTTGAATCGCTCTATCCATTAAAAAAAACCGTATGAAAATCCGTTGCGTAGCTTTAAATATCTAAGCATAGATATTGACAGACAGCGGAAAGCGACTTTGTTTTATGTAATGATAGCATATACCTACTTAAAAATAAGTAAGACAATAAGTCTGTATTTGAAGGTAAATTCCAGAATCCAGGGTCTTAGAATAATTAGCTTTCGTACTTTTCAAAATTCATGTCTATGTTTCTGTTTATACCCGACTGCAAAGATAGGGTTATGTTTTTGCGCCTATTTTTGTATGATTTATTCTTTGTTTCTCATATCTTCCAAATCATTTTCTCTGTAACCTATACGCATATAAACTACTGAACGTATTGAAATCTGGTTTTCACTATTGGAATGGTTGTAGTATACTTTATATTAAAAACGCGACTTAAACCGCGGGACGCAGGTAGTATGATGAATAATTATTTATAAGACACACAGCACCATCTAACCCTAAACTAAGTAACTAAGCCTTATGGTGGCTTGACATATAATACTTATTTTTTAAATACATTTTTAAGTATAGAAACACCCAAACCAGAAACATAACTTTAGATCATCCAAAAAATGTTTCAAGGCGGAAATCGAAGCCCCCAACCTCCTGCGTTGTAGGCGGAAGTTCTCCCACTACGCCAAAAATAATAATTAACTCTTCTTACTTATTCAGTAAAATATAAGACATTTTTACTATGAATACAAATTTAATAAGATATTCTTAATAATTCATATAATTTTTTTTTATGCAATAAGCGCCCTTACTACCAAAAGCTGTCATAGCAAAGTTTCAGAATACTAGAACCTACCACGTAATTGTTAGCGCCACCCCAACCGCTCTATCGAAATGTCATCATCGATTGCCTGACTGAGAATGTAGGTCAGTGGTACATCTTCACCCTTCGAACCACTGCTAGCGACATCTGTCATCATGTGAGCGACCTTATTTATCTGAAGGCCGTGGCGCTAGTGTCTACGCGAAACAGATTTCGAAATATAGGAATGGACGTTAGTTCCAAAAAAATCCGGTGTAAAACAATATTGTAATGTTCACGATACGCACAATTAATTTATTATATTAAGTTCCGTGGCAATTTTTAAAAATCTGTCGGGATCGTGATATTTATACAAGATTTAGGGATTCTGAGTGTTTTATTTATTAATATGAAACTTTGAAATTGTTGTAGGTAATGTGGGATTATTATAATTTCTAAAGGGATCAAAGTCATTGTAATTAGAGGGCTGTTCGTTGCTTAGTCTAGAAATATGCAATTATGTGGGCGCTTGTTAATCGCTTGGTCTATAAACAAAAATGGAAATAGAAATCGTTACTACGAATTCTAAATTTTTTATTAAAACGGAACATATAGTGGTAATTCTAAAAATAACTGGTCATAGCTCTAAGAGTGTCTGAGCAAGCTCAAAAATAAAAAAGGTTAATTTTTGAGCCATATCGTAATTTGTCAAATCTTTTTCTGTTTTTTAGGATTCTGTACCTCAAAAGGTTAAAAATGGAACCCTTTTAAGGTCACTTTCTTGTCCGTCTGTCTGTCTGTTTAACATCTTGTGTTGTTTTTTTGCAGTGTGGTCTCTACGCAGCTGTCAGCAGATGTCAACACTCTTACGGCACGTTTTGCGAGTGTTCCGCGAGTCATTGCCGCATGCACTCATTTCAGAAAGATGGGCTCAGACTGCGTTGCAACTGGGTCTATCCTGCCCTTCGAGGCATTATGCGGGCAGATCATTACAGGTTGGAATATGACATTTTGATTTGTAACAGGTAACCATTATCGTCACCTGGTGACGATGCGGTGCACGATATAGCACGCGCGTCTAGAACCAGTTCACTCGTAACTTGATGGCCCTCAAATTGTACACGTCAGAAAAGACAGTTTCAGGCAACTGATTCCATCAGCTTTGATTGCCTGATTAGTTTTGATTTGTGTTGATTGGTTGATGGTCAGCATGCGTCTGAAATAACCGGTCCAATTTCATATTATAAGTTTTGACAATAAGGCACACTTGTGGTTTCTGTATAGATACTACCTGATTTTTTTTTTGTTTCTTTTGTATAAATATATTTATGATAATTCCGTCAGGTGTTCCGGTTCATTGGCGTGGCTATGACGGGACGTATGGTTTCAGACATTTTGTCGCGATTAGTTGAGACTGTTGCGGAACAAGGCGAAGATATGCAGGTATGTTGTAACAATAAGGTTAAGCAATATGTTGACTTTGTGTTCCCTTGCACAACAAAGAATAAATACGTTTATGACCTTAAACATGACTAACCGTATGTGAAATTCTCAAACTGGTTAAATAATATCAACTTTTGACTATTGAAATGGAATTTAATTTTAGTTTCCCCGTTAAATGCAGCTAGAATTTTGCGAAATATGTTTAAACACAATCTCACGCAAGGCGCCCTTTCATAATGTAACAGTTTATTGTTGAATTATCTCTCGATCGCAAAATCAGGTAGTAAAATCTACATTAATATAAAAGAGATGAAACACCTATCACGAAAAAAGGCAGATGTACATTCTAAACTTCGTTATTATTGATTGTAGAAACTAAGTCTGAACTTGTATCAGTAAATAACGTTTTTTTTAATGACTAGTAGGAGGTATGGCTGAAGGAGAACGCTTACTCCTTATCTTATTCGATTATACTATGTTTTATTCGTGAGATCTTGTAATTGGGTTTTTATTGTTATACTGTTGTTAAATTGTTATAAACGCTGTGGGATTTCCAAATAAATAAATGTTTCCTTTTCGTTTACCAGGGCTACGTAACCGAGCTACTATTGACGTTAGAAGCCGCAGTCGACTCCTTAGAGTCGAACTTTAGACCGCTCGACTATATGCGAGACATATTCAAGTCCACACCTAATCTAAACAACAAGGAAGGCGCGCAGAACAACACCAATGCCTTCAATCCTGGTAAGAAAACCTTAAGATGAATAATGTACCAATTACGACCTTTATATGATTACTATAACTTTCGGTGGCGCCATCTAGTCAATAAACTAAGCAACTTAGCTTCTAATTTAGGTGCTAGACGACGGATGCTATACTTTTCTTTGGTACATTATTGTACTTTAAGGTATGAGTTCTAGAGAGCTCGCAATGCACTATAACAGTGCAAACAGTTCATACTCCATTGCGAGCGAATTCAGTAAAGTTTCGTACGCTGCGTTTCTCACAAATTGTCATATAGTATTTTAACATAAATAATTTATTTCATTGAAATATACTGAATAGAAATATGTAGTTCCAATATGCAAAAACGGTTCTCCGGAGTAAAAGTTAGATGCAATTTTCCTTATCAGTCGGGTTTTTTTTTTTAATTTGTCTTTATTTAACTATTGTTTGTACATCAACAGGAAAACGTTCACCGGGCGTATGCGTCGGTTGCGTATCTAACCATACACGCAGTACATCCTACTCCGTCTCATATTGCGTAAGGAAGAACAACCAACCGCAATCTAGTGCTGAGAAACCACAACATGGTAACATATTTTTGTATATTACTACTCCTCAATCGATTTCATTTAAAGACTCAGTTATAAACATATGTATTAACATCGACAGTTAACAAAAAGCGTTACGAAAAGAGGATTTAGCTAATCTAACTGGTTTGTCAGAATGTGCACTAAGGCAACGAAGAAGCTTGTTAATATAAGCTTCATCATCATCTTATCATATTCCTGCCCTTATCCCAATACTAAACATCGTAAAATATTAAGGAGAAACAAGAAAGTGATGTTAGGGTTCCTTTTTTTTACCTTCTGTGGCACGAAACCCTAAAAAGCACCCTTTCTCTTTTCGTGTTTTTTATGTATTTTTTTAATTGATTTTTATATTGTTAGCAGATCGTTCTCGAGTTTGCAGCGAGGCATCAAAGGGTGCGTGTTCTAATCTCTGCCGGTCAAGATCGGCACAATCACTGAAACTACTCGGCGATAGTGCTACGCAGGTAAACATCCCATTTTGTGTCTATTACAAGCTGAGGTCCACGGTTTTACCCCCATTTATCTCGATCCCGTGGGAATATCGGAATAAAAAGCTATCAGGTACTCCCAATGAATCAATGTATACCAAGTTTCATCAAAATCGATCCTATTCGTCAAAAACAAAAAACAAACGGAGAAAAATATCTTTATAAAATAAATGAAAAATATTACACAAGCTTCGGTGCTAGCTTGTAATATGGGTGGCAGATAACGGATAATACTTATATTTGTGACTTGTTCCAACACTGAAATCGAACTTGTAACTCAGGCGGGTATTTGTCCACCACGCCACAGAGTTCGTCAAACATCTTCAAAGATATTTTTCTTTTCTTTTTTAGGATGATAAACTGACAATCCTGGCTACACTTTTCTGGGTGGGAGCATCATTACTGGAGTCGGATTATGAACACGAGTTCCTGTTGGGGGTTCGACTCTTGGCTCGGGTAATGGCCAGGCTGCCACTAGACCGGCCCGACGTTAGGGAAAGATTGGACAGAACTCAAGCGCACACTTCGCCGTCACTTCACTCTTTATTATTAAAAGTAAGTAACCACGATTGTTTACCAAACAGATCTATGCTGACAATGTTTTTGCCACTTGTCTAAAATTCCACAAATTTTGTGAAAATACGGTAATTTTGTAATTATTCATAAACCCTACTCAAAATAGGAACTACATCAGGCGGCTTGTGCTTAAACATATTTAGCTAAAAACAATAAAAGGGGAATTTTAAATTAACTTCCATTTCAATAACCACAAGGTTAATATAATCAGTTTAACATTTAGGTAGTTGTTTAATCATGTTTAAGGTAAACGTATTTATATATGACGTTTACTATTGTTTTATTACAGGGCTGCACTCATCCAAATACATATGAGCCTGTGGTAGGTGTCCTAGCCGATATGATACCCCTGCTGGAGTTGCCGGTCATTGACCCGACACAATCTTTAGCCTTCCCGATGACAGTGGTGGCGTTGTTACCTTACATGCTACTGTATTATGAAGATGCTAACGAATTGTGCGTTCGAGCTGCGTGTCATATTGCACAGGTTTGTAAAATTTAGGTTAAAAACCCTATAAGTTTGTTGTAGCTACTTCTGATTGGTACACGTATTTTGAAGGCTCATATCATAATTTACTGACGTTTGCAAATAGTCAATGACTCAGGATTTTATTAATCCTTCTTTTTTACTAAAAAAAACTGCAATGGTTTCTTATATTTTTTACAGGATTTTTACATCAATCTCAAAATAACTTTCAAATGTCAAACTACATTATTAATAGGAATTCAAAATATTATCACGTATTTTGCGTGTATTCATGTTATAAAGTTTTTGTAGCGTTTTTTGTATTTATTTATACAAAAAAAGTTATAAAAAGAAACCATTTTGTTTGTAACGAAATCGTCCCGGAACGAGGAGTGATATGTCGTACGATTTCGGCGTCCGAAAAAGGCCATTTAAAAACTAATTCCGATTCAAATAAAAAAAGTATTAAAATTAGTTTAATAAAATGTCTGATACTACTCGGGAATATTGGATGTTTTAAGATAAACCGTGGAGTTTTCAAGTTATTCTTTAAAGGCAGGTAGAATGTATATGCTACCTGCATTATTAGGCCACGTAGCAAACCAGCATGGTAAACGAGAAAAATATTACCGTTGTAGTGTTATTCTTTGGAAAAAAAAAATCTCTTTATAATATTAGTGGCATTTTTTGTTCAGTTCACAGCTGAAAAGAGCAAGAAATTGGAGAATCTTGGCACCGTGATGACATTGTATTCGAGACGGACTTTTAGTAAGGAAAGCTTCCAGTGGACGAAGTGCGTCGTCAAATATCTGTGGGACACCTACTCGCATCTCTCTTTACAAATGTTGGCGTTTCTGGTTGAAATTTTAGAAAAGGTAAAAATAATTTACGCTAAATAACTTTTCTTGACGTTGTATGTACGTTTAAATTTTTTTTACGTGATAAAGTCTTATAAATTGGTGAGTGCAGGTCACAAAAAGTTTTACGTCATGCGTTATTGACAAGTAACCATAGCAACGTATTGAAGTATGCAAAATGGTAATGTCAAATTATCGTCCGCAAACCGTCAACCATTGTTTTTTTAATACAGGGTGCATCAAACTTGCAACCAGCTGTACTTTCGATACTCCACTGCATGTTGTACTACGTAGAGTTGAACGCTCAGCCAGTGAATGCGGACCTTCTTAGAGCTGTTGCCAAATTTATTGACGTAAGTACATATATTCTAAATATATTTGTGTATTTAAGTGAATGAATGATTTAGATCAGCCTTTCCCAAAGTGGGCGATAACGCCCCCTGTTGGGCGCTGCAGGCCTAAAGAGACCCATTTGGGACCAGTGGCCTTTCAGGACATCGGCCAATGTATTACCTAAAATTTAGCACTCTTAAGGCCAATTCTCGTAAATAACATTGTTCAAATTACATTGCAATATCATTCGAATTGCATTTCGATTTAAAAAAAATGCCCTCAAAGTCAGCATTTGGTATTTTTCAGAGTTTTATTTTTTGTTTTATCACGCGATAGCACTTTCGATTGTTTAGTGTCCAATAAAGTGATCGTAAATATGATTATAGCTCGCTGTTGGTTAGAATGCGCTTTTTCCTACAACAATAGCACCAGCAATTTACAAAAATAACTATTTTATTGTTAAACTCGAAGCAAATATTTTTGCTTATGCTTTGCTTTAAAAAGTTATCGATAATAAGAAAATATGACACAAGTTTGAATCGATTGAATGCAAATTATAGTTCATCGATTGTTCCGCAAATAGAGTCAACATTGGAATTAAGTTTGCAATGGTTTTGTATTTGCCGAATTTTAGATTTTATCTATGCCAGGGGTCGGAAACCTGCGGCTATTTGGAAATTAAGCTGGCTCTTTAGTTCCATATCCAAGCACTATTTTTTTTGCCATTTATTACCATTGAAAAGAAACTTAAAAAACATTCAGTACTTAACCTAGCACAGCGAAACCACTAAGGTTTATAATTGTGCTAAGTACATTTAAATTTACGTCGATCTAGTTGAGTTGAGGGAATTTTATAGCCTACAACAATTTTCGCTACCGCTTGGTTTTTGTAAGATACGTTAAATATGGTGATCAGTTCGTTAATTATATGAAATAAACTATACAAATAATATTTAATTGTAGCAAGACGGTAATAACTATAAGGAAGCTATGAAAATATTGAAGCTAGTCGTGACTCGGTGTTCGACACTCGTCGTGCCACCGCATTGGGACACCCACGCCTCCTCAATACTGGACACTGAACTACATGGGAAAAAGGTACAACTGCTCTCCATAATTGTCTGAATGTCTGTATGTATATATTTACAAATAAAAGTAAATATATTATTCTATCCGTTATCTAGCACCCATAACACAAGCCTAGTTGCTTAGCTTGGGGCTAGATGGCGCTGTGTAAAATGTTCTAGAATATTTACATTTATTTATTGATACACTATTAGTCTACACTAATATATAAAAAGGAAAGTTTGTTTTTGTTTGTAGCGAATAGGGTTTTAATGGGGTTAAATGATGTGATTCGGACTCGGAAGGGTTCCGTACCATGTTGTATGGGAGCCCCACTTAAATACATATTTTTTCTATTTTTAGTACCTATATGTTGTTATAGCGGCAACAGAAATACATAATCTGTGAAAATATCAACTGTCTAGCTATCTCGGTTCATGTGTCGCACTATAACTAAATCTTTTAGACGCAGCTTTAAATATGGATTGAAATACTATTTGGTGACTTTTAAAACTATATTGTTTCGTACATAGGAGTTACCAGGACGCACGATGGATTTTACGTTCGACCTGTCACAAACGCCTGTGATTGGTCGCAAGTATTTACCCAAGAGTGGAAGCCAACCGCCAACGGGACCTAGTTCCTTATCTAACGCGTCTTCTGCTACTCCTGACAAAGGTATACCAGTCATATCTATCTATACTAAAATATTAGAGAGGAAAGATTTTTTTAGTTTTTTTTGTACCGAATAGGCTCCGAAAGTACTGGACCGATTTTTATTAAACTTGTTATGAGGAAACATTGATTCATTGAGAATAGCATAGGCTTTTTACTTTATTATTTTTTTCCCGATATTCCCATGGGATCGGGATTTACGCGAGTGAAACCGCGGACCGCTGCTAGTACTATGTATAAACAAAAATAAAATCGTGTAATCTATTGACGAGTCGGGCAAACACCCATATGCGACTCAAAAGGTTCCTGATTCATTCATTCAAACGTTGTCTAGCTACCATAACACAAGCCTAGTTACTTTGCCTGGGGCTAAAAGGCGCTGGTAGATAATATTTATATTTTAGAACAACTGGATACGATCGATTGAGATGCTTTTCTAGAATAGAATAGAATAGAAGAATTTATTTTCAGACTTTGTCCATGTGTTAGTATACAAAAAGCTTACAAACTATGTTAGTAACAAAAATAAAATAAAATAATAATTACATTTTTATGTGGACCTTCAACCAATGTCCCCATATTGGGCTATCAATACTATCAACAATTGCTTTCAGGTATCTGTTGGCGCTGCCTCTCACCCTTGCCATCATTGATGCTGCTCTCTTTCTAATAATGGCGTTATAGCCGTCCACATGAGCTTCTGCAAACATCAATGAGGCACTGCAAAAACGAGGCAGCCCCATCAGCAACCTGAAAGCATTGTTATATTGGACTTGCAAGGTCTTCACGGCGCGCAGCGTGTAGTTGGCCCACAAAGAGCAGGTGTAGAACGATTGGCAGTAGGCTTTGAATAGACTTACTTTTACTGCCATCGAACATTTACCAAACCTGCGGGCCAACATATTGCTGCGCACCGTCAAGGCCCTGCGCTCCCGTTCTACATCCAACACGTCTGACAGGTTTTCGTCAACCACATGACCAAGGTACCTGAACTGAGTCACACGTTTCAGCGGTATCCCATTTAAAGTGAGGGGCGGTATATTTTCAGGACATTTTCGTCCTGCCCGAAAAACCAATACCTCACTCTTCTGAACATTGTATCTCAGTCCATGCACCTCGGCATACGACTCACAAACCCCTATCAGTTTCCTTAAGGCGCTGATAGATGGGCTCAACAACACCATATCATCAGCGTAACTAATGTTATTAACAATTTGATTATCTATTGAACAGCCTATATTGGTGCCGTTGAGCCCACGAATCAGCTGATCCATATACAAATTAAATAAGGTACAAGAGCTCAGACCACCTTGCCTTACTCCGCACTCCAGTTTATAGGCGTCAGAAAGAGATCCTGCCCACCTCACGTGATTAGACTGGTTGTCATACCAATATTTGAACATTGTGATGACACCTTCCGGCACACCTGTCTCCCTCAGCTTCATCCAAAGTTTGTCATATGACACCAAATCAAACGCCTTAGAGAGGTCTAAAAACGCAGCATAAACTGGAGTATTGCGATCCGTATAATACCTGACAGTGTGCTTCAAAACCAAAATTGCACTCTCCGTAGACAGCCCCGGCCTAAAACCAAATTGAGCGTCATCCAGAGATACGACTTTTAACAATTGGTTATTCAACACACCGTCAAATACCTTGGCCACTATGGTTGCTAAGGCAATCGGTCTGTAGTTGTTAGCATTGCTGACATCTCCCGTTTTATTTTTAATGATTGGAACCACAATAGTTTTAACGAGATCACTCGGCAAGTACCCATGACTACAACACAGAGATAGCAACAATGCCAACACTCGACAAAGGTGGGGACCTGCATTCTTCAGATGCTCCACACTTAGCCCGTCATGACCCGGAGACTTACCTCCTCTCATGTTCTTTAGTACTATAGATATATCCTTAGCAGAAACAAGGATCGGTTTTTCACAAGTCATAACGGCCTCATGGGGCACCCTACTTTTTACAGATATGGGAGACTCAACTTTAAAATGCTCACAGAACATATTCGCAATCTCAGCTTCATCCGTCTTGCCCTGTATACTCACCGTTACTTTTCATCTATAAGCATTTTTTTCGTAAATAACTAGAGTTTCTTAACCAGCTACGTAAGAAGAAGAAAACTTTGTCAACGTCACCTTAACTGACTTTGATACATTTTTTATGAAAGGTTCATCGACCTCGATGTCTGGGTCAGCTTCAACAGTATTAGGGCACGAGGGCACTATAGCGAATACAACGCACCCTCAGAACGCAGCATCGCCACGTCGGTCGCTATCGCTCTCGCCCGCGGACGCACTTGCATCCGGATGGAAGAGGCCATGGATGTCTCAGGTAATTGTACTTATACAGGGTTATTGGTAATTATATTAGAAATCAGTTGACAGATATTTTTTATCACGATGTTTTCCTTCACCGTCAGAGACAATTAACGCACATAATTTTTTTGTGAGAAAAATCCATTGGTGCACTACCTGCCGGGATTCGAACCCACGACTTTCGGAATGGAAAGTATCTACGTCTAGGCCAACACCGCTCTCTGTATGTATACTAAGTATTTATTTCACTAATCTCTCTTTCGTTTGTATTTGTCTGACTTTTTTATTTATTTTTTCATACTTTTTGTCTTATACATGTCCGTGTTTTTATGTATGGTACTAAATTTCTTTAAATGTTTTCTTTTTTTCTTTCACTAAACATACACGATATATTTTTTTTATTTTTTTATATAAGTATTCCATAAGTTATCTTGCCACCATAACACAAATCTATTTGCCTAGGTCGGGTGTATAATATTTATTTATTTTTGTTACAGAGTCGCGTTCGAGAATGTCTAGTAAATCTGCTTACGACTTGCGGCCAACGAGTCGGTCTACCAAAGAGCCCATCTGTAAGTTGCATCTTATTTATACGTGTATAAAGTTTATATTTCTATGACAGGGCTCGTATACGACACTATGTACAGCGAAACATTATAATATGGAAATAACACATTTTTGTACACTCGATAGTACAATTGACTAAAAATTACATATTGTAGACCTCTACTTAAGGCACTCTTCCAGTACCGTGTGTAGGTATTCACATTATCTTAGCCCCCGCTCTCAAAAACGTAGCGTGCTGCGTGCTAACTGTTATATTTGATCGATATGCAAAACATTTTAGCATTATTATCCACAAATATAGTTCCTTGAGGTCAAAACCTATCATTTGATTCATTTTTAGAAACAAACGTTAACTATTTTTGAATAAAACCCGATCGATCTAATAATTATCTGTTTTCTAACATTTTTTTATCGAACGAAGTTGTTCATATCATGTTTTCAACCACAATAAACAAAAATATGGTTATTAAACTACAATATCCATTTATATCCAAATAACAAAAAAAGAGTATTTGATTACTTAGAGTTGCTTAAAACAAAGGTCGATTTTGGTAGCTTTATTAGCACCTGCCCTTAAGAGCAAAAAACTGTCTCACAAAATTCCCCTTGGCGCCAATGCAATTTTAACCCGTTAACACAATTTAGTATGCGTTGCGCTTCTATTAAAAAAGAAGAAAAATTGGTTGTGTATTTTTTATTACAACACCATCTGTGTGACTCTTTATGTAAAGTTTGTAGGTCTATAAATGTCTATAAATATGGTAATTGTTAGTCAATGATAGTACAGATATTTTAAGTCATGTTGTCACACGGTTAAATGCGAGAATCTGTAAATATTGCTCGGACGAAAGAAAGAAAGTAAATACGTTTAACACAAATCAAATAATAGTCAATAAAATATAGTAGGTAGGTAACAAAAAATTCAAAACACTTAAAAAATCAAACAAGGAAAATTGTTATTTTTCATATTATTGCTTTTTTTTGTACGGTACCTATGTACCTCAGAAAGATTCCAGAGTTTTCGTTATACACTGTAGAACCGTACGTATGACCGTATGAATTAAAATATCTGCAGACGAAATCCATTGCTTCATACATACCGTGCTACGGCACGGCACAGGAAAATCCAATTGGGAATAAAAGCTTTAAAACAAAAGCGCTTGACACAGGCTGCATGCAAAAATCGTGTTAAGCCATTACTGAGAGAAAGAAAAAACTATAGCTAATGGAACAGGCCTAATAATAAAGTTATGTTTTTATCCATCGCTGCGTATAGGACGATTTAATTACCACTTTATGTTCAAAGGTAACTCGCATAAATGTTTGAAAGCTTTGCACTACGCTCACTGAAGTGCTCCCTTCACTATATACACTTGTATGGAAACAATATTACACCATATTATATACCTAATTCATATTACTCTAGGGTGAAATTTTGTCGTAAAGTTATACACTGATACGATCGAAACTTGATCTAAAACTGAATCTTGATCTAAGTTGAATCATGATCCAAGTGTGATGATGATCGACAAATTACATATTACATTTATTACAAATATAATTTTGGTTAATTATGCAAACATTTTTACTTTGAATCTTGATTCGTATTAATACGAACATTTTAAAATCACAAATCAGTCTAATCGTTCTTAAGTGATGCCGTTACCAAATAACAGCATTTCATTTCTATATACGGCGTTTCGGCCGAGTTTAATCGATCGTAATCACTGCATTAACCACGTAAAAGATCAAATCTGATGGGATGGTATTCGCAAAGTCTGAACAGAAATTCAACAAAAAAACTATAAACACTTTATTTTACACCATAACGTTAATTATACCAAATCATCTCAAAAATAATAGAAAATCAATACGTTTTAAGCTTAGCTTAAATCCGTGCTATTCAGGGCGTTGTAGTACCAGGGTAATAAGATGGAGTAGGCTTCTATTCCTCTCACCTTAGTACGGTCTACTAAGGTGAGAGGAATAGATTCTGGACAAGCCTACAGGAGATAATTCGCAAATACGTCTCAATAAACTAAGCCGCTGTCGCAAACAGATCGATCATATCAGTGTACAAAGTTAAATCACCTCCTACCGTATATAAATATATGAGGAGTCTAAACTATCGCTTACTCGCTTATTCATCTACGTACAAAGTCATGTTGCTAAGCCATTTCGACGTCTATAACTTGCTAAATATTATAAACAAACAGCGCCCCGACGTTTCACTCGCGTAGGTTCAGATCCCGTGGAAATATCTACAAAATTAGATACATACATACAGGTCAACTTAATAAAGGCGTGTTAAAAAGTAGCCTATGTTTCTGTCTATAAATCGATGTACCCAAAGTGAGCTTGGCCTCCGAAACTAATAGACGCCATTGCACCCTATTCTGTGCCACTTGCTACCAGTCAGCTGCTTAAAGGGTTTGCAGGTCTTATTACTAAGTTTTCATCAAAATTGGTCTAGTAGTTTCGAAGCTACGTTACTAACATAAAATCTTTCCTCTTTATAATATTAGTGGTGAAGTCAATCATACGACCCACCAAAATTTCAATATAATAAATATTTTTGTAAAAATATGAATTATCCGTTGATATATTGTAAATTGCAATAAAACAATTGAAAACAGTTTACATATCTAATTAGGCTTTTAATAATGTTAAATTATGTTCTACTATCATAATTTCGAACAACAGAACATTTCTTGTATTCGTTATCGTAAAGACACGGTTTGTACGAAATAAAAATCGAACACGGGTGAAACCGCGGTTCGCAGTTTTAAATAAAAAGTGTTTCCAGCTTAATACTAAGTTTTATCGCAAAATGTTTCAATAGTTTTTACATGAGTTAAATTGATAAATGAACAGTTCAGACATAACGCTATAATCTCACCATTCATCCAGTATAATACTGCAGATAGTGGAAACTCACCATAATGAGCACATGGTACACAATTGTCAATAAGTTCACCTGTTGAAATGTCTCATACTTTACAACTGCAAGTTCTTATTTTACACATAAAGTTATTTAAGTAGTTAACACACACGCGTACCTACATTCTTATTTTTTTATCATTTTACTATTAATCAATAAAAAAATATGTTTCAAAGAAATCAAAATCTTCTACATTTATTGCCATGTCTCTGTATAAAAAGCACATTTTCAATTTATTTATTTTTTTATTTTTTTCTTAAATTGTCCCGATGCAAAATGGGACTTCTATCCTTTACGACGAGTTTATTCTCAATACCCGGGTTTCTTGACTGCTAGTCTTTATATACCGTAAGGAAATCAATAGCTCAATTAAAAATCCATAGGGTAATAACTTGCATTCTGTAATGGGCCAAACATGTGGTGGGTGGCTATATTTTCCCACATCAAAATTGAAAAGATGTGTTTCTTGGCCCCTTTATACTTGATTAATTACAGAGGAAGATCTAACTAAACGAAACCAACAGTTTAGTTTTGATAAATTATCGTAATTAGCAGTTGTCTCTTTTTACCCGACTGCAAAGAAAGGATTTTGTTTTTCGCGCCTATCTTTGTATGTTTTTTATCTTGTTTGTAATATTCTTTAGTTATATCAGTCTATGTCGTCCCGCTGTTAGGCAAAAGTCTATGTCTTTATTCAAAAGTTATAATTGTTTTTTTTTACCTTATATAAAGGAAAATCAATTAAAATGTTAAGTCATTTCCACTTCTCTAAAACTAAAAGTCGTTTTTTTTAAGATTCTTAATGTAAAAGGTCCCTTAATTGTACTGCTCACCGCACCCCGCCTTGACAAAGTGCCTGCCATCAGAATAAACGGACCGTCTACAAAAAAATCTTTAAATATAAACTTTTTTTAAATCAATTGAATAACTAGGATTATTTTGTTCTCGAAATATCTTTAATCTCGATGGATTTTTTTCTATGAGTCTATTTCATAGATTTGATGATAAAAAAATCCACGAAATGAATAATTATCTGATTAAAAATGTTTCAGGTGATATTTAGCCAAAGTTCTGAGCTACTTGAACGTGAGTCTTCAATGGCTTCATCGTTGGAAGAGGTCTCAGGGACGCCTGGTAATGAGCCTTCAGGTGGCGCGCCGCCAACTGACCACTTCGGAGTGTTCAAAGACTTCGATTTCTTGGAATATGAGAGTGAGAGTATTGAGGTAATTACTGTTTTTATCCAACTTCGAAAAAGAGAGGAGGTTCTCAATTCGACTGTTCTTTATTTGTTGACAAATATTATATGGAAAAAGTGCTATTTATTTTTATATGGATAATTACACATTTCTTGTTTTGTTTCCATTTTGATCGTCAGATTTAAGCTATTTACGCAATGAGTCCATAAAAAATAAGTCTTTATAGGAGTAAGTCCTTTTTGGAACATGACCTTTTAGGACTCTGTGTATATTTCTGGATTATGGCATTATCGTACTAATGAGTATGTACCCTTTTAACGACATCATTTAATACCAAAAGAGACACAAGAAGCGTTTAGAAGAAGCAATTTTAATGTATATATTTCTCTATACAGGGTGAAAGTTCAGATAACTTCAACTGGGGTGTCCGACGTCGGTTACCACATGAAGAACGTGATGCAGCTGTTGTTGAACGCAGTCCGCCGCGACATACTCCCGCACCCGACTCGCAACATTCGAAACCTGTAAGTTTTAATTGAAAGAAAAAATGGCTTCGTCCTTCTCTGTTTTTTAACTAGTGTATTTTGAGTTAGATGTAAGAGGGAAAGACAAAAAAGAAGAAGGAAAGATTATCTGTCTTTTTTTTCAATTTCTATTTTTAAAAACGATTATTCCATTTGTATTATTTTTCTCCTAAAATATTAAAGATTTTGATCTATTTGGAATGTAACAGTAGATAACAATTACAGAAAAAAATGATGCACGTGGCATTGCTATAATATTCTATACATATAAAATGCTTGGTCCTGACTGACTGACTGACTGACGGATCTACGCACAGCCTAAATCGTAGAGACTTGAAACTTGGAGGGTGTGTTCTTTGTATCGTAGGCATCCGATAAGAAAGGATTTCCCGAAATTCTATCCCTTAAGGGGTGACAAACGTTTATGATTCCTTGGTTTATTTTCGACTTCTACTCGGACGAAATCGCGGGCTAAAGCTAGTGTGTTAATACAATCAGTCTGGCCAATCCCCAGGGTTCGTGGAGTTATTTATTCTTTTGTTTTTTCCTAGAGTGGCCACGAAGACTCGTCGGACGAGGAAGGTGGTTGGGATGAGGGTGCGGGCAGGGGTGACGGTGATGCGCAAACGCCTCACGAACTCAACATGCGCGCACGCACCCATTCCTTCTCCAGCGCCTCTAGCGGGGAACCTGACGGTAATAGAGCATTTTTTAGTATTTTTTTCAAGTTAACTGCTTGGATTAGGATTATTGATGTAATTCAATACCAACAGATGTCCCCAACGAAGTTTATTTCGTAATGACAAGTAGTATGGGTATCCTGGCCCCTAAGTCTGCTAATACAATTGTGTTTCAATAGAGTGTCGATGGAATCGACATAGACATTTAATGTCAAAAATATGACATTACATGTCAAATTGGTATTCTTCTGATGTTAACTATTCTATCGAAACACCACTGATGCACCACTGACTCACTTTGGTATTCTGCTCTAGAATCGTGGCTTAATGGACGCTCGATAGTTGTCAAAACGGTATATCGCTTAGCAACATATTATTATACTACGTTGCTAGGCAACATCAGCGACGTATCTATTACCATTCTTTTGAGACACCATAGCGATTCTATTGCGATGTTATTAAAACTTTAGCAGAATACTAAATAAAGTAACAATCTCGATATAATATCAATAGAGTCTCGATATAATGACAATGGTAAATACATTAATACAAAATAGCAGAATAAGGCCCCTGATTTCCACCGAGGCGTTTAATGGCCGTGTTACTTCGTGTATGTTTATCGCACCCACACGGTAAACGGACGGTCGCGAGTCCAAATCATTTTGAAAAAAAATCTGACTGTTATGTGTTTGGACTTATTCACTTTTGATTACTAACTGCGCCCCGACCTCCTGGAAATATCAGGTTCATCCCCTGATGTATCCATAGACGGCCCTGGGATCCAATTCCGGAGAGTTACATTTTTTATCCTACCCTATCAGGAAAGGCAAAGAGTGCTGAAGGCCAATTCTCGTAAATAACGTTGTTAAAATTACATTGCAATATCATTTTGCTCATAAAGCTTAGTCCGAACAAACTTCGTCAACTTTAAAAAAATATATTAGCCATGATAACTTTTTAATAACAGGTGATCGTGGTGACGTTACCCCTGTGCCCAGCAGTGGGCCGGCCATACGTGACGAATGGAGAGCCTCCGTGACATCACTGCTGCGTCACGCGTCGCATATGCAGCCGATCGCGTTGCTGCATCGATTGCATACTGTACTCAAGGTATGAAGAGGGTATTTTAACACGAAAGGAGGTTTTGAGGAACTAAATTTATGTCATGTTTTTTTTTTTTCTTTTATTATGGCTTCGCACGTGTGCATTTAGCCAGTGTCAAGTTATATTTTGCATCAAATTATGACCCGATTTTTCATAAATCGGGCCTAAAGTGTTTCAATACAGTCAAAGTCGTCATAGTCCGTCAAGTCAGGGGTTATAGTAAAGCGGTGGCAAGTTTACCATAACCTTAATAGGAAATTTGGAGGCAACGAGAAAACTGCATGTTTGACACTGATTTTTACTTTCACTACACTTGTGCACTTTCACAGAACTAAATTGAATAACATTCCACCAGAATTATACAATTCAACTCGGGTTACATCTAAGTTTCATGAAAATAAAACTGCAGCACGACATGTTGTTAACTCGTTCCCGCCAAAACTCTTATGTCATGTTGGGCAAACCTCACTCGAAATTTATCTAACTACCCTATATTATTTTACTTTTTATTTTTTACTTTTGTATGCTTTTGTTGTATCTTATAGGTGATTAATGTATTATCTTGGGGGAATAAAGATCTTTAAACCTAAACCTAGAAGGTTGTTCTCTAGGCATCTTTTAACCCCCGACGCTCAAACGACGGTATGTTATAAGTTTTATGTGTCTGTCTGTGCCATCGTAGCTCCCGAAAAGACGAACCAATATTGATTTTGTTTTAAGACATTCCAAAATACGTTTTAGCAATGACTCGAATATCAGCTGTTTTTTGTAGTAAGATCATTGACCTTGCTGATTTTTTCTGTTTTTTTTTTGAGAACATACCAATAACAGTTGATTTTCTTTGCATGTCAGAGGTTTAGCTTAATAAAATTTTGTCTGACCAATAGTGAAGCCCCATCGACTCATATTCCTGTAAACCTAGATTTTCCTCAAAATTCGAGTATTTATAAAAGAAAAAATTGTTATATAAAACCGTAACTAACCTTCTTTTTTTATTACAGGAAGTGACAAGCAAGACAGTATCTCTATGCTCAGAAACTGGATTCAGTAGCGGTGCCGCTGCTGAATTAGCTCTAGTACTGGAACGGCTGGGTAAGTCATCAGCATCATTTAAGTCTTGTATTTTAGTCTTTGACTAAGACTTCTTTGTTTTATCTTGATCCCGTGGGAATTTCCGAAAATCCCTTCTCTGTACAATTTTACGAGACATAACGACATTTAACAAGGAAATTTCGCTGACTGCTTATAATGCATTTTGCACAGTTCCATAAGTCTTAATCCACTATCCGCTAATTAGGACTGTGCTCACACGAATTGTGATCGGTAAGAATTTCCAAAAAATACTTTATTTATGCACACTTATGACACATGTTAATTTCTAGAAAAAAATTTTTAGCCCTCAATTATCTCAAATATTAACAAAATTAAAAAAACATGTACAAAAAGTATTTTCTAAGAAAATGGAATGTCGAAAAATTGCACCGTGACGAGATTTGCACTCGCTACCTTCTACTCACTGATCCGTGCCTTTGCAATATAAAACTAAAGTACCGGGATGACCGAGCTTTGCTTGGTATTTTTTTTTACTTACCTTAAAGCAAACACTCATTGACTTCGTGTTACTTAACAACGCCATCTGCTGGAATAACTTTATTGCTCACAAAAAATAGTATTAGTAGTTCGCCAATAGATGTCAGGAAGAGTCATATTTTTTCAGATAAAAAAAGTAAGTTTCGATAAAACACGAATAAAATGACATTTTCTAAAAATGATTCCTAGCTAGATCGATTTATCACCCCCGAAACCCCCTACATACCAAATTTAATGAAAATCATTGGAGCCAATTCCGAGATTCCAATTATATATATATATATACAAGAATTGCTCATTTAAAGATATAAGATATACTAAAGTATGCATATTCGAAAAAAGATACGAATAAGTATTTTAGTTTATTTTTTGATGCTTTGTTCGCCGTGTGATTTTGTTAATAAATGTGTACATTTTCTTCTTAGGTTCCGAAGAGCCTCCGTTACTATGGGTGGGTCCAGTGGCAGCGGATTGCGGAAGAGTTAGAGACGCTGTACGATACGCCGTGTTAGAGATCACCGAACATTTGGAGACATACTTCGATAGGCGGGAACATGCGCTTGAGGTTAGTAGCAGCATTTACATAATAACATATGGATTTAAAAAACTGGCCAAGTGCGAGTCAAACTGGCGCACAAAGGGTTCCGTACCATGTTGTATGGGAGAACCATTTAATTTTTTTTTGTTTTTAGTATTTGTTGTTATAGCGGCAACAGAATAACATAATTTATGAAAATTTCATAACTCTAACTATCACGGCTCATGAGATACAGCCTGGTGACAAACTGACGAACGGACTGACAATGAAGTCTTAGTAATAGGGTCCCGTTTTTACCCTTTGGGTACTTAACAATAATAATGGTATACAATTTTTTATACGAAAAAAACCGTCGCACAAAAAAAGCTTATAATACCCTCTATGACTAGCGCCTCTGCTATAAGGCCTACGTAATTTATAATTAGTTTCATTTCATTTAAGTTATGTTAAAAAACTTACTTAATGTGAAATGAAGTCAATTCAATCAATTTAGTAAAGAACAATGACAAATCTTGAAATACTACTTGTTTGCAAGGAAGTTAGGTTCTTGAAGTTCCTGTATGTGTGATGGCGTCAGATCCTAATAAAGAAAATGAAAAACACGTGACTTTAAATTCTTATATCGGTTTTCCACATCTAGTTCACGAAATACTATCAATTTTATTGTAATCTCGAAAACGGGGAATTTTATCATAAATATATAGTTTTTGTGTATTTTTCTTCTGTAACTATCTTGTCGTTTGTCTTGTCTAAAACAAACTATTCTATTCTTAAATGTTAATTTTTAATAGAGATCGATTCCAACTATAAAAAAATGTTGTCTAATTCTTTATTACAATGTAACCTGTGTGACAAACATCGGCCATACAAAATAATGTACGAACATCTTTAAGGTACATTTTGTGCTAATTAGCAGTTTGTTTTACAGTTGAAAATATATATTTCACTTTAAAATATGAGCTGAACATTATTTATGTTTACAGGAAAACTAAGTAAAGTTTGAGGTAAAAAATGGTCAAGGAATTGTAATAACTTTTTTTTAAAGTATAATAATGTTTTTATTTGTTATTAACAAATATAATGTAATTTAAACTTAATAAGTAGGCTCAATTTTAGTAAACTGCCTTGCTTTTTATGAGAGAGAGACACAGAGAAACTACGCGCCCGCCGCACGGCTTACAACTATAGCAAAAAGTGTCTTTACAACTTTTATGGTCTTAATTTTTTCCGTCTAGCCCCCTTTCGCAACGCGCGATAAAGAACTTCGTTCCAATAGCGTTAGCGCTATCTAGATATAAAGGGTATAAACTGTATAAATATCGTAAGCGCCATCTATATGTGGTTTTATTGCGACTATTTTTGTACATAGTTACATAGTACATAGGCACACTAGCTCCACTTAACGACCCAGTTGGCACAATGGTCACCATGCCGGACTGAGAAACACAGGGTTGCGGGTTCGATTCCCCCCTCAGACAAGTATTTGTGCTTAGACATTTGTCTGTGGTCTGGTTGTTTCTATGTATTCTAAGTATATATTTACAAAAGAAAATTATATAAGTAGTATATCCGTTGTCTAGTAACCCATAACACAAGTCTAGTTACTTAGCTTGGGGCTAGATGGCGATGTGTAAAATGTCCTGAAATATATATATATATATTTTAGTGCATTTGGTAAGAGGGGACTCTTATTACCCCCAGACTCCAACCAAGTGCGAGTCGTACTTGCGCACGACGGGTTCCATACCATTTTATGTTTTTAGTATATGTTGTTATATCGGCAACAGAAATACATCATCTGTGAAAATACATCAACTGTCTAGCTATCACGGTTCATTAGATCAGCCTGGTGACAGACAGACGGACAGTGGAGTCTTAGTAATAGGGTCCCGTTTTTATCCTTTGAGTGCGGAACCCTTAATATTAAACAAATAATTAATACATTTTTAACCTACAAGTACCAAAGGGGGAATTGAAGGTTGTTTTTTACACATTGGTATATATATATATCTATGTGTTATTCCAGGACTCCTAACTATTACCTTACCAAGTTCTATCACAATCGGTCCAGTAGTTTCTGCGTGAAAGAGTAACAAAGATATATTCCTACTAATATCTAATAGGATGGGATGGGGATTAAACTGACAATAAAAGATACCCATATTTTTTTTATAAAATTATATTTACAACTTATATTTATTGAAATGATCTACAACAATTCACTCTTTAAACTTTTTATTTTAACTAATTAAAATAGAAATTAACGTTTTAACAGTCTCGGGTGCCACATGTGGTTCCCCTTACAATCTTGCCCCTATACCCCGCACTCTCAAATTCTAACGACTGCATTTAAAGCCTCCGCTACAATACTCGTGAAGTTACTTCGACGAAGTGTGACGAGGTTGCCCGAGGTCCGAAGTACGTGCCTGCCTACACACTCGTCCAACTTCGCGGGAAACTTTCGCGTTCCAACTCCGCGTCACCTCGCGCCCTTTGACTCGTGCACAAATACTGACAACGAGCGGAAGTCAAGCGAGGCGGGGCGATGTTGCCCGAAGTACCCCGAAGTGAACCGATGTGCCTCTAGAGCCACACTATCGAATTCAGGTTACTTCGATCAACTTCAAGAATAGTGTACTGCAGACTTAAGATATTGGCCCCTTAAGATACTCCCTCCTCCCATTCAACCCCCCTAACTCAGTCGATTTGATTTCCAGTTAATACTGGCTCCCCCTCTTCTCGCCGATTCTACTCCCTCAACTGCCTCTGTAGTCCCCGCCACTAAGGTAATATGATTTCAGTTATAAGCCTCCTCCCTGCCCCCCTCTTCCTGTTCCCCACTTTCACCGTCAGATTCAGATTTATTTATTTTTTCGCAGAAGATTCCTTGCTCGAAACTAGCTTTATTATGAAACTAGATGGTTCTGTTTAAAAAGTTAAAAAATAAATAAATATATTTCTACATGTAACTTTTTTGCGCTGTTACACAATTTTCTATTCTCGACAAATATTAAGCCGTAATGATAGGGGGAAACTCGGGTGAGTTGGGCCCTAACCCCTTACAGAGTGCAACGTACATAATTGAAAGATCAATAATTCCGCGCCGACCTAGATGCACGGCGCACCCCCCACGGATCTAGGGCACCTTTTAGGAGGACGAAAATGGTGCATTGCAGATATTGCATAGGTTATAGGGTTGACAATTTCTACCAATGCTAAGTTTTCGTTCAAGAATTGTATGGCAATGGTTTATTTGGACATATTTTTCTTTTCTTTCTAGTCTGCTCCTTTTATTTTACTATATTATTCGGTCTGAAATGCGTAACGACGAAGGTCTAGAACAGATACCACTTTCGTGTGGGATTTGGTGTAGACGTCTAGGCCAGCGTTTTTTTTCTACGACTTTTGAAAATTCAAATAAATTTGAAGTTATGTTTATTCAAATTGTTTTTTAAATATGATGTTACTTTTACTCGAAAATCAGCTGTTTCTTTAGTGAGAGGTCAATGACCAAGGGGTTTTATTTGTTTATTGAGTTTAAACTACTATTTAAAGAATCCATTTACAAAGAACAATAGTTTTTTTTTTAAGTAGCTGATTATCCAATAAACCAAATTAATTTAAAGTTTAAATTTTCAAAAATCGTAGAACAACGATGCGACGCGACGTCAACCATACTCTTTCGTATAACAACACTCTCTTTGAAACACATAATGAGGGTATTTATTTTAAGTCTTTAAAATATTACAATAATATATACTGCACTTAAAGCAAAGCAAAGCCTTATGATTTGTTTTTACACCTTAAAACATCAAGAGAATGATATACAGGATTTTCAGGATAATTATATAAGAAATCAATTATAGGCTATAACATCAAGAGAATTATATATGTAAAAAATCAATTATAGGCTATATCTGTGCACCTCAATAATCAACGTTCAAAAGTCGTAGAACAAAAGTTGATTGTTAAAGTACCCCGAGCATAAATTGTATTATTTAATTACCTATATATAACCTAAAAAAATTACATTAAAAAAACATAACGTCTTTCGCTACATTATAGTTAATAGGCATTAAATTGAATAATTCTAAAGAACTTTGTTAAACTTACGTCAGAATAAATGCAGGAATATAAAGTTAAAGTAAATTTAAATACATTTTATACTGTAGTTACAATAATTATAGGTAATTTCTTCATTTTACATTGTGGTTGTATATTTTTTGTTAAAATAATATTTTTTCCATATCACATTTTAAGTTAAAATATAATTAAGTGATTGTGATAAAAATAATAACAATTTCCTTTGTCTCGATATACTATGAAAATACAGTGGCAACCCTTACACGCCTGGTAACAGCCACGTAAGCAACCCCTTCTATATAGCCTTCCACCCCCCTTTTGAATATTCAGGCCATAGGGTGTTTACACCTGCCACCCTGAAAGTTTAACTCATACCTAGACTAAAACTCCCGCTTAGGGTCTGGTTCCTATATTTTAAGCCGATTTAGGTCATCGTTGATGCACTGAAATAAGATGATTATATACCCCCCTTACAGACTCCCTGTTTGCCCCCTTTAGTGGAATAGGGCCCATTCCATTTAGATCGTCCTTTAAATTGAGCCAATAGCATGTCTGTTTCCCCGGATGTTTCATTTAGGTCAATTATGACGCATGTCCTGTCTGCTAAAGCCACGCCCCTTACCGAGTTTGATTGAACAAAGGAATCCGTTATTTTTGAATATAGGCAAATTCAAAATAAAAAAAATGCAGAGGCTTGCGGATTATAGAAGCGCAGTATGTTATAATAACAATTGCTTAACAGTATAGACGGACATTGCTTTCCCCATAAAAACGTAAAAACCTATTTTCATTCTAAATAATGTCTCATTTTTTTACTTAGGTTTGGTGTATTTATACCTTGCTTATGTTTTATTAAATAACTAGCTGTCCCGGCAAACGTTGTTTTCCATAAACAAAAATAAAAAGGAAAAAAAATAAAAATAGGTTAAAAAATAAAAATAGTTGTTCGATTCTCAGACCTAATAAGCCGTTTAGGTGGAGTTTGGGAACTAACACAGCGACACGAGAATTTTATAAATAAAGGGGCTGTCCCGGCAAACGTAGATTTGCCATATAAAAAATAAATCAAATCTATTCTCAGACCTAACAGATATACACAAATAAAATTTATACACATCGATTCAGCCTTTTAGGTGGAGTCTGGCAATTAACACTGCGACACAACAATTTTATTTAAAGGTATAGGAATAGAAATGAAATGAAATATAACTTTTAATAATTATTTGTTAGAAAATAGAAAACAAAAGAGCATGTGAACGGCAATCTATAATTTAAAATAAAGATTGCTCGTAGAGGTTTTATTTAGAAAGGAAAATTGTGTGAAGAGGTCCAGACTCGCGTTTCTTTTTAATTTTTTTTTAGCGCCAGCTTTTTTATTATTTTTTAAATCTTACCTTAAAGTAAAAAATAATTCGCATAGTACTTATTTTTTACTCATTTTAAGGTACCACAGAAGTACTTACACTTGTCTTATTTTGCTCAATTTAATCCAATTATAGTGCGCTATAAACAAACATATACAAACAACACATAATACAACATAAAACACAGAAGGATACAATATGTATAACAAACACACAAGGATATATAAAAAACACTATATTTATTTCATCAATTTTATTCAAAAAAAAAACTTAATTATTAAAAGACAGAAAGTATTTTATATCAAAATAAAATATATTTGTTATAAAATATCTCTCTTATAAACTCAAACACTGCATTCCAAGGTTGGCTGGTTCTCAACTAATATGTCGCTATGCGATTGACCCGGCTTCACTTGCTGTGGCTAACATTTGCGCATGGCGGCGGTTGTGCCAATAATAATATGTGCACGGGTTTAAATGGGCTACCAGAGTGTAATGACCCTTGTATCCGACTTCAAAGAAAAGAGGAGATTCTCAAGTCCACTACTAAAATTATTAATAAAGGGATATTTACCATGTAAAGCTCCACAAACTAAAACAAAACCTTTTAAATTTACTATTAAATAAATAAAATCCGGCCAAGTGCGAGTCGGCCATACAACATGGAACGGCGTTACCGTACCATGTTGTATGGTAGCCCCGCCAATTTTTTTCTGTATTTAGTATTTGTTGTTATAATTTAAGACTTCTTTAAGAACGACCTTCGCCGAGCTGATTATTGAATGAAATATATTTTATATCAAATTTAAAAGGCCAATAAGTATTGCTAAAAAAATTCAGTCCACAACAGTCAGCCCTTAACGGACTGTGATATTTGAATTGATTTGACATTTAAGTGTAGGCTTCAATAGGATAAGAGCGTCTTAAATATTAAGGGTACCCTATACTTTAGATTCGTTTGAGCATTCGGGCATAATTTATAAAAGTATTTTTTTAATTGTTCCAGTCATTGGAGCTATCTCGTGGGTCAGGAGACGAGACCGCTCGGTACCTATACAAGCTGATCTTTCAACTGCTGTTGCTGCTGGAAACCAATAACAAGATGGTAGTAGCTGTCTACCATGCAGCACTTGATAATAGGGTAAGTTAACGGTAGCCAGGTTCCAGCCGGTGCTTCACTGCCTACGTGATAACTGCTATATGTATGCCAAATGGCCTGATCTAAGTTGGTTAGAGCTGCGCATTAATAAATCAGTCAGGTTTGAATTTTATGTTTTGAATATAGGTTACCTAGGTTACTGTGTATTAATAAATCAGTCAGGGCTGAATTTTATGTTTTGAATATAGGTTACCTAGGTTACTGTGTATTAATAAATCAGTCAGGGCTGAATTTTATGTTTTGAATATAGGCTACCTAGGTAACTGTGTATTAATAAATCAGTCCGGGCCGGAGTTTTATGTTTTGAATATAGGTTACCTAGGTAACAAAGAGCCCTAGCCTACCTGTATCGATTTACAGCGGGGTTAGTTCAAAGGCCGGCCTCTGATGACCTGAAAATGCAATCGATGCAACGCATGTAAGTTGTCCTTTATTCAATATAGCAGTTGTGAGTAATGTTGTGTTACATACAACTCCCATATTTTAATGATATGAGATTTTATCGATTTTGCTACTAACCCCATAGTTTGCAGCAAAATTGATAAAATCTTCACAAACATCCGAAAAATCTGCGGTCGTTTTATTTGCTCGCTCCGGTTTCATCTAAATATAATAAAATAAATGAAATAGAAGAAGGTCGCTGGTATTCAAGTCGCGAGTGAACAGGTATCTTATAGGAAAGCATGCTACATCTTAGTCACCTACCATCAGGCAGGTGTGATAGTGGTCAAACGCTGACGCTGTGTAGGGTTTTTGAGAAGAGTAATTCCTCCCACATCAAACATAGTCAGATGGATAGTTGTAACGCTGCGTTTAAAGCATCGAAAATGTTACATCGTCCTGTATTTGAAAGTTATGACAACCCTATGCATAGGTCACCTAGATTTCCTAATGTGTCCTACGTTTCATTGACCTAAAAACCTGATTTGAACTAGTTCACGTAAATGTTAATAGGTCGTTGTTTTTTTTTTATATTATTTAATAATTATGAATTAATACAGCTAATATTGATTACAGCTTTTTCAAAATGTCAATTCTATTGATTACTCGTTTGAAAGTCCTTAGCTTGATTTTACAAAATTTACATAAATAAAACGTTAGAAATAATTCCTCATTTACTTTGTCGCGAAATTGTGATCTTATGTTTACTAAAAAATCAGCTGTTACTTACACGGTGAGGTCATTAACCTAATGAATTATACTTATTTTTGGAACGAGTTCTTTATCGCGGGCTAACGACTTATGGTGAATTTTGTACATGGGCTTTCAGGGCTATGTCTTAAACTATAAGAGAAAGCGAAATATGCTGAAAGGAGTCGCGTACCTAATTTTGACAAAAAGTAAAACTGAATCATTATATTTTTGAAAAAGTCACTACCCAGCCAGGAATCGAACTGTGGATTCTGCAGTAAAAAAACATTTTTTTATACCAATCGAAATTGTTGCTGATAGAGATAAATTCCTGGAAACAAACATACGCCCGAATACTGAAAGGCTACTTAATCTTAAGCGCCGTTTAAATTGATATTTAAGCGTAGGCTTCAATAGCAAGCATACACTTAACTTAAATTTAAACGCCACTTAAGATTAAGTAGCCTTTCAGTATTCGGGCGGTAGAGTGGCAAATAATAGGAAAAAATCCCTTTTTTTTAGTTTTCTACAATTTTCATCTTTCCGTCTCTGGCAAAATAGCGTATGAGGCATATAGGGGGGATCAATATTTTTCAAATATGTTTTAAATATGTTCTAAATTCTTTACATTACGTAAAGTCTATAAAAACTGTTTGTTTTTTTGTAAAGCAGTTTGTTACGTCATTAGCCATAACCCCTCGCTGCATTTAATCAGAAATATTAGTACGAAAATTACAGAAGACTACAAAAATTACCAATTTCCTATGATTTGTTTTAGTGCTATATTGGTTTCGAAGAGTTGATCTCTATCAGCAATACTGTCCATTGGTATAAAAATCCTGTTTTTTTTATAAAATGCTGACAGGAGTTGCGTGCTTGACTTTGACAGAACTAAAACTGCATCGTTAGATTTTCGAAAAAAAAGCCAATACCTTCTTAGCCAGGAATCGAACCTGTTGAATTTGCAAAAAAAAATAAACATCCTTTATTTTTATACCAATTGCTAGTGTTGCTGATAGAGATCAATTCTTGGAAATAAACATAGTTACCAAACAAAGAAACTCGCTAATTTTTGCAATCGTCTGTAATTTTCCTTCCTGTATCGATTTACCCTGGGGCTAGCTCAAAGCCCGACCTCTGATGACCTGAAAATGCAATCGATGCAACGCATGCGCTATGATGATTCACCTGCCCCAGCTACCTTAGGTCCTGCATAGGTAGGGTTGCTACACGTCCCTTATATCACCGTATTCAACCATCGCACCCCATATTGCTGCATGTCTTTTTTGACGATCGACCCCCAACTAGTAATAATTATAGTCATTTACATTAATTTTCCTGAAAACAGCAGACAAACTGTTGAAAATTTTGCGGTCGCTCGATTCCATTTTTATTCGTCTACAGCTGCGCCCCGCGGTTTTACCCGCGTAAATCCCGCTCGTGTAAGAATATTGACATAAAAAGTGGTCTATTCATTCATCCAGGTCTCCATCAGCTATCTACGTACAGAGTTTCATTGCAATGCAGTTTTTGCTTGAAGGAGCAACAAACATACTAACACACAAACTTTCACATCTATAATATTAATAGGATTTAATTTTCATTTGAGTTTAGTTGTGAAAATTTAAACTGCAATATTTAATTGATATGAGATGTTATCAATGTTACTGCAAACTATCGTCAAAAAAACCGAAAAATAGTTTTTTTTTTTTGCTCGCTCCCGTTTCTTTTCAATATAATTGAGGTCGCTGGTCTTCAGATCGCGAGTGAATATATATTTTTCTAAGGGCGCGTGCTACATCTTAGGCCGCATCGTCACTTACCATCAGGCAGATGTTATAGTGGTCAAACGCTGACGCTGTAAAAAAAAAGGTAATTATGGCCAGAACCTTGTGTAGGGTTTTTGGCAAGAGTAATTCCTCCCACAAAATACATAGTTAGATGGATCTTGTAACGCTGCGTATAAAGCATCGAAAATGTTACATCGTCCGATATTTGAAAGTTATGACAACCCTATGCATAGGTCACCTAGATTTCCTATTGCGTCATACGTTTCATTGACCTAAAAACCTGATTTGAACGAGTTCACGTAATTTTTTAATAGGTTGTTGTTTTTTTATATTATCTAATTATTAATAATTCCGAATTAAAACAACAAATATTGATTACAGCTTTTTCAAAATGCCAATTCTATTGATTAGTCGTTTGAAAGTGCTTAGTTTGATTTTACAAAATTTACTTAAATCAAAGCGGGTTAGCGAGTAGACCTAGGGTGATTTTTTTACTTGAGTTGTGTGCCGATTTTGAAAAAGTCATAACCCAGCCAGGAATCGAACCTGTTGATTCTGCAAAATATAATCATATATTTTTATACCAATCTATAGTGTTGCTGAAAGAGATCAATTCCTGGAAACAAACATATTATGGCAATTATAAGGAAATAATCCCTTTTTGTAGTTTTCTACAATTTTCATCTTCCGTCACTGGCAAAATAATAGCGTATGAAACATAGTGGAGAAGTAATACTTTTCTAAATCTGATTTTGGAGTGGGGTATCGTTTAATATGTTTTCGCGGGTGCTGATTCCGAATCCGGGGTCCATTTTTAGATCAGAGTTGACATCTGACAATAAAAATTAAGATGCATACATAATGGAGAATAGTTGTAAAATGTATTTTCGGAACGAAGTTCCTTATCGCGAGTTGGCGAGGGGACTAGCCGAGAAAAAATGTTACGCGTTACGTAAAAGTGAAATGATAAACCGTTTAAGAAAGTAATCTCCCATATTACGTATAAACTATAAGAGATAGCGATAAATACTGAAAGGAGTTGCGTGTGTGATTTTGACAAACCAAAACTGCATCGTCAGATTTTTGAAAAATGCCATTACCCTAGCCAGGAATCGAACCTGTTGAAATCTAAGGCTTTTGAAACTTTTGCAGTCGTCTGTAATTTTCTTACCTGTATCGATTTACCCTGGGGCTAGTTGGCACATTGCCCATATTGGTCCCGTTTTTTACAATCGACCCCCAACTAGTAGTAATTGTAGTAATAATTATATACGTTAATTTTCCTGAAAACTGAGCAGTCAAAATGTCGGCAATTTTGCAGTCGCTCAATTGCATTTTTATTCGTCACTATAACTACAACCTTACTTTCAAACGTTAGAAATAATTCCTCATTTACTTTGTCGCGAAATTGTGATCTTATGTTTACTAAAAAATCTGCTGTTACTTACACGGTGAGGTCATTAACCTTATGAATTATACTTATTTTTGGAACGAAGTTCCATATCGCGGGCTAGCGAGGAGACCTAGGATGATTTTTTTTACGTGAGTTGTGTGCCTGATTTTGACAAAAACTTAAACTGCATCTGAAAAAGCTAAAGCATTTGAAAAAGCCCTAGCCAGGAATCGAATCTGTGTATTTTGCAAAATAAAAACATCCTTTATTTTTATACCAATTGATAGTGTTGCTGATAGAGATCAATTCTTGGAAACAAACATAGTATGGCAAATCAAAGGAAGTAGCTTAATTTTGCAGTCGTCTGTTATTTTTATGCCTGTATCGATTTTCCCTGGGTTAGTTCAAAAACCGACCTCTGATGACCTGAAAATGCAATCGATGCAACGCATGCGCTATGACCTGATGATGCCATACGTCCCGTATATACCGGAATATCACCGTATTCAACCGAGATGAAAAGTGGTCTATGTAATACTCCAGGTCTTTAGCTATCTGCATACCGAGTTTCAACGTAATCGGTCAAGCAGTTTTTTCGTGAAGGAGGAACAAACATACTAACATACACACTTTCACATTTATTAAAATTATAAATTAAATTAAATGTTATTTCAGAAATAATTCCATAAGTATACAGATTACAATAATTCAAATTAATTTAAAACAAATAAATCAAATCAAAACACTTAAATAATAAATTAATAATATTCAAATGTATAAAAGTCATGTCATATTTTATCGCCCATCACAACCCTCATCCAGCGGTATTGTATGGGGCAGTCCTGACGCGCGACAATCATCTGCAGGATGCCATTGCGGCTACCTCGCGCCCGCTGCAGTAGGGAAACCACTTTCTTGCGAATAATCGCATGAAAGTCGTCCATGCTTGCTTCAGCGAACATCTGAGATGCACTAAAAAAGCGAGGCAGTCGCATCAGCATCCTGAAAATGTCATTGTATTGGATACGCAGATCACTGGCAGCCCGGCGAGTCGTTTTTGATGAATTGACAGTAAGCCCTGAAAAGAGTGACTTTTACTTCTCTCGAGCAGCGTGCAAACCTGCGTATTTATAATAGTAGGATTAAATTTTCTGTTTAAGTTTTTATTCATTAACAATTACCTAATGTTGTGTAACTTACAACTGCTTTATTTTCATTGATAAAATTTCAACAAACATCCGAAAAATCTGCGGTCGTTTTCTTTGCGCGCTCCGGTTTCATCTAAATATAATAAAATAAATGAACTAGAAGAAAGTCGCGAGTAAACAGGTATCTTCTGGGAAAGCATGCTACATCTTAGTCACCTACCATCAGGCAGGTGTGATAGTGGTCAAACGCTGACGCTGTGTAGGGTTTTTGAGAAGAGTAATTCCTCCCACATCAAACATAGTTAGATGGATAGTTGTAACGCTGCGTTTAAAGCATCGAAAATGTTACAACGTCGTATTTATGTTATGGCAACCCTATGCATAGGTCACCTAGATTCCCTAATGCGTCATACGTTTCATTGACCTAAAAACCTGATTTGAACTAGTTCACGTAAATATTAATAGGTCGTTGCTTTTGTTTATTATTTTTGTATTATTTAATAATTCTGAGTTAATATAGCTAATATTGAAACAGTTTTTTTTCACAATGTCCAATGTTGATTACTCATTTGAAAGTCCTTGGTTTGATCGAAAGAAATTATATTCTTAAGTCGAACATTAGGAATGATTCTTCATTTATTTTGTCGGTGATCTAATGTTTATCCAAAAATCTGCTGTTACCTTTTCGGTGAGGTCATTAACCATAACATGAATTATAGTTATTTTACTAAGACTTCGCTTTTAAAAACGCTCCGCGGTTTCAGCCGCATATGTTCCGATCCCGTGGGAATATCGAAATATAAAATATCCTATAGCCTTCCTCGACAAATGGACTATCCAACACAAAAATAATTTTTCAAAAACAGTAGTTCTTGACATTAGCGCGTTCAAACAAACAAACAAACAAACAAACTCTTCAGCTTTATAATATTAGTATAGATGTGCTGATATTGTCTAATATACTTAACCTCAAAAAATTTAAAAAGGTCTTAGATTAAATGTTGATTGTTAATAGTCTAGCGGCAACTCAGCCAAAAGTACTCTATTTCTCGAGTTTCGTGGTCACAAGCTGTGTATAACTAAAAAAAGGAGCGTTGGATTCTTAGAGATCTCTGGATGACGAATTAGCCTCTGTACTTTAGATGTTTGCAGATTTCACGAGTTCTATTCAACCAATTAATACGTGTAAGGTGTCATTTGAAAGATGTCCTCGACCGCTTTCTTATACCTTATATTAATGTAACCTAACCTAACTCATGTATGTTTTGTAACATTACAGGGTGTCGAGATGAGCGCTGGCGTGTGCGGTGTACGGAGCGCGTTGACTGCGTCCACCGGCTCCGACTCCTGGCCGGACCAGACACCACCGCATGACGACGCACGTCTTCTGCTACTCATGCAGAGGCAGAGGTACTTATTTTCATTTTCGTCCCGCCATCTCCTGAGCCTGCTGTTCGAGACCCAGTCCGTCGTGGTTTTTGCCCACTTCAGCAGGCTGATTCACAAACCGTTGGAGGGCAACCGAAACGAATCTGGGGCTGATCGAACATACAGATACGGCAGATATGGCAGAGGCAGATATGGCCAGCCCAGTTCCATTTGAGTTCGGCAGCAGTGTAGCCAACGACTTTAGTTCGGGAGCACAGTTCCGTGTTCTTCCGAGGTAACATTGTTTAAATATGTGCGACGGCGTACCATGATACGTAATCCTACTTTAACGAGAAGAACCCATGGACGTGACTTTAATTGCTTCATTACAGATTATAAATATATTAATATATACCTTTATGAGCATGATCACAGTAAAAACAATGAAGTCGTTTCAAAACAAATTTTCGCGAAAATGCCTATATCTTTTTATCGTATTGACTTAGGACCTTGATTTTTATACACCTAATTGAGACTATAGACCACAGTATCTGGTATTTATTTCAACTTGCTAGGTCCATTCCTGAGAAAATCGATAGTGACACACGGACAAGAAAATAATCTTATAGGGGTTCCTTTTTTTACCTGTTGAGGTAGGAAAGTCTAAATAAATAAAAGAAGAAAGAAGAAGTTTCTTGTTATGGATTAGATTATTTATGAATTTATTTTTATTTTTGGATCAAAGTCGTCCCATTTAGGCCGTAGTAGGTTTAAAGACGACTCTAAAGATCACTCAAATTATTATACTTCAATATTTCAGATGGGGTGCAGCGCTGGCGATTGTGCGCGAACGCAATGCGGAAAGGATCCTGGAACGCGGCGAGTTGCCAGAGGACGAGGTCACCAGTCTTCTCCATGTCTACTGCAAAGGGCTGGCTCAAGCGCATCCAGGTGATTACCCTATACTATTTTTTTACATATGATAGGTCAGTGTTTGACCACACCTGCCTGATAGTTGGTGACGATGCAGTTAAAGATGTAGCACACTTTCCTAGAAGATCTATTCACACGCGACTTGAAGACCCCCAAATTGTACACGTCAGGAAAGACAGACGCAGGCAACCGATTCCATTTCCTTGCAGTACGAAAAAGAGATGACGAAGCAAAACACTTAGTGCGAACGTCTGGTATGTCCACCATGAAACGGTGCCGCACATCAGTCTGCCTGGTTGTAATGTAATATGCAAGACAGTAACTAAATAAATAAATTTTGTTTGCCATAACGGTAATACAGTAACGAAACTTATACTAACAAATACAATGATTTAGTTACAGATGGTAATATTGTTAGAAGAAAAAAGAATATAAAAAGATTTTTAAGGTATAAGTTACAGCGGCTTCTGCACTAAGCAAGCTCGCAGAACCCTGACAAAAAAAATAACAAGTAATTGTAAAAATAATACATTCTCGGAAAACCATCCGCCCGGTGAGGGGGAGCATTTATTCATTCACCGTGTTATGTGAATCGGTACGGGGAGTTTACGTCACCCCGGGTTCTAAAGACTCTGGGTACGCAGATATACTCCCGTCTTGAATGTGAATTTGTGGTATAACTCCCTACACGTGTTGGATTGTTAGATGTGAAATGTACCAAAATGGTACATTTCACAACTGAAGCTATTATTCAGCTATAGTCGCGAGTAGTCACCAATTACCCACATTAGCTACTGGATACAAAAAAAAACTGAAAATGACCAATGAATCAATATAATATCTTCCACCATCAGTTTCATCAAAATCGGTCCAGTGGCTTCGGAGATTACCCCCAACATACATAACTTAAAACTTGTTACCTACGTTAGTTACCTGTTTATAATATTAGTTTAGACTATAAAATACTCGCCTTACATTGTTTGTCCCATAACTGGTACAAAACGGCTGGACGAATTCTTAAGATTTTTTTGTATATTCGTTAGGTCTGAGTATTCTCAGACCTACCGAATATACACAAAAGTTTCATAAACTATTTTTTATTCTAAATAAAACTAGTTTTGTTTTATTACGTTTACCCGTACGAAGTCGTGGGCAACAGCTTGTCCCTATATATATAAAAAACCTATGTCCACTTAAACGGCAGAACCGATTTGTATGAAATTTTTATGTATTTTCGTTAGGTCTGAGAAACGAACAATATCTATTTTTTTTGTAAATGGCAAAATAACGTTTTCCGGTACAGTACTTACTAGTACTTATATATAATTTTAAGTAAGCATTCTAGTTTATTTCTCTGGCTCGTATGCTCTTGACCAGAATTATGGTTGTTATAAAGCGCATATATTAATCATATTCGGAACAAGAATAGAAAAATAAGTCATCCCAGTATTTCCCCATTGACATGTGACTTGTTTTCTTCCAGATATGGTGGCGATAACTCGTCCAGTAAATGAACTGAGCCAGAACCTTTCATTCATGATGGAGAGCCTCTACAAAGTGTCCGTGGCACTCCAGCGGCACGACTCCGCGTGATCTCATAAACTGACAAAACCTGCGAAAATATTACGCCTAAATAAATACGTACGCTTAAGGTCAGCGGGAAAAAATACAATTTTGAAATTGCCAAAGTAAATTCGTACTTATTTAATGGTAACAGGATATAGATTCTAATCTCACTTACGCGTCATCAAAGCGGATTTGTTCTTAGCTTTTTAGACTTTATCTGTAGCAGAAATACCTTTTAATTATAACATTTCAGTTTTCAAATACCTAATTACATAATTTTTTTAATATATAAAATAAAAAATAAGTTTCCCTAGGTAGGATTCGCTGGCTGCAATGCCACTTTGGTTGACAGTGCCGATTTCTTGGCCAAAGAAGCAGCCAGCCCTTGGCCACCTGAAGCTAACACTAATAGGGCAAACACAAAAAAATACTAGTTACACTATGCTATAAATGGCACCACTAGCTACTGGATAAAAAAACTGAAAGTTGTCCATGACCATTAAAAATCAATTAAGTGATTATATAAAATTATAGCTAGTTATATAGTAATTATTTTTACGGGTTTTAATTGCGTTTTTTTTTTCTATTACCTCGACGTTTCAACTATGTTACAATAGTCACCCGGGACCAAAACCCGGGAAAATAATTACTTTTATTACAAATCGTGTAGGTCCAAAAAGTTTATTGGTTAGTTCTGCATATTATTGTTCTGTCCCGCATTCTTTTGACCATAATATTCTGGTGCATTGACTTCCATAGTGCTAGACAGGCGACTGTCGTCAATAAAATGCTTCTATTTTCACTGAAAGCGGTAATTAATGGTGATGAAGCTAACACTAGTCTTGTTAACAATCGACTTTTGACATCGAAAAATTAGATATTAGTTTCACAGTATTCTAAAGCGCTTTGATTAGGCACAAACAACTGACGTTTTGTATAGAATATAAAATCTAGCTTACTTATATTATAGGTAATCGATGTTACCAAGCGATTCGGAAGTAGCTTAGACAAAAAAGTTAATATACTTGTATTATTTAAAAACGCTTTATTAGAATTCTAAATCTATATATTTCTTGTTATCATTAAATGCGTACGAAATTACTATAAAAATGTTTAACCTTGTTTGAGTTGTGACTTGCGAGTACAAATCAACAATCAGACGCGATTGATATTTATTTTTATTAATACGCGATCGCGTTTTGGATGTTTATTTTGAAATTCTGACGTTTCGATTTAGTATATTTGCCGTGGTCACTAGATCACATAGGGTGTTATCAATTGTGCAAAAATGTGCAATTTTCAACGTAGAAAGACGCTCACCACTCCACGCGACCACGGCTGATGTAGCTCAGCCGACATGCGAAGTAATTTTCAAAATAATTATCCACAACGCAATCGCGTGTCAATAAAAATAATGAGTCATTAGTTCATCAGTTAAAGCTCGCAGTTGAAATAAGAACGAAGCAATCACAAACCGACCAATCAAAATTTAAGACGTGTCGTGTCAGGTCCAATAATAGCACTCAAAATCAGGGCTATCTCAAATTTGACGAAACTAAAACTGTATCATTAGATTTTTGGAACAGTCAAAGTAATCAAATCTGTTAATTTTTCAAAAAAAACACTTCAAATTTTTTGTATCAATCTATTTTGTTGCTAATAGATATCAATTCTTGGAAACATAGTGCGGCAAATCAAAGTAAATAGCTCAATATTGTTGTAGATTTCGTTTCGAGCCCGCAACTACTTTCAGCTTTTTTCCCTTCTCTTAAAGTTTAAGGTATAGCCCTAAAGGCCTACTTAAATAAAATCAACATGTAGAGAAATATACTATTAACAACAAATGTTTTGTCGTAAAATTATGTAATGACTAGTACGAAATCGCTCAGTGTAGTGTAACGCAGTGTGACACCTCTGCGAAGAATACAAACGTTACTCTTGGAGAAAATATTACTATTAATATTACTCTTAATCAACTGACTTAAATCCATAAACATCTTTATCCTGAAGTCTTAAGTACGTAAGATCTTGATTTATTGCTAGCCTATTCCATCCCACTCCACTAACCTCTTTCCACTGTTCCCTGTCTAGTGCTAACTGGGTCCTATGATGTGAGTTCAACTCGGCCCAGCAGCTCCTGATCCTACCGCGCGTCTGCTGTCCGGGACCCAGTCCGTTGTGGGTTTTGCCACATTTAGTCGGACTTGCGACAGATATGACCAGCCCAATTCCATTAGCAAAAAACTTGATGAAACTCATAAATCAATTTGACTGGCCTATTAATCGAGTTCGTATCATGCATCTATATTTTTGAGTTTACATAAAACAATGTTTTATTATGCCCATCACATTTGCACGTAGATTTTCTACACCTAGCTGATTAAGAGGTAATGCACCGCGTACTTATTTATACAAAAAGAAATAGCTCTTTTCTCCCCTTAAAATTGACCGATTTCTGTGTCTTATTTTCGTGTAATTAATTCAATATAAACTTGGGTTATATTTCTACTTTTTTTTTTAATTCAAGTTATAGTTGAAGTTATTGTTTTATTTAAATAATAAGACATGTGACAAACTATTAAAGCGATTGAAATAAATAACATAACATTTTGTTGCAATTTAAGGGCTGAAAACAGATATGGCCGGAATCAAAATTTTAATTAAAAATGTTAGGTATGTGTCTAAAGTCAGCAAAGAGTATTTATGATGTAGATAGTATTTTCGTCTCACAAAAGTTACCTAAATTTTAAAACAGAACAATTCCTGAACTAAAGCACCCCTATTTCGCCCCCCCCCCCTTTCCTACTCCTTACTCTTGTATCACTAAATTCGGGCAGATAACTAGCTTTTACACACGGCTTCGTCCGTATATTTACCATTGACTCGAGCCATTTGACCTTGTATAGGGTACAAGGGTACAAACAAACATACATTTTAAAATATTAGTGAGAATCTAACATATTGACGCGTAGATTCTAACTGATCTCAGATTTAGAATACTGAATTTGACCACTCTCTAGTGATCAAATCGCAAGCTAAACCAAATAAAATAATTAGTATAATTCGTAACTTTTAAAAGCAAGTACAACAAACTAAATTTGTATTATTACATTTATGTAGATAGTTATATTGAAGTATTTATTAGAGATTTACATCAGAGCGAATATCCTTAGCAAAAAAAAATATTCTGAATTCGGATGTCGATTACTAAAAATAAAGAAATAAAATAAAAAAATCATTTAGTGTCACATTTGATGTGAATGATCGTTACCTGAGGTAATTATTTAGGGATCAATTTTTAGTTATGGTGTGCTCTCTGTTGTAGAATAAATATTTATGTCTATGTATTATGAACAGTAAATCTATTTACTTAGATAATTTCAATTGACAATTATTTCTAATGCTGACCTCTATCTGAGGGGTTTAATTTCTTTATTTTTACTTTTTTTCTAGTTTCAATGTGAGCCGCTTGCAGCGAAATCACTCAATCAAGATTTTGTCCATACGTATTTTTGGCTAAAATCTAATATTGTTACAAATTGCGTCAAAAATGTATGCGTAACTCCAGATTCATTCGAGATTTCGCTGCAACTGGTTCTTATATAGTGAATTACATTTGAAGGTGCTCTTTTACTGTTTTATCGGACAATTTCCGCTGATACTATACCATCGGCCGACAAACCAGTTTGATGTATGCGAGGGCATTAACAAATGTGACAAGGGTGAAATGTGAAACCAGAAATGTACTACTTTTTTACATTATAACAAAGAATTGTAAAAAACGGATTTTTTATATATGAGGTTATTTTTACCCGAAAATCATATTACTATAGATAGACATAATAAACGCTTTAGTTTCACAACACATCACTCGTAGAAAATGATAAATATTATACACAGAAAGCTAGAAAGTTGCACAAAGAGGCGGCCTTATCGCTAGAAGCGATTTCTTTCAGGCAACCTTTGTATCATGAATTTCTGTTTTACTTGTTTCAAAAAATCTGTTGTTGAAGGCATTAGCCTTTAAATTTTACTTATTTCTCATGTTTTATCGAATGTGTAGCGGAAAAAATCAGCTGTTACGCATTAATAATTGTAAACGTTTATTAACTAGAACAAAACATATTTGTAAAAGTGTACAAAAGTAGTTCATTACTGGTTTTAATATAATTATTAAAGAAATAACCTGATTAAATAATTAGTTTATTAAAAATAGTAGAAACCTTGTTTGTTAATGTATTTTTAAACTCAGATGTTTCAAGAGCAGTGTTAAGTTGAACTTGGACCCCATTTGTTAAGCATTTCAAGCTATAACTTGGAAAACTCATTCAGCCTTTAGAGCATTGAGATTTTTTAAACAAATTAGGGGTTAACTATGTTGTCTAACTATTTTGTTTTAACAAGTAACTAATCCGTTAAATTTGTGAAGAAACTTTTTGTTGTCCTTTTTAGTAGTAGATTTATTTTACCAATGCTTTTTTATTTTTTATTAACTGACAAATTATTTTTAAGTTTTTTTACGTGTTTTGAGTGATTCCGCCGTTCTGTAGGTATTTAAGATGAGTATGATAGGCAGTTTTCTAATCTCTTTTATTCTTCTAAAAATCTTGTTTCTTAAGATGGTGTTACAATTAAATTTATGTATTAATTTCAAAATGTCTTGACCATATAAAGTTTCGCTGGTCTTTTGTGAGACCATGTTGTATGGGTGAACCTCTTTTCTTTTTTTCTGTTTTTAGTATTTTTTTGTTATAGCTGCAACAGAAATACATATATGCTAACCCCATTCTGTAACCTATCAAAGATGTTGGATTAGCTACGTTTCTTGAACTGATTGAGGCTGGATCCCTAGAGCCTACCCGATTATTATTTTTATTTAAATAAGAGCGCCATCTCTCGAAATCAGATATCCAGAACAAAAAAGATATTTGAATACGTCTTATAATCTAATTTAGTATCTATCTATGTGTTATATGTTGGAGTTTTTATTAGACTACTGTGTGAGTTGAAAAACACTAGCATGCCACACAGATGATGGATTCGATTCCCGCCTTCGAACAAATATGTAACGTGTTTGACGTACGAAATATATTTGTTTCCTGTCTGTGTGTTTGTATGTATATGTACTTACGAAAGAAAAGTATAAAAGTATTCTATCCGTCGTCTAGCGTAGTTACTTACTTCAGGGCTAGATGGAGTGTGTGCAATTTCGGTGCAATATATATTTTAATAACCGTATATACTTTATATTTTTCTTAGTACGTGTGTGGTCTAATAAAGAGTCAAACTATAGATCAGATACTCAATTATGTTTTTGCTTTGTACCTACTAACTGCTTTACTCATTAACTATACTTAGTAGATCATTAGTTAAATGCATTGTCTCGCTTTTGTCCTCGAAACGTTACAAAGCGTTGTTAATTAGTAATTAGCTAAGTAACGATGATTAACTCATAATTCTTTAAGTACTATAGATACAATTACTTCTGTGATAAACAAATAAGCGATTGTCGTCTATGAAGTTATACGGCCGTGCTTAAAATCGTCCCTAGCAACCGAAATCTAAAACGTTTCTTACTCGCTTCAGTTGGTCGCAGATAGCCTTTGTCATTTTAACGTCTATTTGAAGGCTGCGATTCAAATTGGATGAACAACACTTACATTGCTAGCGATTAAAACTCTCGGTCAGGGTAGTTTGCTTACGGCGTTATGTGCACGCATGGAGCACGATGTATGTCCATTTCGGACCGGAGCCTAAGTGACAGACATTATACCCGGGACCGACTGTTGTAAGTAAAGATATGTTAATGATTTTGCGCATTAGTGATTGCTTTGGCACATTTCGTTAAAGTTTAATGTCACTAGACCGAGACAAGGCATAATTTAGTTAAATTATCACTCTGGAACGTTTCTCAGCGCGGCCGATATTTCAATTTTTCATTGAAAATGTATGACAAAATGGTAATAATATTTACCTTATTATAAAACAATTGTAATAACCTGTAAATGTATTTAATGTAAACAATTAATAAATGAATTGAAAATTACTTGTTGTTTATCATTCACAAAAATTATAAAAAACCTTGGCGGTTTTTACGAGTCGGACTCGCGCGCGAAGGGTTCATCCGTACTATTATATTCTTTTAGTTGTTGTAATAGAGGCAACCGAAATCCATCGTCTCTGAAAATTTCAACCTTCTAGCTATCGCGATACATGAGATACAGCCTGTTGACAGACCGACAGCGGATTCCTGTTTTTACACTTTGGGTACGGAACCCTAGCAAAAGTACCTAGTGGAATTTATTTTAACGCGTTTTGTGGCTTTAGTATTCCAATAATAGAGGGCACTTGCAAATGCCATATACCTACAACTTACATTTAGGTTTTTATACTAATTTACTGGTTTTTGTACAACTTTTATACAATAGCTGGAATAATTTGTAAATTTAACTTTGTTTATGTAGGTTGTCAACTTCGCCAAACATAGCCCAGGACCGACAGGCTTGAATAGCCATTGGTTTGAAAAAGTACTAGGCGATCAGAACTTAGTAGAAGAATAAATCATACTTCCATTTTCGCTTAAAATAGTACTAGGCAATCAGAACTTAATAGAAGGTATAAATCATACTTATTACATTATCTCTCGATTTCTTCAATTTTTCTCCTGACAAAGTGTGTGATGTCCATGAAAGTAGCTGGAATAATATATCCAATTAGCTCCCGCATGATTTCACATCAGATTTCAGATAGTTTTTTTTGGGATACCTCCTACTGAGTTCTGATATCCTAGTACTTACAGGCCAATTATTATCATACTTTAATTAAACAGTAACGGAAAGTGGTGGTGGTGTGCAAAGGCTTGCTCTCATTCGAATCAGTAAACCTCCCACAAAAAACGGGTTATTCCCTACATCTCATGAGACATAGCTTGTTGCAATGAACCATGAAAAGTGTTCTCTAAGTCACATAATCTAATAAGATGTTTGTACTAGACTGTAAGAACTTTATAGAAGGTATAAGAGCAAGCCCGTACACACCACCACCATGTTGCGTGACTGTGTAAATTGTTTGATAGTAATTGGTCAGTAAGTACTAGGCTATCAGAATTCCGTAGAAGGTATCCTACAAAAAACATAAAAACACGAAGGATATAGAAGAGAGTTCCACTGAAAAAAAAAACAATATACTTACTCCTAGCGAAATGTAGCATTAAGAATCTGATTTTTAATTTGAAACAAGATAATTGGATATATCATCCCATCTTCTTTCATAGACATCACACACACACACACACTTTGTCAGGAGAAAAATCGAATTATTTTTAATTTGATTTTATTTATTTATACCTTCTACTACCTTATGATTCCCTAGTACTTTTTACAGACCAATGGCCATTTATACAGAAGAAAAAGTGGTGTTGAATTCGTAATTCGATTTGAGATGCGGGGAACACTTTTCATGGCTCGTTACAACAAGCTACATCTCATTATAAGAACCCGTTAATTTAATACTTTAATACTTACAAACAATACGTAGGTTGTAAACATAACATTATCTTAGCGCCTCACCTGTTGTAAACATTATCTTCCCCATATCTTAGTTGGACCACCTCGTTTCATGGAAGGATATTTATAACTTCACGTTATCCCCCATAACGGGTAAGCGTCAATGAGGGCAACATAAATTAATTATAATCATTTTGTTGAGTTCCGCTGTCACTATTAGGAGTACACCGTTAATAGGCACAACAAGCATTAATTAAATTTATTTTTTTTTGAGTTCCGCTGTCCCCGTTGAATGGGGACAGAGTCACCGGGGACAACGGGCATATACCAAAAAAACCAAGTTTTGTCTCAAATTGTATTTTTAATTGAATTACGTTTTTAAATAATATTCTAAAACATTAAATATTCTAAAACATTAAATAACATCGCGATGTCACACAATACAATAACATTTTTAATAAAACAAATTACAGTTCACTAGAAATCTATACAAAATGAGATATATCAGAAATGGTACGGTGATTCTATATAAAAATAAAACACACCTATGTGTAAAAAGTATTAGTTCTTATTCATAAAAAAAATAAAATAAAATAATCAATAAATTAATTAAACAAATAATATACATCGTTTTGTTCAATTACTAGTAGAAATAAGCGAGATTATCACTTGATTTGATTGAAATTTATTTTTACATTGTACGCGTTTAAAATTGGTCAGTCGGAAGCAATAGCTGCAACTTAAGGCCGACCAACTCATAAATCGCGTAGGTACCGTATTTAAATATTCGATTATATTTTCTGTATATTTAATTAATATGTAAATAAGTTAAATATCTTACTGAAAAAAAATAATAAAAAAATATCGAGGACAAGCACAAAAATATACATTTACAAAAAAATATTATGATATGTAATAAAGAATAAATTGATTAAGTATTATTATTACACTTTCTCTTACGGGTAAAATGTACGTGTATAATTTATATGTCTAAAGGAGATGCCCGTTTTCTTAGGAGATTTAGGCCGAAGGTAATTTCAAACGTTGCTTATTTTTTCATGTAAACTGACTCTTAGTTTTAGGTACATAACATACATACTATAATGTTGCGACGAAGTGTTCTTATTTCTCGCAAAAATCACTTAAAGCTATGTGTACTAACAATTAATTATATATTTAATTGATATTACTTTAAAAATTTGGGTGAAAGAATGTTGATATAAAAAATAAGATTTATACATAATAAAATTAATAATTTTTAATATAAACGTGTCGCAATCGCGTTTCGTATAAATACTCACGATCGCGACAGCGAACGCCTTTATTTTAAAAACATTGAAACGCGATCTTGACCAGTTTAATTAAAATAACTATAAATCGTGTTAGTTTAAATAGTGTTATAATAAAGTTGAGATAGGACGCCATGACGTGCCCTGCGTTTGGGCATCCTCCTTTAATCTACTACCAGACCAGGACAAATATAGCGACCACATATCAGGAGGTAATTTTCAAAAGTGGTCAAATCCAAATCCATAGATTATGAAGTAAGAGCACAACATTTTTCTAGGATGACTTTTTCATTGGTTCATAACAATCAAAACTAGCCAAATCCAACCTAAATCCCTCAAAAAAGTAAACAAAACCCAACCTTACGTTCAAAATTAGCCTATTCCAGATTACCTTACTTTCAAACATGGTCAGATCCGTTTGAGCCAATCACGTCGCCCCAAACTCCATCCGCCATCTTGCATTCTCCATACATTGAGCCGAGGCGTCTCGCGTAACGTGTTTTGTTTTGTCTCGTAAAAATTAGTGAATTTCTAACAGAAAAGCCTATTAAACCTAGCAAAAAAATGGAGAAAAGTGTAGAGGAAGTGCCCGGGCATCAAGCCAAGAAGAGAAAAGCTGCCGCAGGACCGAATAGTCGCGGAGAAAAGAAGAAGGAGAGGTCAGTAATTTCTCGAACATTTTGGTTAACAGCTGAGACTAGGGTTGTGCATTGCGAAACTTGGTATACAAGTTCTACGATTTTACCGATTTTTTTGCGTCGGGTTTTTTTATTAGATGGGTAGTCTCTCCAAAAACGGACAAAAAGAGGGCTACCCTATATCTCCGCCATAACGATATGTTATCCAATTTCGGTGATCCTTTTTTTTATTTCGTTTAAAGTCGGTCTTATAAAAGTTTGTTGAGGATGATGACGATGTTCGGAGTGATAAGCAGAATAGCTCCTCGAAATCTACTAGTTTATGTACATTTCATATTTTTTTTGTCTTTTTCAGGTATTCTTGTAAAAATTTGCCATCAAGATATCCGTGTAGACATAACAGCAAGGCTTATAAATGTATTAATATATCAATGCAAGATATGAAAGAATTTCATGATCAGTTTTACGCTAAAACTGTTAAATCGTATCAAGATGACTTTATTATTAAATACTGCAAAACTGTTAACCCTGCCCGTAAAAGATTAGTAAATGGAAGAGGCAATGCCAAACATATGAGCATTGTTTACAGCATGAGAGATTCTAACAAGGAGGTGATACCAGTGTGTCGAAATTTTTTCTTGAATGCTCTATCAATTAAAAAGGGTCGAGTAAGAGGAGTGTTACAGAGACACAAAAATACGGGTATGATGGCTGTCGAAAATCGTGGTGGAGATAGAAAGTCAGACAAAAACGTTAGATTGACAGAAGAAATCATTTCATTTATAAAAAAATTCAAGGGTGTTGAATCGCACTACTGCCGAACTAAAAGTCGGCGTACTTATCTACCGTCCGAGTTAAGCATAGCATCAATGTTCAAAATGTTCATCGAAGAAAATACAGAGTTCTCTCATTGTAAGGAATCATATTTTAGAAAAATATTTAACACGAAATTTAACTTAAGTTTTAGTCACCCAAGAAGCGATATGTGTTCCACATGCATAGAATTGAAGGAGAAGATCAAAATTGAAAAGGACGATTCAACAAAGGCCCAAATCCAAATTGAACTGAAAGTTCATGAAAAAAGAAGCAAATCATTTTTTAACTTCCTACAAGACACCGACCCCAAAGTAAAAATATTATCTTTTGACTGCGGTAAAAACCAACCGTTACCAAAACTCCCCGACCAAAGTACGTATTATTCCCGCCAGTTGTACATTTATAACTTTACTATAGTGATAGGTCATTCCCATGCAGATTTGACCAAAGAAAACGTATTTTCTTACGTATGGACCGAAGACGTTCATGCAAAAGGTTCAAATGAACTATCTAGTGCACTGTATCATTGCTTACAAAACAATACAGATTTCACTGGTAATGAGGTACTCCGACTAATGGCCGATGGATGTTCTGGGCAAAATAAGAACTCTACCATGATAGGAATGATTTCCAAATGGTTCAGCAGTAGCGCACCTAGGTCATTAAAAAAGGTGGAACTCATTTTCCCCGTCACGGGACACTCTTTTATTCCCCCAGATAGAGTATTTGGTATTTCTGAAAAAGAAATTAAGAAGAGAAATACCATTGTACAACCGAATGAGTATGTTGAAATCATAAAAAAACAAGCAACTGTTTTTCATCTAGATGACATAGAAGTATGTGATTGGAAGACAGCAAGTCAACAAATTCATAAGGGAACCCAAGCTTTCCATTTCAAAATAATGTCTTGCAAGAGGTTCATATTCACAAGAATGAAACGAGAACCCCGAGGAGTTATAGTGAGAGGTGAACCATTTTACCACAGTGATACTAGTGCTCGGCGTTCCATCACCAAAAAGGGAAAATATGCATCAGACATATTACCAGAGCCTATCATCTCCTCTCCTAAAATAAAAAAAGAAAAAATTGATGATGTAGATAAACTACTAACAAAACATTTTGGTAAAGAATGGACGCAAAGGGAGGACCTAAATTATTACAAAACAGTTATAGAACGTAACAGAAATAATGCTGATGCTGATACTAATGATGCAGCTGATAATAACATAGAGGAGACAATGTGTGAAGAATATGTCGAAGACCCTTGTGTTAGCGAAATTATATAGGGTTGTTTTTAAGGGTACATGATTGCTCAGATTTTTATTGATTTTAATAAATACTTACCTTTAAATTGCATTTAAACTGTTTTATTTTTCTAAAAACCCAATCTTTACCTTTGATGACATTATTTTAGACCCAGTGACAACCCTATTTGAATCATAGATGGATTGTTCAAAAGTAGTCAAATCCTGACAGTTATGTAACAAAATTGGTCAAATCCAATTCGCTTTCATTCAGAAATGGTCAAATCCACACCTTGGAAACAAAACTAGTCAAATCCTTTTTTTAATCGCGTTTTTCTCCGTAAATACAAGCATTAACTTTATTTCTGTCATTTTTCAATAACCCTGGACTTCAAAATAATCTATAGTTACCATTCTAAGCATCATAACGGAGTACATCATGATGGTACACAAAAGTCGTCTTTTCTCAATTTGGCATAAAGTGGACTTGACTATTATTGAAAATTACCTCCTGATATATATACAGGATATACAGTGAATTTCAAACGACATCTATCTTAATTTTAAAGGATATCTAATTATTTATTATTGAAATATATTCACAAATTTACGACATTTTCTTATAAGAATAATGTGTGACGAAGCTCACAAATACATTTCATTGTCAGCTGACGATCGTCATAAAAAATACTGCATTATTTACTGTTAAAACATTACATCGAATACAACTCTTTTATTTATAAGTAAAATAAACACAGTGATGTGGCACAATTAAAGCACGATCTAAATAATCAGCTGACACATATAATTACTATCTATAACATTTGATTATTTATTCATCTACAATAAATGTATACCTGTTTTTTTTAACAGTCTATGTATTTCACTATCTTGCGTATCAAACATCAATACTAGATGTCGCCACTTCGATGTGGTATAAAAAAGATTATTCGCGATAAAACAATCGAAAACCTATTCACAAGTTATTGTTAAAACTGGTAAATAAATTACAATATTCGCAATAGAGGAAGTATATAAGTTATAGTTAAAGTTTATAGTTTTATAAGTTTAGTGGACACAAGCTCATTGTAAAAAGGAAGAGTAATTAGTCTTATTTCAAAGTGGCTAACATCTTAGTTGGGCATATCCAAAAAAAATGTACACACCTGTCCCCCAACTTTTAATTTAAACAATTTCTTTTAGCGACAATATATATACTGAACTGCCTTAAATTTTAAACACTTTCGTGTAATTTTCAGCATTAACCTTTTGTTATTTAATAGCACAATAAATATACTTGAAAACATTATAAACAATTTCAAGGGGGTTTCCATTTATGTTGAAAATGCCCAGTTACATTTATATAAAGACCCGTTTGGTAATCGTGTTTATTAATTGAATAGTACAGAGCTCGGGTCTTCATTATCCATCTGTTTCACGTGCCTGAGGACATCTTTCTTTGTTATCACTCCTAGTAGCCGACTGTAAAAAAAAGAAGTTTTATTTTAAATGATATAATAACGCCATACACCTACGGGACCGGCGAAATTTTAATTCTTGTTACAATGTTATCTCAAATATATATACTTTTGTTTATGTTGAATAAACAAAAGTATAGTTTTCTTCTTCGTTGAAGGGAATTTGGTAAAAAAAAAGGTGCGGTGGGAAACATAGAAAAATAGGACTAACATTTTACTAAGGAATGAATGATTCAAAATTTAATTTAAGTTTCACACACATATTGTGTAAAAACGATGAAATTCTATCCCCGCTTTCTGTTGCCAATTATAACTACAATCATAAGATTATAAGAATACTAGCTGCGCCTCGCGGTCTGACCAGCGTAAGTTCCGATCGCGTAGGAACATCGAAATAAAAAGTTAATCTAAGTCATCGGCTATGTTGAAATAGAGTTACATTACCATCGGTTCAGTAGTTTTTGCGTAAAAGAGTAACAAATACACGTACATACTAATACAAACTTTCACATTTATAATATTACTAGCTCCGCCACGCTGATTCACCAGCGTAAGCCCGTATTTGACTAACCCATTATGCGTGACCAATGTCTGCCTGAGGCCCAATTTCCTGAACATATCGACGACAGTCTCCATCGGTGTCTGATCGGTGACCGTGATAGGTGCCATGTCTAGTATCCGGTTGAGATGGAGCGATGGTGGAGCGCCAGGTGGCTGCGGCCCGCCGGCGAATATCACTACCGTTTGACCAGTAATGCCTTCCATTGTACGGCGCGCGTTTGCTGTTTACAATAAATTTTCGTTTAAGCAAGACTTTTCTCTACAGTGTTACAAAAAACAAGTTTCATATATCAGGAAAGGAATTTGAAAACAATAATATTTTTATAGGCATACGAGGTTAGTTCCGTATTCAGGATTCAGGATCCTTTAAATTGTACTTAAGTTAATGGTAATAAATTAACAATTAACAAATAGAAAGATTTAGACATGATAAAATGTTATAATAAAACTTTTCATGTGCCTCTTTGTCAATCATTTTATTGTTCTATATTTTACTGAGGTTATATAATTATACTAGCAGTTGCCCGCAACTTCGTCCGCGTAGAAGTCGAAAATGGTTCTAATAGGATTTTGTCCCATACAAACTTTGCCCCCTTTTTTCACTCCCTAAGGGTTAGAATTTCGGAAAATCCTTTCTTATCGGATGCCTACGTCATACAAAAAACAAACCCAAGTATCAGGTATCTACGATCAGCGGTTAAGGTTGTGCGCTGATCCGTCAGTCAGTCAGGACAAAGCATTTTATATGTATAGATACTAGCTGTCCCGACAAACGTAGTTTTGCCACAAAAAAAACCGGGCTGATTTGGGATTGATTGATTTCTGAATCTAAACCACAATCAAACGCATACAAAAAAAACATTCAATTCAGTCCGGGCGTTTAGGCGAAGTTCAGTGACATACACATGTACAGTAGAATTATTTATAGAAGATAGAAGATGTAATGTCCTCTCACCTATAGCAAGATTCAAATCCCTCCTAAGCACGAAACCGACGAGGTACTGCGACTCCTTACTGACCACCACAGGGTATCCGTTATGCTCCGTTTCCTTCAATAGGGTTTCAACATCATCCACTGTCATCGAGTTCTGCGTTATCACTGAAAGGGTCTCGTTGCGCCTGTAATAGGTTTAAAATTCAATTACTTCATAGAAAAAAATATGACACGTTTAGTTTTCGCTTATCTGTCTAATTTAAATGCTAGGCAAGTTTATAATTGTACAAATAAAACAAATTTTGCCAAACGCTATAAAACGCCAAAAAATGTTAACTAAAGCATGCGATACACTGCAGATCTGCAACCACTGTTTACTGAACAGAACGACCAAGGTCACCTAGGTAGATTGGACATTTTTCTCTGCTATGTGGTAACCGCTTAAATCATTTTTATCAACATCGACGCACAGCCTTACATAAATAGGTTAATATACGCAAGCATTTGGATTAAACTAAAACAAAATAATCACCAGCAAGTTCATTTATCAACTAATTCAGAAAGTATGTCATATCGCCGAGGCCCACGATATCAAAACACATTTTTTGCAGTAGCTTTTATGCAATGTTATTGCATTGCACAGCAGGAGTATAATAGGCTCTAGGTTTTATATAATATTTATCAGAGGAGTCTAAATACAGGGTTGTACTGCTGTAGCTACGAGAAAAATTTCATAAGATCCATTCCTTATTTTTGAAATAATTAACATCTGCATTAATTTGGAAAATGGTACAGTTACAAAGAAAATTGTCCGTTCTCAATTTCACATGGCGCTTTAAATCTTTATTTACATTACAGATTCAAAAATTAGTGGCCATTTTGAATTAGCGAATACCTACCTACCCGATTTTTTCTACCCAATCAAATGAATCTTTCAGCGTGACAAATATTACAACTTTAGGCTCTTGGGCAGAAAAAAGTATTACTTTCATAGGGGTAAAAAGAGACAGTGCCCTTTAAAAGATGTTGGAACTTTACTTACTTCGGTTGCATAACATCGGCGGCAAGCGAAGTGTGTTGGAACTCATCCTTGCTATCAAGGAAGGGATACCCGTTGAGCGCAATATGTGCATCGTATATGCCTTGACGGCCGAGGGCGTCGCCTACCCATTTAGATGCCATAGCAGCTGCCATAAGTGGGACTATGTACCGTACTCCGCCGGTCAATTCGAACATTATCACCACCAGGGACACTGTAAGAGATGAATTTATTTTTAACTAGCAGCGCTCCGATTTCACCCGCGTAACTCCCGATCCCGGTGGAATATCGTAACGCTTATACGGTATTCTAGGACTTCAGCTATATACATGCTAAGTTTCGCTTAGGTTTCATTGTTCTCGAGTTATAAATTGTGTCTATATAAATTAGATAGATGATAGATAGATATAAATATAAACAAATTTTTTTTTTTTTTTTTTAATTTTTTTTTTGTAATAAACTAATTGTTTTGAAACTACTGGATCGATTTTGATGAAAATTGGTTTGATTAAATGATGGGGAGTACTTTTATGCTTGTATTTTTACGGGATTGAGATTCACGCGGGTAAAACCGCGGGGCTTAGTCGTTTCCTATGGAAAAATAATACATAAGGAAAAACCCCCGTAAACAAATATTGTTATCAGTGGATTGTTATTAATTTTATATTAGATTTGATAACGCGCTTACAAATAAAAATAATTATTACTTTCTTTTTGATAACAGTGTTATCCTAATCTATAATTTTAACTGGTATTTTAACGGGTAAACCGCAAAACTCAGCCAGTATTACTATTAAACAGAAAACTTCGATTTCAGAGCATTCTGTTACTGAAATCGTTTGGTTCATGTGTGGCGGTCTATATTGGTGTAACTATTTAAATGGGAAAGAAATACATATACGATTACAATGTTTTTTAACATTTATAATATTATCTATAGTTTTATGTTTCTCTTGTGTCATTACTTTTCTTCTATATCATTACTTATATTCTCCTAGCAGTTTTGTATTTGGTTGTGTTAGCTGTTTTGATGTATTCCTTGGTAGGTAATATTAAGTTTTTAGGGTTCCATTCCCAAAGGATAAAAACGGGACCCTATTACTGAGACTTCGCTGTCCGTCCGTCTGTGCGTCTGTCTGTCTGTCACCAGGCTCTTGAACTATTATAGCTAGAGTTGAAATCTTCACAGATGATGTATTTCTGTTGCAACAAATACTAAAAACGGAAAAAAGTAAATATTTTTTGTCTGTTTTTAAGAATTTTAGGTTATGTTTACTATTTAATATGCAATTTTTTATATACTCTTAAAATGGCAGGCAAAAAACTTTTAATCCATACAGCCTCTACAATATTTCTTAGGGATTTTTGCATTTGTTTTTGCTTTGGGGGTATAAAACAGTATATAACGGTACGGAACCTTTCGGGCGCAAGTCCGACTCGCACTTGGCCGGTTTTATTATTATACCTTTCTTCACTCTTAGTAATAAGAATATACACCCCATGCGTCTCAGTAAGGTTCGTCATGAAAATAAGCGATAGGGCTTCTTGCTCTAGCATCGTGCTGAGGACGAACTCTTTTTCTGTACTACTTTTTCTTTTATTTTTTGTTTGTGTTATATTTTGACGTGTATGTACAGTCTGTACTGTACATACACGTAAATATATATATTTAAATATTATATTTTTTATAAAATTTTATTTCTTTCTTTCTTGTGGGTATACAATATACATACCAGTCATCCTAGTGACACCACCGAGTACAGCAGCCGCGCCGACCATAGCGTAGAGTCCAGGTGTTATACATACATCGCCAGTTGAACATTCACCGCTGAACATCCATATCTTCGGGTACTTGTAAGCTAATTGCTCCACACCTATAAAAGTATTTATTTACTTTAGAGAAATGAAGAATTTTAAGCGCTCACAATGGATCCAATCGAACTAATATAATATAACGTTTTCTACGCTTCATCTTTACAAATTCTCAGATGTTATGTCAAAATAGCTTACATCCGCAACTTCGTCCGCATGAGTAATTATTTTTTAAATCCATCCTCCGATGTTTACGTCATACGTAATAAATTATATAAAAAAATATCTGTATGCAAATGTCTGTATGTTTAGCGCGATTGATCCATTGGCTTGAACTGTGCATTGATATATATCAGTCAGAACTTTGAATTTTCGATTTATAGATTGTGAAAAGAAACAGAAGACGGATTAAACTTACCAATGCCAACAATCCGTCCTGCAATAGCTCCCAACGCAAGACTCGGTATGAACAGTCCGCAAGGCACCTTCATACCGAAGGTGAATATAGTCATGACCAACTTCACAGCAAGAGCCAGTAGGAGCAGCCACATGGCGCGGAATACGCCGGGCCCTGCTTCTGCCTTTTCTACAGCTGCGTTTACGTCGGTGAAGTTACGGTAATAATCACTGTGGAGAAAAGAAAAGTTGGCCATAAGAGCCTTCAATCGCCGGCATGAAGAGTGGAGCAGAATGAAAAGGCTGCTAGCCTTCTAGAAGGAGGTATTTATTTGTTATAACATGTTCATATAGTACTTACCACAGTGGATCAGAGCTCGATATACCACACTGATTGAACAGCAAGTATATCAGCTCGCTCGTGTTCATCCGTGTATAAGGATTCGGGAACGCAATGATTGCAGTCGCTAACGTCACAACTAGCACCTCAGTGACGGGGTATTGGCCCAGTTTCGAGTATTTGCGGTAACGACACCACCAGATGTTGGCCTTTATGAATATCGTTGCGATGCAACCCTGTTAAAAAGCATAAACATTAATTATAAGTACCCAAAGGGTAAAAACGAACCTTTTTTACTAAGACTCCACTATCTATCTTTCTGTCTGTCACCAGGCTGTATCTCGTGAACCGTGATAGCAAGACAGTTGAAATTTTCACAGATGATGTATTTCTGTTGCGACAACGCTATAACAACAAATATGGTACGAAACCCTTCGTGCGCGAGTCCGTTTAATAATCCGACGTTCCCGTCTAATACAAAGGAAAAATGTGTCTAAAAACAGATAATAACACTTAAAAAATGTATGATAAGTTAAACTATAAAACTTACCCCAATAATTCCGAGCCCCACAAATGGAATAAGCTCGAAGAATATCCATGGTTTGTTATATTCCACAAAGAAAAGCACCGAGTGTTCATTGCCGAATGGATTTATCGAGCGAAGTATGAAGGCGGCTATGAGCGCACAGAAAAATGAGCGCCATAGGGTTTTCAAGGGAAAGTAATAGGATACCTGTGTAGAAGAAAACTTATATTACAATCACAAACATTAACTATGACGACCCAGGTGGCACCATGGTCACAATGCCGGACTGCCAAACACAGGGGGTTCGATTCCCGCCTCTGTCATGTATTTGTGCTTAGATAATTGTCTGTGGTTTGGATGTTTCTATGTATGTATTTACAAAATAATTTTATATTTATAGTATATCCGTTGTCTAACACCCATAACACAAGTCTAGTGGCTTACTTAGCTTGGGGTTAGATGGCGATGTGTCGAATTACCTGCAATTTGCTTTAATTTGTCGTACTATATTTGTTTCTAGGATTTGATCTCTATTGGCAACATTATCTTTGTTTTTACTTTTTTTAAAGATTTTTCCTTAAACGTAAATAAAAATATAAATAACAAAAAAATTCTAAGACAGTGCTAACCACAGCTAAGTTTCCTGTTGCGAGAAAAAATAAGGAAATCATTTAATTGATTGCATTTTTTTGTAGTCGGTTCGCTTATAAAAAATAAATTGTTCCATAATTAAAAGACATATTGGCTTGATATCTATATTTTCGAGTTAAGTTGTAGCCTACACCTTTGATAAATGCGGTAACCATAGGTTAGGGATCATTGATTTTTGTGGGCCAATCAAATGCATTGTTAAGGTGGAACTTTCCATCCATGGACATGAAGAAAGTTCTACTTTCTGTGGAGTTACTAAAGATACGAAACGACCTATGCTAGCCTTGGAGTAAATGTATATAGACAAAGTCAATAAAATAAATAGGAAGGATTTTTGCTTTTTTGTTTGTAACGAATAGGCTCCGAACTACTGTACCGATTTTGGTGAAATTTAGTATGAGGATACATTGATTCGTTGATAGTAACAAAGTGTACTTTTTATCCCGATACTCCCACGGGATCGGGAGTTACAGTTACTAACCTCCTCCAAACTGAACAGCACACCACCAATAGGCGCTCCAAAGGCTACAGAGACACCAGCCGCAGCAGCCGCCGACAATATCTCACGTTTCTTAGCCTCATTACGACCATACTTAGGGAACAAGTAGGATAAGATGTTACCTGGTTAAGGGAAAGAAAGTTAGAAATACTACACTTTGAAATAGAAGGTAAGCCGTTAAGAAATATTGTTCTTTTGTAAACAATTGTAAGCAATCGAATTGTAAATTTAACAAAATTTATGCGGTGTTGCTTTATTTATTATTGCGCATTAATCTGAAAAATCACCTAGACTTTACGAGACAAAAAGTCATGGGTACCTATCCACAGGGTTCTGTCATATTACAGTTAGCAAATAGGCCAGACGATCATATAACCAATTTATGCACCAATCAGCGTGCAGAACTTTAAACATGTAAAAATCTACTGAATGCAGTAGATTTTGTAGAATTGATTAATACTTACCCAAGCAGCAAGCAATGTGGACCATAGGGCCTTCTTTTCCAAGTGAAAGACCCGAAGACACGGAGAGTATCAATCCGACAACCTTTATGATGAGTGTCCATTTGCCGAGATAGCCACGGATGATGAAGCCACTTAGAATCGTTTTTATCTCAGGGATACCTGAATTAGAAAATGACATATTTCAAGTTGGTAACACACGTACAATGGCCCAAATGAAGAGGCTATGTGCGGAAACAGCCCCACAAAACTCAACTAAGTAGATTAATATAATATTCACTATTTTACAATTAGCTTCGTCTTTACCTTTGAAATATCAAAGAAAAAAGCAGCCTGTTTTATTCCTTTTACCTTTCATTTTGACATACAAATCTATATAATATTACTATTAATATGGTAGCAGTACTTACCAGATCCGCAAGCATAAGGCGCGAACATTCGAACCAGAGAGGCGGAGAGCGCGGCAAACGTAAGCGCCCATGCGATGTAGAATAGGTAGCTGATAAGGTAAGCACCGGCGCCTACCTGGTGGTCGCCGAACACTTGAGGCCAAGTCAACCACTGAAAGACAAGAATTGTAAAGTCTTCTAATTAAGTTCTAGGTCACCTGTAACGAATACTACCAAAAATTGCTACGTTTAGGGAGCAACGGCTTTGCCAAAGAGACTGCTATCGCTAATATCCATTGGATTGCCAGGCATTGCTTAACCTGCACGACCATAAATGATCAGCGAACACAACTAGACTATAAGATCCTCATAGTTAAGTTATTGCAAAAACATGTAATGTTCTTCTACAGGGCAAGGACCTCCTACCAGACAGAAGTTTCCTCACGATGATTTTCTTCACTGTCCCATCCAAAAATGAATGCAGCAAAAAACTCGAACTTTACATTACATTTTATTTGTTTTCTTAGGGTACAAAAGGTTTTAAAAAAGGCACAATAGTTCACATATGAGCGCTACTGGCCATTCTTACTAGATGTAGATATAAATAAACAACCATAGAATCTCACCTGTGAGCAGTTCCCGGAATCGAAAGTAGTATTGGTATCGGACCAGCAGCATTGTTCCCTATTCAGCCAAAACGCCTGACATATCCCAAACTTAAGATCTGTCATCCATGAAGCACCAATGTCGATCACTCCGGCCACTATGCCTGTGCAGACACCCACTAGAAGCACGCAGACCCACCCTGACCAGGCGTCGTGAGCACCCTGACAGTAAAAAAGTGTCAGTTAAAAAAGGATGCTTTGATATAAATAAACTACCTAAAAAAGTTGCAGGACATTCCACACATCGCCATCTAGCCCCGAGTTAAGTAACTAGACTTGTGTTATACAGCTAGACAACGGATATACTTCTTTTATACTTTTCTTTTGTAAATATATACCAATAATACATAGAACCAACCAGACCCCAGACAAATATCTAAGCATAAATACTTCTCTAGAAGCAAGACTCGAACCCGCAACCCTGTGTTTGGCAGTCTGGTATGGTGACTTTTGTGCCAACTGGGTTTTCAAATAATATAATTTTAATGTGGTTATTGTCATTCTTTCTAAGCATTCATTCAAAGACATTGTTGTCATAATTACTCAGATAACTACAATTCTGATAAAATAAGTGAAGTCCTCTACAAACAGGATGTAATTTACCAATAATGGCTTCTTGACAGTTTACCATTAAGTATTTTGAAGTTGCAAACAACAAACATTATCTTTTTCTCTTGAAATTTAACGAAAACAAAATAAAAATATATATTTATCTGCATTCATTTAAATTGACAAACAAAAACAGTTGATGGCCTAAGTAGGTCATTTTTACAGGCTCGCTCGATTAATATTTTGTATTTTATTCAGTAAAATGTAGTGCAGGTGCTGCCTGTAAAATCTAATTAGTAACAATTTTAATGTTCATTGCAATGGAATTACTTACCTTTATAAGATCCCATAGTGAATCCTGCCGCTTTTTGACAATGTATCTATGCCTCATCCTATCCCGGGCAATGTCTCGTTGCCAATCAATGGTGTGGAAGTCATCGTACTGACCGATACCCGGTATATCATCATCACCTACAAAAGCCTTGTATTAGATTAAAGATCAGGCGACTCTCATCAATAAAATGCTTTCATTTGATTTCTTCCATTTTGGTGCTAAGAGCAATAACTGTAGTGAAGGGATGTAAAGATATGTAGAACTAATAGTAGTCATGTCAACAATCAACTTATAATATTAAATAATAAATAATAATAATAATAATAGTCATTTATTTCAGGCAGATCACCCATATCAGAATACAGTACAATAATAAAATAAAATAAAAAATTTAAATTATAATACAGTATAAAACAAAAAAATAGAAAAGAGTTTTTCAGTTATTTCAATGGAGGCTCTTTGTTTAGGTACAAAATATAAGTGACTAGCTGCGCCCCGCGGTTTCACCCGCGTAAGTCCCGATCCCGTGGGAATATCGGATATTCGATTTTTCTCGCCTTTTAAACCTTCCCTAGAACTCCACGAACATTTCAAGGCTAAGATAAGATAAATCCGTTCAGCCGTTCTCGAGTTTTAGTGAGACTAACGAACAGCAATTCATTTTTATAATAAGTGATATTTTGTACCAAATCTATCACATTTGTATTATAGGATATCAATGACACAATAATTTAAAAATAAAAAAGATGAAAAAAAGGGAAGAAATGACAGATCAGATAAAGCTTCCTCGCTCCTTAGTCTTCGAGGGAATAGCCAAAAATAAAGCATTTGAAAACATTTTTCTGTGCTATGTATCAATTTTATTTTAATTATGGAGACAATTGGGAAATTCTATGGTGAATACTCATAAAAAAATGGACTAAGATTTAATTATTGTTGGGTAGGTAGTTTTTGATGAAAAATATCGAAATGCGATTAAAATTGGGTGACATTTAACTAGGGGGTAGTTAGGTGCGTATGTAAAAGATATCTTCCAAGTTTAGGTATATAACTGATTATTGTAATGAAGAATTATAGCTCTAACAAATTTAGAAACTAAATATACGAACCTTGCATCCCAGAAAACATGACCGCGTCCCCTGGAAACATTTTTTAAATGTTAGTTTTCTGCCCAACAAAAACTAGTCAATCCACTTCACAAACGAAATCATTTTTTCTAGCTAAATATAATGGTTATTGTGCGATTATCTAGCGGAACTGATACTGCAATCTAATTGTTAAATTAATAAAAAACAAAAGAAAATGTAACACGATTGCAAATGATTGACGTGTGTCGCAAGCAATCATCTTAAGGCGTCACTGACAGCGGCTGTCACTATGACGTTTTAAAGCAAAGTTGCCATAATGCGTTTACTAGAAACTACCAAAGTCGTGAAATAGGCTGAGTTTGTGAAAACACAAAAGTCATAAATTAAGTGAAGTGCAGCTCTGCAAGATCTAATCATCATCTTTTTTTTTTTTTTCTTTTATTGTGGCTTCGCACGTGTGCATTTAGCCAGTGTCAAGTTATATTTTGCATCAAATTATGACCCGATTTTTCATAAATCGGGCCTAAAGTGTTTCAATACAGTCAAAGTCGTCATAGTCCGTCAAGTCAGGGGTTATAGTAAAGCGGTGGCAAGTTTACCATAACCTTAATAGGAGATTTGGAGGCAACGAGAAAACTGCATGTTTGACACTGATTTTTACTTTCACTACACTTGTGCACTTTCACAGAACTAAATTGAATAACATTCCACCAGAATTATACAATTCAACTCGGGTTACATCTAAGTTTCATGAAAATAAAACTGCAGCACGACATGTTGTTAACTCGTTCCCGCCAAAACTCCAATCATCATCTATTAACTACAAGTCATTCTAAGTACGTTGTTCTGGTAAATGAGCATGTAGGACCGCAAAGTACAATGTTAAATTAAGTTATTATGTGGTAGGACCTTGGAGGGTAGGACCGTGGAATCACGCACTGAATAACTAATTGTAGGCTAGAACATAGTCCACTCTATTGTTAAGAATAAGTTAATAATAGAGAGGGCTGTGGTCAGGACCAGAGACAACGATGTGCTTGTAAACATGCATGCACGAAGAATTTATTCAACAACTATTGAGTGACCAATGGAAACAAAAGTTTTTCGTAAACAATAACCCAGTAAGAAACCCAAAGTCACGTTATTTTGGTAAAAAACAACTTTTTCATGAATTTCTCAACTAAAATATTGAGAGTGACGAAAGAGATCACGTGCTCTGTAACTTGGCTCGATTCGTAACAGAATACCGGTTTTAGAAATTTCGTTCCGTTTACATTAATTTCAAGTTTTGGAACTGTATTTGTCATTAACTGCGTAGACTATAATGCGAAATCAAAATTAAATCTAGATTTTTCGTCAAACTCGCAAATTAAGGGGTGAATGAAAGGAAATTCTCTTACGGAAAATGTATATGCGCTCATTGACAATTCTCTTATGATGAAGGAAAACATTGCATCGTGATGAAACCCGCGGCTTAGCTAAGCCTGTCATTTGATGTATAAAATATTTGGAACATTATTATTTTTATTTGCCACTTAATTAACAGGAAAGTCCTCTAAACATTGTCAATGTCATAGGCATGAAAGCCGCACACCTTGAAAAAATCTAGTGTTGACCGTTTACTATGCAAGAATATTACAAAATAAAAATATTTTTATTATTTCACTGCCAAATTATGCTTGGCCTATTTTCATCCCTTATATTACAACAAAATGTTTTATTATTGATGTCAATCGCTTATAAATAAATAGTTTTTATTATTTCGGAAAAAGTATAATAAATTATAACTTACAACTTTCAAGTGTTTAATTAAAAAAGGAATAAATACCTAAGTAGGTACAAGCTTTGTTCATAATGAATGATACAAAAATAGTAACAACGAAGGACCATATTTTAAGGGGAAATTAAAGAGCTACTTGTTTGTTTTTCTATGGAAATGTACGCGGTATAATTATTTATCCTTCTTAAAATCACTAATTTTACGTAGGTTGTTTTGGTACTTACTTCATACTTTGTACGTATAACTTATATAATATGCTATTTATTAAAGGTGGGAATCGAACCTTCTGGCGATGGCGGTTCCCCGCCCACGTTCTGTCGGGTCACAAAGGTCGTCAATTATAATTTTAGGTAAACTAAGTAACAAAAATCATAACGTCTCACAAGTAAATTATTTTTTTATTCAGTTGGAAATATTCAAATGAGAACACATTGAATCGTCTTAAAACTTAATTAAGAAGTGTGTCTTCGGAACACGAACCCAATGAGAAGATACCTACAAGATATTCATTCTTTCTGTGATCATGCTCACAAAGGTCAGGATTACAATATTTTAAGGGTATATTTGAAATGGAGTATTTAAGAGGAAAGGCTCTTTCTCCATAAAAACGTAGTCGACTGTTTGATAATGACACTAGAGCAAATATTTTTGTAGCATAAAACCTTGAACTGCCATGGCCAATGACCATGCCACTATGTCTTAGTTTTTTCATATTCCAATCATCTTAGAAAGTAAGAGTCATTAAAACAAAAAATATATACAATGTGTTTCAGCGAAGGGGTTCTAATACAAAAGGGGGTTGTTCTAGACGTCTAGGCGAACAACTTTTGACCTACGACATTTAGAAATTCGAACATTTCGTTTGAAGTTTTTGTATGAAACAGCTGATTTTGAAGAACAAATTCCCCCAGAATTATCGAAATATATGTTCGAATTTCCAAAAGTCGTAGAACAAAAGTTGTTCGCCTAGACGTCTAGAACAACCCCCTTTCGTATTAAACCCCTTCGTTGAAACACATTGTATAATAAGACGTAGGGACATGGTCGACCTTTAGCATGATCACAAAAAACCCCCATGAGTTTCTTGTGTCTTCTCTTTGGTGCGTTCCAAAGACACACTTAGTTTTTTTAAGACGAATCAATGTGATCCATTGATTGATGATGTGACCATGCAAACGACCAACTGAATAAATATTTTTTTATAATAAGATACAGATAAGTAATATAGAGCCACGTAGCACCGTTAATTTTGTTTACTTTTCCATTTGTTGGCACAAAGTTCCTTATCGCCCCTCCGGCCACATTGGCAACTGAGATTTACAACCATATCACGGGGTACCTAGCCGAGGAAAAATGTTACGCGTTACAAAAACTTGAAACGAAAAACCGTTAGAGAAACTAATCTCCAACACACATTCTTGAACAAAAAAAAGGTAAAGGAACTTAGTTCCAAACGCGTGTCCCGCGGCACGTTCATTGTTTTTTTGCAGGTCGGTAAATAAACACCTCAATTTACCTACATAGTCGGGCTCTTTCGCCACCAGGGGCTCCGTATCCTCAGGGTCCATCATCGCAACCACTACACAATACTAAATACGTACTGTAACTGACTAAAAATACCTAAATATTGATATCTAATCAATTTTACCGATAAGTTTATCATACCTTGATAAGTTCCGTATAACAATGTTTCATACTTAATCTACAATTTACTGCATGCGCGTGTCGACTAGAAACCTCGCTCAGACACACTTAGTCGAAACGTCGAGGTAAGATAATAAAAATAAAAATACGCGAATAAGACCCGGCAAAATAATTACTATAGACACCTCGCGTTGATCAAAAAATAACAATAAGAACGAGAGAAATATACAATGCGTTTCAACGAACAACTTTTGTTCTACGACTTTAATTCAAGATTGGAGGAGACTCTTACAGAGGCCCTTAAAAATTTAGACCAGTACTACGTGGATAACGGATTGCGACCAAATCCTTTGAAGACGCAGACTTGCGCATTCCAACTCCGCAATGCACTGGCCAACAGGATACTTAACATCTTATGGCAGCAGGTCAGAATCAAGCACTATCCGTACACTAAGTACTTGGGCATCACGCTCGAACGATACTTGACTTAAAAATCACACTGCCATAAAACTAAACAGAATGTGTTCTCTAGGAATAACCTACTCCGTCGTCTAACCTCCACGAAATGGGGAAATGGGGGGCTGCGCCACATGTGCTTCGGACAACAGGCAAATTTGTCCAGAATCTGCCCAGTGTGGCACCGATCCGCTCACGCAAAAAAGTTTTCTGCGCACCACACAAGCTAAACCCCAGCTGAGCCCGTAAACCCTCGAAAGAGGCTCCCTCCGGATTCCAATGGCTTACGTGGCAGTCACTTAATCGACTCCGGACTCAAGTAGGCCGTTGCAGACAAAATTAGAGCAAATGTGGGTATATTGCACCGACTGAGGAGCAATTCTAGTGTGGAGCCCCATCGCAGTCCATGGTGCACCTACTCAAAGGCCCACTGTGCCCTAATACCTGCACATCGGAGGACTTGATATAGGCCAACGCTGCTGCAGTTGCGTGGCTTGCTATTGGGCAGAAAAAAAAATACTGGTCGAACGTCACTGACTCGAAAATAAGAAGAATTCAAGAGCTTGGTATCTAGTTGACTCACGCAGCTTGTATAATATTTATTGCCTATAATATTATTTGATGAAGTGTGCGCCAAATAAATCTGCACGCTATTGATGGCGCTTTCGTACAAAATCCGCCGATTGTCACTGGTCATAGACATCTGTCTTTTTTTTCTTACCATTTTTATTTAAAGATGCTACTCCAATCTATCGAGGTTTTAGAACTAGTTTTTTTTTAGTAAGCTTGTTTATTCTGGTATGACATTGGCAAAGAATGAAACGAATGAAAAAGCCTTTTGTAATTTAATTGTTTGAGGTGTTCCTCAAACAATTAAATTACAAAATACGTTTAGAATTTGACAGCGCTTAAACAAGCCTAGCGCGCACTCTATCCCAACATACATGAATGTTGTGTATGTGGATATAGGTTAACTAACAACAGTCACGCTAGTATGACTATTGGTTCATATTTATAATAACGAGGCACACTTTGAAAAATATATGTTTTCCACCTTTGTGATTCAATGCACTTTACTAACTAGTATTTGTTTTAAAGTTTATTTATTTTATAATGGTCAGATATTCTTATAATTAGGTACTAACACTTCGAAAGTTTTCACAAAATTGGGTAGGTAAACAAAATGTTGTTGTAATATTTTTAGACATTTTAAAAAACTAATTTATTTTTCATTTTTTACCAGATTTTTGTTTTTTAAATGACCGTTTCGAATCCCGAAATTGTACGGCATAGCCCATCGGTCCGAAACGATTTCATAAAAGCCAAAATGATATTTTTTCTTTAAGTTTAGATCTACTTAAACCTTTTATGAAGACATGTTAAATACATGATAATATTTTGAATTACCAAGAATTATCAATAATGTAGTTTGACATTAAAAATAAAATTTCACTCTTGCAGCTTCTACCTTTTTTAATTTTGGGTTACGTAGCTGCAACATGTGACTTTTGTGTTACAGTGATTAAAATTTCACTTTTATCATTTTTTCATAACGCGCCTAAATATCCTGACACATTCTCAAAGTACCGACTATTGTAAAACCATTTTCAGAATACACAATATTTCATTCGACTTTTAGATCTTCGGGGCGTCTTCCCGTGACCACAATCGGTGCAACTCCATCGAAACATCAGATAAATATTAAAATAACTAATATAAATATTAAAATAACTAATAGTTACAATGCGATCGCGACCCGTTTTTATAGAATGAATATTTATTATAGTGTAAAAATGAGTTAAAGTAATATGAACTGATCTAATAATGCACTAATTATACACTACGTAGTACAAGCACTACAATGTTCTGAGAAAAGCACTACACCCTTATTCTTAATCTAAGACAAGTATGGTATACATTGCTACCTTATATACCAAAAAAAGCTTACCAACAGATGAACTGAAGTACTGGGCAATGTAAGCTATAAAATAAACAAAATAGTATCTTTAGTAATCTCCTGGATTAAAAGTAGCCTATGTCTCCCAAGATATCAAAGTTCCATCCAAACCGGCCAAGAATCATTGGAAACAAAATACCAAATAACAATTATTTTTATATAGATCGTGTGATCTAAGATCACGCAGGTATACATAGGCCGGTTATTAAAGTTATCATTTTCAATAATCCTATCCTAGCTTATCCCACTTCCTACCTTATAATTTCTATCCTACCTTTCTTCTACTGCCTGTCATTATGCCTGTATCTTTTCTATCCCACATCCTATCCTATTACCTATCATACTTTTTACTATCCTTCCTATTTCATTATTCATATCCTACTATATCCTTTATATTCTATCCTACTTCCTATCCTATTTTATCTTACCCTTCCTAACCTATCCTATTCTACTCTATCCTATCCTTCCTGTCCTATTACCTATTATATCCTACCCTACCTACCTATCCTTATCTTATCCTATCCTTCCTATTCTACATGCTATCCAATCCTTCCTATCTTATTACCTATCGTTTCCTATCCTTCTCTAATTAGTTCGTTACTTTAGAGTAACAAACATACATACATAGAGTGAAACCGTGAGAAGCAGCTAGTATCGTCTACATACGAATACAAAATGTTTTATAAACGAAGTAGTAATTCCCTACTTCAAAGACTAAGCATTATTCAAATTCTACGTATTAGGTCCTACAATACCTCAAAGGCTTCAACCGTTCGACACAAGTAGTTTGAGGTTGAGTCTGTCTAATGTTTTTAGAGTAAAATGTTTCATATTTTTTCATTGTTTGCTTAAAGACTGATTCCGGTTATGCCAGATTTGTTTTAGATTGTACAATCCTAAATAAAATAATAAATCTAATAAATAATATTCTGTACTGATTTTTTAAATAATGATGTAGGTTCATACCGACTTTTTCAAAGTCTTTGTAACAGAAGTTTAGTTATTTTCACATTTTCACGTTAGTCTTCCTGTGACTATAAGAGCTTAAAAGTTCCCGAAACTTCAGGTTTTAACAAAAAAAACTACAGGAGAAAACTACTTGGGCTTTTGTGATAGGATTTTTTTGAAGTTTTTTATTTTTCCCCCAACGCGACCCGGTCATAACCAGAATCTGCCATAACCGGAATCAGTCCTAAACCGTACAAAGGTATTATCTAATTTTGTAACAATATGTTATTACCTACCCATCTTATCCTATTCCTTAATAAAATTATTGTTTGTATTATTATATTTATGAAAGCTTTTTCATCTTTGCTTTTAGCCGGATTATATTTATTACGAACCTAAGCCGTGGCTGTTGCTACTATAAAAATATTAGAGAGCATTATAATATTGTGATTTTGTTTTGTTAGGAGGGTGGATTTGATACTCTTTTACTCTAAAACGAATAAACCGACAGCGATGAAACTCGGTCTGTGGATAGTTAGAGGCCTGTATTAACGCATAGGCATAGGCCAAAATGTATACAGGATCGGGGCTTACGTTGACGTTTATGTGGCCGATGGGCACAATAATTAAATAACTGAAAAACATCAAAATACATGAAATATGTTTCTAGAGTCGACTCAATTAGGGACAGTAAATAAGCCCAATTGGGCTGTCTAGTCCAATGTCTGGTAAAATATGTACCTATCTATACCTACCAATAATCTTCCATACATAAAGGAAAAAAAGACAAGTATGTACAAGAAAGAAAATTTAATCTTATTTGTGTCTAAGAACCTTAAAATAAGCTGTAGAAGACGATATCATTATTTTTAACAATTATATCTGTCTATTTGTTACCTATATAATTAAAAACTGGACCTATTGTGATTTGGTTTTGACTATTGTACGGCTGCATAATTGCAGCCCCCGGTAGAGTTCAAAAATTACTATTATTGGCATGTTTTCATTCTAATAATTTTTATTTGATAAATGGTTGAGATAGAAGACTTTAAACTTCAACTAAAGCAGGTGCCTAGAATCTTGCTTGTGTTGAAAACATTCTTACAACAGCCGTTTTAGAGCTCTACGGTGAGTCTGGAATTATGCAGTCGACCGTACAGTACACCTCTTCTGGAAAGGCCGTGGTATATTTTCAACAAGTGGTAATTATAGTATCAACGAAAAAACTAACGCTGGTAAAACCGCGGGACGCAACCGTTATAGATATAAGAAGTTACAAAAAATAGATAAAAATATTTTTTTAGAATGTATTCGATACAGAAAACAGCTCATTATAATGAGAGCCCAATTTTTCTCCTCTCAAGAAAGTTTCAGGCCAATTATCCTACGCTCAAATAAGTTTCAGTCCAATTATCCTATTTGCAAATATGTTTTTTCTGATTTCAATGGAAAATTACTTCAACAGGAAAAATCTGAATATACTAAAATATAACTCGATTTAGGAAAAGCAATTACGTATTTACCATCGTCAATTTTCTTTAACATAAAAGTTTGTATAACTCAGATCTTAAGGATCCTATAGAACATATGGCAAACAACCGCGGTTGATCAAAGCTCTCTGTCAAGACTGTTTTTATCTTCAGCGAATATTTTACTACGGTCAAAGATACGCCATAAAATTTGGTAATTATTGCATAGTAAATTGTGTTATTGAGTGTACCATTTGTGGGTGAAATCTTTTTCTACATTTTGGTATATTTTCAAGACGAAAATACCTCGTTAAAAAACAATATGATAGTTTGATATGCCCGTGGTTCAATTCATAGAACCACAGGCACAAAAAGGTCTATGGATCGATCAGTAGAACTCCGCGATCGGACCACGGATGAAATAATATAAGTTTTATAATTAACTTACAGGTAGCACTCGATGTGGAATTATTCCGGCCGGTGTGTTCGTAAAGTTGAAAAGTACCGTGGCTTGTGGGCGTTGTAGAGGCACCCTCGGCAGCCTGCTGCAGCCCAGGAGTGATGTCTACCATGTCATCTTCAACTGGAGATTGGGCACCACGTCCATTGGTAACGTTCGTTCCCTAGGAACAAAGGAAACCAACGTTTAATACTCTAATCTAATTAAATTAATTAATTTAATCTAATCTATATCTATGTATGTGTCTATATATTATAAAGAGGAAACATTTTTTTAACCCCCGACGCAAAAACGACGGGGTGTTATAAGTTTGACGTGTCTGTGTGTGTGTGTGTGTCTGTCTGTGGCATCGTAGCTCCCGAACGGATGAACCGATTTTAATTTAGTTTTTTTAAGGTACATTAGTCGCGAGTGTTCTTAGTTATGTTTGATCGAAATCGGTTCAGCCGTTTGAAAGTTATGAGGGATAAAAGTCAGGATTAAAAAACGAATGTAAGTAGATATGCATAAAATGATAAATTTTAATATATCATTTTATGAAGGTGTTTTTATAGGTAAAGAGCGGTCCCCCGACGCGACAATATTTAATCAAAAAAATTCAGATGTACCTACGTAAGAAGGATCATAATTTCGGTGTTATTTTTTTTCTTTTTGTAGGTTTTTTTTTCATAGTTTTTGTTTTGCTTGTTTTAGGCTTTTTACGTTCATACTATTTTTATTTTGTGTCGGGGGTTTTTTAAATTATATTTTTATTGTTTCTTGGTAACGAATAGGCTCAGAAATTGCTGGACCGATTTCTCGAGATCTCGATATTCTCACGGGATCGGGACTTACGCGAGTGAAACCGCGGAGCGTTGCTAGTATATTTATAAATGAGAAAAATACTCATCCAGAAATCACACACTACAAGAGCTACAAGTCTGAAAGTTCGTACGGGGATTTCTTTTAGGATGTAAGCGAGCACTAAGAAAGGATTTTGGAATTTCGACTTCTATGGGGGGAAAAGGGTTGTTAGAGTTTATAGTTTGTAGTTACTATTATGTATTGTATTTGTAAGAAACCAATATCATTTTTAAAAAGACACTAACGTGTGTAATTTTTTTTTTGAATTTTAAACCCTTCGCGGGCCAAGTCGCGGGAAAAAGCTAGTACAATATAAAAAATTCCTTGTAGAGAATTGAACCCTGTAATTACAAATTACCTAACTAAACGCAGCCATTACATGCATTCTACTTAATTCTAATCCATATTTTGTCTTGTCAAATTCAAATAAAACTAAAAAATTAAGTTAAAATGTCTACTAAACCATAATAATTAAATTAAATTCAAAGTATAAAATAAAATAAAAATAAAAGGAAAGAGTCGTAATATAAATAAAGTAAGTAGGTATTAAAACATAACATATGCTATTTTTAAACCGGCATTTCGGGTGAAATGAATAAGCGCTAAAAGTAACAGAAAATCACAACATAAAATTACATAATTAGTAATACTCACACCATTAAATGATAGTTGTTGAACAATACATATAGCAGAATAATATTTTCTCAAATATATTTTAATACATTAGAGAGCAGTTAAGAGACGTGTGACTTCGAGCAGTATGAAAACTGTACTCATAGATGAGATAGGGTGAGTGAAGTAAAATCAATAAGTCTAACAAACAAGCCCGGACTGAAACCCGGCCGTATAACACGGTCGAATTGGGTTGTCATACCCAGTTTTCAGGATAACACGACTATGTTTAGGAGTTTGGTATTTAAAAGGCTTAGTAGTTCGACATTCGTAATAGATGGTGCTAAATAAAAGAACTAAGAAAAAAAACATTAAAGATGACCCATATAGTAATGTTAACTTTACGATTTTGTGTAATATTTGAACTTGAATTTAAAAAAATTTGGGCAGTAATGACTGCTAATATATCACATATTTAGTACAAAAAAAAGTTAAGGACGTATAAAAGTTTTGAAATTTGGTCCGAGCGAATATTAGTTATTATTTTCTAAATCCCATACGAAAAGTCAATTACGTCATAATAAGACTTGACTACAACACGTATATCAAACAGCATTCCTGTACATCGATATGCAGTATTTTTCAGCGTACGCCACTCACTATATTTAATGTGAATGGCGAGCATAATTTTAGGTGGGAACAAAATAAAAACGAATTACTAATCGTTTAAAACATTTAGAATGACATCAATATACCCAACCTTATTGATACGGGATCGTAGCACCGCCTTCTCTATACTCTATTTTCACAACTGCAGCACTTTAATCACGTATTAAAGCCCTATTAATCTCAAATTAAAGCATAACATTTTTCCCAAGGGAGATAATGTTGTACGAAACTCCCAAGGGAATAAAGTGATTGACTCTTGAGTGAGTGAATCATAATGTTGAAATTCATGTAATAAGTCTTGGTTTTCATTTCGAAGATCTCAGCAAATAGGTTTTATTTATTATAAGTAATTTATAAGTCTAAAAAAATAGAGCAGGCTACGTGTTAAGTTTTAAATTTTGATTGTTACGTTAAGTCTAACCAAACAGGTTTTGCCTATAATACCTACCAAATATTTGCCATCTTGCTACCGTCCATGCTTGCTACCATCTCATTGCAATTGCCTCATATTTTTATGTGGATGTTTTTCAAATATGGAACTGGCCACCACAAGGATTAAAAAATAAATTGGCTGGATTGAAAACGGTGTCATCGTTTGGTTATTATCAAAAATGTCGCTCGCTGACGGAGTGAAAAGTAGAGTATGCACTTCGGGATAAAGCATGTCTTCGTCTTGGGTGGTTTAAACCCCTCGCTTCGCTCAGGACTCTACATAACGAGGGAGTTATGTACAGTCCTGAGTGAAGCGAGGGGTTGCTCAGGAGTTAACATTAAACTCCCTCGCTCGGCTCGGGAGGCCCAAGAATCCCTCGTTACACTCGGGGTTCAACATGCCACCCGCAACATAAGACATTGCTTTATTCCCTTGGTGCATAATCTACTATTACCTTCTGAATAATGCTTCTAAAGCCACGGTTCCTAACCCCCTCAGGGATAAAACTGATATACGGGGGTAATAAGCTAGAAATAGAGTTTAATGCAGATTTCATAATGAGGTTGCACTGCGAGAAAAGTTGATGGAAAATGAAAATTATTCTCATAGAAACAACGAGGTGATTTTTTTTTATGATCAAAAAATCAATTTATTAGTACAGTCGGCAATAAAACAAAAGTAAAAATACATCGTAGTGTTTTACATTTGCTATTCTTAGAATGTTTTCAATTTAAGCAATGGGAGGGGCGTACATTATTATTCCTAGCGAAGTCACAGGGGTGAACATTTTGAAAAGACTAGAAACCACAGCTCTCGAGCTATATATTTAGATTTAGGGTAGTTTCAAAATATTATTTATTAGACTGCTACGGAAATTATAAACAACGAGGAAATTTTACATTTTGATGTCTAATTCGTTATTTTTAACCCTTTTTTAAGTGTTATAAGTTTGGCGTGTCTGTTTATGTGTGTGTCTGTCTGTGGCATCGTAGCTCCAGAAAGGATGAACCGATTTTGATTTTGTTTCTTTTGTTTTACAATAATGTAGTATGACATCCGGGGGCAAATGAGATTTAAACAGCGTTACCAGCATTAGTGTTTTATTCTTGAAATGTAGGGATCTTCACGAATAAGTCACAATAACACGTCTTTACAGATGCCTTACAGCCAATCCACCAATTTACGAATGACGAATGACAACATCACAAAGACATTCCGCCGTTATATTGCAATTACAAGTAGGTATATTAGGAAATAGGTTCTTCTTCTGGCACAATGAACCTCATAATATTGCAATTTGCTTTAGGTGGCAGTTGGTAGTAAAACTTCGATACGGCTTAGCACCGGCGCAGTGCTTGGTCAGGTTTTGCTACATCTTCGGCTGGTGTTCGTATGCAGAAGTAGGCAAGTGTTACAGTAGGTTTTTGTTCACGCCTTCTTCCTTTCTTTCTCCTTTATTCCCCTTTCAGGGAAGGCAAAGGGTAAATTATTAGCCCATACTATTTACTACATATTTTTACTGGCCATAGACAGTAGACACCATTCAATTTTCCTGGTACTAGTGCTTTTTAGGGTTCCGTACCCCAAAAGGTAAAAAAGGAACGTTCTTGTCCGTCTTTCTGTCCGTGTGTCATCGCCGATTTTCTCAGGAACGGGTGAACCTAGCAAGTTGAAATTCATACCAGATATTGAAGTTTATAGTGCATATTATGTGTATCAAAATCCTGAGTCAACACGATAAAAAGATATGGGTTGTACATGTTCGTGAAAACTTGGAAGTAACAAAATTTACATTAATTTTAAACTTTTTAAATAAGTTCTTTTCTTTTCCTTTCCTCGACAGAAATGTTATAGTTATATTCATTAAAAGACATATACAAATGTATAAATATGTATATTGTAAAAAATTGCAATTAGGCATATTTCACGAAAGTTGAGCAAGCAAATGTCAAAAAATGCAGCCCGGTCAAAACTTGAGTGGGAAAAATGCGAATATAAATTTTGCTACGTGGAATTATTAAGTTTCGGAAACAGTACTAATCACTTGTATAACATGTGTATATCGATTACAAATTGATTACCAAGTAACCTCAAAACATCAAAAGGTGATCATTTTAAGAACAAATGAAGTACTTTGCTTCTTGAACACTGTTTTTATGACCTAAACGAATTCAAATCGTTTAGTAGTAGGAAAATACAATAATATAATTTTTATCTTTTGACATTATTATTTATTAACTTGATATTTGACATTTTGTAATTTATATTATTAGAACGAAGTTCCTTATCGCGGGTTAGCGAAGGAACCTAGCCTAGAAAAAACGTTACGCGTTACGAAAAATATGACACAAAAAACCGTAAGGTTAACTATATCTTACATATACACGGTGTGTGTGTGTGTGATAACCGATGATCCACCTGTTATCGGTTGCTGGGGGTAGAGAACCTCAGTATCTATGGTCAAATAACTTTTTAACCATTAAATATTGCATATTCAGTGGTTCAAAAGTTATTTGGCCTATATAGTGAAGTTTTAGTCAAAATCAAATTTTAGTTTGAACTTCTCAATTACAGTCAAACTCTAAGTTAGTCAACGTGTGTCTCGCGATACGTTCATTTTTTAATATTTGGACGTCTTATTGCAAACCGAATACATGTTCAATTATGATTTGTAATAGCATAAATTACGTATTCCGTCGACTATATGATCTTATCTTTTATTCTTAACTAGCTATGCGCACCGAGGTTTCACCCTTGTAAACTACCACTATGCCGATTTTCATCCAAATCGATCGTGACGAGGGAACCAACAAATATTAGTTCGAATGTGGTTCAAATAGGTTATTATTCTTTTCTGATCTTTTTTAACATATCACACAGCACCATCTACACCCAAGCAACTAGGTTTGTGTTAACTTGACCAGACAACGGAATTAATACATTTTTATTTTCTACATAGTAATTAATATTACACTTACAGACAACCAGACCAAAACAAATAATCTGAACATACAAGTCAATATTTGTTTGAGGTGGGAATCGAACCCGCCACGTTGTGCGTCGCAGGTGGGTGGGTGCTCGCCCACCTCACCACATTAAGTCGTCGTCACATTAACCCTTCTGTGTACTTGTTTACGGACTGTTTTCCGCAATAAACCCTTTTTAATTGGATCCTTTTTGCGTGAGGATAGAGTAGGCTTGTTCAGCACCTACTACCCTCCCAGCTTAGTCGACCACGTTCGGAGGAGAGAATTTGTCAATACTCCTGGAGCCAACTAAGCCGCGGGTTTCATCACGATGTTTTCCTTCACCGTAAGAGCAATGTCAATTAGCGCACATATAGTTTTTTTAAGAAAAATTCATCGGTGCACGGCCGACCGGGATTTGAACTCACGACCTTCAGAATGAAAGTAGATCTATCGCTAAGCCAACACCGCTCTTTTCTTCTGCGTTCATTCGAGGGTTCACATTAAACCGGCGCGAGCGGCGGCGTCTATTTGATCACTCACAATTGGTTAACAATGCGACGAGTAACCACTATAACAAGGTAATAGACCACTTGTGCGAGCGCTCCTTTATAGTAAAATTACCACTGCAGTTTCTCGATCAACATAATATGAAGGAAACTTATTGAGAAAGTACTTTAAGGGTCAATCATATACTTGATTGAACTCGCTGGCATGAGATTATTATAATGGTCAGATTGTCGAGCTCATAGTAGATGCACCAGTAGCGTGCACCACGCGTAATGCGGGCCATAATTATTCTGTTCAATTTACACAACTAGTTATTCTTACTTTATAAATTAGCCAATGCTATCTGCGCGTTTACACCCGCGTTCGGTGTAATCGTTCGAAAGTTAGGCGTGTATTTCGGCGTTTATTTTCATTGATATAGATGTCCGTATAGGGATAAACTGCTAAGCACTTTATTATTCTAACACAATATTGTACCCAGTTCTTTAGTAAATATTTTCTGATTCTGACAGAATAAAAACCAACAGTAAAAGTAGTTATTCAATCATCATCACTACATATTATAAAACAAATCGCTTACGCTCTCTGTCCGTCCCTATGTATTCTTAAATCTTTAGAACTGCGCAACGGATTTTGATGCGGTTTTAATAGATAGAGTGATTCAAGAGGAAGGTCTATAGCTATAATACATGCATAATATAGTAGAGGAACACTGATCATTTTAGAGGTTTCTAATGTGATGTCGTAAATAAACGCATTTTTTGCGCTTACATTGCAAACACTGATTAAACCCTACGAGATAAATCAAAATAATGTAGGTACTACAGTATTGTACACTTGTACACCTTAAAAAGGTCTACAAAAAATCTGCGATGGTATATGTCTCATAGGGATAACCCACCATAACCATTTTTATATTAACCATTAAACATTAACGTTAATGGCTTATTTACAAAACGATTTTTAGCAACACAGCATTATTCCTTATCAAATCAAGCACCTTAAATACATTGTGCATTTAATATAAATCAATATGGTTCTTTACAGCATGTGATTTAAATGAATATTTTCGAAGATATTACAGATTTAAAATGCTGATTTTAAATCTGTAATATCTAAATCTGACCATCGCAGTTTTATCTAAAGAAAACATGTTTGTATTGTCTAATGACAAAAAGCTGAGAACATTGTATTCTGTAGTATATTTAGTATCAGCATTGGACCCGTGTGAAGCCAGGGCGGGTCAATAGTTATATTTATTTCTTAGAAAGACGTTATTTTCAAGTAATGTGTGCTCTGTATACCGTAAATTCAAGATTTAAAACGAAATACTGAATGTTCAAATTCCAGTAAAAAACATGTTATGCCTCTAAATATACCCATAATATATTTCTGCTAGACAACGACGTTGATCGGTCAATGGGAACGCAACGATCGCCGTGTGTGTGATAGATCATATAGAGTAAATGATATTACCATTTTGTAAACGGATTGGTACGTCGACGCGGCTTTCGGTGAGAACTTTAGCGGGAACCGTTCCATCTCCAAAGCTCTGAAATACAAATATAAAGTCATTTCTCTGATAGATACACTAACCTTACGAGATTTAATACTTATGGGTATAATTAGGCTCCTGTTTATCAAAACTTACAATGCTAAATATTCACAAGTTACTAATTTCATAGGTTCCAAAATCAAAAGTGTATGCTGCTTTTTTAAGAATCATAAGTACTTGCAATTACCAGTCCAGACCAACAAAAATAATAACAGACCAACCAAAATTTACCAGACCGACAGTAGAGCTCAAAAACGGCTGTTTTTTTCAACAGCAAGATTCTAGGCACCTGATTTAGTTGAAGTTTAAATTCTCATGAATTTATCATACAAACATTATTAGAATGAAAACTTTCTAATAATAGTAATTTTAGAGCTATAATATGGTGGGTCTGCAATTATGCTGCCGACCGACTGGTCTGGTTTGACCATCCAGAGGGGGATATTGCCAGTCTTCTGGGGATGATACTTCATGGAGTTGCCCGTGAAGATATTTTCTATTTATAGAGAGATATTTTAATCCTCATGCAAAATGGCAAACTACAGAAGTCTAGTTGCAGAAAACAGTCCGTATACAATTAGGTATTGTAGTTTTAAGTGTAAGATTAGTTAGTATTATATAATTTAAGATTGTATATAAAAGAAGATTGAAATTTCAATATGTAGTTAGGTTAAATAACTAGATAACTAGCAAGATGTAAAAAAATCTGACAGATGTAGCTAATCTTATCTCTTTATTAGACAAATGAGGTTAGATCAGCATCCATTCCTGAAAACCGTTACAAGTTTTGACGCATTTATGATGTTAAATATAGTTTTTCCAAGTATCTGTTTAATTCTTTTGACCAATTTCAAAAATGTTTCATTTCAAAACTTGATTCTTGTTTAACTATCAAACTTTGATTTTAATGTAATTACGGAGAATTAATGAAATGAGGCACTTTATTTCAGTAGATTGGTAGGTAGATTAAGAAAATACAATCAATTATTATTATCTGTTTATTTCTTTTGACCAATTTCAAAAATGTTTCATTTCAAAACTTGATTCTTGTTTAACTATCAAACTTTGAGTTTAATGTAATTACGGAGAATTAATGAAATGAGGCACTTTATTTCAGTAGATTGGTAGGTAGATTAAGAAAATACAATCAATTATTAGGCCATTACGGCATAATTAGGATTTAGACAGGTACTTAGAACTGATAGACTTACTTAGGATCAACTGCTATTTGCTAATGGCATGCTAATGGACACTAATCCGCCCCTCATTTTCATAGAAAAATAGTCACTGTTTCAAATGAATTTAACACAAAAATAACAAATTTTGTGTAAACTATGTTGTTAATAAAAAGATAAAAAGAAAGTTTAATAAAATATAATAGTAATCACCACTACAGTCAGTGGTGATTACTAATATATTTTGTAAAACTTGGCATGCGTAATTGGGGAAAATAAGTCATCGAGAAAATATGGAAACCAATTTTAGGCAAGGTTTCAAGATGTGTAGACATAAATACACACCTAGTGGTTAAAGGACATTTTAGAACAATTAGATGATTTGAGTTGGCTGCCGCTTCCAAATGTTATTCCTTTGAAGACGGAAAGGCGATTAGATACATACACAATTATAAAAACACAAAAAGAATTGATCTTGCAGTGGCTGACACACAAAACACGTAGGCCACAGACTAAATAAATAAAGTGACACTGACAGAACTGATCAATTGTGCGGTCCGATTTGCGCTACCAGCGAATTGCGCCCTTATGTCAGCAATCAGCCATATAAAAAAGTTGAATTGAATTGAATTGACTTTGGCTTTTGCAGTTTTATCTGAGAAGGGATAATAAACTTAACAAAATACAAACTAGAACCAATGACAGATTACTCAAACTGCTCACGCTATAAAGTAGGTAGTAATTGACGCTAGATGGCATCAATTACTATCGATTAGCGTGAAGTACTTAACCGATATTGACGCAAATCGGAACGCACCACCACGCACCACGATGCAAATTGTCTTACGGTGACATGTTTATATTTTGTTTATTATCCTCGAAAAGGCATGCAAAAAGTTTTTAGCTCATACAGTCCATTCTGAGTAATTGTTGCACAAAGTATATTTTTAATTTTAAACTGCCTATTTCTGTGGCCTTCGACCATATGACTGTGGCCCACCCGCGTAAGTCCCGTGGGATTATTAAAATGAAAAGTAAATGGACTATCCAACACAATTTTTTATTTTTCAATTCGAACCAGTAGTACCTGAGATTAGCGAGCTCAAACAAACAAACAAAGAAACTCTTCAGCTTTACAATTTTAGTATAAATAATCGCAATCCTCTACGTCCCGATTTGGTCGGGTCCAACAACCAAGATGGTGTTAATCACACCATCTTGGTTGTTGGACCAATGAAATTGTAAGATTATTAAATAAGTCTGTGTGACCAAGGTGCCCAACCATACCGGACCGTCTGTAGCGTAGTCAGGCCGACATAACTATTATTAACTAGCTGCGCCCCGCGGTTTCACCCGCGTAAGTCCCGATCCCGTGGGAATTTCGGTTATTCGATTTTTTCTCACCTTTTAAACCTTCCCTAGACCTCCACGAATAATTCAAGACCAAGATAAGATAAATCCGTTCAGCCGTTCTCGAGTTTTAGCGAGACTAACGAACAGCAATTGATTTTTATATATATAGACTAGCTGCGCCCCGCGGTTTCACCCGCGTAAGTCCCGATGCCGTGGGAATATCGGTTATTCGATTTTTTCTCACCTTTTAAACCTTCCCTAGACCTCTACGAACATTTCAAGACTAAGATAAGATAAATCCGTTCAGCCGTTCTCGAGTTTTAGTGAGACTAACGAACAGCAATTCATTTTTATATATAAGATTGAGTCAGGCGCGGTCGGATTATTTGTACACCCGATTTGTTCAGCCCGATCAAATCGGGACGTGTATTACTACTATGTGTGTTATTACATATTATGTGAATGCCTGCTGAGTATAAAAAGATAGAGGTACTGGGGCCCAAGACTGGACCTTGCGGTACGCCTCCAGTCCAGTCAGATTAAGTTTTTTTTACCTATTTTATGACAAGGACATTTTGTCAAAAAAAGGGGGAAATCTTTGGTCTTTTTCGGTTGTTCCGTGCTAATATGCTCCTAAATAAATTCATTACTTTCACAATCTGTTTTATATGTTCACGTAGGTAGGCTTGGTGGTCAATAAAACAAGCAGGTAGGTACGCTTAATTAGTCATCATTAAAATAACAAATTAAAAAACAAATAAGTCGTAGGTACTACTTATTTTGCAATAATAATTAACAAATTGTTTTATAAATCCCCAGGCACGCATCCGTTCACCTGATTTCCGCAAATCTTCAGTTGTGATAGAGTGACCGACTTGAGTGGACTTTCGATGTATTTTTAAACATTCGAATCAATACGGTGTGGTTATTATCTTCAGGAATTAGATAAATTTTACTAAGTATTACTTAGAAAGTTTTTATGTTTGGATACGATATTTTTGCACAAATTTTACATTTAATTTGTGAATTCGGTGGTTCTCAAAACTGTTGAAATGATTGATATAGAAACCAAAAAAGTGGCCAGCAAAATGAAAAAAACTCCACTGAAAAGAAATTTGTTAATAAAGGTAATGTAATATTTTAAAAGCAACTTTTATTTTTGTCATTTTTATTGATCTTCTTTTATAGTACTATTATTAGTACTTTAGGGTGCCTAAGGTACAGTACAGTAATGCCCGGTAAAGACTAAATAAGTTTAACTATTTATGTTTTGGTGCTTATAACGTCATGTTATAGCTTCTACACACGTCACGATTTGGTCGGCCCAACCAAATTGACACAACCAAATCGGTTGTTGCAACACACGCTACGATTCGGTCGGACCCGATTTAGAGAGGACATTGATTTGTCAGTTGTAGCGAATGGGTCACTCTGATAGATATACAATCATACTATGGGTTTGGGGCATGTAACTCGCATTCCTTTAGGTAATTATTTAGAGGCCCAGCAACGCTAATGTTTATGATTTAGTAGCACGTGCACATACCTGGATTCTTACTAATTCCCTCCGTTGAATACCATATGCTCTCTCTCTTTCTCTCTCTGCTTCTTTATTGTTTATTCCGGGTAATTACTATGTCCAAAGTAAGCTTCGTCTGTCCACCTCCCCATCCTCCTTCTGTAGGATTAGATATATAATGAACTAAGTAGCCATTGACCCTTGAAGATCTACATAACTGCTCAAAGCTAAACCCCTTTTATCAGACCCATAATTCCCATAATTAGAATATACATAGAATATACTTAGAATATCATAGCAGATATGGTTAATTTCGTTAGACCCTCAGGTTTCAGCTTTCCTGAGTCAGAGCATGACACCAGATACCGAACGATTGGCTTTGAATGAAGCTGAGGCACGCTCTATACACGGAGATCCAATCGAACGGCTTTGAATGAGCGTGCCTCCTAGTAGATAGTTGTGGGGCCCCACTTACTTGCACTTGAATCAGTTCCATTACAATACACACAGATATCTGTAAACCACCATACATGCCGATCGACTGGCCTTGAAAGGAGGCGACCACTGAAGATTGCCAATCGACCGGCCTTGCTGTTAAATCGCCTCCGATCGCCTCCCGTGGTTATAACAGATCAACAGTTTGACTTACTTCCTTACCGTTACCTGAGGGCCTGTGCAACTGACAGTACAACAGTGTATCATATACATACCAACAGTCAGCAGATTCAGGTAAATCTGCAAGGGTCCACGGTGATTAAATATAGTATGGACTACTTAGCTTTGACAATGTAGAAACACAGGTCACAAGTTCCCAATTGATTATATTTTCACTTTAATGTATGAAGAAAATATTTGAACTGATATTACAAACCTCTGTCATTTGTTTACCTGAAGTAGCGCGAGATGGCGCTCTTAAAGTGTTGCTAGTATTATTATTATTGTCTATTCGCGGAACATGCCGCGACACTGCCCGCGAAGGGAAGAAAAACCGTTGTCAAACTCTGCGTTCATTCTTTAATTTTCTCTAGGGCTTTAATTGCAGCACTATGTTGCGGAGGTCTATCATCAGATCGGTTCTTAGTATCTTGATTCGATATTTCAACATCATCAGTTAGACTGTCTACCACACTCTCATTTTCCGAGCGTCCACTGGTACTAATTTCCTTCTCTTCTGTAATAATGTTCTTACTCTGAGCAATATCTTTGTGAAATTCAATATCCATATTTATGTCTTCTACTCTTACTCTGTTTGTGTCACCAGTTACTCCACTTATTGGTTGTGGTGCCAACGTTATGTCGAAGACATCTGCTGGTAAGTTCTTAGCTTCTTCCTGGCAATTTTCCTCACCATCTTCTATCTCTAGAGGATAAAGATGGGCGATAGACCGAGTAAAGACTTTGTTACCCACTTGAACCTTATCAATCCTACAAAACCCTTCTGATCCTTCAATCAAGGAAATAATTTTCCCAACCCTCCAATTCACTCTGCTCTTATTGTCTTCCTTAATTTGTACAATTTGGTAGGAGTTTCGATGTCACTCTAGGGTTTTTGTAAGAGTGCCAATGCCTTACTCGCAAGCAAGGTAGATAACGGTTTGAGAACATCTGTTTAAATTCTTCAAGTATCATAAGTGCTTTCTTTGGGTATAAGAATTGGATACTTTTTATCATATGGCCAATCAGCATTTTTCATACGACCTTTACAACGCATAATACTGTCTACATCTTTGAAAAGACTCAAGTTTCTTCCTAAATCTGTCTCTTTTCCTTCTGACTATCAGTATTAATAGTTGCTTCATTGGTTTCTTTTTTTTTCTAGATTTTTTTTCTGAATGGGCACAGTCAGACCCTCCCCCGACAAACGGGAACAAGACGCAGTACCGGAACTATTAGGTGGCCAATACTTTGAACCTCTTATCAAGAACTGTGGGCCTTCTAACCATTCATGTATGTGTTTTGAGGTCTTGTGGCTACATCTGCTGGGTTGAGTACAGAGGGAACGTAGCGAAACTCTAAATCCCTGTTCATTTCCATCTCTTCGATTCTTCTAGACACAAAGGGTGGGAGTAACTTTGTTGATTTAATCCATTCTATTACTATTTGATTGTCCGTCCATAGTAGTCTCAGGTTTGCCAGAATACGCTCCAAATTTATTGGGACACAATGATCTATTATGGACTCCCACCTTTTTACAGTAAAAGCATGTTCCTCTGTCTGAGCATACTTGTTGATGATGGCCTGGCTTTAAACAATTAAAACATCGTCCTCTGAGCTGCCATTTTCTTTCCTGTGTTGTCTTATATCTGTTGCATTCATCGTTGTAATGATCACTATTACAGAAGATACACAATATTTTTGGTCTCTTCCTATCAGGCTCGTTCCAGGCTCCTTCTCTGTCATATCTCATCACTCGTTTTTGGTATTTATTATCATTCTGAACATAAGTGTTATTATTAACTTTATTTTCTCTATTTCCAACATATTTCCGTGCTGGCATATGAACTTCATGAATGTGAAGTGTTTCCGTGGTGAATGTATCTACATCATCAGAACTTTTCTTCTGAGCAATTCTATTAGCATCTTCTCTGGCAGTTATCATCGCATCAAGTTGTTTTCTTATTACCTTTATAGAATCTGTATTCATTTTTATTTTTAGTTCGTAGATTAAATCTGAAGGAAATTTTTCCATTATAAGGAACCTCAAATGGTTATGGTTTATATCTTCGCCTAAAGTTTCCAAAATTCTCAAATGTCTTTCCAATTCATCGTACGTTTTTCTACAACTAAGAAGACTACTGTCGGCTGTCTCTATTTTATATAATGCAGAGTAGTGGGCATCAATAAGGTACTGTGGTTTCCCATATCTATCTTCAAGAGTTTTTAAGGCAATCATGTAATTCTTATTTGTAGTTTCCAACCCATCTATCGCTTTCTGGGCTTCACCTCTTACAGATGCTTTTAGATAATTCAGCTTGTCTACGTCTGGAATGCTCCTATTATGGATGCTAGAATTGTATTGATCAATAAACGAGTGCCAATTTAATATATCTCCATCGAATATGGGCAGTTCAAGTCTAGGTAGCCTTACCGCAGAGTCTGCATTACTTGTTGTCTGAATAGTATCTTGTTTATTGGTATTAATTATATCTAATCTTGCTGTAAGGCAAGCTAATTCCTCTTCAGCCATCAGTTGTGTCTCAGACATTCTTGAAATTTCTTCAATGTCTGTTGTGTTGTCAAATTTGAGGTATTCGGTAAGTTCTTCTCGGAAAATTCTGATATTGCTCGATAATTTGCACTTTATAATCCGTGCCTCATTTACAGTTTCAGAAGAGAAGGTTTGTGGAACTTGTGGAAGCGTGTTAAGTTTAGCTATGTTAATTCTTATTTGGTTGTGCACCGTTTCTAGCCTTTCTTTTAAAATTTGTTCCATTTTGTTCTGGAATAGTTCAAAATATAAATATAGCGTGTAGCACAATATGCACGCCTACATGATAAGTAGATACAGTAGTACACAAAGTTACCTCCTTGCCTCACAGTAAATAACAATCATTTTAAAAGTTTATTTTATGTTTCGTTTATTTAGTATCAGATTTGCAATAAGCTGCCACGAAAATAATTTATTCTACTCTATGTAGTTGAAGCACAAATAATAAGGTTAAGTGCGGAAAACACCCCCTTAAAACTACACCAAACTAAGTAGATAAAGCCAGGCGTAGTTACAAGCCTGGCCTGGCCTGGAAGGTAAGTATCTATGAACAGAATTAATAATTTTAAAAATTATCCTTCCACTTTTTCATGGAAGTAGGTACTGTAGCAAAGTGTTGTTTAGATAACGCTTTTAAAACGAAATAATAAAATACTAAACAAACTATCTGAAAACAACGAACTTAACGTAGCTCCACCTTTTATCATCCTTTTTCCGATTCAACTATTTTATTAATTTAGTGGAAACTAAACTCTAACTTCTTGAACTAAATCATCTTGTGTTTGAAATATAACATCAGCTTCTCGACCTATGTTTAAAGGATTTATTTACGATATACGTAGTCTACTTATAAGCAGTAGTTAATGAATACTCATCATTATGTGAGTTTCAAAACTTTCGGAAATCGTCAGTCAAATATTTTATACTAGAAGCGCTCCGTGGTTTCACTCGCGTAAGTCCCAATCCCATGAGAATATCGGAACATAATATAGCCTTTCTCGACAAATGGATCATCCAACACAAAAAGAACTCCCCAATTCGAATCAGTAGCTCCTGAGATTAGCGCGTTCAAACAAACAAACAAACAAACTCTCCAGCTTTATATTATTAGTATAGATATTTGCTAAGTTTGTATTTATACCTAGGAACTGTTTCACAATGTCGTATCTACCTTTAATTGGTCCAATTAAGACTAAGATTAGGATCTTTATTCTCTTTCATACTGCACCCTCAAGCGACAGTACCTACACCATAATAATATCACCTCGTTGATTTCGATCAATCTTAATTAATGTTATTGAAAAATAAGTAAAATACCTGGTGAGGCAAGGGGTAGAATATGTTTGATATTTAAATTATGACTGTATTAATTGCAAAACTGTATGTATATTTCTAATTTCAACTGACCGCCATATTTGAAAATTTTTGTTTCTGAAATGGACGCAGAATTTTAATTTCTGAAAAGGAATTATCTACTTTGTTGAAAGTTAAATCTTGTACTTAGATTATTAATAATTTTGCTGAAAAAACTCACCGAACAGAAGACTTAAGTAATTTATGAAGAAAGTATACGTACAAATTTCTTGACACGTACCTACGCCGCGAATAATCGCGTGTCGGTCGTTCGTTATCTAAATATTATCCTCTTTATAATGCGTAGAATACTATTTTTTAACTAAATTTAAACAAAAATATCTCACTGAAACTATTTATAATAAATTGAAAATTGAAAGGAATATCCTTTCATGGCGGCGACTCATTGTCTATAAGCCGTCAGACGGCGTTGTTCTTCAGTAAAATGACACTTCCGTTTGAAAATATTCGCATTTTAAATAATTTACGTAAAACAGTTTGAATATAGGTTATAGGTTGACCTTCTAAAAATTCTAAAAAGTATTTATTAAGTAAAAATATTCTAAAAAGTATTCATTAGGTCACATAAGCAACGTTCTACCAACACCAAAAACGAAACAACGCCAAATCACATATAACAAGTCAACAAGTCAATAATAAATCAATAATAATTACAATAAACGGCTGAATAACATAATGCTAAAATATAACTTTAATAATTTCGTAAAGTTATTAATTTACGTAATTTCAACAAAAAAAAAATTAATGGTTCTGCCTAAATTCTGTTTGATTTATTTCCATGTATATTCCTTTTAAATTTTACTATAAATACAACTAATGCCATCTGCCGCCGAGTAGAATCACTAATTATCTCCGATGTAGATCTTTCATCTTTCTAGAAGGTTCTTTGCAGAATTATACAGTTTTAATTTGATTAATGTCTCTTCTGAGCATAAGGTATTCATTATTGTTTGATTGTCGTTATATTATGGTATCCTCCGCATCTTCACCATGTAGCGAATGGGTCACTCTGATAGATATACAATCATACTATGGGTTTGGGGCATGTAACTCGCATTCCTTTAGGTAATTATTTAGAGGCCCAGCAACGCTAATGTTTATGATTTAGTAGCACGTGCACATACCTGGATTCTTACTAATTCCCTCCGTTGAATACCATATGCTCTCTCTCTTTCTCTCTCTGCTTCTTTATTGTTTATTCCGGGTAATTACTATGTCCAAAGTAAGCTTCGTCTGTCCACCTCCCCATCCTCCTTCTGTAGGATTAGATATATAATGAACTAAGTAGCCATTGACCCTTGAAGATCTACATAACTGCTCAAAGCTAAACCCCTTTTATCAGACCCATAATTCCCATAATTAGAATATACATAGAATATACTTAGAATATCATAGCAGATATGGTTAATTTCGTTAGACCCTCAGGTTTCAGCTTTCCTGAGTCAGAGCATGACACCAGATACCGAACGATTGGCTTTGAATGAAGCTGAGGCACGCTCTATACACGGAGATCCAATCGAACGGCTTTGAATGAGCGTGCCTCCTAGTAGATAGTTGTGGGGCCCCACTTACTTGCACTTGAATCAGTTCCATTACAATACACACAGATATCTGTAAACCACCATACATGCCGATCGACTGGCCTTGAAAGGAGGCGACCACTGAAGATTGCCAATCGACCGGCCTTGCTGTTAAATCGCCTCCGATCGCCTCCCGTGGTTATAACAGATCAACAGTTTGACTTACTTCCTTACCGTTACCTGAGGGCCTGTGCAACTGACAGTACAACAGTGTATCATATACATACCAACAGTCAGCAGATTCAGGTAAATCTGCAAGGGTCCACGGTGATTAAATATAGTATGGACTACTTAGCTTTGACAATGTAGAAACACAGGTCACAAGTTCCCAATTGATTATATTTTCACTTTAATGTATGAAGAAAATATTTGAACTGATATTACAAACCTCTGTCATTTGTTTACCTGAAGTAGCGCGAGATGGCGCTCTTAAAGTGTTGCTAGTATTATTATTATTGTCTATTCGCGGAACATGCCGCGACATCAGTAGCTTCCTGTACCTACGCGTTCAAGTGCACATCTAGTTTTTAGAATTCCGTTCCTCCTCTAGAAGTTTCCGTGTCGTTATAATCTTTATTGGACGAAAAAGTGATCATACTTTTTTTACACATGGAAAGGTTAAAGTTTAGGTTAAAAAATTAAAAATCATGAAGTTTGAGTTAAATCTTAGTTTAAAATAACTTTTGATGTGTTTAAAAATAATTGTTTGCATTCGATAGTACATTTACCCTGGAATACTATCCAAAAACAGATTGGAATTATTCCTTCATTTGCAGTTTTGGCACCAAATAGCATGGAAAAGGGAGTAAAATTTTCAAAAAAATTAAATGGCGGATAACCAAGAGACTTTCATAGAGCATAACTTTTATTTTAAACAAAGAAAAAAAAATTAAAAAAACGTCTTGCGAAATCAGAAATATACGAGATTTCTGAGAATGCCTACACTGCACCAACTGTATAGCAAAGGATAAAATGGTCGGGTCCAACATCCAATTTGGTCGGGTGCCCAAGTAAATCGGACCATCGTCGTCGTCTCTCTGCAGCGTAGACGCGACGACGACACGACGGGTGGATTGCACACCCGAGGGTCGGCTCCGTACCAAATCGGTACGTGTGTACGCTCTACGTGACGGTCGTGTTCGAAACAAATAAGTGCTAGTCGGACTCCAGCACGAAGGGTTCCGTACCGTGTTGTATTTGAGTCACACTTATTTTTTTTTCAATTTTTAGTTGTTATACCGGCAATAGAAATACATAATCAGTGATAATTTAAATTCTCTAGCTATCACGAATGTACCTACTCTCTGTGTGTCGGATCAAGGCTATTGTTTATGTCATGAATGAATTAAATTAAAAATAAAGTTTATGTATTTCATTGGTATGGAATTTATCTTTTAACCAAACCGGTGTCTATAAAAATAATTGATCTTCTGGACTGCATTTTGTTAATGAACTGATTTGTAATCTATTTATTGACACATTTAATTTCATATAAAATACTTTTCATTCGTTACCCAGCACGGTGAAGGTTGTTCTTAGATGGATCTTATACTATTTACTCATAAACGAAGGACAGCAAAACGTTACGTTCGGAAAACCGTAAATCATCGTAACTTACCGGTTTTCGCTACCCTATTCGAAATTGTCAAAAAAATTTAAAGTAAAATAAAATGGTGACTCGCACGTCATTTCAATAATTTCCTTTGTGTTTCCAAATTTAATGGTATTTTTCGTATTTAAATTCAATTTCACGTGTAGCCTTCTCGTGCTATTTATAAAATTTTAGTGTTTTTTTAGACAATCATTATAATGTGTTTAAAAACTCAAGTGCTGTCTACCATCTAGGTACATTTAGGCCACACGATCCAGATTGTACATTTCTCAATGAATTTACTGTATTTATGATAAAACCAATAGTCGTGCCTGTATTTAAATACCGCGTGTGAAGCTGTGAAGCCTTGTTTCCATTTCAAATTTGATATCTGTGCCAGACGCGCCGCGAGTGTTGACTCTAAAATCGTAATATGAATCCGCCCCTGGTTATAAAACAGGGTACCAATTCAGGGCAGGTGGGCATTCAGCCTGGCATGGTAACAGTCCCTATGACAGTGAACTCGAGTATGGCGGGACCTATGTCTAATGTTATGACGCTAAACAAACCTGGTGGACAAAACGTGGTAGTGACTACACAAAATCTCGGTTCCCAGCCCGCAATACTTCCCAACGTACAAATACTCAACATGAGACCTGGAGCTCCGACTGTAGCTTCACAGAAGTCTGTGGCCACCGTCTCTCCGAGAGTGGTCATCGGGACTCCGCAAGTTGTTGGTACGAGAGCAGCTGCACCAGGCGTAAGTTTATTGTTATGTTGAATGTTATAGCTACTATGGATAGTATGTATGTTGAACTATAAGGGCACTTTCACTGACCTCATTATTAATTACCCACCTAGACTTCAGACTGATAGAAGAACTTGTTGTTGACATAAAAGTTACAATAGCTATTAAAATTCGTTTGCAACCACTTCATCATCATCATCCGAGCGTTGTTCCCGGTTGCATCCCTCTCGGGAGCCCAGGGTCCGCTCGTTTGCAACCACTTCAATGTAGGTAAAAGCCTGGACATGCAGAAATATTCCTAATTTGTTAACTAATGATTTGTTTTACTATTGTGAGTGGCCGTTAATGTCAGCATAAATGTAACAAAGCATTGCTTACTTACACTAAAGACCTATAATATTTATTTCTTGCTCCAGTCTTTCACGGATAACTTTTAAGTCTTTCATGTCTATATTAATACAGTGCTTAAGATCAAACTTCCCATCCTAAAAAAGTGCGCGCTGTCCGTTTCTGTCCGCATATGTTCGCCTAAGTGACAAAAATGATAAGCCCAACTGACTGGAGCTAGCAAAAATAGGTAATTTTTCTAGGAAAACATACTATATCTTAGGACGCACCTTACCTACCATCAGGCAGGTGTGATAGGTATCAAATGCTAACCTATCATATAAGTGAAAGTTAAAAAGAATAATATCTATGCACTGTGCCACATACACACAGGCCGGTTTCCGGCCAGTCTTTGTGTGGCTTGTTGCATAGAAATTGCAACATTACAAAAATTACCACCTCGGTAAACTCCAGTACCACCTCTTGAGTGCACAGCATTCAAATCTTATAGATGCAAAAGTTTGTGTGCATATTAGTATGTTTGTTACCACTATAATCAAAAAGTACTGAAGTACTAAACCAATTGCGATGATTCTTGGTATTTAGATAGCTGGAGAATATAGGGATCAACAATCATTTGCTAAATCAGCGAAAACAAGCAGGCTTAATATAAATCTAAAGATATAAAGAGATTATAGGAAATTTATTCCTGAAATAGGAGAAGAGTAATAGAAGAAAAAGGTTTGCATTTATCATTCAAAGATTTAAAAGTAATAATCAAAATTTTCAATTTAAGTAAATAAGTTCTGTCAGTCTTTAGTTGAGATATCATAATAACATGATACAAACACTTTGCTTTGTAAATGCATCAATATTGAACAAACAACAATAACTTAGCTTTACTTTGGAACTTATAACACAACACTGTTCATATAATATTACATGTCCAAGTAACTATCATGTCACAATATTCTAGTACTTAATCCAATGAATATTGTTTGAAGCACACCTATTCAATATTTTTTCAATATGTAAATAAAGTTTATTTCATTGTCCAACTTACTGCTTCAAATAATCTTCTTTATGTTAACTGTCGATGGAATTTCATCATTCTCATATGCATGAATGGATATCTGTATTAAATCAATTAATTTGATGTTGGCAGTTTGCTAACTCCTTGTATTGACTGTGTCAAATTGTGGCTGAACTTCCATATTTATGTTCTATACTGTTTGTCAGATCCTCAACAATGCTGATGTTTGCGCTGTATGTACCAGCTCGCTCACCTAATCTGTATGATCAATTCTTAATGAAATACCTAATAAAACTTTTGATTGGCCTTATCGTTTTTGTTAATAAAACATAATTGTGCTAATCTCTTCTCACATAGGATATTCACCAGTTTTTGTATAATTGTGTAAAGTTATGATGTACATAGATGGTACAAGGAAGGCCACAGTTGTATGTAAATATTGAAAAGATGATAGGACATACCCTTGGAGAACAGTGACACGGCTTCTACCCCGCTACTCCTGACCGACCGAGACTCCTCTCCGCTCCATCGTAGATTTCTCGCACCTTCATATTAGATGTTTATAATTTTGTACTCACTCACTTATTCAATGACCTGCTTTTATTATTTACTCGGATATATTTTTGAAAAAAAAAAAAACGTTTTATACTTTTGTCATTAGAAAGTATTAGTAAAACTATTTAGTTAATAGAATTGAAACGAGGCGTTCATTTTTAGATAACGCTGCAAACTCTTCAGAGTCTTCAACCGGGGCAGCAGGGTCATTTGTTGTTAAAGACTGAGAATGGTCAATACCAGCTGCTGAGAGTGGGCCCGGCGCCCGCGGCCAGTACGTTGGCTGCGCCGCCCCCTCAGGCCATCCGGCTGTCGACCGTGCCGGCAGTAAGTAGGCAATCCGCTACCTCACGTCCGCCCACGCCAATGTCGCACGTTCCTCCACCCACGCCCGCGTCCGCGCTCGCGCACGCGCACGCCTCTCGCTCCGCCCGACCCACACTCCCGACGACGACGATCGCCCGCGCTTACACCACATCCACACACAACCCTAACCTAAACCCTTCTCCCAAATACTCATGATAATTCGTGCATGTACAAAAATGGTGGAGGTGCTGGTCTAAGGTACAATTTAACAAGGTAAGATTTTATATTGAAAGATTTCATCATTATGTATTTATATATTACTAATTACTCGTGGTCTTCCATGATCGTTAGGCGTGAATGTTCTATCGTTCGGTGTAACTATATGCTTGTCTGCGTGGGTTTGTGAACGTTTGCGCCTGACGTGGAATGCATTACCTTCGTCGTATCCTTTCCGTTTCACTCAGCTTGCGAATGTGTGCTTGTCCGTCCGCATGCGTGTGGTGTGTCGTGAGCGAGATACGCAAGTGATATATTATATGGCGTAGTGACACTACTGATTGTTGCCGCAGCACCCGGGCGTGGCAACGGTCTCGACGAGCGTTCCGGCCTCCGCGTCAAGCATGATGCCAGCCGGCCTGCCGCAGTCTCCTGCGCCCGTCGTCAACGCCTCTGTGGTATCAACACAGCCGCAAGTCACCCACCAGCAGGTCTCCAATGCACATATTGTCGTAAGTATATACCTTCCAGTAGTATATTGTAGAACGGTATTAAATAAATAGTGAGTGCGATTCAAATGATAAATAAAACTTTGAATTGTCCAGAAACCATCTGACAACACAAAGGAGAAGTGTCGTAACTTCCTGGCGAACCTCCTGGATCTGTCGAGCAAGGAGCCTCCTTCAGTAGAGAGGAACGTGAGGAACCTCATCCAGGAACTGATAGACGCGCAGGTCGAACCGGAGGAGTTCTGCGACAGGCTCGAGAGACTGCTCAATGCCAGTCCTCAACCTTGCCTTATTGGATTTTTGAAGGTAAATAGTTACATAAATGTTAAAGCACATCCACCTCCTCCCCAGCAAGTGAACGGTTGAATTATCAACGTCGAATACCTGATCATGTTGTCAAAATATTTTATTACTTAGTATGCTATCTGTATGTAAAATGTACACTGTCTGATAGAAATTATCCAAAGTCGAGGTACTAATATGTATTTGATGACAATGAAGATATTGACATAAAGTTTGTTTCTTTTAATAGAAAAGCCTACCACTACTCCGGCAGTCGTTGGTGACAAAAGAACTTGTGATAGAAGGGATTAATCCGCCCGCACCTCACATTGCGTTCTCAACCATACCCGCCCCTGTACAGCCAGTGTTAGCGACTGGTAATATTCAGATGGTAAGTACCTATTTTATATATAGAAATGTAAATAATAATTTATGAAGAGCCTACAAGAGATTTATTCTACCGTGAATTATTCAGTCATGCCTAAACAACGCGTATTTCACAATTTTCCGGTGAATCCCGGTTATGTCTTTTGTCCGAAGACATCCTCGTATTCTATAGGACAAATAGGGACTAGGTATTCGTTAAACAAAATTGTTATACACAATAACTTTCAGAGGTAAATAATAATAAAGATTTTATGAGCGGGTTTTGAACTCGGCAAGAATGATAGATTGATTTTATAAACCCAATTTTTGTGTTCTCGTTTTTTTTTTATCAGAGATAAACTAGTACTGATGTATGACTTTTATTAAAGCAAATGAAAGGTTCCCGAAATTTTATGCTTAAATTTTATCTGGTTTTCACTGATGTGCTGCACAAGTTTTCTAGTCCATCAAATGGCAACACTATCATCCATTTATGCTCAGTATTAATTTGGTTGGTCTCATCTTTTTTGTTTTCTGTTTTTTTTTTGTATATTCGTCCATGAGAGCACATGTTACGTGGATGTGTTTTTAAATTGTATTTTTCAGGACTTATTTAATTTTTTAGAGTTACTTTAATAAAATCGTATGATGAAAGAGCGTCTTTATTCCTGTAAGTCGAACCCATGGCTCGAACCTGATATAATCTGCGCTGACAGCCGACAGCGAGGTAGCTTTTTGAAAGATGCCTCTAACAGTCCACTGAGTGCAATTTCGCGCAAGCGCGGCAACATTAAGTCTTAGTAATAACAATGCATTGCTTGGTGACGTTCAGTCGTCCGACGAAGGCAGCTCGAGTCCCACGCTGACGCCGCTGTTACCGCCTGTGATGCCCATCACGTTGGCGCCGCTACCTCCTGTGAAACCGATTAACGTCGTTCCCGTACAGCCTCCTCAAGTCCAGGTCTGGATCTATTACACATTAGAATTCTCTATGTTATGAGTTCTGTTGTTTTTTTTATTTCGGGCTCGAAAATTGCCTTAAACTTTCTAAAGTAAGTTTAGAACAAGGTGATTTCTACCTTTATTGTTAGTTGTTTTTTTTTAGTTTTTCAACTGAATCGCGCTTTATTCGTTTGCTGTATTTTATTGAAATAAGCTTTGAAACTAATTAATTTTAGTAGGAGGTACAAAAGCATAGGTAATCTAAAAAAAATCTAGTATATTTCACGCATTCTCGTTGTTATAGATTTCAAATGTAATCTCAGTGTATTTTTCGCAATTTCAGTTCGCATGTGGCTATTTGTTTACACGGTTCCAAGCGTTTTTTTCTTTGCATATATTTTTACTTTGATTATTTTGTCGTGTCTGTTCGTTTTATTTTATTCGCTGGATGTTGTTTATTCGTCGTGTGTTTTGGTGTTTTATTTGTCTACTAAAAACGTAAGTAAAGGTAAAATGGACACGTCCATTATCTAGGAATATTTAGTAGTAAGCGTATTTACATGGAAAAATATTCCTACCTAGTGTTGATTTGTATGTATTTTTCGGTATGGACGGTAAATATTAACTACATATATATACTATACTAATATTATAAAGCTGAAGAGTTTGTTTGTTTGTTTGAACGCGCTAATCTCTGGAACTAATGGTCCGATTTGAATGATTCTTTCAGTGTTGGGTAGTCCATTTATCGAGAAAGGCTATAGGCTATGTTTTTTTTTTCAAAATTAGGGATCCGTAATAAAATTGCTATTTTGTAACACAAGGTGTAAAATCGAAAACCTATTTTTGCGTGCGCTGCAAAAACTATTGACAATAGAACAAAATGACGGGTTTGTAGATCCCATTAAGACCTACAAAAAAGTCCGCGAGAAGATATATCTAGCTATCATGGTTTAATCACAATAACCGATTTTGTGTTCAAAATAATTAGTAAATCGTCTGAAGAAAAAACTGCGTTAAATATGTATCGTAATATTAAATTTTTATCAAAATTAAGCATTACATAGGCTGCACTAAAAGTATCGGGAATGGAATATTTCCACTGTTCCTGTCATATTTAAATCTTTTTAATTGAAAAGTCCTTGGTTTTAAAAATTGAATACCATTTATTTATTTAAAAAAAGAATCTCGGTCTTGTCACAAGGTTTTGTCAAACTTGTTTAGTCGTTGAGAAAATGGAATTGACTCGAGAAAATTCAAGAGCGATGATTTATTATGACTTTCGAAGTGGTTTATCACAAAAACAGTGTGTTGACCGGATGATTTCTGCATTTGGTGATGAAGCCCCATCCAAAACCACAATTTATCGCTGGTTTGCTGAATTTCAACCTGGACGTGTCAAGCTCAGTGATGATCCCCGTCAAGGTCGTCCAAAAACTACACTCACCCAAGAAAACGTTGATGCTGTGCGTAAGCTGATTGAAGAAGATCGACATGTAACATACCGCGAAATTCAGGCAACTTTAGACATTGGCATGAGTCAAATACAAATAATCTTGCATGAACAATTAGGTGTAAAAAAGTTGTTTTCCCGATGGATACCGCATTCGCTCTGTGAAGAGCAAAAAGTGGCTCGCGTTACTTGGTGCGTCAGAACTCTCGAAAGATTCCACGCAGGATCCTCAAATGCTGTATACGACATCGTATCAGGTGACGAATCCTGGATATACGCGTACGAACCCGAAACAAAAAACCAGTCACGAGTTTGGGTGTTCGAAAATGAGTTAAAGCCAACAAAAATTGTTCGTTCACGGAGTGTTGCAAAAAAAATGGTGGCCACGTTTGTCTCCAAAACCGGCCATGTTGTGACTATTCCTCTTGAGGGACAAAGAACGGTTAATGCAGAATGGTATGCTAGCATTTGTTTGCCACAGGTCGTTTCTGAACTCCGTAAAGAGAACTGCAGCCGCCGCATCATCCTCCATCACGACAATGCGAGTTCTCACACCGCGAACAGAACAAAAGAGTTTTTAGAGCAAGAAAACATAGAATTATTAGACCATCCGCCGTACAGCCCCGACCTGAGCCCTAATGATTTCTATACTTTCCCTAAAATAAAGAATAAATTGCGTGGTCAGAGATTTTCATCACCTGAAGAAGCTGTGGACGCCTACAAAACGGCCATTTTGGAGACCCCAACTTCCGAATGGAATGGTTGCTTTAATGATTGGTTCCATCGTATGGAAAAATGTGTCAAATTTCGTGGAGAATACTTCGAAAAGCAATAAATACATTTTTAAATAGTAATGTTGTGTCACTTCCTTGATTCCCGAAATTTTCAGTGCCGCCCTCGTATGTTATCGAGAGTATTTATGTAGAAGTAAAATACTTTTTGTTTCATCTCAATCGGATATTTTGTTTAAAAGTTATCACGTGTGTAAGATGTTAAGAGTTGGTACCTAATGAGTTATGGGCCATAGAGTTTTTTATCAACATAAAATCCTGTAATAATCTGTTTCGAAATATATTTGTTGATGATTGTAAGTATCTTCTATCTTTGAAGAGTATCCTATCCTACTAATATTATAAATGTGAAAGTTTGTGTGTGTGTGTGTTTGTTACTCCTTCACGCTAAAACTACTGAACCAATTGCAATGAAATTCGGTATGTAGATAGCTAGAGGCCTGGATTAACATATAGGCTACTTTTTATCCCGATATTCCCACGGGATCGGGACTTACGCGGGTGAAACCGCGGGGCGCAGCTAGTCTATACTAATATTGTAAAGAGTTTGTTTGTTTGAACGCGCTAATCTAAGGAACTACTAGTTTGAATTGAAAAATTATTTTTGTGTTGGATAGTCCATGTATCGAGGAAGGTTTTGGGCTACTTTTTATTTTGATATCCCCACGGAATCTGAAGTAACGCGGGTGAAACCGCACCTAGTTTAAAATAAATATCCATTCAAGCTTCCTACCCTCATAAAAATACAATAAGTTAAATTTTCATAGTACTTTATTTAAAAAATGGAAGTTGTAGTCCAATGGCATTGCAGTAGATGATTCGTTCAGGCCTAAGTTCAGTACTATAATTAACTTCCCGTAAGAATCTACACAGAATTTATAGTTAGAATCCTTTCTTAGCGGATACTTACGTTTTAACAGCTATTTGTATGCCAAATTTTAGCGCGATCCATTAGTTTGAGTTGTGCGTGGTTATCAATCAGTTAGTAAGGACTTTAAATTTTAACATTATTCAGAGATGAAAAAAATAAAAACGCAAAACAAAACCGTATAACCCAGTTAAATTAAGAATTTTTTATCTACATAAATGTAATTAGCAGTAAGATACAAATTCAACTTATCAGGATAACTTATTAAAGCACTAGTGTATCAAGGTAATGTAAAACGCACGCGTGCGTAATACGTTGGATTATGAGCCTAAAAGCCGTTTAATAAGATCCACTTTATGAGCAACTGCGACTGCGAAGCGTCGATTTATTTCCCAATCGTTATTAACGAAGCAAAAACAAAAAAGAACGGTTATAACTTTGCTTTTCCGTTCGTTTACAAATACTTAGAAATGTTTGTTTTAAAGTTGTTGCAATAATTATTAATTAGTTATAGACTTTAAAAATTTTGTTTTGCAACTTGTAGTACTTCGTCTGACCTTTTGAAACGCACGTTTCTTTTAGACCTATTTTTATTTACGGACTACGAAGTACAGTTTTCAAACTAAATCTTTATTTAAAACTTAAATAAAAAGAGAATGCCCATTTTCTAAGGAGATTTGTACTATGTTAAAGTCGTCGTCTTAGCTTTATTTTATATAGACAAAAAATTCGGTTTTTTGAATTCTGTAAACAGTTTTTCGCGTTTGTATCTCAAACTTGCAAACAAATCACGCGAGAAATTAACAAGATTCTCTGGATAATTTTAATGCATTGCAGAGCGGGCATTAGTGAATGTTTTTGACGACCGCCTGTGGTGCGATGGGGAAGGTCCCCGACTGTGACGCAGAAAGGCACCCGGGCTTCCATCGCTCAGATATTTGTAGCATTTTCAGATATCTGTTTATAGTATTGTATTATACACCTGCGTTCGATTTTATTAATTTTTATTTACAAACCTTGTCCTGACAATAACGAACTCAATAAAAATAATTATCCAATTTGGTGCAATCTTCCGGAAGCTATGTGCGTTTATGTACCAGAATCGATTAAATAGGTAGTAATATAATTTTATTCCGAAGTCTAGGGAGTAATATTTATAGTTATAATACAATATGTACTTAAAATAAAATAAAAATAGATGGAACGATATATTGTACACTCAAACAAATATATAAAATGAGGATAAAATTTATATATTACAGCATAAAGTAGCTTAGTTTAAGGGCATCCTCCTTTAGAGCAAATTATGTAAATGTACTATGCAACGCTTTATAAATTATGTTCTGTGACCTTTTATTAGTTACTAAGTTAATACGTTTGAAAACAAAATGATACTACCATTTTTTTTCTTTTTTAAAGATTACCATCCGCTTGTAAAACTTGACGACGCATTGGAGAGTCGCCGGACGCTCTCTGATATATATTTTTTTCTATAGTATTTCTTCAAATTGTAAGATTTTCTTATAACTTACATTTACACGTTTAGTTTTGATATACGGATGTTTGTATTAATTTAAAATTAAACGAGAAATATGCTTGTTTAGATAAACTAATAGGACTTATTTAATAAATAAGTCTTATTAGTTTTGATCGGACTAGACTACATTATATTTATCTAATTTTACAGAAAACACCACAGAAATCGGGTAGCACGATTGCCGTACTGCAAAACATACCTGTTCACACGAAAATCAACGTCAACAAGTCTGGTAGTAGTAAAGGAATGACAATGAACAATAAATCTAACATACACCGTGGTAATCTTTCATCGGCTGGACTGTCTACGGTCCTAACTCCTGGGAAATCTCTTCTAAAGGATAAGGAAAAGAAGTCGAGTTCACAGTTCCCATCACCTCAGTTCTCCGACGATAAGATGGCTGGTGACGACGATATCAACGATGTGGCTGCGATGGGTGGCGTTAACTTGGCTGAGGAGACGCAGAGGATCTTGGGCTCTACTGAAATGATTGGCACCCAAATAAGGTAATTGATATACTAACAGCGCTCCGTAGTTTCACCCTTGTAACTTCCGACCCCGTGGGAATATCGGGATAAAAAGTAGCCTATGTTCTTCAAAATTAATCAATGTATATCATCAAAATTATACCAAGTTTCAAAAATTAAAAAAAAACAAAATCTTTCCTTTCTATATTAGTGTAGATTTAAAAAAAACCTCCCACGGTAAGACTTGCACTCGCAACCACTACAAATAGGCCTACTCATGATTATGCTGGAGATATCTGGGAACGGAACCTATGGACGAAGAAAAATGCTCCACCTCCGCCCTTCCTAGACCTAGATATCCTCTCCGCTGGTTATAATCTGACATGGCCAGGATTCAGGTTGCTGTAGAACGAACCGGGACAGATAAAGCATGATGTTCCAGTGAGATTGCAGTGCCGAATAATTTTACAGCATCTTTTAATCTGCCCTAACAGCTGTTTTCTAACCCTATGTACCTTGCTTAAAATCTCCTTTTCCCAAAATAACCCTCTTAAGCTAGGGATATTTTGAACCTCAAGGTCACAAGTCACAAAAGACGTAGCTCAATGACGTCACTAAGATATGAGAAGAGGAAAACAACGCTATTTATAGCTACTGTCGTGATCTTGAACCTTCTATTTCTATAATAGGATTGGGATTCGTGAATAACGGTGACCTCTATCTGCGGAAGGTGACTATAATCAATAAAATGCTTACTGTATCCGTTTGATTTTCACTGATGAAAGGTGATAAAGGTACTAATACTAGTATCGTTAAAATGAGATAATAATATCACAGAATTCTCAATGAGGCTTCTCTGATTAGGCACAAACACAACTGACTAAATACATAGCTTAGGTACTTATGCTGTAGTAATTATATCCTCAATTCAATCACCCAGGTCGTGCAAAGAGGAATACTTGGTGCCGTTGAGCGTGATGCAGGCCCGTATAAAATCATTAACATTAAAACACGGCCTCGACGAACCATCACCAGAAGTGTCCGGTATCATGACCCATGCTCTACACGAAAGACTAAAGAACTTGGTTGAAAAGTTGGCTGTCATCGCTCAGCACAGAATCGATCTTGTAAAGGTATTTATAAAATTACTAAAGTTTAGAACAGCTGGCAACCGTGGTGCAGGATCAGGAGATGGCGGGACGAGTTGGACTCGTATGGGACTAGACCCAGCTGGTACTAGACCGGGTAAGAGGGGAGGGAGGCCTTTGCTCTGCAGTGGTACGGAATTGGCTAAAAAGAAAATATATAATTGAAAATGGCATATTTATTCCGCTTCGGCCGTCTATAGAGCCAAAGTTTCGGAACTGGTTCCGTACGAGGCTTTTTATTTACTGGTTACTAACTGAACTTATTCCGATGTAAGTATGTAGATAGCTGGTGTCTAAAAATCATAAACATTGAAAGACAAACAACGCCATCTAACCCCAAACTAAGCAACTAACCGCCTGTATTAATGTCGCCATACAAGACCTATAAGCTTTTTATTGTAAACTAGCTATGCCCCGCGGTTTCACCCGCGTAATAATTTTCTGTGCAACTTTCTTAATTTTTTATTTCATAAGAACCTTCTGATAATAACAAACAGACCAAAAAAAGAATTGGCCAAATTGGTTCAGGCGTTGTTGAGTTATGCGCTTACCAACACATTTTGCGATTCATTTTTATATTATAGATATATACTTATTATACATATAGAAATATCCAGACCAGAAATAAATTACCTAAATACTTTTTTGAGGCGGGAATCGAATCCGCAACCTTCTGCGTCGCAGGCGGGGATTCATTGGTCGTCAAATGGTATAAGATACGAGATGGTGGAAGCATATTGAATCGAGCTATATCATTGCGTTCTTGCATTTTATAGTCATCCGGACACGAACAATGTCACGGCCACTCATCATCAGCGATCCTCGTCTACCAGGCTAGTTTGTTATCATTTGTCTAGTTCATTCGGTGAATTTTGTTTTTTATGTGCTTTGTAAGCAATTCCCAATATGTATAATAATAGTATAAAAGAGTTTTACTCGAAATGTATGCTATTACTATACATAAAGGTCAGGCTAAGTCTCCGCAGTGCAATGATTGAGTGTCAAATCTGGGCGGATTTCAGACGTCGTTAACTTAATTCCTGTTTAAGAATAGTTAAATACAATCGGCTCAATTGCATTTACCGCCCAGGCTTGTTAAAAATCTCTGCTTTTATGAAAAAACGTGGCTGATAAGAGTCAAATATCTCAACACAATCCTTCCACCGTAAAAATTTATAAGATCTTACATACAGCCAAATCAGTTATTTAAAATGTATAAAAGCACAATAGTAGACATCTATTTCTGTAATTAATAAAAATCAAATAATCTAGGTAATATCTTAAACTGCATCTTCATTTACTACGCAGTATTTCAGTGGTGCTGTGCGATTGCCAAGTCACTATATTTATTATGAAAATAGAATTGTCTGATATTGTGCTTTTATATTGTCTTAAATAACTGACTTAGAGTTACATAACTTACAACTTTTGACGGTAGGGAGGAAAGACTTTGCCTTAATTTTTTGATGTGATTTATTATTCATAGCAATTTCGCATCTTCGATTATAGCCCGTACTCAGCTTTGCTTTATTTCTGAAAAGATTTTGAAGATTGATCTTTACAACCGACTTATGTACCTAATATATTTTTTATAATTATACGGACATAACTTCCTTGTTTATTAACCGATTAAGATGATTATTTTTGTTAGAAATTAGATACTCGAAGGGTGGTGTCATTTTAAATTTTATAGGTCCATGTTGAAGTCTGTTTTCTTTCACACGTTCAATTGTTCATCTCGATTTCTAGTGTCTTTGTTGACTGAATGGCATATATTGAAATGAGTGAAATGCGTAGTCGCATACAGTATATTGTTTGATAAAAACACTTAAAAAAAACCAAAACGATTGCATGTGCTTTGATATGATTTTCATTATCTTATATTCGTTTTATGTATTATGTTTGAGCACAGTATTTCAGTAGTATATGTCGTAAACAATATTTATTATTTATGTTTATTGTTTGAGTAGCTGATGTAAAACATATAATTTAATTCTCTGCCCCTTAAGGCAGGCATTACCAGACGGTGTAGTCAATACATGTTCTCTATTCATAGACTGACGGCCGTTACGAATCAACACAAGACGTGAAAGGTCAACTGAAATTCCTGGAGGAATTGGATCGCGTCGACAAGAAACGACGCGAGGATTCAGAGAGGGAACTGTTGCTGAGAGCTGCTAAGTCACGATCGAAGACGGAAGATCCTGAACAGGCTAAATTAAAGGCAAAGGTTAGTAATAAACCTATAAGAAAAGGTAATTTTCATTTCTTTATATCAGGAAGGCGTCGCAGTGAAGTAAGTGAAAGCGTTCCTTTTTTCACGTTGAGCGTTTGACCACTATCACATCAGCCTGATGGTAGGTGACGATGCGGTCTAAACTGTAGCACGCTTTCCGAGCAGATACCTGTTCACTCGCCACTTGATAACCCCAAAAATTGTGTACACGTCAGGAAAGGCAGGCAACTGATTTCACACTTATTGCGGATTTCTGTAATTTCCATCATGATAGTAGATATATTATTAGTTTGTGTCTAACCTTATTTCACTAACTTGTTATATTTACCCCAGGCTAAAGAAATGCAACGTGCCGAATTGGAGGAATTGCGTCAAAGGGAGGCGAACTTGACCGCGCTGCAGGCCATCGGACCTCGCAAGAAACCCCGTCTGGATGGGCCTGGCGGCTCTGGAGACAGCGTGTCTAACACGGGATCTGTTGGGAACAGTGGATTTGTAAGTACAATCGACGCTCAAAAGTCCACTAGTAGCGTAACGTTTACAATCCTGTGCAGCACTATTTAAACCACATACAGACGCACTCCGGTCAGTGCATCAGTGCAATGGGCACGTTGGTTGGTGTAGCGGGTGGCGGCTTATACCACTCGGCCAACTAGATTGGCATATTTAAAGCTTACCGAATTGTTCAACAGATGGCAGACCTTATAATTATAGTAGTCTATGGTCAAGATAATGTTTTTTTTTACCTTTTTGCCCAGTCAGGGAAGGCAAAGACTGCTGAGTGAGCCCATACAGCATCGTCATTACAAACTTCATAAATTTTTACTGGTCCTACATAACATTCAGTTGTTATTTTAACTTCCTTGATATAAAGATGGTGCCTTACATCTATCTAGGCATCTGGAACTCTTTCTAGAGTGCTTTTTAGGATTCCGTACCCAAAGGGTAAAAATGGGTCCCTATTACTAAGACTTCGCTGTCCGTCTGTCACCAGGCTGTATCTCATGAACCATGATAGCTAGACCGTTGAAATTTTCACAGACGATGTATTACTGTTACTGCTATAGCTATATAATATAGATATGTTTTTAAGAATTTTAGGTAAGTTTCATGTTTACTATATTTTTGGTAATTATACTCCCAAAAGGACAGGCAAAATACTTTTAACCTATACAGCCTCTGTTGACATATAATAATTGTCTAGGCTTTTTTTTAGTAAGCACAAGATACTGCATGCTTATCGTTGTGATTCCCTAGTAGAAAAATGAATGTTCGAATCCCCTTTCTCTGCAGCATATTTTTATTTATCCACCCTGTGTACTCATAAACGTTACTCAGTAAATCATTAATTATCGTGGTCCATTTTGCCTTTCTTGGCGAATTGGCTTGGATTTTTATTCAATAATTCAATTTTCAGAGCAATCGTGGTCAGATGGCACTTCGGACTCGATTGAAACGCATCAATCTACGGGATATGCTCTACCTTCTGGAGCAAGATCGTGAGACATCCCACTCGCTTCTGCTTTTCAAAAGCTACTTAAAATAAACCAAATTGATAAAACATTTCAACGGAATATAAATGTTTTGAAACACTGAATAATGACAATGGTACATGAGCTAAACATTATTAAACATAGACGATAAACTGCCAATTTTGAACAAAAATGCTTCACACAAAAATACCTCTTATTTTTAGATGGCGCCACCGCTATGTTATCGTGTTTTTACTTTAATTTAGAATGAGTTTCTTTTAATTTTTCTAAATGTTTAGCTCCTGTAAAATTAAGGTGTAATATTAGTTTTAAACTTAGAATAATTGCTTTTAGTAAAAAAATATCTAAATGCCGTCTTTTGAAAAGTTGTTACGTAAAAATGGCGTTACTGAATGTTATGTTGTATGTGCGATGTTAGTCTATATACAGTATTTTTGTCTATAGTTACGCACTATTTAATATTATTCTGCGAGAGGTGTTAAGTTCCATACAAATAAAGGATCTCTCCCTTCGTTCGGGAGAGGTCTGCGTACAATATTGTACCACATATTATTAAGTTTCAGGCTCAACACTTACACTTATAATACGTTTTTCAGTCAAATGACTTACCTGACACTTAAATGATTTTCTTAATCATACAAACGAAATGACCGTTTGTTATGAGGCGCCCCATACTTATTCTTTGACAACATCTGTCACGGCCGATTCGCCGTTTTATTGACACAGTTTTGTGCTGTCAAACGTTAAAAACACAGGCAACAACACTATCTATTTATGTTCGCTAATTGACATTGCTCTTACGGTGAAGGAAAACATCGTGATGAAACCCGCGGCTTAGTTGGCTCCAGAAGTATTGACAAGTTCTCTCCTCTGGACATGGTCGACTAAGCTGAGAGGGTAGTAGGTGCTGGGCAAGCCTACTCCATCCTCACGCAAAAAGGACCCAATTAAAAAGAGTCTAGTTGCGGAAAAAAGCCCGTATGCATACATACATACATACACTATCTAAAGCCAATTAAGTCAGTGTAACTCCTATTCTCAATGAATCAATGTATCCAGTAGTAGTTTCTGAGCCTATTTGTTACAAACAAAAAAAAAACTTTCCTCTTTATTTTAATAGTGTAGATGATGTATGGTAGACTAAGGCCCCTCCATGTGTGATTAAAACCTCGAAATGTGTCAGATTAATCCATTTGATTGAAATACAAGTTATAAATGTACTTGTGTACTAGTGAGCTTAGTTAAATTGACTTTTTTGACAAAAATATTTTATTAAAGTATTGGGTAGTCTTATTCGTTGTAGATGAACGCAGCGGGTCTGTCTTTCCGTCTGTATATGAACTGTTATAATAATGAATAACCCAGAAACGACTGAACGTTAAGGGGCCGGCAGAGTTATATTTTTATATGAACGAAATTTAGATTCAGACGATTTCTAATCAGGAACAAACTGTCTAATCGAAATGATATAGTTGTTTATGGTTATTAGAAACTTAAACTTTAATGCTATTTCTGTACATTTTAACAAACTACGACTTTTGAAAATTCCAAAAAAATTAACTGGAATTTTGAGTTAATTTTTAGTCTAAAATTAGCTATTATTTTCACGGAGAGATCATTGACATTGCGTCATGCTTGAGATTGTGCCTAAACATATTTATCTAAATATATTTAACAGGTAATCTCAAATCAAATTCTATTTCAATAATCACAAAGGTTGACAATGATTATTATTTAATCAGTTTAACACAGTTGGTTAATCATGTCTTAAACGTATTTATTTTTTGTTGTGCAAGTGAACCTTAGGGCGGCTTGCTTATGATTATGTTTAAACATATATAGCTAATTACATTTAAAAGGTAATCTCAAATTAAATTATATTTCAATAACCACAAGGTTGAGACTTTTACATTTAGTTTATCATGTTTAAGGTCGAAAACGTAAATATTTCTCAGTTATTTTCGGCTGTTTCTGAGTCTTACGATCACTTCAGCGAAATTAAAAAATCTTGATTATATGAATCTTATTAAATTAGATTTAGTCCGTACTAGACGCAATTTTGAAATGGTAGCCAAAGTATACTTAATTTAGGCGGTACTTGTACTTGTATACAGGTTGTTTTCCGCAATGAGACCCTTTTTAATTGGGTCCTTTTTGCGTGAGGATGGAGTAGGCTTGCCCAGCACCTACTACCCTTTCAGCAGCTTAGTCGCCCATGTCCAGAGGAAACTTGTCAATACTTCTGGAGCCAACTAAGCCGCGGGTTTCATCACTATGTTTTCCTTCACCGTAAGAGCAGTGTCAATTATTAGCGCACATAAGTTTTTATCGGTGCACGGCCGGCCGGGATTTGAGCCCACGACCTTCAGAATGAAAGTCGAGGTATCTACTACTAAGCCAACACCGCTCTCACCGCTAAATGTAGGTTATTAAAATCGATACATTTTCAAAAGTCGTTGTTTGCTAAGATGTAGAGAAGTAGTCCTCTTCTGTTGTAAGTATAACTATTTATCAATAACCCTATACCTATAATAAATGGACAAAATCTGAAGGCTGCACTACACTACTCGTGAAGTTGATCGAAGTAACCCGAATTAGACAGGACAGGGAGCCATTTCGGTTTACTTCGGGCCACATCGCCTCGCCTCGGTCGACCTCCGCTCTCGTTGTCGGTATTTGTGCACGAGTCAAAGGGCGCGAGTTGACGCGGGGTTCGAATACGAACGTTTCTCGCGAAATTGCACGATTGTGTAGGCACGTTATTCGGACCTCGGTGAAACACGTTGAACACGTCGTAGAGTAACTTCACGAGTAGTGTAGTGGAGGCTTTAAATATTGGTTTAGATAAGAAATCTTCCCAGTCCATACCAAGATTTGCTGGAGTGTAAGGCCGTTAACTAGTATGTACTTCCACTTATTTATATCCTTACTAGCAGCGCTCCGCGGTTTCACCCGCATAACTCCCGCTCGATCCCGTGGGAATATCTTGATAAAAGGTAGCATTTGTTATTCCCATTCAATCAATGTATCCTCATTACCAAGTTTCATCAAAATCGTTCTTATCGTTTCGGAGCCTATTCGTTACAAACAAAAAACAAAAATCTTTCCTCTTTATTATATTAGTGTAGTAAATAAAACATCATTGTATATCCATCCACCTTTTATTGATATTGTTTTAAAATCAGTTTTTCTGATACATACTTGAAAAGAATATTATTTTGACAACCTTCTTTGAGATCAATCGTAATTACTGTACTGGCCAAATACATGCAAGCAGCGGCCGGCAAAAGTTGTATGAAAATCTATATCTATCGTGTATCGGGCAAATATATTACATGGTACACTCACGCCCGTGTTTACAATTTGTACTTGAGTTGCTCTTGGATAAGTGAATTCACAGCGCTAAATGCGACCCTCTGATTGGTCAATTTTGTGCTGCTCTCTTCACTCTAGTTTAAACGTAAAATGTAATATATAGAAGGAAGGGTTCCGTATTTCTCAAAAATACCTAGAGTTTGGGGATTTTTTTGGATATGATATTTACCAAAGGCAGCTGGAAGCTGTGGATGATGGTGATGCCATATCTAAAAAATTCCAAGACTTTACGGTGAATTAAGGTTATCCCGAACTTTTTATAAATATTATTCATTCATTTTTTCATATTAATTGTTTAGTTATCTCCTAATCAGCGTTTTATTTGTTTGCGTTGGCTCGCACTTTGCAATCTCATGGGGTTAATTATTGTGAATTACGGTTGTCAAAAATGGAACGATCTTTTACATGTCTTTTACTCCAAAACATGGCAACCAAGAAGGTAACTTATCTTACAAATTTATCTTTCAAAATTAACTTACAAATAAAAAGCTGTTAATTGAAAAAAAAAAACAAATGAACATCTAAACGCGGTAAAAAAATCTGCCTAGTTACCACTTGGTTTTAATTTGCGCGCATTATTTGAGAGAAGTATACAATCCTCGGCCACAAGCATGCAAGCATTGATGGACTTACGTATGTGTGCGTCGACCAATTTGATCGAAGTTCGTCGACCAATGCGTATTTTGCTGGCTGCTGCAGTTATGTACAATTACTTGAAAACATTACGTGTCATTAAATTTAACGAGTCTCGTTTTTTCTAACCATCAATTGTATACAATTTTATATTATATTGGTCTGTTTTATACAATATTAGGAATATCCAAATAATGAAATCAACAAAACATTCGACTTTACTTATTTTACTATTTTATAATAAATATTCAATTTAATTCATTTATTTCTGTAATATAATTATTTAGGTTCTAGCATAATAAGCATAGATTCGAATTAGTTATTTAGTTAAATATATTGATTATCTGTTTTTTTAAATCCAAACTTATGTTTGTTATTTTTTTAACGAATGTTGAGAATGAGTACGTTTGTTACCGTTACTTTAAAAAACTACTGAATCGATTACGATGAAAAACCTACCTAGATTTCGGTAAAATTTTAAGACTAAAACTCCTTGTCGTTTCTGAGATAAAAGAAAACTATAGCAATACTTTAGTAACAATTTTATATACAATAATTCATAATTTTAGATGACTCTGACACAAATTATTGAGGCTGTACCACAAGTTGCAAACGTACCCAATCGACCTGAATATTTCCAACGAAACTGAAATCTGTCAATACGCGACCAGAGATGTATAGCTTAAAGCGTTGTTCTAGGCGAACGACAAACAGCCTGATTTTTTAATTAATTGGGCCATTATGATCTCTTCCAAGACTGTAAGAGATAACGAAAAAGGTTAAAATAAATTTAAAAATTTAATGATTCAGTTTTAATGTGGTAAAAATCTGACACAACTCATTTTAGTATTTTTCGATATCTCTGGCTTAGGAAATCACTCTAATGGCCTATTAAAAAATATCGCGTCGCGTTGCCGCTTTACCGTTCACCTAGGACAACGGGTATGGGTGGCCAAATATGATTTTGTATAAACGCAGATCTAAATGTTTGTACGTCAAGAGGCAGGAACTAGAGCGAACATATATTTCTGTATAATACTTTAACATCTGTAATTAACCTAGTTCCACAAACAATACATTGAAAATCAAGTATTGGCTGATTCTGGTCATAAAGTTTCATGGTATATACCAGAGATGGCCAAGAAGTCGACCGCGAAAGTGATTTAGTCCGCGAGAGAAAATAACATTATTCTAAATTGACATATTCATTCATGCTAACTTCATATCATACACAATAAATACTGACAAAGTTATTTTGGTCAATACGGTACGTTTTATGGAATGCGTAAACAACTCGTGGTAGGAATACTGAACTGATTTAAATTCACCTGAATACGTGATAAAGCAATATTTATAAATACGAAAGTTATTATATATATTTTTTATTGTTATAATTGATACGAATCATATTATAATATATTGCGTCGTTACATAGGTTCCATATTAAGAGTAAATTTTATGTAAATAATATCACAGTAGATTCTTGATATTTTCATATAAATGCTGTTCGATTGCAAAATTGTGCAATCGCTTCATTGTTGTTTTAAAACTTGTCCATTCATGAGAGCGCAGTGTTTTAGCGTAACGAAGCCTTAAACGTAAAAGTTAACATATAGAAGGAAGGGTTCCGTATTTCTCAAAACCTAGAGTTTGGGGATTTTTTTGGATATGATAACACTGATATTTACCAAAGGAAGCTGGAAGCTGTCGATGATGGTGATGCCATATCTAAAAAAAATCCAAGACTTTACGGTGAATTAAGGTTATCCCGAACTTTTATAAATATTATTCATTCATTTTTTCATATTAATTGTTTAGTTATCTCCTAGTATAAGTATCTAAGAAGAATTAGATGTTTTTTTACACTATATATAGTACCTGTACTTAATAATTACAATAGAGATTCATATTATTCATTTGGTCCTATGATCGCATTTAGTCCCATTCGCATCTGGTTCTGATACGCAAAAGGACACGCTTAGATCGAAAAAGTTATTTTTGTGTATTTCGCATAGAGGAATTCAAATGATATTATATATGGGTTTATCCATGCCAATAGGGACTAAAAGCGTATAAGAACGTATTTTTATGAGATGGACCATATGGATTGAACCCGTTTTTAGTTGGGAATAGCGAATCAGGTTAGTCGCTTTCTGGGCCCCGGCCGAACTGGGCGCAGGCACCAGATTACTATTGTAGAAAATAGTAATCGTAGACTAATCTAGGTACCTACCTCTATATTGTTGGTTCTGTATACAAAAGTTAAAAATATTTAAATAAATATATAGTATAAGGCTCAATTTACACGACTTTCTGCGACGAAAGCGTAATGAACTTTATATGAATTGTATATGACACAAATTAAATACACAGACGGCACCGTTAATTCCGCGGAAAACGCGCGTCCAACTTTTTGGCTCGTAATTAATTTGTGTCTTATACAATTGATATAAAGTTCATTATGCTATATACAATTTCGTTGCAAAAAGTCGCTCTCATTCCATTCCGCGGCGGTATAAATTGAGCCTCACAGTTGCACAATTCCGCTTCTATTTAATCCTAACTGATGTTGTTAATACTAAAGATTGTTATTATATTACTTTGTTCCTCTGGAGATGACATTGACGAAGAAAAAATATGCACCGAACGGGCCAGCGATTGTGCGCAGTGGTCTCGAATGTCAAAATCCTTAAATTTATGTTGAGGTATGCGACTGCAAGAGTTAAAAAACGCATGGCATACCTTTTATAAAAAAATACGTGTCGCGGGACACGCCTTTGGAATGAAGTTCCTTTACCTATTGTACATTCTTCTTTCATTTTACACACATATGTACTTATGTATATATTTTATGTGGGATATTAGTATCGGTCTCCTTAATTCTCTCCTTCTTTTTCGGTTTTTCGTGACACGTTTTCATTTTCCGATAGATCCGAAAATTTGTTCCAAAAATAGATATTCCATAAGCCTGTGTCAGGAAAGTACGTTGTCTTTGAGATCAAGTGACATTTTTTTAAGCAACAGACAGATTCGAATATAACTTGATCGGATTCGGTTAATCCTTGGTACATTCACGTTCTTTTCAAGTAAATGTATGAGGGTATGAAAAATCGTTAGAAAATCACTAATTTTCAGAAACTTTTCCTTCGTTTAGTCATCTTCAGTCTAACGCAGTAGCTAACGCTTTAGAATTTGTTAGAATTTTCAATATAACTAGTTAATTTAGAGGCCGCATTACATCTATACACATTTTAAAGTTAAAATTATTTTAATAATTAACCTAAATACCTTATTAAGTGGAAATAAATGTTTTATGAAACAAATTATTTTGCTTTATTTAAAACCGCTTCGCGGTTACCCCGCTCTCCTGAATAAGAATCTGGTATTTCGGTCATGTGGTATTTTGGGAACCTGGTATAATGGAAACAAATCGAAAATATCGGGGTAAAAGTAGCCTATGTTACTCCAAGTTTCATCAAAATCTGTCCAGTAATGTCGGAGCCTATTCGTTAAAAAGAAAAAATCTTTTCTCTTTATAATATTCCTAGCTGTTGCCCGCGACTTCGTACGCGTGGTAGATTTGTTTTATATACTAAAACCTTCCTCTTGAATCACAATCTTTTAAAAAACCGCGTCAAAATCCGTTGCGTAGTTTTAAAGATGTAAGAATGCATAGGGACAGACAGCGGGAAGCGACTTTGTTTTATACTATGTAGTGATGTGATATACCAGAATATATGGTTCATTCTCAGTACTTCCATGTAGCTAACTTCACGTGGAACTACTGCAACTCGCTTCTTCCCATAAGGAACTAGTGAGAACATTTTATTTGAACTGACTGTTTTCCGCAATTATACCCTATTTAATTGGGTACTTTTTGCGTGAGGATGGAGTAGGCTTGCCCAGCACCTTCTCAGTCGTTAGTCGACCATTTCCAGAGGAGATAACTTTGTGAGAACATTACAAACTTTTAGTCTTTATTTCCAGTAGTTCCACTTAAAGTTAAAAAATATGACAAATATGCATTTGTCATGAAACCTTTGCTGTAAGCACAATTCTAATTATTATTTTTTAAGCTATAGCGTTTTTATTTCGTATAGCCCAACCCATCAATAAAGGTATCATCGAAAGGTTGACCTATACAAAATATCGATAGAGGGCATTACGACGAAATGAACACACACATACATACAGATCAAAAACATAACCCTCCCTTTTGGCTTCGCCGTAGTCGAGTAAACATCAGGCAACATTATCGTTCGGATGCGAAGCTAATGTTGCCAACTATTTTTTCGTCGTGTAGGGTTAAATTATTAGTCTCACATTTATGTATAATTCATCATAGCCTTGAGATACAATCTACGCTATTTCCATACTTTTTTTATGTGTACAAGGTTGCCATCTGTTAATAACATTATTTTTTACCTAATAAGCCTGGATTGTCTTGGGATTGTCCCACAGTTAGTCAAAGTAAAATGTATACTTATTCAACAGTGAGATGTAACAGTTATTTATTTAATTTTTTAATAATTTATCAATGTTTATCTAACAACTTTGATCTAACAACCATCAACTATTTTTCCGAAAATCGGTATTTTACAATAACCGATAATTTCCGATAGACATAACTATGTCACGTATTCGAAACCACTCATGCGGTAGGAAAACGAAAAAATTAGTGACACGTCCACCCACCCTGTCAAACTTCCACTGTCTTCCCAATTCTGCATGATATTATTTCATGTTTTAACGTTACAAAATGGTAAGACATTACATCAGTTAACTGGAATTATCATTAACGAAGGATCAAATATCTAATCGACGATCTTACAACGTTTCGGCCACGTAGTCGGCGGTTTGTTGGCAGTGTGTCATCATCACTGTGCATTCGGCTTTCTGACGCCGTAATATTGATGTAATTTGTGTTATTTGGGGGTTTGCAAGAGTGAGTTAATCGCCGGCGTTATGTTTCCGAAGCCGCTGCGACTGGAGATCAAGAGGAAGTTGACTGCGCGGTCGGACCGTGTGAAGTGCGTTGACCAGCATCCGACGGAGCCGTGGCTGCTCTGCTCGCTCTACAATGGTGATGTCAACATCTGGAACTATGAGACACATTCACAAATCAAAAGATTCGAGGTATGGCTTTATACATGAACTGTAGCAAAATGTATCCTACCATTATCTGAACCCTATAGCACATACCTACTTTTTAAGTTCTAATTTCTCTACCAATTAAAATATTAGCTTTGAAATTATAAATCCGAAAGTTTGTTTATTTGTTTGTTTGTTCCCTCTTCATGGTCAAGGACTGGACCATTTGGATGAAAATCAACATAGTGGTAGTTTAGGGGATGGAGAAGGACGTAGGATACTTTTGTTCCCGAAATTCCCTCGGATCGGGACTTACGCGGGTAAAACCGCGGGGGCAGCTAGTGCTATTATAAATGTAAAAGTTTGTGGATTGCATAATATTTATGTATAATACCTATATTTGGTATTCTCATCCAAATTCCAGGCACCAAAATAGATAAGTCAGACACAGATTTATTCAGCATTTAGCAGGACATTTTGCCCTAAAAGCTCTAAACTGGTTTCTAAACTTTTTAAAAGAGAAAAGAAATTGGTCCTTTTATTTGTGTATTATTGATTTGAGACTTAAATCCTCATTCAAGTAGTTTGTAAATTCCTTACATCAATAGTAAGAGTGAATACTATCTCTAGTTAGCCTCATTTTAAATATATATATTATGTTTCGAACTGCAACTATCCAGTTTACGAAAATAAAATAATATTAAAACCCAGCAAAAGTGTGACAGGTTGAAATTTTATATATTTTGCCGGACACAACTGTTAAAACCCGGACATGTCTGATAAGCCAAACACTTGGCAACCCTGATCTCAATGCAATAAAACCAGGTATGTAGATAGCTGGAGTAATATGCAAGTATGGCTTTCAAATTAAATATTTTTATTTATTGGGAAACAAAACAGTATCAGTCAAAAAACATAGATTATGTAGGTAAAACCACAGGATGCCTCTGTATATAAAAGAGAAATACTCATTACTAAATCTCTGAAACTACAAGTGCTTTGAGTCTGAAACTTTGCATGAGGGTTCCTTTTACGATGTCAGCATGGCTATCATTCAAAAAAGATCCAACTAAAGAGGTCTAATTCTCGAAAATACAAGTATATAAGTAGATGCCTTCTAAGAAATAATTTTTGGATATTCAACACCCAAAAGGGGTAAAAAGGGCTGATAAAGTTTGTATTAAATAATAAGTACCCTAGACTCATTTTTTGAATTTTGCTTCCATGTACATAATTTTTGTGCTCTGTTCCTAAATTATAGATATCCTACAAAATTGGTGTGAAATCGCAGAAAACACCTAGTTTCGTGTATAAAACGTTAACTGAAATTAATTTAATCAAAACCATGGAATTTTTCAACAATAAATCAATGAAATGATTTGATAACACAATGTTATGCCTCAATGATAATCATAACATTTTGAGGATGTTTAATAACCAAGTGTGACAAACTATAGTACTTTTTCTTCTTTTACTGTGTATTTAATTGCTATTATTTTGCGAAAATTTGCATTTTAATTACCAATCCATGACTAACACTGTGTCAAAGAAACAATAAATTTAATTAAATAACTAGTTTTGTTTTATCTATTCTGGAAAAGTGAAAGATGGTAGACTTGGGAATGATCAAAGAAAAATTTAGTTTAGGTTTGCGATCCAGCCGCCAACTTCTTCATTTTCTATTTTAGAAAAATTTTCAAGAAAACTCCGTCTCCAAAACTTTAACAGTGACGGGAGTCTAACTTGTCACAATACAGGTGCGCTAATTGCACCACGTGGTCAAGTACGTCATAGGTGAAACTTAACGATTTTATTAATCTTGTTTACTGAACGAATTAAGTTTCAGTAAGTCCTATTTTTGCAGGAGCAAATTTCTTTGAAAAATAATGCTTGAAGGCTCAGTGCAATGAAAATTTTATTTTAGAAACCTCTTTACTAGGGTCCTTTTTGCATAAGGTTCTACTTGTCAGGGGGAGAACCAGTCCAGCTCGTCCGTAAATTATGCCTTTAATATAATTTTTTTGGAAGCTGTTAACGTACGTACGTTCGCGGCCGTCTCTTCAGCCTTCGTGCATGCTCTGCAAGGCTGTCTTTATACTCAAGTTATAGAAGTATGTTGATGGCGCCATGGCCGGTCAAAACGTTTGTAACTAAGCACATTCGAGACTGGTTCAATTTAAATAGGCTTTTTGTGTTTTAGCCTGCAAGTCTCCAGTGTAGCCTAGAGTTTGCAGTGCCACATTATAGCATGGTTACGGATCCAGGCTCTGAGTTGGTGTGAAAGGATTGCATTACTGATGGTTTCCGCTCCTCTTTGCCAGCTCGTCAGTAGCGTCATTACCTGTAGAAGCCGGTGTCCTTTGATCCATTGCAACGTCAATCTATTGCGTGCACCTTGTCATTTTAGTATCACGTGACATTCGAATATTTGTTTAGGCCTGAGTTAATAGTTTTCTTATTAAAAGTACATGGAGTAGATAAATAGAAATAACGCATAATTGGACACACAAGGTATAAGTTGAGATGTAGGGACCTATCCATGGTAGCTAAAAACTACAAAACATAGCTATTTATTTTGATTTGCTATACTATGTTTGTCATAAGGTATCGATTTCTATCAGCAACACTATCGATTGATAAAAAAATTAGGGTGATGCTCTGAAGCTTAAACATTTACTCTATTAGTAAATACATATCAAATTCACAATTATTTCCAAGATGAGGACATAAGGAATATAATGGTGGTTATGTGTCATTCACATGAAATTTTGCAATGCATTTCATCATAATCAAACATCACAACTAGGGATAGCTGTTGACCTTACATTTACTTGCGTTAAAAATAGTTATAGGAATGCAGTTTGATGTGGGTATGTTGTCTATCATTTAAGTACCTATACTTATAATAAATAAAGAAAAGACAAAAAGTCTGTACTAAGAAGCAAATTAAAATAAATTTGGTTTATATAATTAAAAACTACTGAGTTTATTGAAATCTGGTTTCCACTCTTCGATAGCTTTATTTATAAAAAAACTACTGCCGTCCACTGCATTTTCGCGAGCACGCGCTACGGGAATGGGCCTCGTGGCTACTAAGTATCCCGATTTTTCCACCGGATCCAGACTAGGAGTTCGACTATGCCGAATATGTATTGACTTGATCATTGAGGGAAATGTAAACAAGTGCGAGCGCCTCTAAAAATTTATGAAAAACAATACATTTTTTTGGATGGAAAGCATACATTTTACGTGGAGGTGACATCTACAAATACAAAAAACATGTATTTACTACAATCTACAAAAACGAATGTACACTAGTATTACTGCTCAATCAAGCAAAACTAATTTTGCCGTTGCAGTTTTAGATTACATAAAATACAAAGTTATTATAGCCTTTCTGAAATATTTTTGCCTATTTCAATACTTTCAACAACTTTAAAAATGAGTCACAGATTGCGTTGTAAAAAGAAGATTGAAATTAATATTTCACACACTATATTTCTTTAACAGGAGTATTATATTTATACTCAAAATTATAAAATGCAACGACAAATAAAGTATTAGGTAAAACAGCGGTGGCGCCATCTAGTCATTAGAGGTTTACAGTTTTTTTGTGTCGCTGGTAAATCTAGATGGCACCACCGTATTTTTTAAACTTATACCTATATTATTTAATAAAAAATGGCTTAAATTCTATTTTTTTTATATTGCCATCTGTGTGATTCGTTTTCAAACGTTCCATTAAAGTTAATAGCGTTACTAAAATGCAATTACCTACGCTTATTTATATGAGCAGTGTTTGCCTATATCTAATGTTTTTTTAATGGTAAAACATATATCTCTACTAATATTATAAAGAGGAAATGTTTGATTATTTGTTTGTTTGAATCGAATAGGCTCCGAAACTACTGAAACCATTTTAATTAAACTTGATATGAGGATATATTGGAAGTGACATAGGCTACTTTTTATCTCGATATTCCCATGAGATCGGGAGTTACTCGGGTGAACCTGCTAGGTGATGCTAGTATTTGTATAATGATGTATCTATTCTATTATGTTCCAGGTTTGCGATAACCTACCAGTACGTGCAGCAAAGTTCGTCCCCCGGAAGAACTGGGTCATCACAGGCTCCGATGACATGCAGATACGTATCTTCAATTACAATACATTGGAACGTGTGCACGCATTCGAAGCTCACTCTGATTATGTTAGGTGTATCGCTGTACATCCCACTCAGCCATACATCTTGACTAGCAGTGGTAAGCATGATAACTATCTGTAATGTAAAAGAGAAAAACAATCGTCAATAAATCACTGAAACTACAAGAGCTAAGAGTTTGAAACATTTTAGGACAAAGGAAAGCACTTAGGAAGAACTTTGAATCTTGGGTAAAAAGGCTGATAGGCTGATAAAGATTGTAGTTTATAATAGTATTCTGTGTTCGTAGGAAATCAAAATCACTTAGCACCAATTTAAAATTATAATGCATAATATAAAATTACATTGCAATATGTTCGAAAGGTGATCGTGCAACTAAAAAAGCGTGCGTGTCCTTATGTACGCGCGTGATACGTCCGTCTGCCTGCCTGTTATACGTCTCTCTGTCCGTCTGATATTTATTTTGTGGGCAGCTTCAACCTGGTTAGTGTAAAGTGATACAGATACGCCCGCATCTTAAAATTTCACACTCATCATTTTTTTCATAACGCGCCTAAAGAAGTATAACTTCAAAAAACCACCTGACACTGAATAAGTTTCGAATTCTTAGCATTGTATGTTACATATTCCAGATGATTTGCTAATCAAACTGTGGAATTGGGAACGCAACTGGGCGTGCCAGCAGGTGTTCGAGGGTCATACGCACTACGTAATGCAGATCGCTATCAATCCCAAAGATAATAACACCTTCGCCAGTGCTAGCTTGGACACTACCGTCAAGGTAAGCCTATCATTAAAATATAAAAATATATAAATAAAAATACCTAAAAAAGGAAAAAAATATAATTATGTTCTCAGACCTAACGAATCTACACAAAATATTTCATACAATTCTAACACCGCGACACGAGAATTTTATATATATAGACTAGCCGCGGTTTCACCCGCGTACGTCCCGATTCTGTGGAAATATCTGGATAAAAAGAAGGAAGTGTGTTAATCCAGCAATTGCAATCGGTCAGAGTTTTTGCTCTAACTTCCTTTATTTTAGTTAAGTTAAGTTATCGTTGTTCTTAGGTATGGCAGTTGGGTTCGTCGACCTCAAACTTCACACTAGAAGGTCACGACAAGGGCGTGAACTGTGTCGACTACTATCATGGCGGCGATAAACCTTATCTCATTTCTGGTGCAGATGATCGCCTCGTAAAAATATGGGATTACCAGAACAAAACTTGTGTGCAGACTTTGGACAGTAAGTTTTTACTTAGATTTCTCGCAGATGACTGGGGGCGCTAGTGTGTCGTAATGTTGCCAGCTGCTTATAGAAAAAAGTAATATGATTTTAAAAAATCAATAGATAGTTGAGACAGATAGCTTACACAAAAACAGTATCTCTGTCATTTGGACAAAGGCAGAGATACTGTTTATGTGTCTTGGCTCGTGTTTTAAGGGAAATATTCAATACAGTCAATCATCGTGTTGTTGTTGTTCAGGTTACAAATGTACCATGTTACTCAATAGACTGGGTTAACGTATTCGTAACCTAACAAAGGGTTTGGATTAACTACATCCATAAGAATTATATCGAGGAGACTTAAGAGGTTGCATACACTTTACCACCTAAGTATTTTATTTCAAATACTCAGGCCACGTCCAGAACGTGACAGCTGTATCGTTCCACCCTGAACTGCCGATCCTTCTCACCGGCTCCGAAGATGGCACTGTCAAGATCTGGCACGCTGGCACTTACAGGCTGGACACCTCATTGAACTACGGTTTCGAACGTGTCTGGACTATATGCACCATGCATGGATCTAATAACGTCGCTGTTGGGTGAGCTTAATCATTATAATTTTTTTATAATAAATTGGTAAGCGTTTGAACACTATCTCACACGGTGGTAAGTGACGATGTGGTCTAAGATGTAGCACGCGGTGTCTAGAAGACACCTATACGCTCGTGACTCAAAAAGGGACTCGAGTATAGGTAGGAAAACGACATTAAAATATAATAAAATAAATATCTAACACAGAGTCTTGACTGACTGCAGGGCAAGCACGGACCGAGGATAGAAATTTTGTCCACCCGTTATGTCCTGTGTCAAGGGAGAAAATTATTTTGTCCACCTGCCAAAGCACGGTAAAAGGGGAAAGGATAAGTATATCCCCATTTGACATTACATGTGGACATCTTTTCTCCGCCTATGGCATGGAGACTTAAGGAAGACAAGTAAAATTAAGTAGGTACCTAAAATTAAGTCAAACAAATGACATTGACAAGAATGACGAGCACCGATGTATAAAAAAAACGAATTTATTAGGTTGATTTGCGACGACACTATGTTCTCTGGTTTTCTTATAATGGCAATAATTACGGGGATAAGCGTTTCCCCCGTTTTGTCTACCGTGGATAGTATATCCACTCTTGCGCCGATGCTCGGGAGGTGGACAAAACTGATAGAGGGAAAAACTATTTTGTTCTTTCCCTGTGGATAAAATATCTTCGGCCATGTATGCCCTGCTGATATATCAACGCACAGCTGAAACCAATAGACGGACTAAAATGTGGCATAAAAATAGCTATTAAGATGTAGGCATCTGCTAAGAAAGGATTTTGAAAAATTCAACATCTACGCGGAGGAAATCGCAGGTAAAAGTTAAATAGAAATAATGAGAAAAAGCGTAGTTATTGTGAAATATTCGTCTTCAACGGAAGCACATAAGATAATAGTCCTACGGAAATGGTACTACATATTCAGATTACATCTATGTGAGAGTTTATTAGCTGCTCTACATTTTATTAAATATGACACGCCCCATGACGTCACTCTAGTATCTGCGGAATTGCACACCAATTAATTTATAAGTATCTCGTTAGATTCATGATGGATTTGGTGAAAAATCGATTAAGAAAGAAATATGTAGATCCATGATGGATCTGGTGAGAAATCGACTAAGATAGAAAAATCTCAGTAGATCTATGATGGATCTGGTGAGAAATCGACTAAGAAAGAAAATTCTTGTTAGATCCAAATTAGATTGGTAGTAGATCCTAATTTGGATTCAATGAGAAAAAAATATCTTACTAGATCCATTTTGGATCTGGCTAATAGATCTTCTGCGAATGATTCTTAATTATGGATCCATGTAATAAAAGCGACGTCTAAACATCATTTGTCTTTATTTATTTATTCATTCGGAGATCTAATAGCTATTAGATACATATAGTGTAGCAACAGAAAGCCAATTATAGAATTCTACTAGTAGGAAATGATGTAAATTAAAAAAACTTTTATCTTAAACGTATCTTAAATTCATGTTAAATAAATGAATTTAATAAGTTTGTGAAATGTAAGCTTTTGTAGGCACTTTTAGGCTGAGAACGACTAACTGACTGACTGACGGATCAACGCACAGCCTAAACCGCTGATCGTAGAGATCTGAAACTTGGAGGGCGTGTTCTTTGTATGACGTAGTTATCCTATCCAGAAATTCTACTCCTCAGGGGGTGAAAAAGGGGGGCAAAGTATGAGGCAACGTGATTCCTTGGTTCATTTTCGACTTCTACGCGGACGAAGTCGCCGGCAGAAACTAGTATTAAATTATATTGATAACAATACTCATCACTGAACTGTATGTTCTATATAATTTATGTTAATTAATAATTTTAAAATAGATATTGAATGAATGTTTGCCGCATGTCAGATGATCGATAGACCAAAAGAACAACAGACTGGTCCCCCATAGGAATACGACCACGCGGCAGACCAAGGCGACGGTGGCGGGATGATTGTGACTCCTATGGAAATGTCTGGTATAGAGTGTACTCGTAGGCTCAATAAATTAAAATAATATTGAAGATGTGAACAAAACTGCGACCTAGCACTATTAAATAATAGATACATAATAGAATGACATAAGTATTAAAATTACAATTAAAAATTCAACTGAGCATACTATTTCATTCACCAGCAAAAAAATGTTTGTTTTAAGAAAGAAAACATGTATTTCGACAAGCACACGACACAAGACAATCAGAAAAGTACGTATAAAATAAAAACGAAAAAAATAAATAGGTAATAAGAGAATAAAAAAAGATCTAAGGAGCCGTATGCCTCCAAAAAGGTTCTGCCTCAGGAATGATAGCTGCACCAACATTATGCTGACACAGCCGCTGGTCTTCCAGCAGGACCCTTTACGGATGACGCTGCGCAAATGTCACGAAAAACACCACTGCGCAACACAAGATTTACATAATAGTATATTATGCAACTAGTGAATAAAGGACGGATTTAAAGCGAGGAGCATAGATGAATCCTGAACCACGCGAGTGATTCATGGCCCTCAATGTAAATTCGTACTTTATTCAAGAGTTGCATACTATAATTTATACCATGACTACGAGAAAAAGAAACTTCCGATCCCGTGGGAATATCGGGATAAAAAGTAGCCTATAGCGTTCCTCGATAAATGGACTATATAATACAAAAAAAAAATCATTTCAAATCAGTAGTTCCTGTGATTAGCGCGTTCATAGAAACAAATTCTTCAGCTTTATAATATTGGTATATCTATATATATAAAACTGTTATGTTGGTTTGTGTACGCTTCAAAAACTCAAAAAGTTCTGCACCGATCAAGCTGAAATTTTAGAATGATATATAATCCGCATCAAGGATTGTTTTTATCTAATTTTTGCATTAGTCACATATCCGCGACATGTGCCACAGCGAAGCGTGGCTGGGTACAGCTAGTATATTATAAATAAATATTATAAGACACTTTACACCGTGCCATCTAGCACCAAGCTAAGTAACTAGGCGTGTTTTATGGTGGCCAGACAACGGGTAGACTTAAAAATAGCGATATTAAAAAAATTCAACTTATGAAATAAGGATGAACTGACCGTGCCCTGTAATAGGCTCCGGAAAATAAACAGGTCGTTTAATAGTACATGTGCGCTCTGTTATAATAAATTACCTAAAGATGTATATGACATGTCCATTAACAGTTTCAAAACTTTTATAGAGCATAAATTGTGCAGTAATGCGTACGATACTTCGTCTTACCTTAATGATAACAACCCATGGACGTGACTTTAGTTGCTTCATTTCAAATAATACTTTCAAATATTTGTAATATTGACCTTTGTGAGCGAGATTACATGAAAAAAAAAACCTCACGAGTTTCTTGTGCCTCCTTCTCATTGGTGGGCGCGTTCCGAAGGCACACATCCTAACTTAGTTTTTAAGACGTTTCTATGTGATCTTTGTACAAACGTATTAAGCATCCAAAGGAATAAAAAAAAACTTTGACTTTGACTAATTAAATACTTTCTTTTGTAGATATATACTTCCTTACATACGGAAACATCCAGACCAGAAACAAATATCTGTACACAAATATTTTTTGAGGTGGGCATCGAACCCAGAGGTCGCGAAAACTAAAATAATGGACATTACATTTTTGTTTTATTTTTGTTAGCGTATATTGTCCCATTGCTGGGCAAATACCTCTATTACATCTTTCCAACCTTATGTAAAAACATACGAAAGAAAATGTATAGTTGTGGCGCTTAACTGGTTGAATAAGTAATTTAAACCAATATAAAGTTCACAAGAAGCCAGTAAGCAGTGTGCCGTGCTAGATAGCAGAAGTTTACGGTGCCTGTCATTACGTTGACTGACCGCAGGTAGCCGTTTATAATTAAATAGTAGCTTAATAAAATATTAGTGAATGTGGATGCAGTATTCAATAATAAATTAAAGGGGATACTTATATTATAAAGCTGAAGAGTTCGTATGTTTGAACGCGCTAATCTCAGGAACTGCTGGTTTGGTTTGAAAAAATATTTTTGTGTTGGATAGTCCATTTTTCGCGGAAGGCTATAGGCTACTTTTTACCGATATTCCCACGGGATCGGGAGTTACGCGGGTGAAACCGTGGAGCCACGGCCAGGTGCAGGTCGGACTTGCTCATGAAGGGTTCCGTGATATTCGCTTTTTAGTATTTATTGTTTTAGCGGCAACAGAAATACATAATTAAAAAAATTCAACTGTCTAGCTATAACTATTCATGAGATACAGACAGACAGTGAAGTTTTAGTAATAGGGTCCCGTTGTTACCCTTCGGGAATCCTAATAAGATGTTATTTTCGGATTTTTACCAATACAGTTTGTAAATGAAATGAAATATTTTTATCACAGTTGCTCATAAAGTGGATCTTATTCAACCGCTTTTAGGCTCATAATCCATCGTATTACACACGCGTGCGTTATGCATTACCTCGACTCCACTAGTGTGTAAAAAGTTATCCATATAAGTTAAATTGGTATCTTATTGCTAATTACATGTTAGGTAGATGATACATTCTTAATTTATCTGGGTTATACTGTTTTGATGTATAAAAAAAGTAGGTACCAAAGAGTTTTTTAGCTAGCAAAAATGGTTGTCTCTAAAGTCTTAGAAAACGATTAAAAATTGAGTTCTGTTAATTTTTTGTTTTTTCTTTACTTAAATATATTGTTGTTTCGTACCATTGTATTTTGTTTTTAACCCCCGACGCAAAAACAAATAGAAAAATCCCTAAAAAATATTGTATGTCAGACGAAACTGTATAGGTTAAACGTCTTTAGCTTGGCCTTTCGGGAGCATAATTAACAAAAAAATATTGCCTAAAAAATGTAAACATAGACTTATCACAAATATTTTGTTAATTATTATTTTGTTTTCTTTTCAAATCTTTTATTTTATTCGCAACTGTGATAAAAAATGTCGTACGATACACGTGTGGCTATTGATCATCGCATCTCGGCTTTGACGCGCTCGCGTCTAGCTCGCGCGTCACTAACCGCCTCTATGCAATTATCGATTTACCACACTTGTATCGCAATGTACTATTAAATGACAGCTTTTTTGTGGCGCAACCAAGTGTTGGTCGGAAACTAAGAAACTGTCTAAATCATCATTTGCTATACTATTTTTTCCTTTAAAATGTTTTTATTTAATAAATGATAGCTGACAGAGTTTGTACATAATCTAGATTATTAAATTTTTATTTTGGACACGCTGGGAAAGTTAGCTAGAACAGTCCTCCTTTTCACGAGGTAAAATTTAAAATTACGCTTCAGTGATTATATTTTCATGAACGTTTGTCTAAAGCCTGCTAACTCGAACAAAAATAGAGTGACGTTTAAACGAATCGAAAGCGCTTATGCATATTCTATTGATTTACCTTCAAATAGAAATTACTTTGTTTACAATTGAATTCAACCTTAGTCACAAATAACTAAAAGTCAACTCTATTATGCCGTGTATGTGAATTACATCGATTAGAAGAAGAATAAACATGCCTACAAACAATATTATATTTTTTTGAATTATGGTAAGCTTAAAAAAAGTTAAGTCTAGGGAAGGGAAAATACTTACCATGGTATCAATTTTGGCTAAATCTATTCTTAAATGTTCCTAAAAGGTAAAGTGGTGTGGTTTTTAGGGTTCCGTAGCCAAAGGGTAAAAACGGAACCATATTACTAAGACTTCGCTGTCCGTCTGTCCGTCACCAGGCTGTATCTTATGAAGTAGTACAGATCATGTATTTCTGTTGCTGATATAACAACAAATATTAAAAACAGAAAAAAATATTGAAGTAGGGCTCCCATACAATATGGTACGGAACCCTCTGTGCGCGAGTCCGACTCGAACAGGCTGTTTTTTAATGTCATTCGAATATTGAAAAATATTAGATAGAAGTGGCTTTTAGATGGGTTGCCTTTTAGTGTAAATAAATTCTAACAATACGGTTGATATTTTAATTTAATTTGATATCCTAATATTAAGTATATATTTTATAGCAGCGCTCCGCAGTTTCACCCGCGTAACTCCCGATCCCGTGGGAATATCAGGATAAAAAGTAGCCTATAGCCTTCCTCGATAAATGGACTATCCAACACAAACAAATAATTTTTCAATTCGAACCAGTAGTTCCTGAGATTAGCGCGTTCAAACAAACAAACAAACAAACTCTTCAGCTTTATAATATAAGTATAGATTAGACATGGCTTTTGTTACTATCAATTTTTTTTAGAATAGTTATAAACATCTGTAAAACACACACTTACTCAATCAATATTTCTGATTTATTCAATTAGCTCAATTCAAATAGGAATATCCTGTCGAACTGGCAATACAGAAGAAACAACATATTCACATAAAAATTAAACAAAACCAAGTGCACACTCTTTGATACTCTTTGACCTCGCAATTGCTCAAACTAAACTATATGGGAAAGAAAATAAACGTCATTTGGTCACGTTGTAAAACTTCATTAAATATTCTCGTGCTCTTTTTCAATTCTCGTACCTAGACGCCGACGAATACGTCAATCCATCATTTACGGTTTGTAACGTGGTGAAATTACACGTCACTACCGTCCGTAATAAAAGTACTACTTTTAATAATTTAAATATTTTAAAGTATCCCTCAGGTTCGAAATAAATTCAGCTGTTTCGGCTTGAGTCAGTCAATAAAAGTTTGAATACATTGTACAATAAAAAACAACAGTCTTAGTTAGTTAGTTTTCTTATCATGTTTTTACTCCGTTGTTTCGCCAGGTACGACGAAGGTACGATCATGATCAAGGTTGGCAGAGAGGAACCAGCTATTTCAATGGACGTGAACGGTGGGAAAATTATATGGGCGAAGCATTCTGAGATGCAGCAGGTCAACTTGAAGGCTTTGCCGGAAGGTAAGGGAACTTATTTTTTTCTCACAAACTCATAAATATTCTTTACGACATATAGTGCTCAAACCACAACCTCTGTGACGGACCTGCGACGCAAAAGGTTGCGGGTTCGATCCCCACCGTTGAACAACTATTTGTGTACAGATATTTGTGTGATAAAGAAGTGTATAATATCATCACGAACACAGATAAAAGATGTGCAAATTGCGCATATCGAAATTGCCTTCTTTCAACTGGTATAAGTTTTATCCACTTTTATCCCACGACATGGTATTTTATGTCATTTTCGGACAATGTCTTTGAAAACTTTAGTGAATCGTCTTTGAAACATGGCACGTAACAGAATATCTAATATATAAAAATAAGTCGGGTTTTCCTCCCTGACGCTATAACTCCAGAACGCACGAACCGATTTCCACGGTTTTGCTTTCGTTGGAAAGGTCTCGGGCTCCGTGAGGTTTATAGCAAAGAAAATTCAAGAAAATCTGGTGGCGAAACGGAGTTCGCCGGGTTTGCTAGTTTTTTATAAAATTATGTATCCTGGCATCCAAATATATGAGTCACATTGTGCGACAAAGGATTTAATATTTTTTTCGATAAAAGACACACATAGGTGTTTTTTGATAGGCAAAAAATGCTAAGGAATGTTCGTCCTAAAATTATACCAAAATGTACTAAAAATAACTCACCAATAATCCGTACACACAACAACACTTCACAACAATTTTTAATGTGAAATTTATCATTTTAGTTAGAGTCAGGGCCTGATTTACCCTTAGGCTAATTAGGCTGCAGCCTAGGGCGCGAGGATCGGGAGGGGCGCGCTAAAATCGTGTCTTCGCATTCACTAATCTAGCATCATTGCACCTACCCTACACTTACACATTTCAACTAGAAACTCAAACAATAAACACTAAAACTAAATGCGCTTGGGAGTCCCTGTTTTTAACAATAAATTGTGAAATTTTTAAAAGGGCGCGTGAAGCAAATACTGACTTGTTACTCGAATCGCTCGGTGGTCGAGCGAGTGGGTGAGCTGGCAACAGAGTGCCTAGTGTGCGAGTCAGGTTTGCCAGATGCCGGACTCTTTTCAACCAGGGATGCCAAATATCTTGTACTTTCAGTACAAAATCGAGTCGAATGCCTTGATTATGTTTCGCGAAAATTGACATTGTTATTACTCTGTATACCTACTTTGCCTCGCTTTATTCATTTGTCTTATCTCTGATATTAATTGTCCTTTCCTTAGTGTTTCCGTGTTTTTTTTAAACTATGAGTGGTAATGAGAGCAGTGCCGGATTTATATGTTTTATGAATCATCATCTTCCTGCCCTTATCCCAATTTATTTGGGGTCGGCGTAGTATGTCGTCTTCTTCCATTCACTCCTATTAGTCGTCATCTCATCGTTAACATTCATCTCTCTCATGTCTTGTCTCACTTTCTTAGGTCGTCCTCTTCCTCTCCATCCGTCATATGTTTTACTAGCAGCGCTCCGCAGTTTCACCCGCGTAACTCCCGATCCCGTGGGAATATCAGGATAAGAAGTAGCCTATAGCCTTCCTCGATAAATGGACTATCCAACACAAAAATAATTTTTCAATTTGAACCAGTAGTTCCTGAGATTAGCGCGTTCAAACAAACAAACTCTTCAGCTTTATAATATTAGTATAGATGAGTGTAGGCCACTTTATTCCTGCCACCTAAGTACAAACCTTTCTAAAATAATAATTTTTATTTGTAGTAAAAAAGGCCTTAAAGTTAATAAACGAATGAAATAGTCATTAAAAAAGAAACAAGATTTACATATTTTTACGGGACTTTTCAATAGCAAAATCATCTATAATATCATCATAATTTATGGCGTTCATTATCTCTGCTTCTATGTACAGAAGAGCAAGATAATAATTTTTTTCTAGAGACAATTTCTAATTTGATGCGAATTCCCTTTGCCTCATTTCGCAGGACTGGTTTCTCTGTACTGTCATTTTCAATCATTTTTAAAACTCTAATTACTTCATCCCAGGAATCTTTTAGTCTTTTGCAGGCATCTGCTCTAGCCGACCAACGAGTGAGGTTCACTCTCTTGAGTGTTTTTCCTCTTCGTATCTCATTCGTTAATTTTTCACGAAGAAAGTAAAAAAGTGGCGCGTCGAGCGCGAATGGCTCGGAGAGTGCGGAGAGAAGCGGGGGTTGTTCGCTAGCCGCGTTTCTCTCATCTATATCTCACGCGATAATATACGTTTCGATAGGAACGAGTTTCTATAGGGATTATTTTAAGTATATTTTAAGTACACGTCTTTGACTATTATCCTCTGAAATCGAGTGACTGTCCTCTGAAATCTGACGCCCCTAGGACGCTACCGCCCCTAGGCCGCGGCCTTAACGGCCTATTTTCGCTTGCAGATTGATCTGAAAACTTTTATATGTAGCATGAACCATGTAATAATTTTCACACTACTACTCTACTCACTTATACTACATTTTAGGCCGTTCGTAACACACCTGGCGGGGGCGCGTTCACATAATTAGCCTAGGGCGGTCTGAACTCTAAATCAGGCGCTGGTTAGAGTCATCAAAACCGTAATTAAATACATTTTTTTTGTTAAATATTTTTTATCAAACAATAGATTTGGTTGTTATTTTTGTTGTTACACCACAAACATGCTCCCTGGGTGTCACTCGTGCTAGCTATACCACTGCTCCTCTCTTACTAAAGTATACCCACTTCCTTTCACCATTGGAGGGCTTCGCAAAATATAGCTTGCATACATTAAAAAAGTTCTTGCCCCCGCCACGGTTGAAAATTGCGAAATATTCCAGAACATTTCCCGACGTCTGACTGATTCATTGTTTCGTTCCGCGTCAGAAGAAAAATTTTACGTTTTATAAGGATTCTTGTTAGAGAGTTTCTATACAAGTCACGTTGTTTACATTTCGACCTGGCCCTAATGAATTCCTGTTTACCACTCACACCTATAGCTTTCATGACAATCTAAGCAACAAAATTTTAAATCTTCTCTGTTTTATATTATCTATCTGTCCTTATGTATCTTGAAAATGCATTGTTTTCTTTACATATCCGTTTACTTAAGAAGGGTTGTTATCAACCGAGACAAGTATAGTCTACTGGTTTGATATAACTTTGTAGCTTTCGACTATATAAGAAGTTTAGGTGTCCTACGTTCATCTACGTTTCCAGGTATCTACATACCGAATTTAACGACAGTCGGTCTAGTAGTTTTTGTGTGTAGAAGTAACAAACATACCCAGTGTAAACTTTCACATTTATTGGTAAACATTAATAAGTTTCGATACTTTCAGGTACAGAAATAAAAGACGGCGAACGTGTCCCTGTAGCGGCAAAGGATATGGGTTCCTGCGAGATCTACCCGCAGACGATCGCTCACAATCCGAACGGTAGATTCGTGGTAGTCTGTGGTGATGGTGAATACATCATCTATACGGCTATGGCTTTAAGAAACAAGGCGTTTGGAACTGCTCAGGAATTCGTTTGGGCTTTCGACAGTTCTGAATACGCTACATTGGAGAACTCTAGTACGGTGAAGGTGTTCAAGAATTTCAAGGAGAGGAAGAGCTTCAAGCCTGAATATGGCGCTGAAGGTAAGATTCTGGTCAAGTTTACATTTATTTGAGACAAGCGACCACTTCTAATTTCGCTCGTATAAACCTTCCTCTTTAATCACTCTATCTTAAAAAAAACCGCATCGAAATCCGTGGCGTAGTTTTAAAGCTCTTGTTTTAATGTTAATGCATAGGTTGATTTTTATTTTTATACTAATTTGATTATTTATTCATTTTGTTTGGTTTTATATTTAATATCTGGGTGGGGGTAAATACTCCCACTTTTTAAAATTATTATTTTTATTTTTTGTACCTAATTTTAAAATTGTGTTTATAATAAATAAAAACTTATGGAGTAATAATCAAAATATTGAATAATTTTTGTACAAACCACAGTTAATGATTATAAAAACCTAACCATAGAAGGCGGTGAGGCCAAGGCCAGGTGATGATGGTTAGGGTCGCAGAGATAGCCGTTTCTAGGAGGATTGCCTTCTAATTGTGAAATAATATTTTATTATCTCAACAATACAAACTGTGATGTAGTTTACTATACATATTCATTGTTTTTATTTGTTTTAGGTATTTATGGCGGGCACATGCTTGGAGTGAAATCGATCAGCGGTATGGCGTTCTCATTCTACGATTGGGAACATTTGGAACTAATCAGAAGGTAATTAATTTTGTAAATAATTATATATATTTTTTCCAATTTATCTGTTTTTGCGATTGTTATTACACTGTGTAATACTTATACTGTTTGGCAAAAGGGTCGACAGACTCTTGTATAGTCGCTTCGTAGATTTTGCTTAGCGACTATATTGTTTGAATTAACTATATAAGAATAGCTGAGCCGTCAGACGTTCCGCTGAAACGTTACTTATCTGGTCCAATTGTGAATGTAAACCACCCATCTGTTCAAGCACACGCAAAATATCAAAATCGGTTGAACTATTTTCTAAATTTTACACGCATGCCCGGCGATTGATTTGTTCGTATGTGTTGACGACCCAGTTGGCACAATGGTCACCATGCCGGACTGCCAAACACAGGGTTGCGGGTTCGATTCCCGCCTCCGACAAGTATTTATGCTTAGATATTTGTCTGGGGTCTGGTTGTTTCTTTGTATTATAAGTATATATTTACAAAAGAAAAGTATATAAGTAGTATATCCGTTGTCTAGCACCCATAACACAAGTCTAGTTACTTACCTTGGGGCTAGATGGCGATGTGTGGAATGTCCTACAATATTTATTTATATATTATTATTATTATTTATATATGCAATTTGCATCTGACGGGTTGACCCGCGTCATATAGAATAAGTTGTTAGACCGACCGGTATAGGCAGTGCGGGGTCTGTTTCTTAGTACCAAAATTGTTATTAATTATAAGATAGATATCTAACGTTATTAATTTAATATTACGCTTATAATGCGAACATTTGAGTGTATCGTTTTAGCCATGGCATGCGATATGATTAAATAGATAAATGTGAAAGTTTTTATTATTGCCTGCTATTGTGAATAATATTGCTAGCTGAGTTCCGCGGTCCGCGAATATAGATAGGTTTATAAGTGAATAAAATAAAGAATTAGATAGCTAGGGTACAGTTTTGCTAAAGATGCATCGCTCATCTACATTGTACAAGATGATACATAAAAGTGCCGCGTGAGCGAGACGGAGTGCAGTCCCATTTATTTGATCAATCGCGATGTATCTGATTGATGCATCTTTCGATTAGAGGTGGTCTTTATCTGTATTTTATAGTGCAGACAGGGATAATCGCCGGTTTGGTGCCCACATCATAAACTTGTTATTGTAAAATGCTTACACGGGTTGGCTCCACCCACGCCTTCTTAAAGCCCGGGGCTTCATAGCTCTCTTATATGGGACACTTAGTATATAATAATTTGATTATTTATTGTACACGTAACAGAATCGAGATTCAGCCCCGTCACGTGTACTGGTCTGAAAGTGGTAGCTTGGTCTGCTTGGCGACCGATCAGTCGTACTACGTGTTGAAGTACAACGCAGCCATCGTTACGAGAGCTAGGGAGACGAACACTAACATCACTGAGGATGGCATTGAAGACGCTTTTCAGGTAAACATTTTATCAGACAGAACCTAAATACTTGTAATAGAATACTTCAAAGTATATGTTTTTAATTATATTACCAGAAATTCGATTTTTTGTGGGTATATTCATTTGAAAATTAGCACAAATAATAATATATTGATCATTCAGACTTAAACGGTTAGTAAAACCTCAATGATTTCGGGTAAATAAAAGCTGAAAACGTTTGAATTACCAAATTTCGTAGAACAACACCTTTACATATATTTACTGATAATATTTACACAATTTCAGTGACCACACTTATTCAGCTAGGCGTATTTATGAAAGTGCATCAAGTATTCAATGTAATTCAATTACATTACAAATAGAATTTAATTTATTATATAGTAGAGGTTTTGGCAGGATTTTGCTCGACAAATTCACATTTCAAATTATCAACTGTTAAAATATAAATAGATGGTAGAGTTAAAAACAATATGCTGTAGCACCCGTCTAAGTTCTACGGCCTGAAGTTGCAGATGCAGCTAAACGGCGCTTATTGGCTTAGGAATTTCCTGCTGATCTGCGACACTGTTCATTGCAATGCAACTTCAGGCCGACCAACTTATAACGGGCTTAGAAACTGTTACTCATCATTTTGATAATATAAAAGTGTTACTTATAACGATTTACATATAATAATATGAATAAATAATATTATCATCATATTGACGCAACAAATATAATAATTTCATCTAAAATTTCAGAATAATTTGGCGATGTATTGTACAAATTTCGCTACAATTGGCACATTAAATAATAATTGTAATTTTATCCTAATTTTTTTCTAGTTTCCAAATAAATAGTTACTTAAATTTATCTACAGACGAACAACAGTTGTTTGTTTAGTAACACAGACGTATTCCTCAACGGCTTTCTTACCTAATTATCAATTACCCTGTGTATGTTTATTTGTTGATTAATATATAAAATAAACCATAACAATCAGCTAATAAATTTGAATTTCTTTCACAGGTTGTTGGCGAAGTAAATGAGACGGTGAAAACTGGTCTATGGGTCGGCGATTGTTTCATTTACACCAACTCTCTAAACAGGATAAACTATTACGTCGGTGGTGAAATCGTGACGATATCACATTTAGATCATACTATGTACATTCTTGGATATGTTGCGAAGGAAAACAGGTAAGTTATTATAAAAAAATAATTCAAAGTCCTGACTAAGTGTTATATTAACTCGCAACTCAAGCCAATATGGCCGGATTGGTATACAAATAGCTTTTATGACGTAGGCAACTGACAAGAAAAGATTTTGGAAAATTAGACACTGTAAGTCGCGGGTGAAAGCTATACCAGAACAAAAATGTCTCTACTATTTGTAAGCAAAAAGTTCGAGTCTCGGAAAAAATCTTAGAAACAAAAATATATAGTTTTTATTCATTTATGTCTCCTTTACGGTGTCCAATAAATGATTTATTTAAGTTTGTGGTCTAGATTCATTGCAATATAAGATGGAACAAAAATGCAAGTCCAAAATTGTATTATTTCTGCAGACTGTACGTGAACGACAAGGAGTTGAATATCGTATCGTATTCTTTGTTGCTGTCTGTACTCGAATATCAAACAGCGGTGATGCGAGGCGACTTCAAGACAGCCGACAATGTCCTGCCGTCGATACCGCACGATCATCGCACCAGAGTTGCGCATTTCTTGGAGAAACAAGTAAGGCAACACTTGTGCACTTTGTAGGCTTATTCGTATCGACAAGGTTTCTGTTTGACGGATGTAATAAACGAATACCTATACTGATATGGAGTATCATCTACCCTCGGTTTCACCCGCGTAAGTCCTGATCACGTGGAAATTATGTCGACATACAATAAAATCAACCTATGTTGTTCCATGTATCTCAATATCGAGTTTCATCAAAATTGTTGCAGTAATTGTCTAGCCCGAATCCCACATCTCTCGAATTTGTTCTTGTTATTATTTTCGGTCTTTGTTTCATAAGTGAACCCAAGTATTTAGTGTTGTTTAATGCTTGTACTAAATACTATTCGTATTGGTCGCCATGCCGGACTGCCAAACACAGGGTTGTAGCTTCTATTCCCGCGTCACATAGTATTTATGCTTAGATATGTGTATGCGGTCCAGTTGTTTCTATGTATTATAGAGTATATATTCACTTAAGTATATAAGTAGTATATCCGTTGGCTAGTACCCATAACACAAGTAGTTATCTCTAGTTACTTAGCTTAGGGCTAGATGGCGATGTGAGGAATGTCCTGCAATATGTATTTATTATTGTCATAGGGTTTCAAACAACAAGCGTTAGCGGTGTCGACGGAACCAGAACATCAGTTCGAACTAGCCCTGTCACTAGGCGAGCTACACCGCGCTAGACAGCTCGCGGACGAAGCGGTCGCAGCTGAGGGAGCACCTTCCAGAACAGCAGCCGCAAGGTGGTCGAGGCTCGGTGCTGCAGCCGCGGCCGCTGCGGATACAGATCTTACGAAGATATGCTATCAAAGCGCTCAGGATTACAGCGCTTTGCTGCTCTTCGCTTGCAGTACAGGTTGGTTTTAATAGCTTTGAAGGGGGAATAAAGTTTGATGATGAATCAAAGAGTAAATTATCACTTACAAAGGCTTAAGAACAATGATTTGTGGTTTCGGATCTCTCCTCTATGCAGAAATGCAGTTTCTTTTACTGTGATAATGTTCATTAGAGTTCCCTTTTTAAATAGATTGTTAGAACCGCATCCTTATAGTTGCAGATAGAATGTGTCTTGTGTAACTTTCATTATTTGTGAATAGGTGACAAGGCTCTTTTAGAGGAAGTAGCTAGAATGGCTGCCGAAGGAGGTGAAGACAATATCGCATTCGTTGCATACTTCACGTTGAACCAACTCGAAGACTGCCTTCAATTGCTGCTGACTAGAAACAAGCTGCCCGAAGCCGCGTTCTTTGCCAGGTAATTTATTGAATAACACTAATACACAGGCACATATTTTCAGTGAGCGATATCGTGACTAAATGCATAAAGTATTAGCTGTGCTCTGCGGTTTATCTCACGTAAGTCCTGATCCCATGAGGATATTGGGATAAAAAAGTAGCCTTTATCCTTTTAAACAATTATAACTATCCCTATACAAATTTTCATTAATATCTATTTATTAAGCCGTTTTACTATGAAGAGAGAAATACAAATATTACTATATGTAGTTAAGAACATATTTAAATCGGGTTATACATAATACCGTTAATGTTGTGGTTATATTTTGACATTGTTGCAAGCGCTAAATTGACCAAACATGTTATATATACCATGTTTAAATATACATATATACAGTTAGTTGGCTCCAGAAGTATTGACAAGTTCTCTCCTCTGGACATGGTCGACTAAATTGAGAGGGTAGTAGGTGCTGGGCAAGCCTACTCCATCCTCACGCAAAAAGGACCTAATTAAAGGGTTCAATGGCGGAAAACACCAACAATCGTCACCATGGGATTTAACATTAGATTGTTAACTAATAAAATGTAAAATAACTTTACAAATAAAATGCTTTGTCCTGACTGACTGCCGGATCAACGCGCACCTTAAACCGCTGTTCGTAGAGACCTGAAACTTGGAGGGTGTGTTCTTTGTATGCGAATATTATAAATCTGAAAGTTTTATAGTAGAAATGATTTTGTCAACAGATCGTATTTGCCGTCAAAGACGACAGATGTAGTGAAATTGTGGCGCGACTCCCTCGGCGCTACCAACAAAAAGACGGGTCAATCTCTCGCTGATCCTGAAAACTATGAAAACCTCTTTCCTGAATACCAGGTAATTAATTAGCAGCCAATCTACTACTAGTTGGACTAAATCTAGGTTTCTTATCTTATCTTCTTCTTAGATAAGAAACCTAGGATTAGAATAATGAGAGATTTTGTACTTTTCCCTTTAGTTTAAGACAGTGATCTACGAGACGTATGAAAGCAGATAAACATAATGTAACATATATACTAATATTATGAAAGATTTGATTGTTTGTTTGCATTGAATAGGCTTCGAAACTATTGCAGTGATTTTGTTGAAACTTTGTATGTGGATACATTGATTAAATGTGGGTGACATAGTCTATTTTGTATCCCGTTATTCCTACGGGATCGGGAGTCACGGGGGTGAAACCGCGAGACGGTGCTTTATATAAAATGTATGTTTGTTTATTAGTAGGATTTGATTCTATATATCCACCTAAACTCCTTTAAGAGATAACTAGATATCTTCTATTAAATAAAAAATGATTCGCTGAGCTGCTAAGCGCAAATCTCAAGAACAGCTGAACCGATTTCGCTAATTCTTTTTTTTGTTGTGTTTGTTATTGTCAGGAGAAGGTTCTTATGAATGAAAAAAAAAAATTTAGAAAATTGCGTAAAAATTATTACGTGGGTGAAACCGCGGGGCGCAGCTAGTTATAAATAATATTTAAAAAGCTTTATCTCATTATTTCAGACATCACTAGAATTAGATAAGTACCAAGCGACAGTGGGCTACGCACTGAGCACTAATCTCGCTCATCTACCAACAAACTCGAAGACTTGTAATGTAGATAGAAGCCTAGAGGAGGAACGAGCGAACGCGCCGGCTGGCATCGTCGCTACAAACTCCTCTATAACACATTCCGAAACTAGGTAAATAACACTGAAACAAAATATAAACTCTTCTAGAAATCATAAACTAGAAAATAAAAACTCCAAAAAAAACATAAATACTATATATTTTTCTTATAGCTTCAAACGTCTAAGCTAAGTTAGGATGTGTGTTTTAAGAATAGTAAAAATTATTCGACATTGACATCCTTTCTGAAGATAGAAGGGCATAAAATGTTTAGTAATATATACTATGTCATACTGCTCAACTACTCAATTAGTTGAGCAATTATCAGTTGAGAAGTGGGTACCCTCTATTACCCACTGCTCAACTTTATCTAGTTGAGCAGTGGGGAAGTTGCGAATCTTCTTCTTTGCCTATATGGGGTCGGTGCAACAAGTCATCCTCTTCCACTCCGGTTGTTTGCGGCGGGAATCGAACCCGCAACTTTCTGCGTCGCAAGCGGATGTGGCGCGGAAGCGCGCCACAGATGTCACTATGTACAGTCGGAATACCAATTAGCTGAACCCCTCGTGACTCGGAGCTCACTCGCACTTTCACACACTTATGTAAGGTTGTAAAGTAATGTTACTTGATTCTGTTTTTTGACGTGATAACGTCTAATAAATTAATGGAACAATCACAAAAAAGTGTCATGCTCCGGTACCATGACGGCGTTTATGATAAACGTCACGCGTCTCGAGTTTGTTTAATAATAATATCGCTTATCTGGGCTTGTGTTACGGTGACGAGTGATGAATAGAAGACTTATATAAAGAAAAAAATATAAACGAAAAAATAGGAAAAAATATATATGAGAAACAAAAGAAAAACTCAATTTGTTTATCGTTTTCTTATGACGTTATCACGTAAAATTATCGTCCGTAAACCGACTTTACAGACAACCACTTTTTTAAACAATATACTATAACGATATAATTTTTTTTACAAAATAAGTAAATACTAATTTAAAAAAAATTACAGATGTGCGATTGAGCTCTGGGTCACGTGGGGTTCAACTAATTGGTATTCCGACTGTACAATGGTGTACAATAAATATCGTAATTGTTACAGCAGTGGAGCGCCGCAGTTGGTGGACGTAGGCGAGGTGCCGTCGTCGATAGAACCTCAGAAACAGACACGTAAAGATTCCATCGATTTGGACGATATTGAACGAGAGATTGAGGACATCGTCCTAGATTCCTACGTCGACGATAATGCGGTAAACAATATACAAACAAATGTATAATAAATAAATAAATACTGCAGGACATTCCACACATCGCCATCTAGCCCCAAGTTAAGTAACTAGACTTGTGTTATGGGTGCTAGACTACGGATATACTACTTATATACTTTTCTTTTGTAAATATATACTTATAATACATACATAGAATACATAGAAACAATCAGACCACAGACAAATATTTAAGCATAAATACTTGTCTGAGGCGGGAATCGAACCCGCAACCCTGTGTTTCGCAGTCCGGCATGGTGACCATTGTGCCAACTGGGTCGTCAAATTATTAATGTATTATCCTAATCATAACTAATAATATACCTGCCGCTACTAAAAAGTGTTTTTTAAAACCCTTGATATCTTATATATATAAAAGAAAGTCGTGTTTGTTACAACACTTATAACTCGAGAACGGCTGGACCGATTGCGATTAAATTTGGTATCTAGATAGCTGGAGACCTAGATTAACACATAGGCTACTTTTTATCCCGATATTCCCACGGGATCGAGACTTACGCGGGTGAAACCGCGGGCCGCAGCTATTTAGTGATAAAAAAATAACAAAAATATTCATCAAAATCGGTTGATAAGCAATGAAAATATGCGCGAAAATCCATTCAACCGAATAGAAAACCTCCTTTTTTCAAGTCGGCTAAAAGTAAACAAATGAATTATTATTCAGATTGATAATCTATACATATAAAATGCTTTGTCCTGAACTACTAACTGACAGATGGATCAACGTACAGCCTGAACCGCTGATCGTAGAGACCTGAAACTTGGAGGGTGTGTTCTTTGTATGACGTAGGCATCGGATAAGAAAGGATCTTCAAAATTCTACCCCTAAGAGGGTGAAAAAAGGGGACGACGTGATTCCTTGGTCCATTTTCGACTTTTACGCGGACGAAGTCGCGGGCAAAAGCTAGTAAATCAAATATTTATCTAGTGATCAGTTTTTATGTAGTTTTCCCTATGTTCACGAAATATTTAGTTTTTAATTAAGGTGGCCTTTATTACCCGCAGGTATAGTCGGCTGCATAATTGCAGCCCCCGGTAGAGTTCGAAAATTACTATTATTGGAATGTTTTCATCCTAATCATTTTTGTTTGAATGATTGATAAGGTTTAAACTTTAAACTTCAACTAAAGCAGGTGTCTAGAATCTTGCTTCTATTGAAAATATTCTTAAAGCAGCCGTTTTGGAGCTCTACGGTGGGTCTGCAATTATGCAGCCGACCGTACGTTATTATAAATCCGAAAGTTTGTTTATTTATTTGTTCCCTCGCCACGACTGGACTGATTTGCATGAGAATCGGCATAGTGATAGTTATGGAATGGAGAAGGACATATGTATTATAATTTCGACCCTGAAATTTCCACGGGATAGGGACAAATATATTATCTATTTTATTAGTAAATAAAATTCAAAACTTACAAGTACTAATTACAATTTATTTTGCAAAAAAAAACAGTAAAATACAATAAATTTATTTGGTATTAAAATTCTAAGATATAATAGTGGTTATGAAATAATAGTGGTAGCACAAAATATAATAGTACATTACGATATAAGTGTGGTAAATTGATCTTTGCATAGAGGCGGTTTATGACGCGCGAGCGGCAGCGAGCGTGTTAAAGACGCCAAGATGCAAATATCAATTCCACACGTATATCGTACGACGTTTTTTATCACAGTTGCGAATAAAAGAAAAGACTTGAAAAGAAAACAAAATAATAATTAACAAAATATTTGTGTTAACTCAATGTTTACATTTTTTTAAGGCAATATTTTTTTGTTAATTATGCTCCGGAAAGGCCAGGCTAAAGACTTTTAACCTATACATCCTCGTGTGACATACATTATTTTTTAGGGATTTTTCTATTTGTTTTTGCGTCGGGGGTTAAGAACAAAATACAATGGTACGGAAAAACAATATATTTAATAAAAGAAAAAACAAAAATAAACAACTTAATTTTTAATCGTTTTCTAAGTCATTATCACGTAAAATTTTCATTCGTAAACCGACTTTAGAGACAACCATTTTTGCTAGTTATAAACTCTTTGGTACCTACCTTTTCGGGATAACTTTACAGCACTAGTTAACAAATCTAAAACGCACGCGTGCATAATATGTTGGATTATGAGCCTAAAAGCCGTTGAATAAGATCCACTTTATGAGCAACTGTGATAAAAAATATGTAATTCTTGTAATATGATTAGTGATAACCAGTATAAGTTGATAAATAAAAATATTGTATTAGATAGATAGATAAACACTTTTTTTGTACAACACACAAAACATTGAAAATGACAAAAAGACAAGAAAGCTTATTTACTACGAAATTGTACAAACAGGCGACCTTATCGCTTAAAGCGATTTCTTCCAGGCAACCTTAGGATGGAGAAGGTCTGTCTAGCTTAACTGGTGGGTCGTGTGGTGTAAGGAACACATATAATAATAAATACCTACGTAAAATAAATATTATAAACGAAATACTTAAACATAGATATCATACTATACACATAATAATATTTAGCAATACTATTCGTAATGAGAATATATTAACAACTTTTGACATAATAAGAAATAAGTATTATTGTATTAAGTATTAAGTACCAATCTTCTATATATAAATAAAAATGAATTGTTGTTCGTTAGTCTGATTAAAACTCGAGAACGGCTGAACGGATTTATCTTATCTTAGTCTTGAAATGTTTGTGGAGGTCTAGGGAAGGTTTAGAAGGCAAGAAAAAAACGAATAACCGATATTGCCACGGGATCGGGACTTACGCGGGTGAAACCGCGGGGCGCTGCTAGTAACAAATAATTTTGCATGCAAAAGAGTAAAATTACATGGTCCTTTGACACAAACTCAATTTTTTTATTCATCATATATTCATAATATATTCTGTTATTATCAAAATGCTTTATTAACCCTTTCTAAGAATATAAACTGTGAATTTTCTCGAATCAGGATATCAACGTTATTCGACTCGCGAATATCTTTTATTCGCGGTTTCAGGATACACTTCAAATAAATACCCATAAAAAAAATCTATTACACCTATCGCATTTCTATAAACGGCAATGGCTTACTCTATAATTAACTTTTATCTAATGTTATTCATATTTGAGAAGATCTAAGAAGAACACGGAATAAAGTCAACGTAATCTATTTTTGTTTACACAAATTGGTATACTAATTGTGAACATTTTAGCTATAAAGTTAACTTAGATTCGCAAAAACAGTTTTTGTGTGATACAAATTGTTTAACTATTATCCACCCTGACGTTCTACGACTGTTTTCGGAGGACAATTTAAATTAACGAAGATTTTTATTTTAAATTAAATTAGACTTTTTTGGAAAAAAATATTATAGAAAGGGGTTTCTAATAAACATTTTTGAAATACTTTGTTAAAATCAGTCAAGATCCCAATTCTGTTCCGTGACTCGTGGAGGGCTGCTGCGTAGGATTTGAATGTATTGACTGTGTTTTGACGGGACCCACCCCGAACAATTTGCAACGGTATTGCATCGTAACACACAGTCAAGCCATTCAACGGCGGGTGTTATAGTAGACAAGATACATCTGGAACAAACCACACAATTAACACAAACGAAAATAAATGAAAAACAATCTTGATAATCTTACCTACATAGTCCACAAGAAAGGTCTGCCCCCGGTTGAGCTGAGAGACCATTTAGGACAAGCTGCAATTTGGCATCCTACTTCTATATTATAAATGTGAAAGTTTGTGTGTATGTTTGTTACTCCTTCACGCAAAAACTATTAGACTGGTTGCGATGAAACTCGGTATGTAGATAGCTGGAGACCTGGTTTAACACATAGGCTACTTTTTATCCCGATATACCCACGGGGACTTACACTGGTGAAACCGCGGGGTGCAGCTAGTTGGTATATACAAGCTGTGCCCCGCGGTTTCACCCGCGTAAGTCTCGATCCCGTGCGAATATCGGGATAAAAAGTTTTAATCCAGGTCTTTAGCTATCTACATACCGAGTTCCATCGCAATCGGGCAAGTGGTTTTTGCGTGAAGGAGTAACAAAGATACATACACAAAAAGTTTCACATTTATAATATTAGTAGGATTAATCACTTAAAATAAAACAAATTTTCAAATCCTTTAAATTTGGGAACATTTTTACTTCGTTTTTCTTTGTCTAGTCATATTATCTTATGGCTGAGAATATCATTTATTGATTCAGGGATCCGTATGTGACATAATGTATGTCTGTTTGTTTACAGGACTTACTGGACGACGATGCTGATTTGATGGATTAAATTAATTTATATTTAGAATTATGTTACGAGTATGTATATCTAATTAGTTATTATGGTCTTAAAATTGTATTTCATAAAGTGCTAATACGTTGTAAGATTAAAGTATTATACAGAATTTTATTGGTGTTGTTTTTTTCCTTAGAAAGCATAATTTAGTTGAGTTTTTAGGGTTCTGTATCCAAAGGGCACCCTAACGTCCTATCAATAAAACTTAAACTTAAAACATAACCAAATTGGTACAAAGAAAGAAAACTAATTAAATAATAAACGAACAATAAAAATAAAGCTATAACTAGTGATAAGTTAACTATACAATTCTGAAATGGTAAGATTAATATATAGAGTGAAAATATGTTTGTGATAGAATCTTGGAGAACTGCAACGTGAAGCTCCTCATATACCCTCGAGGCTCATAAATAAATATTGCAGGAAATTCTACACATCGCCATCTAGCCCTAAGCTAAGTTACTAGACTTGTGTTATGGGTGCTAGAATACTACTTATATACTTTTGTAAATATATACTTATAATACACTAGCTGCGCCCCGCGATTTCAACCGCGTAAGTCCCGAACACAGCGCCATCTATTGGGTGTATGCAACCTAGATGTCACACAATATTGAAGAATTTTATCGATGAATCAACGTCACCGCCATCTATGAGAACTTCATAAAACTAAACGGTAAATAAACACTTGCTTAAGAAACCATTAGTTGATACATTTTATTCGTTTACATTCACGACATAAGCGAATAATTGAGATGATAACTAATCCAGTAAGTTACACCAAAATACGGGTACATGTAAAATTTGATTGAAATTGGTTCAGTAGTTTTGGAGTTTATTGGCAACATACATCGTGACACAAGATTTTTATATATACAGATAGAAACAACCAGACCACAGACAAATATCTAAGCATAAATACTTGCCTGAGGCGGGAATCGAACCCGCAACCCTATGTTTGGCAGTCCGGCATGGTGACCATTGTGCCAAGTGGGTCGTCATGTACGTACTACTTAATTTATTTATCTTATTAATTCATGACTTGAAAGACTTTTGCTTGAATTGAAAACATTCTAATAATACAGTTTTAGAGTTCTACGGTGAGATCCCACTTCTGGCTCAGACCGTACTTAATTGTTGACGTTACCTATTTAGTGATGCATTTCGCCAATTGGCTACATGACTGATAACGATAAATGTAAAATATGTTGGAAATGGAAGCAAATAGGTTTACAATAACTCTACAATATAATTTCGCATTTAAATGTATTGAAAATATTTTATTTTCGCAAAATGAATTTGAACATTTTGTTTGCTGACTAAAAGAAACGAAACGCGGGCAGCGATGACTGACCTTCGAGTGACGTCACGATTTTCCATTTTCCTAGAGAAAAATTTTTTTGACGATGTTGACAGCCCAGAGGCATGAGTCATTAGCATTACGTCACAGATTAAAATGTATAATTGCCGGGAAGAATTTTTTTTTTCATTTAAATAAGACTTTTCGGAGAAAATCATAATTGGAAAGGGTTTCTAATAAACATTTTTGAAATACTTTGTTAAAATGCGTGAATCGTGGATGGCTGCTGCGTAGAATTTGAATTTGTTGACTGTGTTTTGACGGGACCCACCCCGAACAATTTGCAACGGTATTGGATCGTAAAAACTCAGTCAAGCCATTCAACGGCGGGTGTTATAGTAGACAAGATACATCTGAAACAAACCACACAATTAACACACAAACGAAAATAAATGAAAAACAATCTTGATAATCTTACTTACATAGTCCACAAGAAAAGTCTGCCCCCGGTTGAGCTGAGAGACCATTTAGTACAAGCTGCAATTTGGCATCCTACTTCCATATTATAAATGTAAAAGTTTGTTTGTATGTTTGTTACTCCTTCACGCAAAAATGACTAGACCGATTAACACATAGGCTACTTTTTATCCCGATATTCCCACAGGGACCACGCCTCGCGGGTTAACCCGCGTAAGTCTCGATCCCGTGCGAATATCGGGATAAAAAGTAGCTTATATTTTAATCCAGGTCTCTAGAGCTATCTACATACCGAGTTTCATCGAAATCGGTCGAAAACACTCAAAGTTTCACATTTATAATATTAATAGAATTAATAAATTGGAATTAAACATGTTATTTTTAACCCCCGACGCAAAAACGACGGTGTGTTATAAGTTTGACGTGTCTCTGTGTGTGTGTGTGTCTGACTGTTGCGTCGTAGCTCCCGAACGAATGAACTAATTTTAATTTAGTTTTTTTTGTTTGAAAGGTGAATTAGTCGAGAGTGTTCTTAGCTATGTTTGTTCGAAATCGGTTAAGCCGTCTGAAAGTTATGGGGGATAAAAATCAAGATTAACAACCGAATGTAAATAGATATGCCCGAGTGGGATATCAAATGAAAGGGCATGTTTGCACATTACAAATAGCTAATTAAAAAGTCCCTACAAAAAGGATGAAATAAAAAATTTAATTAAAAAATTAAAAAAACCCCCGACACAAAAATATTAAAATAGTATGAACATAAAAAGCCTAAAACAACCAAAAGACTATGAAAAAGAAACCCTACAAAAAGAAAAAAATAACCCCGAAATTATGGGAGCATCGCCATCCGTTCAAATTCTGAATTTGCACAATTAGTGATTTGTTAGCAGTTCGTTCAAAATGTTGTATAGTAAATTATCAATTCGTAACAAATGTGACATAAGATGCTTCATCTATATGTATCATATTGGTACAATTTATTAATTTGTACAAATAAGCAATTTGTACAATTAGTGATTTGTTAGCAGTTCGTTCAAATTTTTGGTTTGGGTGTAAAAATCTAATAACCAAAACATAAAATATACTTATTCTATTAAACTAAAAACTCTCTAACTTGACCTTGCGTAAGTAGGTACATCTGAATTGTTTTGATTAAATATTGTCACGTCGGGGGACCGCCGTTTTTTTTTGAGTCAATTTAATAAAATGTAAGAGTCGTCGTTTAAAATTTTGTTTTAGCATTAATTTGGATAGTTCAGTTGTGTAAGTATTTAGTTTTTAAGTAGTTTCACTTGTAATTCTTAATAAGTACCTACTTACTTTAACGTTTTCGTTGAAATTTTAATATTATCATTTTATGAAGGTGTTATATTGGTAAAGAGCGGTTCCCGACGCGAAAATATTTAATCAAAAAAATTCAGATGCACCTACTTACGCAGGGTCATAATTTCGGGGTAATTTTTTTCTTTTTGTAGGGTTTTCTTTTTCATAGTCTTATGGTTGTTTTAGGCTTTTTACGTTCATACTATTTCAATATTTTTGTGTTGGGGATTTTTTAAATATTTAGCCCCCGACGCCGTCATCCATCGTCCGTCATTTGACATCCGTCATTTGTCGTCCGTCATTTGTTGTCCGTCGTTTGTCGTCCGTCATTTGCCATCAGCCATTTGTCGTCCGTCATCCGTCGTCCGTCACCACTGGACACTATACACTGCACGCGAACACAGCCGCAGTAGAGAAGTAAAAATAAACAGGCGGAGTGGGGGGTGTTAGGTTTTATTTTCGCTACGGAATTTCTTGATTCGGTCGCCGCGCTCAAAGCCCGCGATAAAAGATATGCAATTGCTTAAAAAGCAAAATCAATTGGTTCATCCATTCGGGAGCCACGATGCCACACACAGATACGTCAAACTATAAGTTTGACACCTCTCTTTTTGCGTCGGGGGATAATTAATCCTAATTGTCCAATTACTACTGTAGAAACTACTAGAACCGATAAGTGTCAGTTCTCCCACAAGTCGACAACATGATTCGACTTGTGGGGTGGACAGAATCAGAGTGGATCAGTAAGGGCAAAATATCCTTATTTTTGAGGGGAAGGACATATCCTTATTTATGTCGAAAAAAGTTTTTTCGTTGTAATAAGTAAAAAGTTGTGATTTCAAATCACTTTGGAACCAACCTTACGCCTGTATTCACAAACAGTACTTAAGTTGCTCTCAGATAAGTGAACGCACTGCGCTAAATGCGGCCCTAGGATTGGTCAATTTTGTGTTGCACAAATATTCTCTACAAGGAAAAAACAATACCTGCTGGTAAGAACAATAACTACACTTCCTACGAAAAAATATTAGACACAATCAACATAAATGCAGTAGATGAAAGATATTGACATTACAGAAATAAACCATACCTAAATAAGCCATAAAACCTATAACTGCCATGACTATGCCCCTATGTTTTGGTTTTTTCATTTTCTAATATTATCATAGAAATTAAGATTCAAAAAACAAAACATAGGGGCATGGTCATGGCAGTTATAAGTTTTATGCAACAAAAATATTTGCTCAAGTGTCATTATCCAGGGAGAAAACAGTCGACTACGTTTGTATGGAGCGAGCCCCGGTACCCTTTCCTCTTTGGAGGAATTAGCACATTCGGCGGCGAGTGTTGTAAACATGATGGCTCTGAAATTAATCACACAATTCAGCACATACAAGTGCACATTTTACTTATAAACATTTTACATAATTTTAATACGTTGTGTATTTAAGGGCAGGTGCTAATAAAGCTACCAAAATCGGCCTTTGTTTTAATCAACTCTAAGTAATCAAATACTCTTTTATTGTTATTTGGATATTAATGGATATTGTAGTTTAATAACCATATTTTTGTTTATTGTGGTTGAAAACATGATATGAACAACTTCGTTCGATAAAAAAAATGTTAGAAAACAGAGAATTATTAGATCGTTTATCGGGTTTTATTCAAAAATAGTTAACGTTTGTTTCTAAAAATGAATCAAATGATAGGTATTGACCTCTAGGAACTATATTTGTGGATAATAATGCTAAAATGTTTTGCATATCGATCAAATATAACAGTTAGCACGCAGCACGCTACGTCTTTGAGAGCAGGGGCTAAGGTAATGTGAATACCTACACACGGTACTGGAAGAGCGCCTTAAGAGTTATTCTTCCAATTGGGTCCATATTGATGGGTTGCTTCAGCAGATTGTGTGGAATTATAATGTTTGTCTGTAATGACAAAACACCTACACCCGAAGAATCTCAAACGGGTATAGATGGTTGCCAAACAGTCAACACATTATCACTGGCCGGTATTGTTTACAGGATACGTCTAAAATAAACCACACAATAAAGCAAAAAATAAAAAAAATCCTCATACTAAATGACTTTATCTTATTTTAATTACTTAAATCAGTCAATTAATATAATTAATTAACAAATTTATAAAACTCGATTATAGTGAATTTTCAATAAAAACGAAAGAAAATTTATGAAAGTTATTTTAAAAGTTGCAAATGTTTGTGTAAAAAATCTCTTATTATATTATACTAATCTTCTCTTTCCAAAGAGGCGTTATTTTAAAGAAAAAAAAACATATTTCTTGATAACCTGCAGTTCCATGTTGACGGGCTACTGCGTGATGAATTTGAATGTGTTGATCGTGTCCTAACGTTGTGATATCGATAATCTTTAAACGGTAATCACATCGTAAGGACATAGTCAACACATTCGGCGGCAGATGTTGTAACCATGATGGATCTGAAATTAATCACACAATACAGCACATAAATAAGCTTCAACCTGTTACTTTTGTATATCAGTGATGCGCGTGCATCTTAAAATTTCACATTTATTAAAGAATTATAACTTCAAAATAGAAAATCCTATTTTTTGATGCGCTGCGGTTCCATGTTGACGAGCTGCTGCGTGATGAATTTGAATGTGTTGATCGTGTCGTGACGTTGTGATATCGATAATCTTTAAACGGTAATCACATCGTAACGAAATAGTCAACACATTCGGCGGCAGATGTTGTAAATATGATGGATCTGAAATTAATCACACAATACAGCACATAAATAAGCTTCAACCTGTTACTTTTGTGTATCAGTGATGCGCGCGCATCTTAAAATTTCACATTTATTAAAGAATTATAACTTCAAAATAGAAAATCCTATTTTTTGATGCGCTGCGGTTCCATGTTGACGAGCTGCTGCGTGATGAATTTGAATGTGTTGATCGTGTCGTGACGTTGTGATATCGATAATCTTTAAACGGTAATCACATCGTAACGAAATAGTCAACACATTCGGCGGCAGATGTTGTAAATATGATGGATCTGAAATTAATCACACAATACAGCACATAAATAAGCTTCAACCTGTTACTTTTGTGTATCAGTGATGCGCGCGCATCTTAAAATTTCACATTTATTAAAGAATTATAACTTCAAAATAGAAAATCCTATTTTTTGATGCGCTGCGGTTCCATGTTGACGAGCTGCTGCGTGATGAATTTGAATGTGTTGATCGTGTCGTGACGTTGCAATATCGATAATCTTTAAACGGTAATCACATCGTAGCGACATAGTCAACACAATCGGCGGCAGATGTTGTAACCATGATGGATCTGAAATTAATCACACAATACAGCACATAAATAAGCTTCAACCTGTTACTTTTGTATATCAGTGATGCGCGTGCATCTTAAAATTTCACATTTATTAAAGAATTATAACTTCAAAATAGAAAATCCTATTTTTTGATGCGCTGCGGTTCCATGTTGACGAGCTGCTGCGTGATGAATTTGAATGTGTTGATCGTGTCGTGACGTTGTGATATCGATAATCTTTAAACGGTAATCACATCGTAACGAAATAGTCAACACATTCGGCGGCAGATGTTGTAAATATGATGGATCTGAAATTAATCACACAATACAGCACATAAATAAGCTACAACCTGTTACTTTTGTGTATCAGTGATGCGCGCGCATCTTAAAATTTCACATTTATTAAAGAATTATAACTTCAAAATAGAAAATCCTATTTTTTGATGCGCTGCGGTTCCATGTTGACGAGCTGCTGCGTGATGAATTTGAATGTGTTGATCGTGTCGTGACGTTGTGATATCGATAATCTTTAAACGGTAATCACATCGTAACGAAATAGTCAACACATTCGGCGGCAGATGTTGTAAATATGATGGATCTGAAATTAATCACACAATACAGCACATAAATAAGCTTCAACCTGTTACTTTTGTGTATCAGTGATGCGCGCGCATCTTAAAATTTCACATTTATTAAAGAATTATAACTTCAAAATAGAAAATCCTATTTTTTGATGCGCTGCGGTTCCATGTTGACGAGCTGCTGCGTGATGAATTTGAATGTGTTGATCGTGTCGTGACGTTGCAATATCGATAATCTTTAAACGGTAATCACATCGTAGCGACATAGTCAACACAATCGGCGGCAGATGCTGTTAACATGATGGATCTGAAATTAATCACACAATACAGCACATAAATAAAAAGGGGTAATGGCGGAGCATAACAAATATGAAAAACAACGTGATAATCACACTTAAGAGGAAAGAGTACCGGCGCTCTCTTCATACAAAGGTAGTTGACTGTTTCCTGTCTGGATAATGATACTAGCGCAAATATTTTTAGTTACTTCTGTGTTTAACAGCATTATTTAATTTTAGTGGATAGATTGATGTTTACATCTATATCTATCTAAAGCTATCTATACTCTATTTTAATATTATTAAGAGGTAAAGTTTTTTTGTTTGTAACGGAAAGGCACTGAAACTACTAGACCGATTTTGATGAAACTCGGGATGAGCTTACAATTTTTTGTTATTTTCTTCGTGTCCTTAACTCTCGGGTACGTCCTCTTGGATAGGAACCATGAATGTATTTTGTTTGGACGGCGCAACCGCGTCCCAGCGAACACGAAGTCACAGAATACATAATTGCACGCGGGTGAAACAGCGGGTGCAGCTAGTCTTTCATGAAGTCGCCTGAATTGGAGAGAGCAAGGGATGAAAGATAGCCAGAATTACAGCCGTTGAAATACTGTTATATTTCTATACTGTGTCTTAGCTCAGCATAGGCTTGTGTTATGGTACCAGACAATGAATAGACGGCGGGAATTGAACCCACAACCTTATGCGTCGCAGGCTGGTGTCTTCCCGCCGCGTCACAGAGGTTGTCTATAGCGGCGTACCATCATGTTATAAGCACGCGTATAGCATAATATTGCGAGCATTACTGCGAGCAGATGATCTGTCCAAAAATAGAGTTGGTTCTAATTTGTCACAGTTCTGTACTATAAACTTATCTTAGATCAATCGAGATGAACCTACACGCATACAGCAATGAATCCCGCTGATTTCTACTAACTAAGGGGACTACGATATCTTAATCCTTCACCGAAAGAGCAATGTTAATAACGCTCATACATTTTTTGTAACAAAAATCCATTGATGCAGGGCCAGCTGGGATTCGAACCTAATAATAAAATCACATTCAGTCTGTGAGACTTTGTAAGGAACGGGCAAGTTTTTCCGTAATGAAAATTGGAGTAGCTGAGTGCCCTGATTGTTTCAAGTACCTTCTTCGTAGGAACCAATTTTCGAATTGAAAACTCATAATAATGACTTTCCTTGTGCGATTTGCGAAGCCTTGTTAAGTTGATCATATTCAATAGTCACGTTTTAGAATACGGGCCTAAAAAATTTCGAGTGCATCATTTGAAAAAAGTCTTTAATGCATTTAAAGTTGATCAGAGTTTTAAACGGCTTTGTGTACCCAGTTCGGTAGCTAGTTTGTGTCTGTAGTTAGGTTGGGAGAGACGACTGATCTGTTGAGACTATTTTATCCCAGTAGTTCGGCTGGTGGTCCGGATCCCGAATTACTGTAATTTCTCATTGTCAAAGGTATGGTTAGAACAAAAACAAAAGACTATCTTCACTCGCACTCTATCCTGAGAAGGTGAGATGACTGCAAATTACTTTTTGGTCACATGGCAATCCGTGTCGTGTTGTAAAAGTTAGCGCTATTTGCAGGTGTATTTCATTCTTGAATTGCAATAGTGGGATTACAACTCGTTTTTAGCTTAAAGGGCGACTTGCAACAATATTGCAAAACCTCAGTTTTATTAAATTTAGACTTGTTAGACATAACCTGAAACTCGATTTTAGCTTTCTATTCCAATATGAAAGTACTAATTTGCTACTAAAATTCTCAATTAAAATAAAGTTGCAAATAATTATTTATTAAATGGTATTAAATATAATTCAGACTATTAAATTTCCATACATTTCATTAAAATTAAATAAATATTTTTATTAAATTGTACCTACAACTATATCATTTGTTTCAATAAATAAAATCTACTTTATTTCGTTATTAATAATATAAAAAGACATACACATTTAACATTATAAATACAAAAATTAATTACCAGTTAGTCAAATAACCCGCCCCTTATCGTACCCGGCGTAAAGGTTCCCATAATGCTAGAAGCATTGCCACGCTGAATGGCGATAGCTAACCTCTGCGCCAGAAACGAGCCGGAGCGGGAGTCTGCCCCATTCCCCCTAATCCTAACACCCAACTCTTTAACTAATTTTTTGGTGTCGTCTCCCCAGCACCCCAACGTCTCTACAGCAACAGGCACAAAAATATAATTGGGCATCAAGTCCACATATTTGGCCCGTTTTTTAATGGCAGCGTCTTCTGCCGCCGCACCAGGCGTACATGTAGTCCTAGGTAAGTGGCTGGCAGCAACAGTGTTGACGCAGGTAGCGTCCCACACCAGGCACCTACCATTACTCCAGGGCACTAGGGTCAGCCCGTCCGGTCTCTTGCCATCTGACCTACTGAGACCCGGAGGTTCCAGGATACAGGGGACATTGGCCGACACGAAGGCTCTACGGACTATGTCGTTAAGAGCATGATGCCGCGGAAACCTGCCTGAATAAATAAATACTTACTTTTAATAAATTCTAAACAGTAAAATGGTTCTTGAAATTACAAATACAATTTACCTACAGAAATAATGTAGGTACCTACCTGAAGCAAAGGAACAAACTAAATATTTCGTAAAATAAATAAATAGGGTTGTTTGGGCGAATAGTCAAAGACGGTTTAGGGAACTGTTTTATATTATTTAATTATAATAACGTTTTACATTGCATATTAGCTGATGTATATACAAGATGGTTGACAAAAATGTGTCACTCTCTATGACGTTACGTACGACATAGAAATATTAAGTATGAAATGAAGGAGAAACGGAACGGCGCGAACAGGGTAAATAAAATAAAAAAATAATAAAAAGAATAAATAAATAAAAATAAAAAAATTACTTAAAATTAGGGTTTAATAAAACCTTTAGTAATCCTTATCGCAGGTATATTATTAATTTAAAAAAATTGGTTTAGTTTTTGTCAAAAATGTATGGACTAACTCTAAGTTTAATAAAATCGTATGTTTTAAATGAAGTGGCCCTTAATATTAATAATAAAGGTACATTATGAATACATACGGTGGTTTACAATAATGTCAAGAGCAGAAATGTAAGTATAAGTATAAACAAAGAGATAAAACACCCATATTAGAATAGATCTTCATAGAATTTTCCTTAAACAATTTAAAATCTTGGATTCAGTTTCCCCATTCAACTTTAGCAAAACGAAGTTACTTATTACTTTTGATAATTGTTATAACTTCTGATTGACTTCAATGACAAATTATAACAAATTAGACAGAAAGAAAGCATTTATTGAGTACCAACACATGACAAACGAAAATGAAGAAATGAACATGACAATGAAAATTAATTACATAGAAAACAAAATAGTGACAAAGAAAAAACAACATAAATGAGGAGTCGTGTGCTGACCCAAATGGGTCGACCTCAGCTAAAAAGTGCAGCCAAGCATGTTTAGCTGCAGCGCTGGTCTTCCGGCCAGACCCAGCGAAATTACACCTATGTTACACTAACACTGTATACCTGGGTATAACACTCATAAATTGCTCTATAAAAACTGTCAGACATGTTAGTAGTATATTTCCGCATAACATATTGTATTCACAAAGTAATAAATATTTTTTGCGGGATGGATAAATATTCTGTAGTTCCAATATGCAAACATGATTCTTATATTTATTTATATTCAGTTTGTTTTTGTAAAAATCTAAATCTAAGAAAAATAAATGAATGAGTTATTGATATACATATTGATATATAAATACATATTGATACATATTGATATATAAATACATATTGATACATATTGATATATAAATATTGATATTACATAATATCATCTGTAAGTGATTTTATTATGAAATTATTATTTGTAGAAACTGCTTATGATCGGATTTATAATATGAGCACTTTATCTACCTAGTAGATACAACCTCTTCGGTTCTGATTTACGTATCTCTCTATTGTAGTTATGTGTTTTATCTCTATAAGTAAATAGCAATAGCGCTCGCGACGATCTGCAGTTAGTTGCGAAACCGATAGCCGTCGCACGCGCCGGTTTATCTAAATATACGAGTACAAGATCGAATTTGTGTCGTCTGTGCGTATTTTTGATCACAAAAAGTAAAACACGGTATGGTTTCTTTTATATTTATTTTGTGTCTATTATGTGTCTAGGTTTTGATGTTAAGTTTAATTTAATATTATATCAATTTCTATGGACCAGGTAAGTCAAGTTTTGTATGGAAGTAAAAACACAGAATTAAATGAATTTCGCTACCTCGCTATGTAGCGACATAAATTGCCTCGCTAAGCACCGTATTTTACCTGTTTGTTTCGTATACTTACGCACTAACTCCGAAGTTTTACCGGCAAAAAAAGCAATCCCGTAAAAATTAACCATGCTGTGAATCATTCTGTACGATTTTTCATCCAAAGCTTTAATAGTGAAAAAGAAAAAAAAACATAAATACTATAAAGAGGGAAAAAGTATCATAATTGCATTTATTTGATTTGATTATGCGATGTTTTTAGATTTAATTTTGTATTTAATAAGAGTTTAAATTATTTTTATTTTGATTAGCGAATTCGCGAATTATTTTTTTTCTCCAAAATATTTATTTTGTCTGTAACAAGATAATATTTTGAAATAAATATTTGTGGAAACCTGTAGATTCTCAAATGGCATTTTTGTTAAAATTCTACAAATCAGTTCTTCCACATATACGTGGATGAATACCTATCAAGTCTATTACCGTTTTTTAGTTATCCTCTAGGTACTTATAATAAAGGAAGAGAGGACAAAAAGTCTATAAATCAAATTAAATAAAAAAAAGTCCCCTAGGACTTAAAATATATAAATAAGAAAATCGAATACAATTTATTTTATCACAGAGTGGATCTTATTATTCGGGTTTTAGGCTCATAATTCTACATATTATGCACGCGTGCGTTTTACATTACCATGATTCAACTAGTGCTGTAATAAGTTATCCTAAAAAGTTAAATACGTATCTTACTGCTAATTACATGTTATGTAGATACGTACGTATAGTAAGAAAAGCCTCGGTCTGTCACCGCACGCTATTGCAATGCCCGGCAGGGCTCATATGTGAACTTGTATGCCTATTGTAATATCTATTGTACCTACCATATGAATGCAAATAAATGAAAATAAATAGATGAAACATTCTTAATTTAACTGGGTTATACTGTTTTAATGTATAAAAAAGGTAGGAAACTAATTTTATTATTTAGATAAGTACCTACACTTATCTAAATAATAAAATTAGTTTCACTTCTGTTCCAAGTCACGTCATTATCATAAGAAAAATAATTTAACTAGTTAGGTGTTTCTAAAATAGGTTTACTGTTTTGCAAAAAAAAAAAAAATACAATACCTATTGAATACAGCGAAATTTACTCTAGTTTGTTTAAATTTAATAATTTAAACATAGCTTCATAGGGCTAGATTCAGTATAAGTGATTTTTTGATAATGTCGAGCGAAATACGACTTCACAATCGCGATATTAAAGAAAATATGAATGGAAACAACACAAAATAGATAATTAAAATATACAAAAGCCAATAACGGGCTATATTTATCGATAGTTTAAGTACATTTTTAATAATATAAGAAAAATATCATGACAATATTTTACCGTGTATTCCCATTATCCCCAAAATAGAGGATAGTGGGGAATCTTCGTGGCATCTTCCCAAAAATTAATAATCATGCCAATTTCCCCTAAAAGTAATGGGAGGTAAATAGGTATACCTATACCTCTACCTTACTTATTAAACTATATGATAGGTACTACACATTGAAACTAATCAAATCTAATACGTTCCTATCTTGAACAACAATCAATCCAATTCATGCCGATTAAATATTTATGTTGCCTTAATTTTAGAACAATGGGAACTATTCGAAGGCAGTACCTACCTGCTATGTGTTTTGGCAACGATCCGAAGTCAAATGTAATATCTGAGATGCAAACTGCAGATAGGCGGATAGCTCACTAACAGCATCATTTTTAAAAGCAAATAGATAAAAAAAGGAAACAAGTAAGTTTGAAATACAGGGTGTTTGGGATTAGGGATAGGGGATTTCAATCAATCGCTTGAAGGGAACACTTTGACTGAAACTTTGTTATTTAATGTAAGAAGTTGCAGATTATGTGGTATACCTCAGTAAGATCTTGAACTGAAGATGTTTTAAAGTAAATTAAAAGTTCCTAATCGTGTTAGGTTTCTTTTAATTTTTCAGTGTAAAATTCAGGTATGGATATATATTTCCCATTTTTGAAGTTTTGAATAATCACAGTTTTTTTAACGTAAATTTTAACATATTTTTTAAATTATTAAACAGTGACAACATCCTTAATCAGATATTTAAAGGAACATTTGTGAAAGATCGATGCGTTTTCGTTTTATCCAACTTTGAGGACTAGGTTCTAGAAATCTTGAGACATGTTAAAGGGGCCCACCATCTAAACACCCTGTAAAATGATGATCTACCCATTAAATAGGATTACACTGCCGTGCTCTACCTTTCGAAAATTTCGTTGACATCTTTTGCTTGGGCGTCAGGAACTATTTCCATTGACCAACCCTTAGGCTGTCTATTCACAGAACAGGAGCAATGTAGCAGAGCTGGGCGCGGAGTTTCTACAATGTGCTACGCAATAACTCCGCACGCGGAGTCTCTATGTTGATAATGCATATGGAAAGCTCCGCTACCTCGCTCTGCTTTTGTGGACTGGACAGGCAGCCTTAGGCCAAAGAAAATCCCCTACGTCTCGTATCTAATTTAGGAAAAAAATCGCATTTCAAAAAGGCTATTAATTAGTAAGTTTCCATAAAACTATATTTTAGTAGTACCTTCTTAATAGATTCCATATAAAGTACATTTTATCAAGAGTAAAAGGTAGGTATCGCAAAGTACCGTGAGGTCAACAGCTTCCCGGACAGGTTTCTTAACTTAAAGGTTGTTTTAAGTTACTACTCTTATCTTCTTTGACTTTGTTTATTATGTAGACTCGTCAAAATCAATCAATATAATTTACTTTAAATCGTCATAAATGATTGTTGGCTTTTAACCGACTTAAAAAAAATAGAATGTTCTTGATAGATTGACGGCTCAATCTATTCAGATGATTATTTTTGTGTTGAAAGAGGATATGTCAGGGGAGGTTCCATGATATTTATTTTAAGAGGATTTGTGAAAATGATTGTTCGCTTGTTTTTTTAAGAGTCCGCTCTTCAAGAGAAAAACTAGTTAACATACTATGTGCCTCCCTCAATCACAAATAGGCACAAAATATATTTTTAAAAGAAATACATACTATATGTACAATATAAATATATGCGGAAGCCTTGTAGTTGACCGGTTTTTAGTTTTTGAATAGAGGAATATTATAAAGCCACAGAAAGCTGAAGAGTTAATTTGTTTGCTTGGTTAAGGGCAGGTGCTAATAAAGCTACTAAAATCGACCTTTGTTTTAAGCAACTCTAAGTAATCAAATACTCTTTTTTTGTTATTTGGATATAAAGGGATATCGTAGTTTAATAACCATATTTTTGTTTATTGTGGTTGAAAACATGATATGAACAACTTCGTTCGATAAAAAAAAATGTTAGAAAACAGAGAATTATTAGATCGTTTATCGGGTTTTATTCAAAAATAGTTAACGTTTGTTTCTAAAAATGAATCAAATGATAGGTTTTCACCTCTAGGAACTATATTTGTGGATAATAATGCTAAAATGTTTTGCATATCGATCAAATATAACAGTTAGCACGCAGCACGCTACGTTTTTGAGAGCGGGGGCTAAGGTAATGCGAATACCTACACACGGTACTGGAAGAGCACCTTAAACGCGCTTATCTCAGGAGCTATTACTTCGACTTGAAAAAATATTTTAGTGATGGAAAGTCCATTTATCGAGGAAGGCTATTTTTATTTTAATAATGATGATACCACGGGATCGAGACTTACGCAGGGCGCAGTAAGGTATAAAATAGATGCTTGTTTTGCCCCTAAATACATTACGGTACACGGAGCAACCTTGTACTAGAATAAGGAAAAAAATAGATGCGTTTGTCGCTCCTAATGTAATAGGAAGTGAACAATAATCATTGTATGGCAGCCGCATCTGATACATGTAAAGTGGCATGATTTGCAAAATAACAGAAACTGCAGATAACGAAGACGACGGAAACGTACCTACGATAAAATTCTATTTACTCGATATATTTTTTTTATAACCTTTTTTTTCTTAGTCTTAGGTCAGTATTTGACAGCTGAGTGATCGATAAGATCTCCATAACGTCTCTGTGCGAAAATAGAGGTCCTAGAAAGTAGTAGCGCGTAGCAGTTATTAAATTTAAGCACGCTTAAATAAGGAAAATATTTATTTTTCAAGCGAACCAAGGACGTAGTTTCGGCTAGAAAAACGTAGTACAATTGCTTAGCTTCATGGTCAATTACATTATCATTTCGTATATAGTGATAGGTATATGTCGGTGCAACTCGCGGAAAATGGGCGGTAAAATTAACGTATTCCGGGTTTGATACCTTGAACCTGATGCCCGACCATAGACTACGAATATGTTAATCCAGATAAACGAACACTTAGACAATTTCGAAAATTGAAAAATTCTTTATCCTTCAAAGTCGGTTTACGGACGAAAATTTAACGTGATAACGTCATAAGAAAACATTGATGAAAATACGTTGCTATGGTTACCTACCATGTCAACAAAACGTAACATCTTTTTGTGAGTGCATACAGTAGTCATTAATTTATAAGACGTTATCACGTCAAAAATTTAACTTTGTTAAGAGTTCCAATCCGAGAGGCCAACCGTAGATACCCGTCATAATTTTCGGAATTGAAGCTGGAAGCTGGTATACCTACAATGATTTGACACTACAAGAAATTAGCTCCTTGAGACTTAATATTTAACAAACAGATGCCTAATTCGAAAAATTGTTTAAAATTCTCACGAAAAAAAAACTCACGCTTAAAATTTGAAAAAAACCTACCCAACAATATCGTATACAATGGGATAATTAACAAAAAGATTGTGCGTTTTTCAATTTTTTATTTATCTCTTGTCATCTTTTTTGACCACGGAACCCTAAAAAAGACTTAAAAATGTTGTACTACTTATCTACTTATGACGTCAAAACTTGTTATTTTAACATTATGGTATTTATTGTTTTTTCTCAGTTTGTACAGCTGGTTTTGAAAATAATAACAGTAGAGTAGGTACGTAACTTTTTATGTTAATTTGAACGGGAAAAAATCTCAAAAACTCAAATACTTGGTTTTATGACGTCACTAAGTAGATCCTTCGCTAACTATACATTTTTTGCTCCAGTATAGTAGAACTTGGGTTTGATTTCTAGGTTCTAAAATTTACATTTAGTTAGTTTAGTTTTAAATTAATTTAAAAACACGTATTTTTACGCCGTATTGATGACATGACGTGATATTGAGATTTTAATGTTTAAATTTTGCATTTATAAAATAAATGCAAAATTTAAACATTAAAATCTCTATTTCGACTTTACACGATTTCGAAAAATGACACGAGATCTCGTAAAATTGAAATTCTGCGAGATCATTGCATTCCATAATTTATATATATAGTCCTTGGTAATAACTTAGAACGTCATGTCATCAATTTTATTTTTTTTCATGTTTGACAAACTTGCTGAATTTACATTTTATTTATTAAATAATATTACTTTTTCTGACAGGACAGGACAAACAAAATTGCCTGAAAACCTAACTGGGTTTGTATTGGTATTTAGGTACATTCGAAACTGCAACATTAAATTATATAATAATAAAAATTGGTGTACAAAATGAGTATCAAACTTTATACTTTACCTAAATACAATTCACTGATCAACGCACAGCGTAACACAGCTGAAATGGATAGGGCTAAAATATGAGTAGTAAGAAGTACCTAGGCAAAGAAAGAGTTTAGAAAAAAATAACGAGTTTTTTTTTAAAAATAATATGAATAAATGTTTGATTTATTTTATATACTTAACAAATTAGCACAGTAACACTAAAAGCTTAAACTTGGGAAATAACTACTTAAGTTAAAGTTCAACTTGGCAGTATTAAAATGAAGATAAAGCTGGTGAAAGTTCACCAGCTTTATCTTAAGTTAATCGTTAAGTAACAACACTTCGTGACACACACAATTTAAAGAAGAGGTACCAAATGTAGATAGGTACCTGCCTACATAAAATATAAGTACTTACCACATAAACTGACGTATCTGTTAATGCCATCAATTATTAATTTACCTCTCGATCCGCAAAGGCAAGTTTGTAAATTGAAAATTGCACCAAGGTTTATATAACTACTGAATCACTAACTAACTAATCTAATCATCATTGTGTTCTACTGATGTTTCTGAGACCGTAATGAATATTGTATTTTTAACGAAGTAAATGGGTTATACTGCACAAGGAAGGGCTACATACTGAAGACAACAATTAAATCCTCCGTTCTTCATAATTATTTTAATTCAATTGTTTCTTTTATAATTTACTTTTTAACATATTTAAAATATATACAGGGTAGAGTCTACGGAAAGATAACACTGTGCCGGTTCATAAATATAAAAGTTATGTTCTATGGAAGTTTATCGGTTTTAGAGATATGCGTCGTTTTCAAAATTTAACTTCCTTCTTTATTCGAGGGTCGCTCGGAGATGTCGTTTAAGCACTAACCCGAACCAAGTCAGTTGATCACTTTGCCCGCCGGATACGAATTACGAACTACTGGTTGGTCAGGGCGTGCAGTGGTCACACCTAATGCATACAGCGCAAGCCCTTATCTATAATTCTGTAGTTCAGAGCATGTTGTAAGTATTACTATCACTACATAGTATAAAATAAAGTCACTTATATCAATATCATATCAATAATCAAAGTCACTTCCCGCTGTCAGTCCTTACAGACAGCGGGAAGTGACTTTGATTATTGATATAAGGATATATGCTTAGATCTTTAAAACTACGCAACTGATTTTGATACGGCGGTGATGCGGTTTTTTAACCGCATCACCGCCGTATCAAAATCAGTTCTATCTAGTTTTTACTAGATAGAGTGATCAAGAGGAAGGTTTTAATGTATAATACAAACATAATATAGCCGTACGAAGCCGGGGCGGGTCGCTAGTTTAGAATAAATAAAAAAGTTGGGGAGCTCTTTAATATGATTTATTCATCACTCCACGGTTTCACCCGCGTAACTCACGATCCCTTGGGAATATCGGGATAAAAAGTAGCCTATATTATTTTCAATGAATCAATGTATCCTTATACCAAGTTTCATCAAAATCTGTCTAGTAGTTTTGGAGCCAAACAAACAAAAATCCAAAAACTTTCCTCTTGATAATGTTAGTGTAGATATGTGTTGGTATCGTCTGCTTGGCATCAAATATAATGATCATTAGTGCTCCAAGGCACCAGGGGTAGGGGATTTCAAATTTCGTCAGGTCAAAGTTCTTTAAAGAACCTTTAAAGATACTTAAAATTGGGTTTAATTTTGTAATTTGACTACGTGCAGGTTTGCAGGAGCTATGTCCGACATTTACGAGGCGCGGTAGAACGAATTCCGGACAAGTCAAGATACAAACCACTCAAATTCTCAAATCATATGGGCGGCTCCCATAACTGTAATGGTCGATCGATTATTTAACTTTAAAGTCCTTCTTTCATTGGATAAGCCAATAGTCATTACGTTCATAACGTTGTTTCTAGCAGGGTTATTGGTAATTATATAAGAAAGTGGGTAAAGGCTGTTTCTGTGCACTTTTACAATCAACTCTTACTTGTTCTTTTTTGGAAATTCGAACATGATTTTTTTTTAAGTTTTATCGACTGTCCTAAGTCTGAATGACCTTAATTTTTGTAAGACCACCCTTAAGGTAGACCCCTTGTAACAGAAAAAGATTCATCAAAATCGGTTGATAAACAAAGAAGATATGCGAGAACATCCATAAAAAATACGTACAACCGAATTGAGAACCTCCTCCTTTTGTTGACAATGGTTAATAATACAGCTAATGTTCGAATTAACATAACAACAAAAATTCCAAAAAAAATTCTAATATATTCCAAAAAATATATATAGATAGATAGATAGATAACTTTATTTGTACAACACAGGAAAAAACAGAACACTATATACACAAAGCGAAGTAACAGCTAGAAAGCATAAGTTGCACAAATGGGCGGCCTTATCGCTGAAAGCGATTTCTTCCAGGCAACCTTTGGATGGAAAAGAACTGATATATATATTTCTAAAAGTTAAAGACGAAGTTGATTCTTATGATGCACAGAAGTGACAGTGGTATAGGAAAGCGGTTGAGGGCTACTATATATATATATGGGCTATGACTATGTATAAGTACCTATGTTTATTATTTATACCTACCTTACATATTATTAAATATATACTTAGTCTTTAATTTTCCAAATAAATATCAAAAATTAATTTAAATAGATGAGATAACAAATACCTACTATACAACTAGAAAAAGACATAGATGTTTAACATTATAAATACTAAAAATGAAGTGACCAGTTAGTCAAATAACCCGTCCCTTATCGTACCCGGCGCAAAGGTTCTCGTAATGCTAGAACCATTGCCACGCTGAATGGCGATGGCTAACCTCTGCGCCAGGAACGAGCCGGAGCGGGAGTCATTTTCCCTATTTTCCCTTATCAATATTTAAATAGATTAGCTAATATTAAATATAATAAATTCAAATGTAATTAAGTGTAATCCTGTGATTTTTTCATATAATAAATTTCTCTCTCTGTGTCTCTAAATCAGACTAAACTCACAAAACTATGCTCTTCGAATGACAATAATTAGGTACACGATGATAAAAAAGGTAGGGGGAGGGGGGGAAGAGATGGTAACAGGTTGCTAGACTATTGATTTAATATTTCTTGGAATTTCCTACAGTAAGTTATCACTTATTGTATTTTATTACTAAGTAAAAAACCCAACCTAGTTATATAAAATATCATAGAAATTAGGTATCTGCGGGTAATAAGGGCCAACGTTTTTTTTTACATTTTTATATTTGTACTTGTACTTGTATACAGGCTGTTTTCCGCCATTAGACCTTTTTTGATTGGGTCCTTTTTGCGTGAGGATGGAGTAGGCTTGCCCAGCACCTACTACCCTCTCAGCTTAGTAGACCATGTCTAGAGGAGAGAACTTGTCAATACTTCTGGAGCCAACTAAGCCGCGGGTTTCATCACGATGTTTTCCTTCACCGTAAGAGCAATTTCAATTAGCGCACATAAATTTTTCTTAAGAAAAATACATTGGTGCCCGGCCGGCCGGGATTCGAACCCACGACCTTCAGAATGAAAGTCGAGGTATCTACCACTACGCCAACACCGCTCCTTTGATATTAGTAACAAAATATCAAGTAAATAAACAAATGATTTGTTTTCAGATTGACAATAAAGCAAATAATTATCTAATGACCTGTTTTTAGATAGTTTTTCCTATTTTTACGAATTATTTAGTTTTTTTGGGTACATATTTTCCATCGAATCATCATTATGATAATATTATCTGAATAAAAATAATATACTGCAGAAAATGTTTGCTATAATAACTCAGCGTAAATATATCGAGAACGTGCCCGAAAATTATCTCATCTCAGTTAATTATTAGTGATAATATTTATTTTGTCACCTCTTTGATAATGTACTTGAATTTAAATGGAAGCTTGAAGAAAAATAGAACCTAATAAATGGTTATTTTGAGGCTTGGCGGGCGATCTGATATGCACATCTATTTTTAAAAGAGTTTTTTTACATATTAAAGGTATGATCAGTCAGTGTCAGATGTAGCAACCTTTCATAAAAGATACCTTGATACTCTCGATTAACAGACCCCTTTAAGGGTCCGATTATTTACAATTACAATTTATTACAACAACATCAACAATTTATTGTACACTTCAGGAAAGACAGACGACTGCAACTGGCAACTGGTTTGTTAATTACCGTGTACCTATTTTTCCATACAAAATAAGAACCGTTTTTTTCGGTAGGTTAAAAGAAATAGCTAGGACGTGTTTTTTTGTGTGTTTTTGCGATTTTCGAACGTTTATTAAAGATGAAACACACAAAAACACAGTTACAGAAGAAAAAGATACAAAAATGAACAAGGACATAAAAGATATAAATAGTATAAAAAATACGCTTTTATAGAAAATCCAACTAAACAATAGAAAATAAAATTTATAAATTTGGATTAAGAATAGTGTAATTATTAAATAGATGTACATTATTGTAAAAAAAGCGTGGTGGCAAGTAGGTATCTAATGTTTTTGAGTGATTGCTCGGAAATCAAGATAAAAAAATCTTTAATTATCTTAAAATTACATATATGTAGTTAGTTACATACAGGTCGACCTAATAAAAGCGTGTTAAAACATCTAATTTTAGAATCTTAGACACTTTATAAATATTATAATGTGTTTATATATTGAGGCTACTTTAAGACGAAAGAAGATTTTTCTAGATGTCTAAGCGAAAAACATTTGTTTTACAATTTTTGAAATTCGAACTTTTTGAGTAAATATAATAAATAAATAATAAATATTGCAGGACAATCCACACAGCGCCATCTAGCCCCAAGTTAAGTAATTAGATTTGAGTGATGGGTGCTAGACAACGGATATACTACTTATATACTTTTCTTTTGTAAATATATACTTATAATACATAGAAACAACCAGACCACAGACAAATATCTAAGCATAAATACTTGTTAGAGGCGGGAATCGAACCCGCAACCCTGTGTTTGGCAGTCCGGCAAGGTGACCATTGTGCCAACTGGGTCGTGAGTGTTTGTTAGATTATTGAATTATCATTTTAAACATGGTTTTTATTAAAGTGATTTGCCTGTAAACATAACCAATCTAATAAATTGAAAAAAAAATGGCTGTCAGTGAAGTCGGTTTACGGACGATAATTTTACGTGATAACGTCTTATGAACCCTTTTGTATCGATGACATTGCCTTTTTCCATACTTTAATACGCGCGTTGTTATGGGTACCTTGTCAATAACAGTAACGTGACATGACGTTAAACTTTTTGTAAGTGCAGGTGTTCATCGATCTAAAAGCCGTTATCACGTCAAAAAACTGATGAATCTACAAAAGTCGTAGAACAAAAAGTGTTCCGTAGACATCTAGAACTTCTTTTCATCTTAAAATACCTCGTTGTAAGCAGGTTAAGGAACTACCTGATCACACATTTAATAAGTGATTCTCTCATATAAAATTATGCCACTTGAAACATCCTTGTTTACAGGAAAATGCCGTTAATAGGAACCACAGGTTAGCAAATAGTAACTAAGAACACGTGTATGCTATCTAAGTAGTTAGGTAAAGTACCTACTCAGGTAAATAGTTCGCTATTAGAGGTAAATGGTTGCAATTCGGTAGTTTTTATTTGTAACATTATAATTTTACAATATCCTACTAATATTATAAATTTGAAAGTTTGTGTGTGCGTGTGTATGTTTGTTACTCCTTCACGCTAAAACCACTTAACCGATTGCGATGAAATTCGGTATGCAGATAGCTGGAGGCCTGGATTAACATATAGGCTACTTTTTATCCCAATATTCCCACAGGATCGGAACTTACGCGGGTGAAACCGCGGGGCGCAGCTAGTATATAATAAAGGAAGACAGAAAAAAGTCTGTAATGGGAAGTAATTATAAAAAAATCTCAGAATAATAGGTAGTAGAACAAAAATGTACTTCTAATAGATACAATTCTCGTGTTACAATGTTAGTTACCATACTCCTCCGAAACGGCTTGACCGATTTTTATGAAATTTTATATGCATATTCAGTAGGTTTGAGAATCGGCTCTCTATTTTTATTTTGATTTTTTTTGTTAATGGCTAAACAACGTTTGCTTGGACAGTGGACAGCTAGTATAGGTGGTTATATTTGTTTTTATAAAATACTAGCTGCGCCCCGCGGTTTCACCCGCGTAAGTTCCGATCCCGTGGGAATATCGGGATTAAAAGTAGCCTATGTGTTAATCCATATCTCCAGCTATCTAGATACCGAGTTTCATCGCAATCGGTCCAGTAGATTTTGCGTGAAGGAGTAACAAACACACACACACACACACACACACACACACACGCACACACAAACTGTTTGGATTGGTTTTATATGTCTAAACTAGCTTTTACCCACGATTTAGTTCGCGTAGGGTTATGAAATTGACAAAAATCCCTAGCGGATGCCTAATTGCCTACGTCATGCCTAACAGCTATAATTATATCGTCAAATTTTTGCCTAGCCGTCAATTTTTAAGCTGTGCTGACTGAATGACTTTGACTGACTGTAATATCAACATATAACAGTCAGTCAATGTCAGTCAGTCAGATAACATGAGGAGATTTATTGATATTATGTAGGTATTATGTTTGTAGGTGAAATCTTTTTTTTACACATTAGTATAATTTAAAAACGTTTCCTTGTCCTTTTTAAGTCTATTCTAATTTTATCCAAAAACACCAATGACGACTTTTTTGGACTTATTTTTTAATAAGCTTAGAAATAACAAGAAATTTTCGAATTTAATTGAAACCAATATGTAGAAAAATGTTTTAACTAGATAATGTGAAGACCCAGATGGCACGATGGTCACCATGCCGGACTGCCAGACACAGGGTTGCGGGTTCGATTCCCGCCTCAGACAAGTATTTATGTTTAGATATCTGGTTGTTTCTATGTATTACTAGCTGCGTCCCGCGGTTTCACCCACGTAAGTCCCGATCCCGTGGGAATTTCGAGATAAAAAGTAGCCTATGTGTTAATCCAGGTCTCCAGCTATCTACATACCGAGTTTCATTGCAATCGGTCTAGCCGTTCTCGAGTTATAAGTGTTGTAACAAACACGACTTTCTTTTATATATATATATATACTTTTATTATTTATTTATTTATATTATAGATATAGAAGAAGATATAGATATAGAAGATAGATAGATAAGTATATAATTATAAAAGAAAAGTAAATAAGTAGTATATCCAACTATATCCGTTGTCTAGCACCCATAACACAAGTCTAGTTACTTAGCTTGGGGCTAGGGGGCGATGTGTGGAATGTCCTGCAAAATTTATTTATTTATTGTATTTAATGTACCGGTATCGGCACATGCTATCGGCGAAAGACATTTCAATTTTGGCTCATATTTGCGCCTTATACATGTCATTGTATAGGATGCAAAGACATTTATTTTTACATAATTACCAAAAAAATGGTTTTTTGGTATTTACATAACTTAAAATATTCCAAAAAAATATCGAATTTTCAAAAGGCGTAGCACTGAAGTAGCCCAGTATAAGAAAAACAACAATTAGAGATAAATGTACGTATCCTAGCAATTGTAAATCTCAGACATGTTGATGTATGCTTTCCCTGAAGCACAATGAGTTTATCGTTCAATGCACTTAATGCATACTTGATCTGATGCGTGAACGATTATTTAAAGAATAAATTCTTTTGAATCTTCTTAAAATGAGTTCTCAAATACGAACGAGTTTGGGCTTTATTAAAACATAAACTTTAACAAATTATGACAATTTTCTTGCAATTTATAGAAAATAGTTTATTCGGAATATTACTTTTCTTTAGTAAACAATAACAGCAATTCCTTAAGGGGGTTATTAGGGTAACAGAACGGTCGCTGTTTAATGTAGAATACGTAATGAATTGTGCCTTCGTAAATACATGTTTGTTTACTTGTGAGACTAGGGTTGCTAACATTTTATGCCAAAATATACATACATGCTATCTATACGTTTAATTGTGCAAATCGAAAAAATATAGTTTCTATAGGTATCTACTGTACTTCAATGCTTTATAGAAATATTCGACTGGCGCGTTTTTTTATTATTATTTTGTTTTATTTCTTTATTTTTACCGATTACGACAATGCAAAAATGAGTGTTAGGTATTTCAGCCCATATTTTGAACATCTATTTAAAAACTTTTTTTACTTTTTATAAGAAATTATGATACACAAAGAAATTACAATAATTTTCAAACAAATACCTATACTCTGAAATATAGTCTATTGCATAACCTTATTACAACAGATAATAGTGTAAAATAGGAGTTTGTTGCGTCAAAGGCCACATACTTCTAACTGCAGTTTCTTCAGGTATTTGTATGAAAATTACAGAAAACTACAAAAATGTGCAAAAATCTTTTGGTATGCCATACTATTTTTGATCCAGGAACTAATTTTTATGAAAAACACTATCGGTATAATATAATATGATATGATATGTTTGTATGATATAAAAATATAGGATATTTTTTTAATAGGTTCTATTCAAAGTCAAAGTCAAAAATCTTTATTCCGTTGAATGCTTAATACCTAGGTATAAGATCACATGGACATGTCTTAAAAACTAAGTTAGGATGTGTACCTTCGGAACGCGCCCACCAATGAGAAGAAGACACAAGAAACTCATGGAGGGTTTTTTTTTGATGTGATTCCTGGTTAAGTAATAAATAACGCCTTTTTCAAAAACCTAATGATGCAGTTATAATCGGGCACGCAACTTATTTCAGCATTAGGTATTTGCTACCTCTTATAGTTTAATCGCCCTGTATAGAACGTACACTCGGTAATAAATTACCTCTATTGTTTAATGTAGGTACTCTATGTCTGTAACCATCTCTTATTTGTGTGTACCTGTCATTTTGATAAATCATATTCTATTCTATTTCATATATTTTATAACTACGGTTGACAACCATACGTGAAAATGCATTTCTTCATGGTCGATTCGTATTGACGTCAAAACAATTATTTTGACATTTTTGAAATATTCATTGGATCGCTTAGTGGAGGCTAAACAAACAGAAAAGCGGTCTAAACGAGTTTTATGACTTTCAAGACTTATAGTTTGTAAACATTTATTGATTGAATAATTTAATCGAATGACCTAACGATTAGGTAGGTAACAATATAAAACTCTAAAATTCGTTTTTCAACGCATAGTAGAGTTTCGTAACGATAAGGTGCTTCATCAATCCGTACCTTGTGCAAGTGCCGATTCTACTGCTAGGAATTCAAGTGTAAGCAATTTATTGTATTTTATAATATAAAATATTGTGGGACACTTCACATTGCTCCATCTAGCCCCAAGTTAAGCTACTAGGCTTGCGTTATGGGTGCCAGATAAATAAGGCCCATCAAAAGGTTTTTTCATAACCTTGATATTAGTGACAAAATAACAAGAAGATTAAATTAATTGTATTTCAGATTGAATATAAAGCAAATATATATCGTATTAACCTGTTATAAGTAGTTTTCCCTATTTCTACGAAATATGTAGTTTTTAATTAAGGTCGCGGTCAAAGGTGGCCCTTATTACACGCAGGTACCTCATACTTTACTTAAATATACAGAAACACCCATATCAGAAACAAATGTCTTCTGTACCTAAAGATTTGTTTAAGGACGGCGGGAATCGAACCTGCAGCCTACTGCGTCGCAGACGGGTGTTGGTCCGACGCGCCACAGAGTTTCTGCATATTACTCCGAAGATCCTCATTAGATCTACAAACACGAAGTTATTACCTTACAAATTAAACACAAAAAGACGAATTAGATCTCTTTAGGCGAAGAAATGCTTAACCCTGTTCCCTTTTCCTAAATAATGCTAGAGCAATTATTTTAATGTTTTCCTAAAACCTACCAATTATTACTCAAGAAGACACCTAAAGGAACGGAATGTTTTTTCAGATTTACAATAAAGCAAACATTTATCTAATGATGTAAGGTGTATTTTTCATAAATATTTTGACTAAATATTTAGTTGTAAATTAAGGTCGCAGGTGGCATTTAATACCCACAGGCACCTGGAGAAAGCGCATGAAGGTAACCAAGACGAGTTATTACAATTAAATAATTATTGCTTGCATATGTAGATTACTTGGCGATAATTTATCGTCTATTTGTACAAAAGGTTGAATACAATGTTGAACAGAATAAAAAGTAAATCGAATAAAATTCCTTCCTAATAATACAATAACAAATTCAATAGATGTTTGTACTGACGTAGGAAAACATCTCTAATTGTTTTTGTAAATTATTCGTCGAGATAGGTAGTGACGTATTGAAAAACTTTAATGTTATCTACATGTACTTCTACACGGAGTTTTCGCAACTAGACCCCTCTAGTAAGGTCCTTTTTGCAAGAGAATAAAGTAGGTTTGCCCAGCACCTACTACGCTCTCAGCTTAGTCGACCGTTTCTAGAGGAAAGAACTCGTTAATACGTCTAGAGGCAAACAAGCAGCGGAAATGTCAATTAGCGCACATACATTTCCCTCCTTCACGGGCCGGCCAAATTTCATATACCCATATAGTTTTTGGGTTCGAATCTCGGCCGGTCGTGGACCAATGGAATTTTGTTACGGTAAATGTATATGCGCCAATTAACATTGCTCTTATGGTGAAGGATAACATCGTGATGAAACCCGCGGCTTAGTTGGCTTGAGACGGAGATGGGTAAGCCTACTCTATTATCATGCAAAAATAATCAAACTAACGAGGTCTAGTTACAGAAAACAGCCCGTAACAAAAATACAATACATAAACCTACAAATATTAGTCATGTACATAAAAAACATTGACTTATGTTTATAAAAATATGAAAATAGTTATTTCTAGTTCCTAAGAACTCTTGCCGCAAGGCGCTGTAATTAGACATAAAATGTAGTCGATAATTAAAACTTTAATAATTTAGTGTCAAATGTAGAATACGTTGTATTACAAGCAAGGACGTTGCAAGTCATTAAAAGCCCTACACCTATTATTATAGGAAATTACTGTGCCATCTACGAGCGATTCGTACAAAGGAAAGTAATAAAATATTTATCATTCACACCATTTCATATTCAAATAGTCGACTTGTCCATGATGTCGCAGGTAAAGGAAATAAATAAATAAATGAAACATGATTATGTGAAAATATTACCATATCATCATACGATAGCAAGCTGACGTATCGATCGTACTTTGATGGTTTTGTAAATAAAAAATACATAATAACAATCATTTTGCTGTTTTTATATTCATGCTACAAACTTTGTAAGCCTATTTTCAATAAGAACTTTAGAAGGGAAATGTTCGCAACAATTATTAAATGAAAAATTAGGCGGCAGCAACATTTAATAATAATAAATTAAGAAGGCTAATTGTGGCCTTCACCGCCGTTAGTTTGGCCCTTGCCTCGCGGTTCTAGGTTTAGGTTTTTAAATTTTTTACATCTAAATCCACCATGTAAAACATAACGTACTTTTTAGTGATAGGTATTCACAGAGCGCATATGTAGAAATTATTGATCCATATATCCCCCAGGTACAGGCTACACTTTAGTGTCCCTCGATAAGTAAGTACCCAGGTCCTTAAAGGCCACTCCAATTTATTATTTTGTGTATCGTTTACTCACCTCTAAATTTACATAAGCACCTTCCTTATAAAAAAATGTTCCTATAACTAGTAAATTCATAAAACACCTAGTTGCTGTTCGTAGGAATTACTTATTCATGTCCGTATGTATTTTACGCTATAATTTGTTGATTTATTAACTTTGCACGTGTGGATCTATTTTAAATGGTGGAAAATTTCCTTATGGATATTTAACAAGTAATTGGTTCTCTGAGAATTGTTAATTTTACAAATATTTCTACAAGGCTAGTACGGCACTATAAGTCGGTTAAAATATACCAAATATCTGGTTCTAATTTATAATTCACTAGGTATAAAATATATTAATAATTTAAACAAATTTAAGAAAAACAGAATTTGTTTTATACATAAAATATAGTAATTACAGTAATATTTTTACTTCCTAAACTCATTTTTTTTTTTGCGAGTTTTTCTCCATGTCTTCTTGTGCCCATGTTTATGAAACTCAGCAAAGTAAATATTAAAAAACTAATGAAATTTTATTGTCAAGCATTAAATAATTAAAAAAAATTAATTTATTAATTTAAAAAAAAAACCATATAAAATTATAATACCTTTTCATTACCTACTTAGGTAATGAAAAGGTATTGTTATTATGTACATTATTTGTGTAGTGACTTGAGGCATAACGAGTTATTGCATTCATAATATTATATTATAATAAAGAGGTAGGAAGGTAGCTATAGACGTTTCGTGAGTGACAATACTTATAAGACACGATAACAAAATAGACGTGACGTGGGAAAAAAACAAAGTTTAAAGTAGGTATTTTGTTAGGAATTACCTACTTACATCATCTTTTATAACATACTTTTTTTATCAAACTGCCTATAAGATATGAAAAATATTACATTTCCTCAGCCTCGAATGACGTAGGTACTTAAGATTCATCATTTAAATTTTACATAGCAGCGTCCTGATGCAGTGTCCAATCCCGTAGGAATGTCGCAACAAAAATTAGCTTAGGTTACTTTCAATGAAAGCTTGTATCCTCATATCAAGTTTTGTCATGAACCTTACGACGTAAGTCGAGGTATCTACCACTAGCCTAGCACCGTTTTTCTACATTTATATTAAAAGAAGGAAAGTTTTTTTTGTTTGTTTGTTTGTAACGAATAGACTCCGAAACTACTGGACCGATTTAAAAAATTCTTTAACCAATAGAAAGCTGCATTGTCAGGAAATAACTTTAATATATTTTCAAAAAAATTAAGGATCCGTAAGAAAATTGCAATATTGTAACCCAAGGTAGAAAACCTTAAATAGTTTTAGGCGTGCGCTGCGAAAACGTTTGATGATAGAACAAAATAATGTACTACAGGTTTATTTGGTCTTATTATAAATATTTTCATATACAAATATTTATCTTTTAATTTCGTTTATTTTCAGTTAAAATGAAGACTAAGAACTCGGTGAATGTAAGCCACATAAGTGGAAGTGTGGTGTCTTTCCCTAATGATGACAGGTAAGTTCAGTTACTTAGTTACTTAGCTAATATCGTAGTACGCTACGACATGTCTTCAAAAATGAACATTTTCTCACTTTGACAAGCATATTATATATTGGAAATGTGTTTATTTCTTAAAAACAATCAAGACTATTTTTTTAGCATTGTTTCAACTAGGCCCGAAAGTCAAAGAAACAAACACAAATAAAATATCTGTATACCACAAGTGAATATCGGTTTATTTTAAAAGATTTCATACTATACTTACAGCTATAAAAATATATAATCATTTACCGTTGAAACATCTGAAACTATGGAGTTATGTTCCAAAAAAATAATTGGTAATTAACCAATTTTCAAAGTTTTTTAGAACATTGACGAAAACGAAAAATAAAAATATATAGGTACAGGTTAAATATCTATGTACCTACAATTTTAGTATAAGCTTTATCTATGTTTTATTATTGTATGCTCGAAATGAGTAATCTGTTGACATTATATTATTTTTTAGACCTCTATGTACACAGTAAAACAAGTGCTTCTAGTTAAAGAGGTAATTCAGTACCTAGTTCCTACGCTATAAAATAGCACGACCGTATATAGTTACTGATGATCATAAAAAATATGAAACAAGAATATATTCCGATGATATAGTTAAATAGATAGATAAATTCTTTATTGTAAACACCAATTTCAAACAACATTATTAATAAAAAATCAAAGCTTAAGTCTAAGTGTTACAAAGGTCGGCCTTATCGGTCAAAGCGATCTCTTCCAGGCAACCTTTGGATAGACAACAAGTTGAGAAAGGTGAAGGGTAGAGTGTTTAAACTTAGGAAATTAAATAAGATGTATTTGCATCTTATTTAATTTCCTAAGTTTAACAACAAAAACATAAGTAGATAGGATTCGTGCATTCTGGCTCACGGAATCTGGCCCCTGTCAAACGGTCTGAGCTGGACCCGAAAACTAAAAAAAAAAAAAAAAAAAAAAAAGTTTGGTGTCTAATTGGGGGTTTTCGGGTATTGCGAATCGATCTGTGCTATCCGTTCAGCTCTATCTACAACCGTTACAGATTTAGCTTTTGAATTATAACAGCTCCACTACCCCTAATTAATTAGCGATAATGACTGCCTCGGCGTCTAATGAGCTTTCTGTTTTTGTTTTTATCTAATCACCTGATCAGCTAATCACCAGCCCGGTTCGTGTGCATTTTTGTAAATAACATCTAATCACCTAATAAGCTAATCACCTAAAATGAAATAATGGTAGGTATTTCTAAAATATTGATAACACATTATTTTATAAAAAACATACTTTATTCATATACAAAATAAGAATTAAACGCATTACACAGCAGAATGTCATTGTTTATAGTATCTCTACCAAATTGATTAGTAAACTCTAACAACGACTTGTTATTGAACTTATACAGTAAGTACATTAAGCAGTATTTTCCACACACTGAAGTCCAATCATTTTGAATCCTAGTATTATTAAAACTCCATTGCCTTGAATTCCTAATCAAAAACATTTTGTGAAATCCTGTAGGAGAACGACCGTATGTATCAAAATATTCACCAATACCGTGACTATCTATGTGAATACCTATCCAGTGAGAACCAGGTTTTGTATCTGGATCTAAATTGCTTATCAGATATGCTGGAACTTGAACATACATCGGTAATCTGTTTGCAGCATACACATTATATTGCAAGCTTGGGTGAATCTTTGTTAAGTATGTTTGTATTTCTAAAGTATCCATTACTGCTGCTTTCAAAATTGATAAGTATAAGACTTATTAACTCGCTAGATCACAGACAAGTGAAAGGATACAGGTAAGCCATTCGTTTTTAACATGTTGAGTGATGTTTTAAATAAAAGGTAAGGTAATTTCAAATCATTTAATATTTTATTAAAAATACACATTGTATGATAGCTTAATACTATGGGGTACATGTGATATTTAATACTATGTTAAACTTATTTATTTTTCCTAACTGCTATAGTCTACGGTTACATTTCGATTTTTATCTATCTCTATAACATTATCGAACTCAGCATATACAACACAGTTTATTGTTTGAGTAAGGGAAGATTCAAACCTAACTTCTAATCTCACACTACCATGTCTTATAAGGTTCCAATGACCCGATGAATTAGCTGATAAATCAGGTGTTAGATCGAATGCTAGCAAACAATAACCTTTTGCATATTTATCACGAGATATCCCATTACCTTCGTTGAGAAAATGTATTCCTGTTCCTGAGAATAATGTATGAAAAGTTGCAGTGAAAATATTATTATCAAAAGATGGTTGTAAAGCTTTCGAAGGAATTTGTTGACCATCTATATATAAACAAAAGGAATTCATGTTATAGTTTTCAAAATTGAACGGATTTTTGGAAAGACAACCATTAAATGCTGCATTATTTACAAACCCAACTATGCATCTTTTAGGTACTTGACCCATGAAGATATTATCCAATGTTTTTCCCTGAACCCCTGATGGTATTGTTAAAACTTTAACTTCAGCCCGTGTAATAGGATATTTCGCTGTAGTCGATGCTAAAACTTTTTGATGAGCAAGTAAAACCGATGGGTTAATTTTTGTCGCTAGATCACAGACAAGTGAAAGGATACAGGTAAGCCATTCGTTTTTAACATGTTGAGTGATGTTTTAAATAAAAGGTAAGGTAATTTCAAATCATTTAATATTTTATTAAACAAGATTATTAATTGCTTCTAAACTAGATTATTAATTATTGTTTAAACTAGATTACTAATTGCTTCTAAACTAGATTATTAATTATTGTTTAAACTAGATTACTAATTGCTTCTAAACTAGATTATTAATTATTGTTTAAACTAGATTACTAATTATTTCTACGCTAGTATATAAACTCGTGACAATATTCAATAAGACACAGTAACCTAAGTAAAGTGAAATCAACAACTTTGTGTTAGTGAATAACTGTGTGTGTAAACCAACAGTAAAATGGAGGTAAGAGATTTTCTTCTTTAAATACGATTAAACATACCTGTATTACCTATATGTATTACAAATTTTTTGTAGTGTAATATATATTGTTTCAGAATTCATTCAATTTAAACCAGGAAAACACTTACAAAACTTTCTTCTTTGCTACACCTGATAGTGAAACACTGCAAGAATTAGAAATAGTTGAAAATTCACAACCCAGAAAACGACCATCATCTCCATCGGATAAGATAGATGAATTATTTCATTTACCTAAAAAACAAAAAAAACTCTCATCAACAGTTTCTCGAAATCAAAGCGATGGAAGCACAGCGTTTATGACAACAAATACTGAAGATGGAAAAAATGCAACACACATGATAAAAATTGAGGTTTATGAAAATATCGAAAGTTCCAGTGGCAGAACATTGGAAACACACTGAAACTAAGTTAAAATATTACACGCATAACAAAAATTCTAATTTTCAAAACATACAACGAGTTTTATATTTAGCTACAAAAGAAATATCTACATCAGATTGTTGCAAAAAATACCATTTCAACAATAAAAAGAATGACTCATAATTGTTGTTGTTGTCATTACTTAATATCTCATTTAATATTTAAACGATGTTTCATTTTATTTGTTATTAAAAAAGATTACTAAATTAAGTTCCATTAGTTAATAAGGGTTAATTTAATAACCCTCAAAGTTCCATATAAATACTTTTTGATGTTTAAATTGATATTCAGTTCAGTTCTAAAGATCATAACAATATCAGCTCCGACTTTTTTATATCAACAACAAAATGAGTACCTGTAAAAGTTTTTTCTTCCATTCGCAAGCCGAAGAAGATTGTGAGAGTGTCTTCTTTAGTACACAGGTCGATGAAACTTTGCAAAATGAGGAAATAATTCAATTATGTAAAGAAGTTGAACAATGCGAAGCGTTTAATTTATGTTTCAATGAGGAATTTGGTTCGACTGAAAATCTTACAATGTGAGTAAACATAACTTTTCCATTTATTTTCAATTTATTTCATGTTACCTATTTCTTATGTTAATAGTGATTTTTAATAAAAAAATTTATATCTTGTTACAGTCAGCAACATCAGATTGGAGGATCACTCAAACGACATTTAGATAGTGAGGCTAACTCGGAAAATGTTAAACGTCGAGACATAGAAGTGGTTTCAACTTCTTCTAACATAGTTGAAAGACATCAAACTGGGGAAGCTTCAACTTCAGCTGGTATAATTGAAAGACATCACGATGGAGGAGCATCGACTTCATCTGGTATAACTGAAGGATCCCACACAGGTATTCCAACTGATAGTGTAACTTGTAACGCTTGTCAAATTTCTGTTAGGAAACGTTATTTCACTAATCATTTAAAAAGCAATATCCATAAAAACAATGTTTTGAAATTACACGGTACTTTTGAAAATGTGTCAGTTATCGAAACAGCTTTTGGACAAAGAATAATTACTTATAAAATTAGTAACAAATCTAACCAAACTATTGAATCTACATTTCAAACTCCTGAAATATTTATGAATTCCATTAAAGATGAAATATTATTTTTAGTTGAAGAGTCAATTCAAAACCATAGTATTTTTAAAGTTAATTTTATATTATATGCAGAATTTATACAACAAAGCAAAAACGATGTTGTAAATACATTTGATTTTCAAACTAGTAATTTCATAATTTTTATTGGAGATGATTTAAATATTTTTTTTACTTCTTTGTGTGAGACTTTAATTAATAAAATAAGTACTTTTGAGAGAAAAGATAGCGGGTGGAGTCTCAAACATATTAAAAGTATAGATATGAATGTAAATAAATTTAACCCTCTTCGTGGTACTTCATATATTGATTTGCCGAAGGATATTAGTGCAAAAAAAGCTGTGATTAACGTTCAAAATGCAGATTATTTGTGTTTTAAATGGGCATTACTTTCAGCATTATACCCAGTTAGTAAAAATGCCAGTCGAGTATCATCGTACAGCATACATGCAAATAAACTTAATTTTAGCGGTATATCTTTCCCTGTCAAATTAACCGATATACCTAAAGTTGAAAAATTAAATAATATTAGCATAAACGTTTTTGGGTTAGAATATAATAAAGAAACTAAACTAAATAGTATTGTAGGTCCTTTGTATTTTACTAAAAGTCGTAAAAGTAGTCATATCAATTTATTATACTTAAGTAATGGTACAAAAAGTCACTATTGTTATATTAAAAATTTATCACGTTTAGTTAGTAAACAACTTTCCAATCAACATCATACTGTTCATATATGTGATGGGTGTTTATTATACTTCCCTACTAATGAAAGATTATCCAACCATCAAGAGAATGATTGTTCCCATGTCACTGTTGAATTACCGAGTAGTGATAAAAAATTTAAAGATTGGTTTGCACAACCAACATCTAATGATAAAGTAATGTTTGATCATTTTGAACGAAAGTTAAAAATCCCTTTTGTTATTTATGCAGATTTTGAGGCATTTTTAAAACCTGTAACTTCATGTTCTAACGACCCATCTAAATCATACACAAACAACATTCAAGAACACCAACCTTATAGTTTTGGATATTACATAAAATGTTCTTATGATGATACTTTATCAAAATATGAGTCTTATAGTGGACCCGATTGTGCACAAGTATTTATGACTAGATTACATAATGATCTTAAGTCAATATGTAGCAAAAATAATTTTCAAAAATGTCCTAAAACTTTGTCTGCAGAAGATGAAGCTGTAGCAAATAATTGTTTAAGTTGTTATATTTGTGAAACCGATTTAAATGGTGAAAAAATTTTATATCATGAATGGCAAACTGGTAACTTTAAAGGTGTCACACATAACTTATGTGCAAAAAAATTTAGAGCTCCAAATTTTATTCCAGTATTTCTACATAATCTTAGTCATTATGATTCACATTTCATTGTTCATGCGCTTAACTTGGGTGAAGGTCAGGTTGACATAATTCCTCAAAACAAAGAAAGATACATATCTTTTAACAAAACTTTATCTATTAACAATCAATTCATTAAGTTGAGGTTTGTGGACTCTTTAAAGTTTTTACCATGCAGTCTTGAACAGTTGGCAAAAAATCTTAAAGATGATCAGTTTCATACACTCAAAATTAATTTCCCTAACCATGAAGATTTCACCCTTCTGAGAAAGAAAGGTATTTTTCCTTATGAATACATGACATCAAGCGATAGGTTAAAAAATACATGTTTACCTGACAAACAAAATTTTTACAGTACCTTAACAGATTCAAATATTTCAAACAATGATTATAATCATGCCCAAATAGTTTGGAATCACTTTCAATGTTCCACTATGCTAGATTATTCAAATCTGTATCAAAAAACCGATGTTTTATTGTTAACAGATATTTTTGAAAATTTTAGAGATCTATGCATTAGCACTTATAGTCTAGATCCTGTTCATTATTACACGGCACCCGGGTTAAGTTGGGATGCTATGTTGAAATCCACCAAAATCGAACTTGAACTACTGACAGATTTCGATAAAATTGCATTTATCAAAGCAGGTATTCGTGGTGGTGTATCCCAATGTAGTAATCGGTATGCTGAGGCAAATAATCAATATTTAACTAGTTACGATAGTACTAAATCTAAATCATACCTCGCTTATTTTGATGCTAATAATTTATACGGTTGGGCTATGTCGCAACATCTTCCTGAAGGAGGATTTGAATGGGTTGATCCTAGCACAGATTTTAACATATCCGATACATCTGATTATGGTTTTATTTTAGAAGTAGACTTAGAATATCCTGATACACTTCATGATTTGCACTCTGATTTACCTTTGTGTCCGGAAAATATTTGTATAGGTAATTCCAAAGAAAAAAAGTTAGTTCCGAATCTAAAAAATAAAATTAAATATAAAATTCATTATAGAAATTTAAAACAATGTCTTAAATTAGGTTTGAAATTAAATAAAGTACATAGAATTTTAAAATTTAATCAAAGCCCCTGGCTTCAAAAATACATTGATCTCAATACTAAACTAAGGACAAAGGCGGTAACAGATTTTGAGAAAGATTTTTATAAACTGATGAATAATTCTGTTTTCGGTAAAACTATGGAGAATATAGAGAAAAGGGTTAATATAAAGCTGTTGACACATTGGGAAAATCGGGGTAAGTCACTAGGTGCACAGGATTATATTGCCAAACCAGAATTTAAAAACCTTTCAGTGTTTTCTGATAATTTAGTTGCTATTCAGTTACAAAAAACTAAAATACTACATAATAAACCTATTTATTTAGGATTTTGTATATTAGACATTTCGAAAACTTTAATGTACGAATTCCATTATGATTACATTCTAAAAAAGTTTGGTGATAAAACTAAACTCTTGTATACTGATACGGATAGTTTTATTTATCAATTTTTTACTGATAATTTTTATGAGGATATCAAACCTGATTTAGCTGCACGGTTTGATACTTCTGATTATCCATCGGATAATTTGTTCGGTTACCCTAAGATTAATAAAAAAAAGTTAGGTTATTTCAAAGATGAAAATAATGGATCCATTTTAGAAGAATTCGTAGGATTAAGATCAAAAATGTATGCTTTTACAGTAGGTGAAAAGATTATAGCAAAAGCAAAAGGAGTTAACAAAAGTGTTACAAAAAAACTAAATATGAGGAATTATAAGTCTTGTCTCTTTGATCAAAATATTCAATACCACAATATGTGTAGATTCAGATCCATTAAACACAATATATTTACTCAAAAAATTAATAAGACATCGTTATCATATAATGATACCAAGCGTTACATTTTACCAAATCATGTTGATACTTTGGCGTGGGGTCATTATAAACTAAGAGATTTAGATTAACTGATTTTTTAACTTTTTTTTTTGTTTGTATAAATTTATCTTAAATCCATTTTATTGTAGATAATTTAATATTCACATGCACAGAGTTGTTGATTTTATAAAGATAAATATGAGATTTTTTTTGTGTAAATTTTGTATTTTTATTTTGTATAATTTTTTAAAGATGTAAATATTTATTTGTAACAATTGTAATATCTAGTATTAAGAAATATATTATAATAAAATCATATGAGATTTTTTTTGTGTAAATTTTGTATTTTTATTTTGTATAATTTTTTAAAGTTGTTAATATTTATTTGTAACAATTGTATTATCTAGTATTAAGAAATATATAATAAAATCATTTTTTGAATTAAAAACTCTCATTGTTTTTTTAAACCTCATCTAATCCACACGTATAGAAAATGAATCATTTTATCCATCCATTTACTGCAATAGTTGCAGGGCCTAGTGGATGTGGAAAATCAAATTTTGTAACAAATTTTATTAACCACCGAAAAGAAATATGTAATGTTTCTTTTTCGCAAATCACATGGTGTTTTGATGAAATGCAGCCTTTATACAATTTGAAAAATGTAAACTACTTTCAAGGGTTACCAGATCTAAACATGTTTGATGGTAAAGAAGCTAATCTAATTATAATAGATGATCTCATGAGAGAATCCGATGGTCGTATTGTTGATATATTTACTAAAGGCAGTCACCATAGGAATTTGAGTGTTTTCTATATAACTCAAAATTTGTTTCATCAAGGAAAAGGCCAAAGAGATATTTCCTTAAATTCAAACTATATTATTTATTTTAAAAACCCTCGTGATAAAACACAAATTCGATATCTTGGACGTCAAGTAGTACCAGAAAATGTAAAATTTATCGAAGAAGCATATAAAGATGCAACTACGGAAGCACATGGGTATTTAATGATAGATCTTAAACAAAACACTAATGAAATGTGTCGTGTTAAAACAAAAATATTTCCCACTGACATGTTTTGTTCAGTTTATGTACCAAAAAAAGGATTTAAATATGACAAGAACCATCAAATTTCTGTCATTTACAAATAATGCATCGAAGCTTAAAGACGCATAAAGATTTGCTCGTAGCATTGCATACCTTAAAACCCAAATATCAAAAAGCTTTGTTAAAATCATGCGGTGAAGATGAAATAAATTGCATTTGTGAGTGTATTCATAATGTATTGAAAGGTAAAGTTCCAATAAAAGAAAAGGATAAGAAATCACTAAAACAATACATAGATATTCTGCGTAAGCTCGTGCGTAAAACTACAAATAAAGTTAGGAAAAATATAATTATTCAAAAGGGGGGTTCATTTCTACCTATAATATTGGGTTCCATATTGAGTGGACTAGTTAATAGTCTTGTTTAAAAATGGAACATACTAAGAAAATGTTACTCGTAGAACCCGGTTTGATTGATAAAATAAGTCAAAAAAATGTAAGTGATACGAGTAATCCTAAAACTAGATTGGATGTTGAAATGCAAAATATTCTAAAAAACAATGACGATGATAGAAAAAAATGTATTTTGTACTTACAAGTCTTACAAAGATACTTACACTTTACTGGAGAAGATCGTCAACCTTATGAACTTCCAATAATTACTTCAAACATTGATTCACCTAAAATAATGATAAAAGAAGAACATGATAAAAATAATGAAACAAACAACAAAGACCCAGTTGTTGATCGGACATCAAACGAAGAAGATACTCGTCAGGAAAGTAATACTGTTCAAAGGGAACCTGTTTACTCAAATAAACAAATTCTATCTTTGATACCTAAAACATATGTAAAAAAGGGTGAGTTATTGTTAAACTTGTTGTCGTTGAGTAAAAACAAAGTGCACTGGAATGATGATGGAACAGTATTTATAGAGAACAATAAAATCACTGGAAGTAATATTGTAGATTTAATAAATGATTTATTAAGACCATTAAAAAAAACTGGTGATCCAATAGGGTGGAAGGACTTTGCTAAGGCTATAAAAGATCTTAAAATACCACTCACATATATTAGTAATCCAAAAAGAAGTGATTATATAAACAAACTTCAGTTACAAGACCTTGGGGAAATATCTGATGAAGAATTTTCTACTCCTATAACTGGAGACAAGTACATTAAGAAAATAAGAAAGAAAATTGATTGGGAAAAATGGACTCCTTACTAGAAATTCACGACATTTATTATGATGCTTCGCACCCTGCTGGATATAGTAGTATTGACAAACTTGCAAAAGCTTTGAAAGGTAAAATGTCTAAAAACGAAGTAAAGGAATGGTTGCAGTCACAGGAAACATACACTCTTCATAAACCAGTTCACAAGAAATTTCCTCGAAACAAATATGTCTTATCTAATCTTAATGAACTTTGGCAAGCTGATCTGAGCGACATGAGAACTTATAGTAAATATAATGATGGTTTTAACTATATATTATGTGTAATTGATGTATTCAGTAAATATGCTTATGTTAGATCCATGAAATATAAAAATTCCATAACAATAAAAAAGTCTTTTGAAAGTATTTTTAATGAAGCTCAATCAACACCAACTCACATACAGTCTGATAAAGGTACGGAGTTTGTATCAAAAGATGTTCAACGCTATTTTAAAAGCAAAAATATTAATTATTACACAACAAATAATCCAGACATCAAAGCTAGTATTGTGGAAAGATTCCAAAGAACACTGAAGTCAAAAATGTGGCGGTATTTTACTCATAAAAATACATTTAGATACATTGATGTCTTACAAGATTTATTGTATGCGTATAATCATAGCTATCATTCAAGCATTAAAATGCCCCCATGTAATGTAACTTCTAACAATATAATGACTGTTTGGAATAATTTATATAGTGAGGAAAAAATTAAAACATCTACAAACGTACCTTTACCAAAGTATCATGTTGGTGATTATGTAAGAATTACAAAATATAAACATATATTCCAAAAAGGATATGAATCTAACTGGAGCGATGAAATATTTATTATTTCATCTATAATCGATAGATCACCTTGGGTTGTATACACACTTAAAGATTTACAAAATGAAAATATTCAGGGTACTTTTTATGAAAAAGAATTACAAAATGTTAGTCCACCTAACCCCACTTCTGACTACAAAATAGATAAAATAATTACTTCGCGATATTCTGGTAACAGAAAGCAAGTGTTGGTCAAGTGGAAAGGTTATCCTGATAAATTTAATAGTTGGATATTATTTTCGGATTTAAAACAGATATAATGAAAGAACATTTTTATTTAACTTTACTGAGCAATAGTTCAATGGGATATTTTCCAGATAATATGACAACAAGTTTTTCAACAAAATTACCAAAATCAATCAAATTAGAAGGGGAATGGTCTGTTGGTGTAGCTGAATTCCAATATCCATGCACAATGTTTACTGTTCAAGATCATGAAAATATTATTTATGTAACAAAAATGATGATAATGCCAAATGAGAATAGACCTTCTACATGTTATTTTAAAAAACATATACCTGCTACAAATTACGATAATATTGATCACATTTTGTCTGCATTAAATAATATAAAGGAAAAAGTAAAATTTCGTTATGATGAAATATCCAAGTTTGTTTCTGTGACAAATATGGATGAATCAATTATATCATTGGTGTTATCACCCAAGTTGGGTATTCAACTAGGGTTCGAACCTAACAGGAATTTAGTAGAAAAGGGTTTTGGAAAGTGTCCTGCAAATTTACATTTAGGATTACCATCACAACTATTTGTTTATTGCGACATAGTGGAACCACAGATTGTTGGTGATGTAATGTCCTCTTTACTTAGAATTATACCATTAGATCCTGCAAAGTATATATATGGAGCGAATAAAATGCACGTATTCTCTCCACCTCATTACCTACCAGTCATGCGCAGAGAATTTGATACGATTGAAATAGATATAAGATCAAGCACTGGTCAAAAAATACCATTCCAATTTGGAACAGTGTGTATTAAACTACACTTTATTAAATTATAATGTATTCACGCAATAATAATATTTGTCCATATGAACATTATTATACTAACCAGGCCGGTACTGGAGTAGGAGTTATCTACAAGGGGGTCCCCTATCAACGTGGTCACGGGATTGGAAGTTTTTTAGGAGGACTGTTTAGATCTGTCTTACCATTACTCTCTAGTGGTGCTAAAGCAATAGGAAAAGAAGCTTTGAGTGCAGGCGTAGGACTTCTATCTGATATGGCTAATGCTCGACCCATGGAAGAATCAATAAAATCACGGTTAAAAGAAGTTGGTTCTAATTTAAAGAGAAGGGCTGATGGAAAAATTGATAAATTGAATATGTCTGGGTCAGGATATAAAACTAAAAGAAAGCGTCTCACTGCAGTCATTCCTTCACCGACTAGCAAAGGGAAAGGAATAAAAAATAAAAAAGCAGCTAATAAAAATCAAGTTGATATATTTTCATAAATATATAATGTCTTTCCTACATAATCATTCTTGTGAGTGCATAAAGTCAGAATTAGATTTATTTGCTCTACCATCAACACAAACAAGCATAGAAAGTGGAATGTGGGTCCACTACAAACCTATATCATCCTTGGCAGACGATGGTCCAATAGAATTTCTTGTACCGGGAACCGGTGATGACTATATTGACTTGTCTCATACATTACTACATATAAGAGCCAAAATATTTAATGAGGATTCGTCGAAATTGACCGCTTCAACTGTTGTGGGACCTGTAAACAATTGGCTTCATTCTATTTTCAGTCAACTTGATGTTTATTTAAACCAGAAATTGGTGTCACCTCCTAATAATACATATGCCTATCGAGCATACATTGAAACTTTGCTTAATTATGCACCTACTGCTAAAGAATCTCACTTAACATGTAGCCTTTGGTATGAAGATACAAATGGAAATATGGATTCAACTGATAATAATAATGTTGGTTTTACAAAAAGACAAACACTCATATCTGAAAGTAAAGAAGTAGAAATGATAGGACACCTTCACGGGGACATATTCAACCAAGAAAAGTTTCTAATTAATGGTGTTGAATTGAATGTAAAACTGGTTAGATCCCGGGAATCATTTAACTTGATGGCTTCACCGAATGATGTAAAATACAAAGTAAGCATAACTGATGCAACTCTTCTGGTACGAAGAACAAAAATTAACCCATCGGTTTTACTTGCTCATCAAAAAGTTTTAGCATCGACTACAGCGAAATATCCTATTACACGGGCTGAAGTTAAAGTTTTAACAATACCATCAGGGGTTCAGGGAAAAACATTGGATAATATCTTCATGGGTCAAGTACCTAAAAGATGCATAGTTGGGTTTGTAAATAATGCAGCATTTAATGGTTGTCTTTCCAAAAATCCGTTCAATTTTGAAAACTATAACATGAATTCCTTTTGTTTATATATAGATGGTCAACAAATTCCTTCGAAAGCTTTACAACCATCTTTTGATAATAATATTTTCACTGCAACTTTTCATACATTATTCTCAGGAACAGGAATACATTTTCTCAACGAAGGTAATGGGATATCTCGTGATAAATATGCAAAAGGTTATTGTTTGCTAGCATTCGATCTAACACCTGATTTATCAGCTAATTCATCGGGTCATTGGAACCTTATAAGACATGGTAGTGTGAGATTAGAAGTTAGGTTTGAATCTTCCCTTACTCAAACAATAAACTGTGTTGTATATGCTGAGTTCGATAATGTTATAGAGATAGATAAAAATCGAAATGTAACCGTAGACTATAGCAGTTAGGAAAAATAAATAAGTTTAACATAGTATTAAATATCACATGTACCCCATAGTATTAAGCTATCATACAATGTGTATTTTTAATAAAATATTAAATGATTTGAAATTACCTTACCTTTTATTTAAAACATCACTCAACATGTTAAAAACGAATGGCTTACCTGTATCCTTTCACTTGTCTGTGATCTAGCGACAAAAATTAACCCATCGGTTTTACTTGCTCATCAAAAAGTTTTAGCATCGACTACAGCGAAATATCCTATTACACGGGCTGAAGTTAAAGTTTTAACAATACCATCAGGGGTTCAGGGAAAAACATTGGATAATATCTTCATGGGTCAAGTACCTAAAAGATGCATAGTTGGGTTTGTAAATAATGCAGCATTTAATGGTTGTCTTTCCAAAAATCCGTTCAATTTTGAAAACTATAACATGAATTCCTTTTGTTTATATATAGATGGTCAACAAATTCCTTCGAAAGCTTTACAACCATCTTTTGATAATAATATTTTCACTGCAACTTTTCATACATTATTCTCAGGAACAGGAATACATTTTCTCAACGAAGGTAATGGGATATCTCGTGATAAATATGCAAAAGGTTATTGTTTGCTAGCATTCGATCTAACACCTGATTTATCAGCTAATTCATCGGGTCATTGGAACCTTATAAGACATGGTAGTGTGAGATTAGAAGTTAGGTTTGAATCTTCCCTTACTCAAACAATAAACTGTGTTGTATATGCTGAGTTCGATAATGTTATAGAGATAGATAAAAATCGAAATGTAACCGTAGACTATAGCAGTTAGGAAAAATAAATAAGTTTAACATAGTATTAAATATCACATGTACCCCATAGTATTAAGCTATCATACAATGTGTATTTTTAATAAAATATTAAATGATTTGAAATTACCTTACCTTTTATTTAAAACATCACTCAACATGTTAAAAACGAATGGCTTACCTGTATCCTTTCACTTGTCTGTGATCTAGCGAGTTAATAAGTCTTATACTTATCAATTTTGAAAGCAGCAGTAATGGATACTTTAGAAATACAAACATACTTAACAAAGATTCACCCAAGCTTGCAATATAATGTGTATGCTGCAAACAGATTACCGATGTATGTTCAAGTTCCAGCATATCTGATAAGCAATTTAGATCCAGATACAAAACCTGGTTCTCACTGGATAGGTATTCACATAGATAGTCACGGTATTGGTGAATATTTTGATACATACGGTCGTTCTCCTACAGGATTTCACAAAATGTTTTTGATTAGGAATTCAAGGCAATGGAGTTTTAATAATACTAGGATTCAAAATGATTGGACTTCAGTGTGTGGAAAATACTGCTTAATGTACTTACTGTATAAGTTCAATAACAAGTCGTTGTTAGAGTTTACTAATCAATTTGGTAGAGATACTATAAACAATGACATTCTGCCGTGTAATGCGTTTAATTCTTATTTTGTATATGAATAAAGTATGTTTTTTATAAAATAATGTGTTATCAATATTTTAGAAATACCTACCATTATTTCATTTTAGGTGATTAGCTTATTAGGTGATTAGATGTTATTTACAAAAATGCACACGAACCGGGCTGGTGATTAGCTGATCAGGTGATTAGATAAAAACAAAAACAGAAAGCTCATTAGACGCCGAGGCAGTCATTATCGCTAATTAATTAGGGGTAGTGGAGCTGTTATAATTCAAAAGCTAAATCTGTAACGGTTGTAGATAGAGCTGAACGGATAGCACAGATCGATTCGCAATACCCGAAAACCCCCAATTAGACACCAAACTTTTTTTTTTTTTTTTTTTTTTTTTTTAGTTTTCGGGTCCAGCTCAGACCGTTTGACAGGGGCCAGATTCCGTGAGCCAGAATGCACGAATCCTATCTACTAACATAATAATAAATACAAACTTAAACTACATACCAATAATAATTACATAATGCACATTATACTTATATATATACATACATACAAATATCTTTACATAAATATATTAATATAATTACATAAGAATGTACAAATTAATACATAACGGCTTTTAGGCTCATAATCCAACATATTATGCACGCGTGCGTTTTAGATTTGTTAACTAGTGCTGTAAAGTTATCCCGATAAGTTAAATACGTATCTTACTGCTAATTACATGTTAGGTAGGTGAAACATTCTTAATTTATCTGGGTTATACTGTTTTGATGTATAAAAAAGGTAGATACCAAAGAGTTTTTTAGCTAGCAAAAATGGTTGTCTCTAAAGTCGGTTTACGAACGAAAATTTTACGTGATAATGACTTAGAAAACGATTAAAAATTGAGTTGTTTATTTTTTGTTTTTTTTTTTTACTTAAATATATTGTTTTTCCGTACCATTGTATTTTGTTCTTAACCCCCGACGCAAAACAAATAGAAAAAACCCTAAAAAATATTGTATGTCAGACGAGGATGTATAGGTTAAAAGTCTTTAGCCTGCCTTTCCGGAGCATAATTAACAAAAAAATCTGCCTTAAAAAAATGTAAACATAGACTTATCACAAATATTTAATTGTTATGTATTGTAATGTTAATTATTATTTTGTTTTCTTTTCTAGTCTTTTCTTTTATTCGCAACTGTGATAAAAAACGTCGTACGATATACGTGTGGAATTGATCTTTGCATCTTGGCTTCTTATGACACGCTCGCTACCGCTCGCGCGTCATAAACCGCCTCTATGAAAAGATCAATTTACCACACTTATATCGTAATGTACTAAAACAAAATAGGCTTGCATTTGACCTTATCTCACCTGATGGGAAGCGAAGATGAGGCCGAAGATGTAGCATGCTTACCTAGAAGGCACCTTTTCACTCTAGACTTGAAAACTCCAAGGTTGGAGTTTTGTGGGAACATTGACTCGGGTAGAGAGTTCCATATACCTATATACTATTAGGTACTATACGATATTTACTTACTATTAGGTATTTTATGTAAGGTGACATTCGACCACGACTGTCAACAGGATATTTTCTTGTTTCTTTCTTTTTAGATCGCGATTTTTCCAAAGTCAAGATTTAGTTATGAATATGAATTATTTTGGTTAGTTTTATAATTCAAGGCCCTTTCGCATTTGTTACCTACAAATTTTTTTATAAATAGGTTTCCGCCATTTCGCTCGTGTGATTATTAAAAACGGATCATTAATGATTTGAATATTTATTAATTTACCTCTAGAAATAAAACTACTAAATAGAAGTATTTTTCGTAATAGCTTAAGAAAATGGTTGATCTCTAAAGCTTTCTATAGTATTAAATAATATTTTGGTTCGGATGTTTACTTCACATAGGTTTCCAATTATTAATAGGATTGTTAAGTTTCCCGTTATTTTATTCAAATTTTAAGAAAATTCATTAGTTTTATTATATATTTTACTAGATATATGAGCTTGATATGGTCTCAATATTCAATATTGTTTTGTATTTAGTATAAATTAAGTTACTTATGTAACTCATTATTGTATGTCCGGGATGGACAAACTGTTGATGCCTACCTACTATAATTTGTCATCTTATGTACGGTCGGCTGCATAATTACAGACCCACCGTAGAGCTTCAAAACGGCTGGATAAATAATGTTTTCAACACAAGCAAGATTCTAGACACCTGCTTTAGTTGAAGTTTAAAGTCTTCTAAATAGTCAATTTATCAAACAAAAATTATTAGAATGAAAACATTTCAATAATAGTAATTTTCGAACTCTACCGGGGGCTGCAATTATGCAGCCAGCAGCAGCAGCAGCAGCAGACTGTACACAGTTTTTCAATAAATATTCTTTATTTTTGATTCAAGGCGCCAACAAAAGATGTACCTAGGCTGATCGTAATCATCATATCAGCCACAGGAAACCTGAACAGTCTTATTAGTTAATCCCCAAAAACTTCCAAAATTTGGCATATAGATAATTTTAAGCATCCACTAGGAAAGGATTTTGGAAAAACTGCGCGTACGCTGTCAGACTAATGACGCGCCTATCTACACCTTATTTCTGGAAGGAATAACATACTTATTGCATCGTGTAGGTAGTAGTATAAACGTAATAAAACTGATTTTCTGTACTCGTAAAATCTATCCTTTTTTTTTTTCAGTTTTTCATAAAATTAACCCAGTTAAAAATATAAGTCTTATATTATTTGGCGAAATGCGTTTTAAGAACATTATTTTTCAACTACATTGGTGAAGAAAACTTTGTTTAGACTACTCCCTATTTAGACAAATTTCAAGACCACCTGCATTTATAACGACATCAGCTTTAGACCGTCCGCTCCTTATACGAGTTGCTTCCTTCTACCAGAGTTTGCGTCGATTCGATACTAACTCTTAAAACGACTTCATAAATATCGTTTTTTTTTGAAAATTGAAATGGCAACACAAAACAGATATCGATAGATACAAAAGTCACAAACGGACTAAGTTCAGGTATCGATAGTTTGTGTAAATTTTTAGGATTCCGTACCTCGAAAGGAAAAAACGGAACCCTTATAGAATCACTTTGTTGTCCGTCCGTCTGTCTGTCAAGATCCTTTTTCTCAAGAATGCGTGGAGGTATCAAGATGGAATTTATATCAAATACTCTAGTCTACTGCCCTTGGAGCTGTCAAAAAATCTAATTTCAGCAATTTTTTTTGTAATTTAATTATCAACTGGCAGACAGATGGCGCCATATTAAAAATGTATGAAGAAACCGCCGGGCGATTTTTTAGCCAGCTTAAGCCTCTCAGCTGGCAGAAAAACCGATAAATCCTTGTAAATAAATATTCTTTGTAAATGTTTGACCGTGTCACACGTGAGTTGCCATATGGTTGCCCTATATATTAACGGCCCTGAGGACGCCGAGGAGGCCGCACCGAACTGTCACGTTGAGTGCTAGGTGTGAGGTGTGACGTGGGGCGTCACATAGACAGGTGACAACTTCACGCCCGCGCCACGACGCGCGCCGCCCCTATCCTTGTGGTCGTGGGGCGCGAACACACTGGAGAAATTTTAACGTATTTTTTTATCTTCTCTATATTCGTCCCCTTTTTATATAAAATTATCGTGTCATGGTGTTAGTTACCTATGTCCACTTAAACGGCTGAACCGATTTGTATGATTTTTTGTGTTTATTCATTGGGTCTGAGAATCGAACTGCTTCTATTTTTTTTCCTTTACTTATATATTTTTTTGTAAATGGCAAAACAACGTTTGTTTCCATTGGGCGCAGTGTCTCCGTGGCAAAAGGCAGACGGCAAAAAGGATTTTTCGATTATTCCACCCTTAGAAAAAAAATGTTTTATTCCATAGGACGTGCAGGAAAAATTGGTATTTTCTAAATCATTTATTTACAGTTTACCTAGATGTAGTCCAAGACGCTAGCTCAAAAAATTGATGATTTTGATCCCATCTGGCGGAAAGGACGACGGAGATAACTTTTACATAGATAATAAGATATGGATGTAGAAACAAGTCGTATGGCTATTGGTTCCCCCCCCCCCCTCTTTTGTATCACAAGTTACAGTTTTTGTGTTTATTATGAAAACAGTTAAAGTTACAACAAAACTGTCAATGAGCAACATGTTTTTGATTTTTTAAAGCATTGAAAGGACTTAATTTTTTTGAAATATGCATATTTTTACTCCAAAATTAACACATTTTTTTATATGTTGCCCCTCCTAGAGTAGTCTATACCCCAGTGTTAATCCTGGAAAACCCTGAGCTGAATAGCTCAGGGTCCCGACCGAGAATCGAACATAGAATTTTGTAGCACCATGGGAGTCCATGGTGCTACAAAATTCTAGGAGAGGGAGGGGAAACAACCTTACGACTTATTTCTACTTCTATATCTTACTAGATGTCCCGGCAAACGTTGTTTTGCCATATACAAAAAAAAGGAAAAATGGAAAAAAAAATGATGTTCGATTCTCAGACCTAACGAATATACACAAAAAAATGACATACTAATAGGTTAAACGGTGAAGTTTGGCAATTTAACAAACACCGCGACACGAGAATTTTGTAGAAAGACTAGCTTTTGCCTGTCACTTCTTTCGCGTAAATGTCTAAAATGGACCAAGGAATCACGTTGTCCCATATAAACTTTGCCCCCCTTTTCCACTCCCTAAGGAGTGGTATTTCAAAAAATCCTTACTTATCGGATGAATAATGATAAAAACAACAAACCCGCCAAGTTTCAGGTCTCTACGATCAGCGGTTAGGCTGAGCGTTGATCTGTCAGTCAGTCAGTCATTCAGGACAAAACATTTTATATGGATAGATTATCTATGTAAAAGCTACCGCCATGCCAAGTTTCATGCTTTCCACTAAATGGGACTGTCAAAACAGTTAAGGACTACAGCGGAAAATGTGTTTGAATATGAATTTGATGCATCGCGTGCTAGCCCATCAAAGAGTTCGACCGCCAATTTATGTAATAACAGGTACAATTTACATGACTGTCCAGTAAATGTGTTGGCGAACGGCAAAGTTTTCAATAAAATATCAAGGGATTTCACTGGCGAGGGAAATACATTAAATATGAATGAACTACTAATAGTTACAGACATCGAACGCAGAACTTACCAGTGCAGAGTCACTTTACTTCGGACTGCGACGTCTGTACGAGCAGTATTGTTCGTGCATATTTAAAATAAAATTTAAATAGGTAAATGAGAATACTAAAATTGTATTAAAAATTAAACGGAGTGATTTTATTTTTTTTAGGGGGTTAGCCACCATCTTTGGTCTATTTTCCAAAAACAATGGAAAACCGAAAACTGAGACATTTAGGGCCGCCGCGAGGTATTCGCCGCATGGGATCAAACAGAGTCTCAGTTATCAGTTATAGAGTAGGGTAAGTCTAGGTAGATCTTTGATCTCCATTCTAACTTTTACCAGTCGGAGAAAATAGTGAATGAGAATTTCAACAAGTTGCCGCCTAAATGACGCCGCCGCCGTCGGCGACCCTCAGCCATCGGGACGCGTCGATGTACATTCAAATTACTGTTTTATTTTAATTGATAAATAATTATACGTAGTTTTCTGAAACACTTGTCTAAAAACATATTTTTTATTCAAAAATTTAAAGTTATTTTGACTGACAAAATTTTGACTGTCGAAATATTTGATCAAGAAACTTAATTGCAACAGTTTTGTAACGGATTTTAGTGAAATCAGTGGCCAAAAAGTGGTCACTTTGATTCGTGCTGTTGTGAGATATCAATAAGGTGGATAAATGAAGATGAAGAGCTGGCGCTAAAGATCGGTCTCTATCGGACAGCATCAGGCGGAGTACCAGTCAAAGACTTCGGGTGTACATCAATTGTTATTTAAATTGAGTTAATTAGACTTTATTACACGAAACACTGATGAGAAATTAATACAAGGTATTATTATTCGGGACTTTGTTATATTTTACACGGCGAAAACACTATAACTTACGGTAATCCATCGTGGGACTTACTTAGCGATGGCACCAAATTAAAAACTTCGTATAAACGACAATTTTCAAGGAAAATGATAAAAGAAAATAAAATAGAGGATTTTTCTTCAAATTTTTGACAGCGGTTTTCAGGAAAATAATGAACTATAAATAAAAAAATAGTTTCCAAATTCTATTTAGCAATTTCTGGATAAAATATACACATTTATCTTAAAGGAACTATTTCGGTTTGCAAATGTATTGCTTTTTGTATTTTTAGTTCAGTAGTTAACATTGTAAAATAGTTTTATGAATAAATTTAATTGAATTATTTATTTAAATAAGTATATTTATTTTATTATTATCTATACATACAAAATTCTTTGTTTGTTTTGTATTTATTTTATTTTTTATTTGTGTAAGTAATTTAATTTGATGTAAGAAATTTTTGATTGTGTTTATAATTAATAAATGAGATTTGTTTTTTATTTTTAATCAATAACCAAAGTGAACAAAAAAAAAGAGTGAAAGTGTCCGTTAGTAGTGCGTGTGCCGACGGAACTTGTTTCGACGTTCCTGATGGAGGAGCTGTAGCCGAAGGGTGTCTTCCGGAAGTACCGTGGACACAGACAACCACCTTGTACTGGACTGGAGACCGCGAATTGGTACACGTAGGACCAGGTGGAGCGACGACATACGTAAAGTTGTGGGCAATGGCTGGAGAAGAAGAGCCGAAGATCGGGCTCAGTGGCGCATTTTGGGAGAGGCTGACACTGGCTGATTATGATGACGAGACAACCTCCAGCGGGCCGATCACCGTATTTTTATGCAACGCGTCTTGACTGCGTCACGCAAACGCTGATTGGGCTGCAAAGGAGGCAACGCGACGGAGGATCCCTGACCAGCGCGTCACACGTATATAATACAATAACTGCACCCCGCAGTTTTACCCACGTAAGTCCAGATCCCGTCGGAATATCAGGATAAAAAATAGCCTATGTGTTAATCCATTTTTCAGCTATCCACATACCTATTTTCATCGCAATCGGTTCTATAGTTTTTGCGTGAAGAAGTAACAAACACACAAACGGTCACATTTAGGTATAATATTTATAGCAGGATTATATTAGGTCATTACATATGAAATTGGCGTTTTGTAAGGGAGGAACATAAAGTCTTTTTTTTATTATAATATATTTATTTAATCAAAGTATGTACCATTGCTATCTATGCACTTTTGCCATCTCATAGGTAGTTCATTGATCCCTTTACTAAAAAAACCATTAGGACGAGAATCAATGAAATCTTTGAAGGCGCTTTGGACTGCCCCATCGGAGTTGAATTTTTTTCCTTGCAAGAAGTTATCCAAATTTCGAAAAAAATGGTAATCTGTTGGAGTCAGGTCCGAGGAGTACGGTGGATGTCTTAGACATTCCAATTGAAGCTCCTCTAATTTGGCAGCCGTCTGTTGTGCAGTGTGTGGTCTAGCGTTGTCCTGAAGCAGCAGTGGCCTAGTGCGATTGACCAACCTCGGTTGTTTAGCAGCTAGCTTTTCCATCATGGTTTGCAGTTGCTGACAATAGATATCTGCTGTAATCGTCTGGCCAGATTTAAGAAAGCTGTAGTGAACGACACCGGCACTAGTCCACCAAACGCTCACAAGTAACTTTTTTGATACAATTTTCGCTTGGGGCAGGATTTGGCTGGTTCACCAGGATTCAGTTATTGCGATGAGCGTTTCCGATTATCGTACAGGATCCACTTTTCATCACAGGTAATGATCCGATTTAAAATCCCTTCTTTATTGTGCCGGTTGAGTAATGTAACGCAGCAGTTGACGCGCGTTTGTCGGTTTGCTGCACTCAATTCATGAGGTACCCACCTTTCAAGCTTTTTCACCTTTCCAATTGGCCTCAAGTGGATTAAAACAGTTTTATCTCTAACACCGCAGCCTGCAGCTAACTCGGACGTGGTTTGCGATGGATCTGCTTCCACAATAGCTTTCAATTCTTCATTAGCAACTTTAGTCTCCGGCCGTCCACGGGGCTTGTTCTGCAGGTCGAAATATCCAGAACGAAAACGTTGGAACCAAAAACGCACTGTGTTTTCTTTTGCGACACCGCCGCCATACACATCATTAATTCTTCAAGCCGTTTCTGCAGTACTGGTACCACGGTGGAACTCGTACTCGTAAATAACGCGATATTTCAAGTTTTCCATTTTGTAAACTGCGTGACGCAAAGAAAAAACCAAACGAGGACAAAACAAATGAATTACGGTTTTCGAAATACAAATGTATGAATAAATAGCTGTATAAATTTGAAATTGGAATCCCTAACCAAGGAAGCGATATTTGAGATCAAAGTGGCCAGTACGACAAAACGCCAATTTCATATGTAAGGACCTTATGTATTTTTTAATTTGGGTTCATTTATTTTTAAATCCTTTTACTTGAAATAAATGAATAAGATATACCTATTGCATGTAATTTTTCATTACGTTATTACTCGTTAAATACTTATTCAGAAATATTTTCGTGCGTTTTTTATTGAATTTAGATAGTAATTATATTTTGATCACAGTATATCGATAATACATGGCGTTTGTTTTGTTTGGGTCTCAGAAGTTAATCATATACTTTTATACCTACTCACGTTTATGTCTTTTAAATATACCTATGCCTAAACGTGCCTCTATATAAGCTACGTAATTTTCAACAAGCAGATAGTACTTAACCATAATAATGGAATTTATTCATGTTACTACTTACCTACGATGATTAGCAGCAAATAACACCGGAAAGAGTTGTTATTGTGTGATCATTATATTCTAGGAAATATTCCTTTCGGAGGCAATTTACTTAAACTTTTAACCGTCTATCATCTTAAGGCCAGACACAGCCACCTTATCCCGCATTTTCTTCCCTTTAGATAGCAAAAAACGGCGCCTAACGGTTGCACGTGATCCAAGGCTTATTTTTACCCGATTGCAACGAAAGTGTAATGTTTTTCGCGTCTATCTTTGTAATATTATTTATTACATCATATTGACCAAACAACTGGACAAATTTCTACAATGAAATCCAAGTGTTCATAATTATTACTCGAACTGCCGCATAGATCCGACTGAATTCGACGGCTGTCTAAATATATTATATTGGAACGAAGTGCCTTATCGCGGGTTAGCGGATGGGGACCTAGCTCAGAAATAATATTACGCGTTACGAAAAACATGTGAAACGAAAAACCGTAAGATAAACTGTAAAGGTTAAATAAATTAAAACTTATCTGACATTATTCCATATGACTTGACCACAAACGAATCTAATAATCTCAAATATAATTAGATATTATTTCCCAAAAAAAAGGTAAAGGGACTCGTTCCAAACGCGTTTGAAAGGCGATACATTTCGAGAGTATCGGTCTTTGTACTTTTTGAAGTTGCATTTTGTTATTGTCCGCCAAAAGAAAGAACGCCTTTTATCAATTCGCTAAAAAAAGATAAATTTTTGAGAGATATTTAAATTCTATATAGGTCATTTTTCATTGAAAGATAGATATGATAATCCTCAAATATTGCTATCTCAAGTCGCTTGATATCAAGCACTTATCAATCCAGTGACTCAAGCTTGAATTGAAGGCCAGTTGTGGGCGTCACTTTACGAAACTGTTGACAGTATTTACGAAAGCAAGTTGTTTACCCAAAAACGGAAATCCTCATTTTCATAGTGTTAAAGGACCTACGCCCACTGAGTAGTATTATAGTATGCAAGCATGAGGTCAAATCTGCATATTTTATACAAAAATAAAGAATATAAAATCATGGAATGTACAAATAACTGTCGTTGTAAGATTAAGAAAATGATGTTGAGCTCAATGTTTGACGACCCAGTTGGCAGAATGGTCTCCATACCGGACTGCCAAACACAGGGTTGCGGGTTCGATTCCCGCCTCAGACAAGTATTTATGCTTAGATATTTGTCTGTGGTCTGGTTGTTTCTATGTATTATAAGTATACATTTACAAAAGAAAAGTATATAAGTAGTATATCCGTTGTCTAGCACCCATAACACAAGTCTAGTTACTTAACTTGGGGCTAGATGGCGATGTGTGGTATGTCCTGCAATATTTATTTATTTATTTATAATGTAATAAACGTTATGTAGAATCGACAAAAAGGTAACTTAACTTTTACTTTAAAAGTGATCTTTTAAAAGTTTCTTTTTTTACATTTTGAGGTACGGAAGCCTAAAAAAACAAACATACAAAGATAGGCACGAAAAATATACCCTTTTCTTGCAGTCGGCGAAAAAGGTACCTACAATAAATGTAGGCTTTGTCCCAGTAGTTCAAGCTATAGCTTGCTAGTTTGGTTATTGAACTATTGCAACTTTTTTCTCCCATTTGGCCAAACTACTACGATTTTTCTAAAACAAAACTTGAGAGGTGTCAAGGGACACCCGGATGGAACGAAGTTTCTTTCGATTAATTAGTGAAGGATTTTGTAATATTTTTGTTTTAAGTTATAATATTTTTTTTATTATTAACAAATATAATGTAATATAAACTTAATCAGTAGGCTAAATTTTAGTAAACTGGCTTGCTTTCTATGAGAGAGAGAGACGCCGCACGACTTACAACTATACCAAAAAGTGTCGTTTCAACTTTTGGTCTTATTTTTTTCCGTTTAGCCCCCTGTCGCAACGCGCGATAAGGAACTTCGTTCCAAAAACAAATCTACGGTCTACGTAACATTATCTACAAATATCTATGACAAATATGACATATCTATGTTACGTCACATTTTTAAATTCGGTCAAGTTTACTAAATAGTATAAAACAAAGTCAACTCCCGCTACCTCTCTGTCCCTATAATATACTTAGATATTTAAAACTAGGTAACGAATTTTGATGCGGTTTTTTTAACATAGGTCATACGACTGGCCTCTAGCTTGAACGTAGTACCTTCACGCAGTCTCACGGACTCATCCTGACTTAAAAGATACGCGTAGATATTTAAACAAATTATATGTTTATTTACATCACGGTGTTACTTAAACTACGAAGTCCGGATACCTACCTATGGATTGCTTCAGGCGCTTGCGACGCTTCTTGTCAATGTTACTTTCACTGTAACAGCCCTCGTGGGCCAGTCTGTTGTTGACCATCATCTCTAACGGAACATAACTACCAACATGGTAAGTGGATATTATTCGTAACATAATAAATAAACCAAGTTCCTAATTGACGAAGTGTAAGCTACAGTGAAATTGATGTACACTTTTAACCTACTTGAATGACACTAATTTTAATTGTTCGTTTTTCTTTTTGTTCAGAAAACGATAGTGATTCTTCTCATGTTTCATTACGTTCTGCTAATCCTTGCGGAGGACGGCGAGTCTCGTGATTTGGAAACCAAAGAGAATGACGATCTCGAACGCAAGCACCACAAAAAGAAGAAGAAGCACCAGCACCAGCATCAGCACCAACACCAACAGCAGTATCAACAACGGCCGTATTTCAGCAACCCCTGTGGCTTCGGTCGAACTTTCGGATTCGATAAGTTGTTCGGTCATCCCGATTATACCTATATTTCTGCGCCGGTGATGAACTACTACGTTGGATGTAGTCCACCGCCAGTAGTACCGCAGTTCGCTTTTCCGCAGCCGGTGTTCCCTATACATGTGAATCAACAGCAGCACGGTCATGGTCACGGGGGACACGGAGGTCACGGAGGACACGGAGGTCACGGAGACCACGGTGGTTACGGAGGCCACGGAGGCTACGAAAATTACGGCGGCTTCAACGACTACCAGCAGTTCAGACCCCAACAGTACCAGGGACAACAGCAATTCAACCAAGGGCATCAACAAAGGCCGTTTGCAAGCGCTGTGTCTTCCGCCGCTTCTGGTTTCGGTACTGCCCTCGCCGATTACTTGACAAGGCCAAGGAAGGCACAGAGACAGATTAATCAGGTGTTAAGACCGATTTACAAACTGTTTTGAATGGCGAAATGAGGCTAGCGTGGGAGTTTATGAGATTACTTCGTGAGAGGGTTAACAAACTTTTGTTGTAATGCGAGTGGTATTTCCATAATTGAAAATGGTGTTTCGTATTGTTTGAACTTTGTGTAACTTTGATTTTGGGATGGACAAACAATTGATAATTTTGCTATACAATAATGGACTTTGCAATTTGATAACTTCAATGTTGAAAATATTACGAACAATACCTGACCAGATTACAAACAGAAAAACCTAATAAAAATTTTCCAACAAGTGTGAGTTAACAAGTAGGTATTTTATTAAGAATAATTTAAAATAAGATTTTACGTTTACTAAAAATATTATACATGAGTCTGATTTTTTTTTGTATGCTATTAAAAACCATTAAAAATAACTTTATAATTTCAATTTTTTACTTGGCGAACATTCGAGAAATCGTTGCGAATTTTTTATGAAAAAATAGTTTACCAAGTTCAAGGTATTGTAGCAAAAACCTTGATAAGGTATGGTTATAAAATAGCGTGGCGAAATTTCTTGAGCAATACGTAATCGAATATCGAGATTTATGATTAAAATATACCTATAGGTACTTACTCATATATTTGCTCACATAATTATTGCGTTATATTTTAAACAGACGAAGATGGAGAGACAAATTTAAGGCCTATTCAAAAGACTGACTAGATATCACAATAGATTTGGGTCTTAAAATTAATATTATAATGCAGATTAAAGAGTTAAAGGACTATACTAGTTTCGTTATGCCTTGATAGGTGGCAAAACCATTAAGCCACCACTAGAGCTGCCGGATAAACTTTTAAACATTTATTTTCAATTTTGCTATTTAACAAAAATTGGAAGCATTAACGTCTCATTATAATTTGTCTGGTCTGCATTATCTTGAACAGAGGTTATGGTAGTTATAGAACGCGATAGATATCGAGCGTTTCGAAATTAGTGAGAGTAAGCTACATATACTTTATAAAGTTACTATCCCTATTATAGAGTCCCTATTACAGAGCTGATGTAATCTCTTCGTTTATCCTCATTGTCATTGTCTTGGAATCTTCATAAATTCATGAATTTAATAATATATATTTATAAGTAGGTATGTATTGGAATTATTATTTGTTTGTTACATGTCCCATTTCACAGACCTATAGAACTCCCAGTAGGAGGAGTATGGCCCTTTACAATAATAAGTTTAATTAATTTTAAAGTGTAATGTGAACACCAAACCACTGATTATCCCTGTCTTTTATTATTTTGAACGCTCCTAAAACAAGAGCATAGTCATTATATTGTTTATAGGTACAGGTAGGTTATAGGTATTTATGAGAGCTATTTTATATATTTTTATCTTTGTTGTCTTCACGGCACGTTAATAAAACGTGATGATTTATATAAAATCCATGACTAAATGGCATTTTTCATACTCTAGATTTAAAACAACATAAACATTAAGTGTACATTGTACAATGAACAAGATGTTTCAAATGTTATACGACCATGTAGGTACTCGTAATATTTAACAACGTCGATGAGTTAGGTGTAGGTATACCTACGTGCATAAATAAAAAAGGGTACGCGTGTATAGCTTTCTCTATACAAATATTTTCCTCCTGAATAATGTTCCTAGAACCATTTTTTGTCCCCTAATGAGAAACTTCCCCTAGGCCACGGCCTGTTGTTTTCTACGTGAAAGTAACTCAACCATTATAACCGATTTCGTAGCGGGATGCCTACTATCGCAGTTAACCGTACGCTGCGCTGCCCGATGCCCTGTGGTTAGCGTTTTGCTTGCCGCAGCATTTTAGCTGAGGTCGTTCCATTTAGGATAGCACACGGCTTCCCGGAATTTTCCATATAATGTGCCTATTATTCTATAGATTGTTTTCTAATTCTGTCCTATTTTCATTTTGTAATTATTACCTACCTATTTTATTTTACTTTTTTTTCTTGTGCGTGGGCTCTTCTAATAAATGTCTATTCTATTCAAATCTGAGTAGGCTGCTGCAGACCAAATATGAGCCGCTGGGGCTACTACACAATCGATGGATCACCTTCTTCAACATTCACTTTGGACGAACTAAATGAGGCCTATGATGCTGCCGTAGCTGTAGCGAAATATTGGTCACATAGAATTTATAGGCTGTTAGTAACCTGACACGAAAAGAAGAGCCATCTTTTTTATCATAAACTATGTTTGCTGTACGACATTTGCCCTCTGTTTTCATTTTTTCTAACTAATTACTAAAAAAAACTATGAAAAAAAAGCCACAAATAGAACAAAAAAGGTATGAACTTCAAACCCTACAAAAAAATAACCACGAAATTATAACCCTACGCTCAAACTAGTGGTCAGGGGACTGCTATTTTAATTTCAAGTCAATTTAATATAATGTCGTTGTTTCCGTTTTTTGTTTAAGCATTTATTTGGATAGCTAAGTTGTGTAAGTATTTAGTTTTTAAATAGTTTAACGTGTAATTCTTAAATACTTACTTTAACATCTTTCTATCTATATATATAAAAGAAAGTCGTGTTAGTTACACCACTTATAACTCAAGAACGGCAGAACAGATTTGGGTGAAAATTGGTAGGGAGGTAGCTTAGAGCCAGGAGACGGACATAGGATACTTTTTATCCCAATATGCCCACGGGATCGGGACTTACGCGGGTGAAACCGCGGGGCGCAGCTAGTTTTCATTAAAATTTTAATAGTATCATTTTGTGAAGGTGTTTTTATTGGTAAAGAGCGGTCCCCTGACGCGACAATATTTAATCAAAAAAATTCACATGTAAATATTTACTTACTTAGAGTCATAATTTCGGGGTTATTTTTTTCTTTTTGTAGGGTTTCACGTTTATACCTTTTTGTTTTTTTTGGCTTTTTCATAGTTTTTTTTGCTTGTTTTAGGTTTATTACGTTTATACTATTTTTATTATTTTTTATCGGGGGTTTTTTAAATTTAATTTTTTATTTCATATTTTTTGTAGGGAGGTACTTTTTAATTTTCTTATTTCATTTCTTTTTTCTTGCGGTTTATAATTCAGATACTTAATTTGGTGTAAAAAATAACAATTATTAATTAATACTAAAAGAATATTTTTTAATCCCTTAACAGTTTTTCCTTTTTCTAGTTCTTCCTTAGGTATTCAACTTTTGTACAAGTAGGTATTTCATAGCTATTAAATATCAAAAGTATACGCAGAAGAAGACGTCTAGATCTAGGTTATATATACATAATATAAAAAAATAAAAATGTGACAGGGAAAAAAGTTTAAAAACATCCAAACGAAGCCAAAAGACGTAAATTAACTTTGTACATTACAAATAGCTATGTTTGATCGAAATCGGTTTGAGCCGTCTGAAAGTTATGGGGAACAAAAGTCAAGATTAACAACCGTAAATGTAAGTGTGTAAGTGAATGTAAGTGTATCATTACATTCGGTTGTTAATCCCACGGGTTAATTCTGACTTTCATCCCCCATGACTTTCACAAATTATGCCCTTTCATTTGATATCCCACTCGGGTATTATCTACTTACATTCGGTTGTTAATCTTGACTTTTATTCCCCATAACTTTCAGACGGCTCAAACCGATTTCGATCAAACATAGCTATTTGTAATGTACAAATCATGCCCTTTCATTTGATACCCCACTCGAGCATATCTTATTACATTCGGTTTTTAATCCTGACTTTTATCCCTCATAACTTTCAGACGGATGAACTGATTTCGATCAAACATAACTATTTGTAATGTACAAAATAAAAAAACTGAATCAAAATCGGTTCATCCGTTCGGGAGCTACGATGCCACACACACACACACACACACACAGAGAGAGAGAGAGAGAGACACATCAAACTTATGACACAACGTCGTTTTTGCGTCGGGGGTTAAAAATGAAATATGACAGTAAAGTAGTCGTAAATTGCAGCTAATCCTTAGCTTTCTGAAAAATGATGATTGTTCTAAAGCATTAGGGGAGTACATTTGAATGGAGACGACTCTTTGGGATACTGTCTCAAGTTCTGAACCAACATACGCGACTAAATACGTATCTCTCGTTTGAACCGCGCGACATTTCCTGTCGGTTTGCCCAGTGCTTTATATTCAGCTATCCTGAACTTAGATTTTAATGTAAGTATTTATTGTTATTTTTCTTTTCAGTGTATCGCAGGGCAAGTTTCAGTCCCGGGAGGAGATCATACGAAAGAGAAATAATGTGTTGATGGAAATCGACAATATGGCGGATTCAGGACACCATCACGTTTCACACCCGACTTCGTAAGTTATTTGATAGCGGCACGACTACACAGAATATATTCTAATTATAGTCTATTCAAATACGAATCTTCTGTACAATGGGTTGCTGAGGGCTATATCTGACCTATTCAGAAACCGAACAAAAAAAGAAACACTCTTTTTTAGATTTTGACCCAAAATCTTAATTGACTTTCTTCGTTTTTGAAATTACCTATAGGTTACTTTAGAGGATAATGAGATTTTCAAAATATTTTTTTCGGTTCCCCTCTTCATTTTTCGTTATCGGTCAGATGGGTATGTATTAGCTTCCTATTCTGTTATCTAATAAAATATATCATTCCTCTTCAAAGATTTCAAGATTATTTTCCAAGATTCCGTGTTACTTTGTAATTATTTCACATCATTGTTTATTTATCATTAGTTTTAATCAGATAAGTATTTGAATACCTAAGATAGAAAAAATGGTGGCAGAGCGGAATTTTTATAATTTTGATAATCTGGATGTGTTTAATTAAAGCAGTTTTATTGACCTTGGCTTGGATTTTTAAATCTTTATTTGATGAGTTAACTGATTTCTAATAGATACGGGGACACCATGCTTCATTTATTCCGAGGTAACATCGGGAGCGGTCTGCTTGCTATGGGAGATGCGTTTAAGAATGGAGGTATCGTCTTCGCCTCCATCACGACGGTCTTACTTGGCATCATTTGCGTGCACTCGCAGCATTTGCTGGTAAGTTTATAGATAATGGTGGAGTGAGGGATACGGGATTTATCTATCAGTCATATCTGATTCAGTATTCGTATCAGAACCTACATTTATGAAGAAAATGGGAACTTTTAATTTTTTTACAGAAGATTAATAAATATGTATACTTATTTAAAACTTAAGAGGAATGGCAAAGCTTAAACTTTAAAATTAAAATTACATTATTTCGCCACATTCCGCGTTCTCACAATTAAACTTTAAATTAAAAGAAAAAATCTTGTTATATGAATGAAGCAAACTCACCAAATCATCCATCTTCCAGCTGAATTGTTCTGAAGAGATGCACTGTAAGACATGGCGAGTGAAGGCTCCAGGGTTCGCCGATACGGTTTACCTTGTGTTCCTACACGGTCCGGCACGGCTGCGTCCTCTCGCGCCTAGCATGAAGATCCTAGTCAACGGGTTCCTTTGTATTACGCAGCTGGGTTTCTGCTGTGTCTATATAGTGTTTATAGCCAACAATCTGATGATGGTGAGTGTCTTATTTTTAGAGTTTTTAGATTGATACACCATTGTATTCAATTTAATTTGCTTGGTTTTGTACAAGGAATTGGAAAAAACGGGACTCAGTCGATTTTCATGAAACCTACCTAAAATATAGATTTCCCCAGTAGTTCGGTGACCGAAATGTTGTTCAGTAGTTTTTGAATGGCTGTTGAGATTATTTTGTTGCAGTAGTTCTTACCTTATGATTTACTTATCATTAAAAAACTACAGTCGTCGGTTCGTTTCGGAGCTATGGGGCGTGTACAAAGACAGACAAACATACTGGTGTCAAAATAACATCCTTTAGGTATTGTTTATTCAGGAGATAGTAATAAAAAACCGTCCAAGTGCAAGTCCGACTCACGCACAAAGGGTTCTGTAACATTATATTCTGTTTTTAGTATTTGTTGTTATAACGGCAACAGAAATACATCATCTGTGAAAATTTAAACTGTCTGGCTGTCTCGGTTCGTGAGATACAGCCTGGTGGTAGGCAGACAGACGGTCAGTACACTTTTAGTAAAAGGGTCCCGTTTTTACCCTTTGGGTACGGAACTCTAAAAATGATAATCTTCTGTAGTTATAGTAGGTATCTAAGTATCATGTTTTTATAAACTTCATAAGATTAGATACGCCTATACGCATGAGTGAATTTATTTGTATTGCGAAATGTCTAGCCTACTTCAAAATTTCCAACGCACTTTTACACAATAGCGAATGTTTTGTACCACAGGTTTTACCCATACCTGCCTATATTGTTGTGAAATAAGTACCTACCTAGTAAGTGTAGGTACTATACCTACATATCTATATCTTTGTGGTATTGTTTTGGTCAGTTTGTAATGCTGTGCGTGACCTTGTATTATGTAGTCATCATATTATTGTTTGAAAATAATATTTTAAAGCATACTTTATAATTAATAACTTTTCTACATGCTTGATCCTGCTGACTTTGTCAATCTGCTAAAATCGAAGAAATCAAAGTTATATTTTTTTTACAAGTTAGTTAGTAGGTACATTATGATTTACACAAATTCAAAACATCTAAGCCTTTCATTATCTTTCTTGTAGATCTGCGACCAATACAACATTCACATGGATCTATCGATCCACATGATCATAGCAATAGTCCCGGTTCTGCTGGCTTGTATGGTGAGGAACCTCAAGTACTTGACTCCGTTCTCGACTATTGCTAACCTTATGATGGCCGTTGGTGTCGCAGTGGTGGTGTATGAAGCGGCGCAGAACCTGCCCCCAGTCTCAACTAGAGATTATATTGGCGAGTGGCAGACATTGCCGCTGTATTTCGGTACTGCTGTTTATGCCTTTGAGGGTATTGGTTTGGTGAGTCTTTTTTCTTTTTTTTAAGAAAGTATAGAAACTTAATTTATTATAGGCTTTCTCTTACGACGTATAACACCTAATACGCCACCACCACCTTTACCTACGCAAATCGCATAACTCGGAAAATACCACTTACGTAAAATACCTACCAAGTACCTACGCATTAATAACATACACTTAGATTTAAGCAAGATACCGATTAGGTACGTAAGGCACCAACTTTGATTTAGAAACAAATAAATAGAAACAAAAGACGATCTGATGATGATGGAAACGTAATCAAAAGACAATCGAAAAACTATTGCAACGGAAACAAAATACGATTGAAACGAAGGGTCAACTTTTTTTCAGGTCCTACCATTAAAGAACGAGATGAGAGAACCCGAGCTATTCCAGAAGCCATTAGGTGTCCTCAATGTGGGCATGACCTTCGTAGCCAGTATCTTCATCACGGTCGGTTTCCTCGGCTACCTGAAATGGGGGGATGAGGTCCAAGCCAGTCTTACTCTGAATATGGTACCTGGCCATATGTAAGTGAAGATTAATCTTTACTACGTTGAAGTGCCTAAGGCCGTGAGTGAAATAAATGACGAATCACTTTCTTCCAGCTTAAGCAAAGTGGTGCAAATACTGATAGCTCTCGCCATCTTGTTCACGTACCCGCTCCAGTTTTACGTGCCTGTGGCCATCACGTGGCCCGGTTTGAAGAAGAAGTTCGCATCGACTTCACCAGTGGCCAAAGAGCTCATGTACAGGGCTATATTGGTGTTAATAACCTGTGAGTATACTCCCTAATAAATACAGAACCAGAGCTATAACCACACGAAACATTTTCCAAAATACCAAAAGTTAATATACTCAGGCATTTTCCTGACAGGCGGGAATAACCCATGACTTAAATCTTGGGATAGCCCGTAAAGCAATATAAATCCCGATATTCCGTGGAATCAGAATTTACACATGGGGCTGAAACGTAAAATAAACGACAAAAACTTTTTCAAAAAAAAAACCATAATGTTTAATTTTACAAGAATTGTGTATTGTGACAGGAACCCTGCTTGGTATCATATGATTATCCCACCGAATGTGGATTTACATATATATTACGTTAATACTTTATGTTTTTTTTTTATATTCATTTTACAGTTGCACTAGCAGAGACGATCCCTCAGTTGGGCTTGTTTATCTCCCTGGTTGGGGCTGTAAGCAGCACCGCTTTAGCCCTCATGTTCCCGCCTATCATCGACCTCGTTGTAGCTTCACAAAAAGGAAGTATACCCTTCTGGAAGATTCTCAAGAACGGCTTTATAATTCTGCTGGGTCTTTTCGTATTTGTAACCGGCACTTACGAGAGTGTTGCGTCTATTGTTAGAGCTTTTGGTATTTAAATTGTTTAGTTTGAAACGGGACTAACTGTGTTAAGCTGGTTTGATTGGGAAGTTTTATTAGGAGGCATGAGTGCGTCTTACCTCTGAAATACAAATACTCTAAGATTATTTTTATCCGACACAAAAACGCCACTTATAGTGGGGCTTTTGTATAGATTTCAATGTCTAGACGTCTAGACACTACTTTGTCAAGCTAGGTCAAAAAGCAAGGAATGAGGTATAAAGTTGTAGTATAATAAAATGTCAGTCGTTGTGTTATTTAATTCATGTTTTTGATAGACACATCCGTAAGAAACGAATTATAATTGTCATATAAAAGACGACCAGTGGGGCGCGTCGGCGGGCGAACACCAGCCTCCGATGCAGAAGGTTGCGGGTTCGATTCCCGCCTCAAACAAGTATTTATGTAAAGAATTTGTTTCTGACCTGGGTATAATAAAAAGAAAAGTATATATGTATACCATCTGTTGTCCAGCTACCAAAAGTCTAGTTGTTCAGCTTGGGGCTAGGTGGCGCTGTGCGGATTGTCTTGCAAAATTTATTTATTTATTTTTATTGCAGTGCGTTGTCGCGCAAAAACTCTAAAATAGCTCGAACGATTTTGATGATATTAAGAACTGGATCTGGTAATGGTGTTTTTAGTCAGCTATGAAATGATTAAAAAACATAGTAAAGGGTCCCGTTTCAACCTTTTGGGTAAAAAACCCTAAAAAAAGGTTTTAAAACTATCGCACATCGCACCACACCATAGCCTTATCTAGGTACAACGTATGTGATTTGTTTTTGCTAGCCCGTTTATATCTAATTTATTAAAAAAATATATTTTGTGATAAGTCACTAGTTTATCAATCGGTTGTTTATTATTATAACTATTTATAAGTTTTTAGTATGATATACTTACCTAAAAAGTATTCCGACTCATGAAAAAATCTATGTTAGGTATATTTAATTTATTATTTTAAAGTTAGTAATTATTATAGGTTTAAGTACAGACATTTAACTGAGGACATTCTGTGAAGGTTTATAGATTCTGATCCCAAATTCCGTAGGAATATAATAATAAAAGTAGCCTGTGCTACTTCCAAATAATCAATGTATTCTTATTCCAATGTCAATGTTTCAATGAAATCGGTCAAGTATTTAGTACAAACAAGATAAAAACTTTTCTCTTTTTTGAATATCATTAATTTCAAAAAAATCTAAAATCCTAATTGTTCTGATTTTTTAATAATCTTGAAAACGAAATTATTATTTTAAGCAAATTATTTTGTGTTATTATTTCTAATAGTACGTACCTATTTAAGTAAAACACAGTGTGTGATAAAAACCATGTGTCCCTCTTAGGTATTTGTAGGTAAGAAACCAAAACAAATCAAAATAAGACAAAAATATATCTGCAAGTTTGGGTTACTCTTTTATCCAGAGGGGATCAATTTATCATTTGGGATTTTTTTACATTGAAATATCTTTCAGTTTGTTGAAGTTATACGCCTTAAATTCGAAAAGGTATGCGACATATCGTTTTTTACCCGACTGTAAGGGTTTATGTTTTTAAATATGACAATGCCATTACCTAAGGGCACGTAACCACATCTTGGATATTATTTAAATTTCCAATAAATAAGGGTAATTTTTCCGGCAAATATATATTTATATACCTATTTTATGCGTAATATCCTTTTTTCCTATCAGTACCAAAGAGGGACAACAGGTTATTTTGTTAAGTATAAGATTAAGGTTGATTTGCACGCATAATAGATGACGGCATTTATATCGTGTCTGTGTGTGTTAATTTAAAGCATGACGTCATAGACTGTTTTCATTCATGAGGGTATTTTTTTCGGTAAAATATACAACCATTTCCTACGTATTATATTATTACAATTGAAAACAGCAGAATTGAAAATATACAATCTCTAATATTTTTAAAAACTTTTGGTCTCCTTTAAAGTGACATTTCAAAAAACTTTTTAAACTCACACTGGACGTGTCGATTATGTTACAATAGTAATGGTCGCGAGGACATTTCATATCACATTTTTTGGGTTCTGATGCGGTCGAGATTTATTTGTTGAAGCACGACGATATCATTATTATGTAGGTACTTTTATTGTGTGATTTTAATGGATGTGATTCACGATTTGATCCTAGTTGGATGTATGCTAAAAGCGACATAAAGTAGTAACATCCAATAAGCTATAAAATTAATCTTTTATAGATGGACTCGTTCATTACGCACTAAGATTCCCGTGCAATTATGAGATGTTACTAGACTTTTGGACATAGATTACACCTAAATGTAGATTGGAATAGTATTTCTGTGATAGACAGTTTAATTCTATTAAATGCAAATGATTAGATACTTGGTACTTTTATTTTAAACATACCTTACTAAATTGTAGAATTGTAGTTCCGATGATTAAACCTATAAAACATACATCAAAAATGTCCAGCAAAAACATCTTTATTACGTTATTACTTTGGCAGGGCAACCATTAACATCATACACATCGTGTTTTTGACTATGTCGAAATCTAGTGTGTAACTATACATTTTATGTGCTTTAAAATTACTTGAATTTACCTTTATTTATTTAAGTTCTTTTAGTATAAGGAATTTTCAAGATGAGACAACACCATTATTGGCAGCAGTATTTTAGGTAAGTAATAGTGTTGTTAGTGGTCCGTGGTACCCATATGTATCTAAGTAATCCCACAGAGATTTCTTTACACATTATATTACGTTCTATTGCATGCTCAAGTCAGTTGCGCATAGGTATCTTTTCTGTCATATAACCGTCTCTAAGAAGGCTGCGGTTCAAATTTGATAAATAGCTGTGCTAATCTCAGATCAGATCTAGACTCCTGGGGCCTTATTCTGTTATTTTGCATTAATGGATTTACCATTGTCATTATATCGAGACTCTGTTGATATTATATCGAGATTGTTACTTTATTTGGTATTCCGATAAAGTTTTAATAACATCGCAATAGAATCGCTATGGAGTCTCAATGGAATGGTAATAGATACGTCGCTGGTCTTGCCTACCAACATGGTATATGTAGCTAAGCGATATACCGTTTTGACAACTATCGAGATTCCATTGAGCCACGATTCTAGAGCAGAATACCAAAGTGAGACAGTGGTGCGTCAGTGGTGTTTCGATAGAATAGTTAACATTAGGAGAATACCAATTTGACATGTGATATCATATTTTTGACATTAAACGTATATTACGATTCTGTCGACACTCTATTGAAACACGATTGTGTTAGCAGACTCAGGCCCCTGGTCTATGCAGCCTGCTATAATGACCTTTTTGGATTGCAGCCTAGATGACAGAAATGATATCTGCAACCTACTGGATCTAGCAAAGATTGATTGATGGCCCTGCCGCAGTAACGCAAGCCTTTAATACTAACAGGTAAATTGTTATAAATAAAAATGAGACAGCTGTTTTGAATTATTTTCAATGCCTTTCAATGCTTCTCTATATACTAAAATATATTTGTAGTATGAATAGAACTAGCGCTAGACGGAAGGAAATGTGAAGAGGAGAGTGGGTTGGTAACGCCGCGCCTTTTGCAACTGTCGTCAACCTTGTTGAGCTCTCGGACAGCTTCTGTAAGGCCCGTCCCTTACTCTCTTAATTTAAAAAAAAAATGGGTGCGTTTAAGTATTATGTAGATACGCGCGTGAGAAATTATACTTTTAGAAGTCATACGTCCGTCTGTCTGTTTGTCTGTCCGTCCGTCTGATATTTATTTTGCGGGCAGCTTCAGCCTGTTACAGTGATGCGCGCGCATCTTAAAATTTCACTCTCGCATCTTCAACCTGTTTTACTTTTCAGTTACGCAGCTTTTACATGTGACTTATGTGTTACGGATGCGCGCGCATCTTATAATTCACTCTCATAATTTATTCACATCGCCCTTATAGAAGTATGCTCTGGCTAAAACAATGCCTAACTAAGCAACAGGTGATTCACATTGGATAGAATCACTGGCCTAGGACGACGTAACTCATTAATTTTATTTTGGGCGATATCCATTTTCTCAGCGCAGAAGTAGAAACTAGCTAGGTGACGGATCTCAACTGCCTTGCAATGGTTGTCATGGATGACAACGGCGATTACCGATCGCCGTCGCCCGCACACCCGTCGACCAAGGCCAACCTACTACACGGCAGAAAATTCGCCTCTACAAAGATTTTTGACGACTGGCATTAGTTTAAATCTGAATACCTTCATATAAGCAGCTATCGCATTTTTAGTATAAAAGCAATAAATACAAGGTGAAATTGAAATTAAATATCAATTTAAGGAGGTACTGAAACCTTACCACTTGTTTACGCTATCGATCATATTAAGTATTTACCACGAAACTTATAAACTAGAATCGGACAATACGTGAGCCGAGATAGATAGCTTAAAACAGATAGCTTTAAACAGACTCTGTTTATGGTGACTGACGAAAGCGAAATGTGAAGGGTCAGTTTAATTTTCCACATCAGCCATTCCATAACGAAACTGAACCAAATTAGACAGTAAAACACTTACGGATTCTAGTGTTGAAATTTCATAATACTGGTACTTAATATCGAGTGCGTAAACAACACGTGGAATACGAATGTATGAAGCTGATTTGACGGTTTTTAATTTTTCGATAATATTTTCTTAATTTTCCACCATGTACCTACCTATATTAACATTTATTAAAAAAAATAAAAAAAAATCAGCAAATCCATCTTTATTAAGTATACGCAATTAAAGTCATATTCTAAAATAAATAAGTAGCCCAACCAGACAATACTGAAATTAACTTGAATTCACAACTGATTGTGTCTAAACACACAATAAAATACACAAATTACTTTTTACAAGTAATTCAGTAATTATACATAATATTAAGAAATATAATAGGTTCTTATATCAGAAAATACTTCGAGAGTAAGTACTATCATTATTTTTATATCCTATTAAGAGGATGAATAAACACTATTTTTAAAGCGATTTTATTTATACAGGGTGAGTTTTTAATGTGTTTTTTTATTGGAATGTGTACTATGGTTCCGTACCAAAAGGGTAAAAACGGGACTCTATCCCTAAAACTTCACCGTCCGTCGTCCTGTCACCAGACTGTATTATTTTGCAGGGGAGTGAAATACAATATGTTAACTACAAAGAATACAGAATAAAGGAAAAATTACAAAACTTTATTTTAATTGGTCATAATTATGCTTCGTTACATGTTTGCAAAAAATATTAAGATATTTAAAGAAAAAGAGTAAGGTAATCGGATGGAGCTGCTTTTCTGTTTATCGAATTCGGGCTTGTGTGTTTTAGATCTAAGGAATTGAAAGCAATTTCCAAATTTCAATGACCCGGCGGGCGAGACGGGATTGAATTTTGGATAAAATATACGCTTCCTTAATTTCAACATGGTAGCGTACGTAGCTCAGTTTTCAATTCCTTACCAATTCCTGTGTATTCTTTTTCTACGTTGTATTGTTTTCCTATTTTCTAATGTAGTGTACTTGTCTAATTAATGTTCTACTTTTTCCTGCTCTTTTTTTAATTCGGCTGGTATTCATTTTCACATAACACATTAAAAAATCACCCTGTATAGTTTTTTTAAAACAATATTATAAGTTCACAATTTAGTCAGTTTTATGTTCTATCCTCAATTAAAATTAAGTATTTTATCCTAAATATCACTTTAACATACAATCACCATTGATTCAGGCCGCAAAATTCAATGCATATTATTAATACAATAATAACGAAAGACAAACAAAATAAAGCTACAAAAAAGGAAAAGCGAAAATAACCTTAATAAAGACAAACATAAGTTTAATGGTCACTTAAAATAAAATAATTTAACTTAAAATGTCAAATACAGATTAAAAAAAATATGATTTTTTCGTGTTATTGTATTAATTTGTTGGTTTTTAATTCCGTTATTTTGTACTCTGTTTTCTTAAAATATTCAAATGTATATTTCATTATATTCAAATGTCATTCGTATTAAAACTTATAGTCACTCTTAAATTTTAAAGCCTTTTTCTTTATAAAAATATACTGTAGGTAAATTAAATGTGATAATTTGCTAGATACAATGCAACTTTTAAGGGTTAATCAAAACTGGTTAGACCTAGGTAAAGACCGTACTGATTGGAGGGATGTTTAAGTAGGCTTTTATTCAGCAGTGGGACAAAAAATATATGTGTAAAAAATTCAAGCAAACAGTTTGATGCTGGTGGAAAATATTTTATTTAATTTTGACATAGTCCCAGCGGTAGTATACTTGCAAACTGTATACTTACTTCGTTTAAAATAAAAAATTAAATGGTATTGAGAAACGAATAAAAGGACAAATACTAGGTATGTATGTTTCTGTGTTTAAGTACATTTATCGACTAATATCAGAGAACTTCGCCTTCGAAAACACAGGTGTTCATAAAAATTAAAATAGCAAAAAACCTATTTAAAAAAGGTAGGCATGTCAAAAATTATAATAAAATTAAAATAAATAAATCAATCGAATCAAATACATCAGTATTCGACAAATAAGCAAAGCACAGTAAAACTAAGCACATACTTACATACTAAAATGAAATACATACTTATTTAATACTGAAATTAAAATTACTTCGAGAATGTCTTAGAATTAATGAATGAAATGAAAAAATCGAACTCAATAAATTGTTTGAGAGAATTTTAGGGGGTAAGTGGGCGTTGCTAAGTCAGATATTTTACGTGTAAAAAAGAATATAGGGACGACAACTGCCCTTTTCATAGTCAATTAAAAAAACTTAAAACTGACGAATAACGCTTTTGTAGATGATTGCAATGTAAAACGGGGCGTGGATGAAAAAGTAATTAGAAGTAGCATTTTTATAAATAATAATAATTTCTGAAATGAATTCTAATCGTAATTTCTATGGAGAAGTAATAAGTTAATGATTTTAAGTAAGTTAAATATCTGCCGTATGTCAAATGAACTCTGGACCAAAAGCAACTTGTTGGAAACCTACAAGCGGCAAACGACCCCGAGATAGATCCAGAAGGCGATGGCAGGTTGAGCTGGACTCCATTCATGCAAGTCATCCATAAATGGACCGTGATTTGGATAGAGAACCCTTTGCTTGGCACTAATAAAAAGATTTTATGGATCAGCAAATCAAGTCTCTTTTTATTCTTTTCATGTCAGTAAGCTTTTAAATTTTGTCTGACCGACATTGCACGGCCCAACTACGGTAGCATTGGGCTCATTAAGTTAGTCTAAAGTCTGCCATTATTTTTGTAAATAAATGGAAACCAGTACAAATAATGTACATTCTCTTTTAACACTCGAAATTCTAATTTGAAAGAACAGCCGATGATTATAAAACAAATAATTTGATCGCCAATTATTTTGAAAACCGCTAACCTTACATCGTAAATACCTATTATGTGACAAGGTTTAAGTTATGTGGCAAATGTAAAAACTAATGATGGCCAATTTATTCTCTCTTAGTTTATGAGTAAATTCCTAACTGCAGTGAGAAATACAAATGATAATACAACAGGGTCAGAACTTATTAAAAATAGCAAAATATCTAACCAAACAAAGTGATTTTTGAACTAAAAATAACATTCAAAAGATTAATGTTTAGAGTAATTTAATTAGGTAGAGTAGGTACCTAAATACTTTTTGATCAATAAAACTTTTGTAAAAAAAAATTGTTAAACATTGAAATAAACGTCTAGAAATAAAAAAGACAAGTCTCCCGCAAATTATTTTACTACGAACGTCGAACAGTTATCATATATAATAGTGAAATCTTATTTTACCTAAATATTATAGAAACAAAAAAGTCTAAAATGAATACGGTCGGTAAATATTGGTCGATACGCAACTAATTAGCTAAAAATAATGACAAGTTTGTTGAATATGTGTTTACATACTATCGAAAATGAATAGGAACTAAAACATACGGGTCGAATTAAAAACCTCCTCCTTTTTCGAAGTCGGTTAAAAATAGGTAACTGACTGAAGATTTCACATCTTTAGAAAAATAAATAAGGTATTATGGCAAATTTTGTACATTTATATTTTAGATAGGATGGAAAAAATCGTTAAAGAAATTGTCTGCCATACTGAAGATTGGATAGTAATGAAATTCGGTTGAAAATATTCTATGGAGTTTCTTTAGAAATGCTATTTTATGAACCGATATTATATGACTGATATTTTTAAATTAAATTAAATAGACTTTAAGTAAGTACTGTACTTTTTTTTTAATTTTGTCAATTTGTTTATTTTCGGTTTTGTTTGTTGTTAATAAGTTGAATGAAATAGATATATCCCTCTTATACTATCCAAAAACGAAAAAAAAATATATTTGATTAAATTTTGACTGATTTTGATATGCGTGGAGACATGCATATTGCATAATTTACATCATCTACAAAATTAAGAATTGTGATAAATATTTTAAAGTCTTATTTGTAAACCCATATTAATCTTGTTAGGTACTGAAAAATATTTAGAGATTTTAATGTTATGTACTCGAACATTTTGTTGTTTTTGTTTTGCAATGCAGAGCAAACCTCTATAGCTAGCGGTTTAAAAATCAATCTTTAAAAAAGACACAAAGATAGGACAATCATTCAACAAATATTACCAGGGATATATGTTTTAAAAAAAAAAATTTCGACCTAACATAATTATACCTACGTAAATATAAGTGTCTTAAAATTATAGGAAGACTTTAGAATCTTTTGAAGAATTTTTCGTTGTTGTTTTAAAGTAAATATAAGGTTGACTTGCACAGTAAAAAATTAATTTATTAAAGACCATAAGCATGATTAACCAACTGTCAAAGTGTCAAACTGATTAAACTACATCAACCTTGTGGTTATTGAAATATAAATTAATTTAAAAATACTTTTTAAATGCATTTAGTTAGAATTTAGGTAAATTTGTTACAAAACAATGTCATGCAAGCCGCCCTTAGAATACTTTAACGAAATAATAAATATATGTATATCTAAAACTAATGAATTATAGTAGAATCTGTTTATTATGACTCCGCCTATATTGACGAACCGCTTACTATGACGTAATAACATTACGAAGATTTGGTTTTCATATACAATTCTTTGGAAACAAGTTAAATATTTATACTTCCCTTACAGTGACATGTCGCTTATTATGACCCATTTTTAATCAATTACATTAAAAAATGAAAAATATAGTACATTTATTTTAATTTAATATAAAAAAACGCTTATTATGGCGTGTTTGTCAATTCCCTTCGATGTCAATATAAACGGATTCCATTGTAGATGGTTCAAAACATAGTGATACTACTAGACAAATAGACAGTGTAGTACCTACAGTACTTTAAGAAATATTTATTTTAGCTTATTAATTTGGTGGAAATAAACGACGAACTGTCAAACTGCGTAAGGCATTCTGATAATGGAAAGATTTAAAATTTAGCACCGAAAAAGATATTTATTGTAATATAATGATATCTATTCTGAGTCACTCTAACAGAGTGAGGGTTAAAAAAAATTGGACAAATAGGCAGTGTGAAAACCGTATTCAGAAATGTATATTTTAATGTTGATTTAGAATTTTTTGGTAAATTTGGTTCGGTGGAAAGTCAACGACGAACTGTCAAACTGCATAAGGCATTCTAATAATGCGAGAAACAAAGATAAAAAATTTAGCACCAAAAATTGTATATATTGTGAGATAATGATATTATATATTTTGAGTGTAAAGTTAAGAGAATGGTGATGCTACCAGTAGTATCACAAATAGGCAGTGTAGAATATTCAGGAATGTATATTTTAGTGTCCATTTTTAATTTGGTTGTCAACGTCGTAATTGTGAAACGGCATAAGGTAATCTGATAATGCGATAAACAACGATCTATATTAATTTCTGGTGCTTTTCAATTTGTTGGTAAATTTGATTCGGTGGAAAGTCAACGACAAACTGTCAAACTGCATACGGTATTCTGATGATGCATGAAACAAAGATTTAATCTATATTACCGAAAATGATTTCATTGTAAGATAATGATAACTATACTGAGTGTTAAGTGTTTGAGTGAGGGTTAAGAGAATGATGATTATACTAGACAAATAGGCAGTGTGGAACCCGTATAAAGAAATGTATAATGTATAATGTAAATTTGGTTCTGTAGAGTCAACGACGAACTGTCAAACTGCATAAAATATTATGATAATGCGTGAAAAAAAGATTTAAAATTTAGCACCGAAAATGATATATTTTTGTGAGATAATGATAGTTAGAGTGCAGATTAAGAGAATGATGACACTAGTAGACAGTGGTACTCGTTTTCTGAAATATTTATTATAGTGTTGCTTTTTAATTTGGCTGTCAACATTCGACTGTATAAGGCATTCTGATAATGCGAGAAACAAAGATCTAAATTTTATTTCCAAAAATGCTATCTATTGTGAGAGAAGTGTTAAAGTTAGGGTTCGGAAAATGGTGATACTACTAGAAAAATAGGCAGTGTGGTACCTGTTTTCAGGCATGTATAATGTATATTTTAGTGTTGCTACTAAACAAATAGGCAGTGTGGAACCCGTATTAAGAAATGTATACTTATTTTAGTGTTGATTTTGGTTGCCATAAGGTACTCTGATAATGCGAGAAACAAAGATCCTAAAATTTATCATCGAAAATGATATCTATTGTGAGATAATGATATCCATTCTGAATGTAAAGTGTTGTGAGGGTTCAGAGAATGGCGATACCCGTTTTCGGAGATATTTATTTTGATGTCGATTTTTAATCTTTTGGTAAATTTGGTTTGGTACCAAAACCAAATTATGATAATGTGAGAAACAAAGATTTAAATTTTAGCACCGAAAATTATATCTTTTGTGAGATAATGATATCTAATAATATCTATTCTAAGTGTAAAGTGTTACAGAGAGGATTAAGAGAATGGTGATACTACTGGACACATAGGCAGTGTGGAATCCATATTCAGACATTTATTTTAGTGTTGTTTTTTTGATTTGTTGGTGGAAAGCAAACAAAGACCTGTCAAACTGATGATGCGAGAACAAAGATTAAAATTATATCACCAAAAATTATAATCGTCGTGTTTTTGATTAAAAATGTTTTTATTGTTATTATTTAAAATAAATAAATTAAAGCCATATTAAAAATTTGATTTGGCCATTGTGCTTGCTACATTATTCAGGAGGCTGAACTCTAAAAACATTATTTGGCGGAAGTTTTGTATAAGCTAGCCAACATCGCTGCGTATCAGTTAAATCGCCTACCAAAACCTGTGTTAGGGTTAATACCAAAAGATATGGAGTTCTAAAAAAGTGAACGTAAATGTGTTTTTGAGTGTGTTTAGTTGTCTAGTAAAATACTTTGGTCGTTAGTTTTAGTGAACTTAATCCCAGAATTAAGCGCTGGATATTATTTGTTAAGTATATTGCGATAGTCCCGGCACATGAACCTTCTTTTTTATAAGAAGTATTTTCGTATTTTGTCAGATGTTAGTAATAACAAAGCTAGTTCTAGAGATCAATATCCACTACATTTTCCAAGATATAACTTAATTAATCACAGTTTACAATAAGTTACCGAATATGTTCAAATTTCACCATTACTCATTTTTTAAAAGAAACTAAACGAATGGCTGCTGTATAAGTGTTTTTATAGTTAGAAAAAGTGTCTAGATTAAAGAGATAAACCTTATTGACTTACTTAATTTAAATGTATCGTAAATGTATTTTTACTTTTTTATTTTTCTAAGAGACATTATGACACCACTCTTTAATCCTATCATCTTAAAATGTGTACTTAAATCATATTTACGTGAATGTCTTACATAAACTCGAACTCGAACGCTGTCGTGCAGCAGTTGTGTTTTTATTTACAAAAATTATATAAAAGCGATGAGCATAACTTAGCGTGAAAAAAAGCTAGATTTTTGCAAAAATAATACCCAATTCGAGCGTCCACGTAATCGCAGCTTCGTCATCACTTTCGAAATTAACATTCTTTATACGAAACTTTGATCAAAATAATGATTAGATTTTTACTTTTATAGCGCGAAGCCTGCACTGGGCTATCTGAAACTATTTTAGGCGTCTTCAAAAATAACGATTTGTCAAGTATCTGTTATCATGGTTTTATTGAAGTAAAAGTTTTGTCATTGAGAGTACTTACAAGGGGAATGTTCTATTATTTACTAGAAACTTTGTATCATTGAAAAAAGTTTGAAGTAAGGTAGAAATGATGCAAAAGGTCGTAGGTTTGTTAAATATGATAAGAACCCTCATAGAACAGAAAATCTATATCTTTAGGTATATAAAACAAAGCTGTAACTAAGCAGTGTCTGAACATTGAATATTTTTCGAAACAAGTAATTACTGTATAATATATTTTAACGACACCAGATTTAAAAACATTTATAAAAATATTGTTGTCTGTCAAAACATGTATGTAAGTGAAAGGTGAAGGACTTTAGGAATCTTCAGATAAAGCACCGATGGAATTATCGATATGTTAAAGAAAGCATTAAAAAAATTCTCCAAGAAGGTACCTCAGGTCCTTTGTGTATCGGAAAAGGGGAAATATGGGACAGTCAGTGCCTCACTTTGATATGATATAGATACAATTTAAGAAAGAATACTTCAGCATAACTGCGTTACTGGCGAAATTGGAATAGTATTATTTAAATATCATTTTTGTGTAAGGGTGAGCCCCATGTACTCAGATTATTTGATGATATATAATACTAATAAAGTCTTAATATTGATATATATGTTTTATTGCCTTAATGTTTTAGTAGGTAGGTTACTAAATTTTTACTATTTACCCTTTAGTAAGAATTTTTAATTATTGACTGAGTGACTTAAAATCACAAAAGTTATTGGAATATTTACTAAAGGTAAATAATATAAGGTCCAAAAAAAACTTAGGAGGCTTTAGTGGGTCCAAAATCATCAAAATTCCACTTTTTAAGTAGGATATCCGGGGCCAGATGGCGATGTGTAGAATGTCCTGCAATTATATTTGTTTTATTTAACAGGCTCAAAATTTAGGCTACTTTTTATCCGGATATTAACAAAACTACCGCGAGAACGAAGTCGCCGGCGACAGCTAGTTTAAAACATATCTGTTGTCAATGTGTTTTTTTTTGCTGTTTTGTTACATGATAGAAAAATATTTTATAAGATTAAAGTTCTTTCGATTTACTGGGAAATGACTAATACAAAAACAAATCTATATTGAGAGGAATAATACATCAGGTGCACCAAAGGTCCGTTATACATTACAGTTGAAATTCCTTAAAAGTACCGACATTTTGTTTTGCCAGATTATAATAATAAAGAGGATTTTTTTCTGAAAAGTACCGACTTTTTGTTTTGCCAGATTATAATAATACAGAGGATTTTTTTTCTGAAAAGTACCGACATTTTGTTTTGCCAGATTACAATAATAAAGCGGATGTTTTGTTTTCTGAAAAGTACCGACATTTCGTTTTGCCAGATTATAATAATAAAGCGGAGTTTTGTTTTCTGAAAAGTACCGACATTTTGTTTTGCCAGATTATAATAATAAAGAGGATTTTTTTCTGAAAAGTACCGACATTTTGTTTTGCCAGATATAATAATAAAGAGGATTTTTTTTCTGAAAAATACTGACATTTTGTTTTGCCAGATTATAATAATAAAGCGGAGTTTTGTTTTCTGAAAAGTACCGACATTTTGTGTTGCTAGATTATAATAACAAACAGGATGTTTTGTTTTCTGAAAATCACCGAAATTTTGTTTTGCCAGATTATAATAATAAAGAGGATTTTTTTTTCTGAAAAGTGCCGACATTTTGTTTTGCCAGATTATAAAAATAAAGCGTATGTTTTTTGCCAGATTATAATAAAAAAGAGGATGATTTAATTCCCGTAAAGTATCGACACTTTGTTCTTAGATTATAGATTATAATAGATGATTAATATTTTCAATACAACATTTGCAATACACAACCCGAAACGTCAAACAACGTAATAGTTTACGTATCCGACGCAAGAGATGGTGCTTTTAGTAATCCATAAGTATTTTCTTTTTATAATGCGTTAGTCTACATTAGGCTTTATGGAAATATTTCTTAAGGAAAAATGCGTGTTTAAAAACTTCGTCTTGCCTTTTTATGCTTCCGATTGCGAAAAGATCACTTTGAAAAAAAAACAAAGACATGTGTCAAATGTGCTGGGTTATCCCGTTTATAAGGAGTTGGATTTTCACCTTTTACGATTCCATCAATACTTTTTACTAATTGTAACAAAATATGGGCAGAAAGATTGCTTTTACTAACGTTGGGTACAATAATTTGCATAAATTAATCTATTAAATGGCAAATCTCATTTACAAATAGCTGAATTTTGTACCTAGGTATTCCTAATGGACGGACATAGGAGACTCAGAAATGGTCACCCAATTATGGAATGCTCTAGTATTTGCAGTGTTGCCAACTAGGTTTACGTAAAATGTGCTTTAAAATTATTAGACGTGGCAAAACGCAACATTAGAACGTTGACATAACAGACTTGTATAGATAAAAATTCAATTATAGCTCAGTTACCAGATGCTTTAGAAAAAGAAACGAAATTGATAAATGTTTATACGAAGCATTTAAAAAAAAAGCCAAATTGTAAATTAATCGTGCTTTGAAATATCTAAAAGCAAACAAAATAAACATTGGACATTGCATCGATATAATTCTTTGAAACTTTTATTACTTTTGTTGTTTTTAAAGACTTAATCTACCAAATCGGGTGTTGTTTTGAATATTAAGGTATTGGGAGGTTGGAATAATGTTCTTTAGTCTCTCAAATAGCCAGGAAATTTACATTTCGTTCTTTAATTAGTTTTTGTAAAAATCTAACTTTTATTTTGTTTTCGCCAAATTATGATATGCCTTACCTTAACAAAATATACAATGTTGGTGCCACTTTTATTTAACTTGGTTTAAGTACAGTGTAAAAAATTAAAGTCTTTTAAATAGTCAACGAGAAATATTTATATTTAATTGGGTAGGTTTTGCAAAAAACTAACTTTTATTTTGTTCCCGTCAATATTTTTATTGTGCGCGATATTATTTAGAGAGATAATCTCAATCATTTATTTTTGGACCTTTGAGATTTGAGGGTCATTTCTTGTTTTACAAAATTGCAAAAAATCACGAATCTTTTAATCTTATGATGTTTTGATCGCATTAATAGGAAAAAAATGTGGGAAAAAAAAAACTTTTTTGCAATAGGTATATCAGCTAAAAAGACTGAAGTGTCCGCCCGTTTTAACAATAATTTAAAATTGTCTTATTTTTAGATATTAATCGTTGTCAATAGATCAATAATATATAACTCGGGGCTAAATAGTTTGTTAACTAATATTTTTCACCTGAAACGTAAATTGTGCAGTAAGGCGTATAAATTACCATGTTATTTTAAAAGGCTAAGGGGTTCTACGTCATCTTACTTTAAAAATAACTTCGTCTGTTCATAGTATATGCCGAATTTGAAACGTCACCTTTGTAAAAATGAACAACCATGACTTTGTAGTTATTTTCTCATATGCATTCTGATCAAACCGCAACTATGGATGCCGATAAAAGTTATTGAAGTCGACAGGTTTGGAAACAGAAACTTTGCCGTAAATAATAAATAAATAAAATATTCTCAATATATTGTGAGTTTTGAAATCACACAAATTACTTTTGTTAGTTTGTCCATATGATATATTTTTTTTTGAGGAAAACCAGTCAAGCCTTAGGTACCTCACGCAAAAAGAAATTGAAATGTATGGCTTTCGGTCTGAATAATAAATATTTATTTATTTATTATTTAAAAATCACCCACCTAAAGAGGTCCAGTTGCGAAAAACAACCCGTATACAGGTACAATATGATCATGATAATTTTAAATTTAATGTTGACATACGAGTATCTATAGACTTCATTTATTTTTAGTATTTATTTATTTAATTCTAATTTAATTTATTCTTATTTAATGTAATGTAATATGGATCTCGTTATCTGAAAGAAATAAATTTTAATTTTTAAATTTATTTAATTATTGACTTTATTTATGTAATGTTTTAATTTAACTTGTTTAAACGGACTTCGCTTATTTGATTTATTTTGATTTAGATTGTACTTTTATTTTCATTCTATTTCATATTTATCTCTGTTTGTGGTTCTAAAATAATTGCCTGAATAATGAATGTATTTTATTCCAATTGAATGATATATTTTTTAATTTTGATAAATGAATTTTGAATTTTATAACGCCATGGAAGGGGTTTGGACGATATATACCACTGCACTAGTTCAATGCGGGTGTTGGTGGATATATACTCAGTGGGTTAGCATAGAGCAGTATTGCTATTAGTCGCCTCTTACGACACCCTAGGTTGTAAGACAGGGATGGCCTATTCTACTCCGGGACCAACACGGAATGGAAAGGATAAAACAGGCTAATTGAAAACGAGGAACATCACTAGAAGATGATGAGTAAAGGAGCACATCATTTGCGAGAGACGCGAGCGCCGCGGCGCGGGCGCGTTACACACGATATCGAAGGAAATTGACGCAAGCCGGCTTCCGGTCCATAAGAACTTAATCCCAAAATGGCAAGCAATGTATTTAATTTAATTAGTCATAAACAGTAATTTCAAGGAACTCGTGTAAGTAGGTGCCTACATTTCAATGAACAACGATCCCGAACCCCAACACTAATTAATTAAATATTTTGAATTTTAACATTTCTCGCTAGGCCCTAAGTGTTACCCGGGTTAAAAAGTGATAATGTGAGAATATTTAGTGATATTTAGTGCTCACGATGTGGAAAACTTCAGTTTTTTAGTCTTAGTCGTTTAGGCTGTGCGTCATCTTTCAGTGACTGAAGTTTTTTTTCGTTTTAAGTACCTTTTCATAATAGGTATAATATATATTTAATGTGCCTCGATGAATATATATTTATAGCAGGTGTATAAGTACCTACAAAGGGCTCTGTTATTTCTTTTGATATTTCTTTACAGTACATTATACAGGGTTATTAATAAGTAGCTAAACAATAAGTCGACGGCTACTTCTATATATCATAACAAACAACAGTTGTTTTCTTTCGTATTGTTTACTTTTGGAATTTTGTAAAAAAATACATTAAATTCCAAATTGTAGTTCGTTGGAAACCAACAGTTTTTTGTTGATAATTAAAACTTAGAACAGTCAAAAGAAAGTTGAGAATTAAGTACATTTTTAATGTCATTGATCTCTCCGTGTAAGTTAAAGTTAATTCTTAAATGAACATAACTTCAAATTCAAAATTTAAAATGTCGTAGAACAAAATTCAATAACTTTGTAAAATCTGATCAAAGTTGTAAATTTTTATGTGAACTTTTTATAAAATTTTACTTGTACTGTGTAAGCCCATTAATGTTTATAATTATAAGAATCGAAACATAGTGCAATGGGGCGTGCGTTCGGCCGACGGTAGGGAAGATAATTAAAATTTTCTACGTAAAAAATACGTACGTTTACAAAAAGACTCACTTAACGTCTTTTAATTCGAAAAACAAAGTCCGCCGATCTACTGAGGCCGGCGCATACTAAAAGTACATTCATTCTAAGCTACTCATTGTTTCAAAGTAAATTTTCCCATACAAAAGTTATTAAAATATGTTTTTATCTTTATAGGCACAAAATGTGGAAGATTCTTAATATTATGTTTTTGGTTAAAATACTTTGAGGATTTTTGAAAATACTTTAGCAAAAATATTACATTATGTATGATAAAGCTTTCCAAACAGGTTAACTAATCGCACGCTAAGCAACTTTTTTATGATGCAAATTAAAATGATAGGTAGGTATATGTAAAAGCAAAAGTGTTGTTTGATAAAGCATTTTGAAAAAAAAATTCAAAAAATTTTTTTGAAATTTTAAAGTTAATTTTTAACTTACCTACTCCAAAACTTTTTAAGTTTTCTATTTTTTTACTAATATTAACGTAATAATTGTTTGATGTAGTTGGTAATACTTTTTAAGTTTTAATCAATATCCAGATTAATCGTTGATTATGTAGATGCCAGATCCATAATCTTCGTGCATCGTGGATGCATAGTAGAATCCATTTCATAAAAGGATCCCGCAAAAGTGTTGATCAATCTAATAAAATAGTTAAACCACAAAAACCGTGCAAAATTCTTTTATGAAATGAATTATAACACCGAACGGACCAAAGCGGTGATTCAACACGCGCGTTTAAAAAAATGGACCAATTACTATAGATTGTTAATTAAATTAGTTACTGGTCAAAAAATTATAAAAATTAAGTATCTGATTCTTTAAAATAGGTATTTATGTCGTTTTCATTAGCTACAGTAACATTTGTATCCTAAAAAAATCAAATAAAAATTGGATGTGTCCATTTTTCGAAAACGCGCGGGTCTCATCGCCGCCCACATGGTTAACATCCAGGATGACGCAAATTATCAAATGCCTATCGCCTATAATTAGAATTGTTAATAAATTGTTATTTTACTCCAAAAAATTTAATCAATTTGTAGATATTTTACGACATTCTAAGATAATTGCTTGAAGTATTTTGAATAAGTTTCGAAATTACATGGAATTTTCTTCATGAAATCAGACTGAAGGTTAATATATAACCTACAAATTGATTGGAAAGGGATTCTAACATTTTAATCCATGGCAATGTCATGTAACAAAATCTCGATAACTGGTATAATAAAATGTTGTTACATGACATTTGTTGATTGTATTAATGTCCTTTATACATTGCCATGGGTGTCACTGTCCATATTTGTTATAACCCTTAACAGCAATATTAATAATTTTAATTACATACGATAGTCATTTGGCATTTGGTACTATCCATTAACACATTTTACCTCCATATAATAGCTATATTGGGATCGTCTTCGATAATCGAGTCCAGAGTAGGCAGGTCTATTCTAGCGAGGCAGCATATCTCATCGGCACACAGTCTGCCGGTGAATAGACGCCGGATCCCGAGCACGGGATCCAGGCGACCGTTGAACCCGTTACTTCGGATCCCGGAGGGATTCCGTATATATACGGGATATCTGCAAAGATACACTACAAATAAAGTTTCAATAAACGACGCTTCAAAGTGATGTTATGCGTGAATATTCTATTGATTTTCTTTTTTTAGTTTCAGTTTGTTTTTATAGTTAATGTAAGTTCTTTTATCCCATATATTCGAAAGCTGATAGTTTGTTCCTTAATAGGCGCGAACAAAATGGTACTCTGCGGCGCACTTATTGAGGTTCGCTCAATAAGTGCGAACAAATTGGTTTTAAATCTGGAACATCAATTATTTTCTAAGTATCGCTCACGAGGCGATCAAAGAAGTCGAACGTAAAATTATATGATTTTGTATGAATAAAGTAACTGATGTATGAGACACGTGCCCCAATTATAATATAAGTCGGCAATATACAACATATAAATAACAAGTATGAACAAGGTGACCTCAAAAGGTAAAAAAGCCCTAATAAGATCACTTTCTTGTCTGTCTATCTTTCTGTCTCGGGTGTTACTATCGATTTTCTCAGGAATGGGTGAACCTAGCAAGTTGAAATTCATACCAGATACTGAGGTCTATAGTCCCTATTAGGTGTATCAAAATCAAGGACCTGAGTAAACACGATAAAAAGATTTACAAATTGAAATTTTCGCGAAAACTTGTAAGTACCAAAATTTACCGTAATTTTCAACATTTTTATATTTCGAAATTTTTCCTCTACTTTTACTGTAAGACCTTGTTTTTTTTTGACCAAAATTGACAATTCCAGGTCAAACGGAAGTTCCCGTTGACCTAGAATAACGAAATTTGGCAAAAAGCAAGATGTTACAGCACAAATCAAGGAAAAATTCCAAAACAAAGTTGAGAATTTTTACATACATTAGTTGGACCAATTTATGTTAATAAGCTAGTTCTAGCTTTATGTTTTAACCTTCTAATTCATACAAAAAAACATAAAAATATTTCAAATAACTACCAATAATTTAGTTCGACCTTTGAAGGGCATTGCATGTTACCTTTCAAAGAAAAAATAGGAAGCCTTTTAATGATACTCTCAAAGTGGTTTTGAGATAATACCACCTTATAAAAAATATCCTGGCCCATTTGACGACCCAGTTGGCACAATGGTTACCACGCCGAACTGCCAAACATAGGGTTGCGGGTTCGATTTCCGCTTCAGACAAATATTTATGCTTAGATATTTGTCTGTGGTCTGGTTGTTTCTATGTATTATAAGTATATATTTACAAAAGAAAAGTATTTATGTAGTATATCCGTTGTCTAGCACCCATAACACAAGTCTAGTTACTTAACTTGGGACTAGATGGCGATGTGTGGAATGTCCTGTAATATTTATTTATTTGATGCTTTAAAGTACCCCTAACTCCTTTTTGATACTAAGTATCATCCAAATTGGTACAGTAGTTTTAGAGACAAAATCTTTATCTAATTTAAAACAAAAAGAAAAGATTTCTTGTTTGTAACGAATAGGCTCCGAAACTATTGGACCGCTTTTGATGAAACTTGGTATGATGATACATTAATTCATTGGGAGTAACATAGGGTAACTCTCGATCCGATCAGAGTTACGCGGGTGAAACCGAGGAGCGCTGCAAGTAATCTATAAAACTACATCAAAAAACTTAATAAGTATTAATAAATATTTGGTTACCGTTTAAGGCACTTGATGAGTCCATGTAGTTGCGCAAAGACAACAAGCCGGCGGATATCGAAACCGACGCCAGCTGCGCCGGAGTAGCGATCGCAGACCGCGCGTAATGTCGTGCCTTGTTGGAGGGCGCAGAGGATGCCAAGCACGTCCGAGATTCTAGGCTGAAATACAATAATTAGCTCAGCATCATTGCGTATTTTAGTTTATAGCCAGCTTCCGGCAGCAGGTGTGAATTTGTGGACCAGAAAACCCAAGAATACAGACAGTTTTAACACCAACTCCAACACTTTCCAGACCACCGAAAGATGATCCACAAAGGTAAGTATTAAAATAAGTTATTCCCTGTTTTTTGCCATACTAGGTACGTTTGATGGCTATTGGCAACATTATCGATTGGTACAAAATAGAGGCGATTTTTTCCAAAATTAAAAGATTCAATTAGGGTAATGGCTTTTCCAAAAATATAATGACACATTTTTTATTTTTAGGGTTTCGTACCACGAAAGTGTGGCGGCGGTAGGCGGGATCTTGGTCTACAAGTGTGTTTTGGAAAATAAACGAATGGTATATACACGGTGTAACAAGGGGGCTGAATCTTCGGTTGCTGGGGGGTGGGGACCTCAGTACCTATCGATTTAACCCCCCTGATGTTCTGCAATAATTAGTGATTCAAAAGTTATTTGGACTTTAGTGAAATTTTAATCAAAATCAGATTTCAGCATGAACTTCGCAATTACAGTCAATCAAGTCTGCGATTCTGCCTTTTTTTGTGAAACAAGTTCAATATTGGACCTTTTGACCCCCACACCAATCAGAGTCTTAGATTTATAAAACTCAAAATAAAACCATTGAAGTAATAGTTTTTTTCAAAATCTTATGTTTACATTATCTTTGTATGCTTCTAAAAAAATATTTTACATTTTTTTTTCCTGCAACCTATCTTAAAATCTTCTGGCTTTCATAAAGTATAAAACCTGAAAGTTTCATTTGGCTAGAACTAGGGCATCATGTTGAAAATGTAATTGATGGTCAAAACTTACCCAAATAATATCGATTATTTTCACTTTTTGGACTATCAATTACATTTATCAACATGATGCCCTAGCTCTAGCCGAATGAAACTTTAAGGTTTATTTTTCATGAAAGTAGTTTTTAAGAGAGGTTGCAGAAAAAATAGTCTGTGAAATATTTTTTTTAGAACCATACATAGATAGTGTAAACATTAGATATTGAAAAATTATATAATATTACTTCAATGGTTTTATTTTGAGTTTTATAAATATAAGACGTTGATCGGTGAAGGGGTACAAAAGGTCCATTATTGAACTTGTGTCACAAATTAAAAAGGCAGAATCGCAGACCTGATAGTTTGGCTGTAATTGCGAAGTTTATGCTAAAATCTGATTTTGACTAAAATTTCACTAAAGTCCAAATCAATTTAGAACCACTAATTATTGCTGAACATACAGGGGGTTAAATCGATAGATACTGAGGTCCCCCAACCTCCAGCAACCGATGATCCACCCCCCTTGTTACACCGTTTATATCTAACAACGAAGTGGGTATTTAACCACCACCTTCATAAATAGCCAAAATGTAATTGCGGAGCACGAGCATCTTGACCAGGGGGTCTAATAAGGCTATTTTCGGCGAATCGTATCCGAATCGTAATGCAAAATGGGTTTTTCTTATTTTGTGTGTGACTGAACTTGTGTTGCGACCATCGCAATTTCTATGACATTACAATTCGCTGCAACCATCGATTTGGATGGTGAAACATATCGAGATGGTCTTGTCGGGACGCCATTTTAAAAGTTTCTATGGAAAATACTGTCAAATTGCAGAATTGAACGGCGCTAATCCAAAGTAGCGTCGTTTATTTCTGCCATTAGACAACATTTTCCACAGAAACGAATGCGAATCGCGTCGCAACCATCGCGTTTTGTATGACCATTTATTGAAATAAATAAAAATCATGTAAAGAATGAAATAAACGAATATGAAAAAAGCAACCAATTAAGAACTTAAATATTTTTTGAAGTCGGTTAATCACACACAAAATAAAAATCTAGCAACCAATTAAGAACTTAAATATTTTTTGAAGTCGGTTAATCACACACAAAATAAAAATCTAAATCGTATTATGATTCGGATACGATTCGTCATCAAAAGTACAATTCTTAATTTTAGACCAGCAGAACCTTTTTTATGTGGTAAACGATGATTAGCTAGTTTCTAATCTTAATTTTTTTAAAGCGTCACATTAAAAATAAATTATTCAATTGAATTGTTGCAGAAAAGAAGTTGTTGACGTCATATTTTCTGCTTCCTTTCCATAAAGGATTTGTATTTTTTTGTATTGTAGGTTTACAACGTGACGACACTTGTCGCAGTCATAGGCAAATGTATTTCGCAAAAATAATATATTATATTAGCAATTACTTAATAAACGAAGTAGCTCATTTCCCAAAAAAATAAACTGTTTAAATGTGGTATCTCTTTTATCCGACAAACTCGGTGAACAACGAAAATTTTATCAGTCATGTTTTATAAAAATCATGAAGGGATATATTTCCTTTAAAAAGATTTGCAAGTAGTATTGATAATCTCATATTTAGTTGAAGTTTGCATTAAAAATCAACATAAAAAAATATTCGCCAACTAAAAAACAAAAAAGGGCCAAACGAACAGTCTTAAAAATAGTCTAATTGAGAACCACCTACTTTTAATAAAATCGGTTAAAAAATTAAACTCCTCCAAAGACACCGACCGTCAAAAAAGACAAAAAATTAAAGATAAATAAAAATAAAATTAATATATATCGAAAGACAACTACTTGAGTATTAATTCAAATAAAAGTATAAAACACAGCAAAACAAAAAAATACTGAAAAGCCAGCCAGTAAGTAATAGCCAGTATTTTATTGTGGAATAAAATTCACACTAAAATAGTGGCATAGTTCGCCTCCTAACTATATTCAAAAGAAGTAAGAAATCTACGTACCTTTTTCCCCTCCAAAGCACACGAGCGACCGCCATTTAATTTTAAACAACTACATTTTGAATGACCAAAAATAAGATTTCTTAATATTAAAAATTGCGAACACCAAAGAGTGTGTTCGCTTCAAGCGCGGACTACGGACTGAACCTTTTCTTCCCATTCCAAAGTTTTATATCGATTGACATTGAATAGCCCTATTCATATTCAAGGTTTTTTCAAAACACGTGGAGCCCCCTCCTGTGATACTCGTTAGAGCCTATTCATCGAAAATAATAATCCACTTCAAGGACGACTTCTCAAACTTACTCCGCAAACTATTGCAAAAGTAACCGTCTCGGATAAATCTGGTCAAAGTATATTGTAATAAATCCTGTCCGGGTCCTCAACAATAGCCCTTTCTATAGGATTAAGTACTATATTGTCAGTATATACAAAAAGAAAAGAAATTTCAAAAACACAAGTGGCAGATTTTTATTCAACGCTTTATTTGTTTTGTATTGGGTGAAATCTGGCCACTGAAAACACACACATTCGATGGTAATCTTTCTTTTCAAAATTTCTTCTTTTGAAATACCTATTGTACGAATTTAAATAACCGAACACACTGTATGCAAACTTTATAATGTCCATCAGTTAAATGTCAGTCATTCTTTTGAATTTTTATGTGAATGTCTATATCTATGTTTACAATTTGTATGTCCACGAAGGGCGTATTCGAAAGGGCTAATTATATAGTACTTGTTTTGAAGGGTTGTCCCCCGGTATACGTAGAACCAGTTAAAAAAGAATAATAACATTGATACGAGCTAAAACATATTACGCTATTGATCGGTCTAAGTAGACCTCATTAAAATTCATGTGAAATTAAATAAGGTAAGGACCTACGGGTCATATGGACCACTAAAAGATTTTTATATAACCTTGATATTAGTTACATAATAACGAGAAAATAAATAAACTGTTTTTTAGATTGAAAATAAAGCAATATTTATCTAGTGTTTTTAGATAATTTTCCATATTTTTTTACGAAATATTTAGTTTCTAATTAAGGTGGCAGGTGGCGTTTATTACCTTACAGGACGTTTGTATAATCTTTTGTGACAATTTTTATTTCACCGACTCATATAACGCTTTTTGAGTCCTACATATGAAAAACAAAAGAGAAGAAATCGGTTGCATCCGGCGGATTAATTCTTGTAGCAGCGTCATCCGGCGGATTAATTGTTGTCTTGTTGTTCTAGTTTGATATGAAAAAATAAAAATATTATTCATACCAAACGTCAGAAATAATTATGGAAGTGTATTCAGCATCGCTTCGTTCATGCAGATGTATTCCGCTATTCACTTCCTGAACAATGCCTTTAGAGGAAACATTTTTTTTTCATAAAACCAAGGTTTCCTGTACACATTATTAGGGTTTGAATATTATTCACCATTTTTTAATTCCGCTTTCTTTTAAAATTATATTCAAAATGCATAATATTTATTGATTAACTGATGATATCGAAATATTTTAAGTAAGAAAAATAATTCCATTGAAATAGCTACACTGACATATACCCACTGGTACTTGAAGGTTTTTTTTTTTCAATTATGTTTGCCAGTGAGGATAAGTGAGTAGAATTATATGGAACAGAGGGCTTTTAGAACTTAATTATAATAAAAAATTAAGGAATCTATCATCTCTAGATGATATAATATCACTACCAACAAAAGTTCTAACTTTTGTTGGTAGTGATATTTCAAGAAGTCAGTGCGTTCCAGCTTTTAGGGAACTACTGAAAGAAACAGCTGAAAACCTGCTTTCTGTCTCGACACTAGTAGGCGGTATTTGTTTTAAAATACTGGAAGTATAGTCCTCTATCGTCGTCGTTTTCAAAAACTGCCTTTTCCACTTGTAACAAACGATATCAAAATTCAGGTTTTTATCACACATGTGTCACACACGATACTGAAGTATGTCGAAATTCCGGAATTGTGTTGAATCGGAGTTCCGGAATTTTGTTAAACTGGAATTCCAGAGCTCAAGCCATAATACACATGCCTCTGAATAAGCAGCAGGAAACTTCATTGCTTTTATTATTTTATTAAGTTTTTAGAGGGTCATATTTCCTTTAGTAATTAGTTATTACAAAAAAATAACGATTGCTCTAGAGCCATTATTCAAGAAGGAAATAGGGGAATACGTTTGTATGAAGAATACAACATACATAAATGTACCCATCTGTGACATAATGATCAGGGCATACTAGTGTGTGCAGTTTCCCAAAACACATTATTTCTTTAAAACCTACAAATGCGAGTCGGATTCGCTCACGAAGGGTTTCGTACCTAGTTGTATGGGAGGCCTATTTAAATATTTATTTTTCTGTGTTATGTATTTTCAAAATAAATAATCTATATATATAAAAGAAAGTAGTGTTAGTTACACCACTTATAACTCAAGAACGGCAGAACAGATTTGGGTGAAAATTGGTAGGGAGGTAGCTTAGAGCCAGGAGACGGACATAAGATAGATTTTTATCCCAATATGCCCACGGGATCGGGACTTACGCGGGTGAAACCGCGGGGCGCAGCTAGTTTATTAATAAAATATAAATGTATTACATAAAAAACATTATAATTATTGTCAAAAAATTAAATATTCATAAATTTTCATTAATTATAATTGAATTTGCATCGGAAACACATAATCTGTGAAAATTTCGACTCTCTAACTATCACGGTTTATGAAATACAGCCTGGTGACAGACATACAGTGAAGTCTTAGTAATAGGATTCCGTTTTTAACCTTTAGGTACGTAACCCTAATACGTATTTCCAGAAACTAAAAGCACATCGTACCTTATCTTGGTTTTCGTTTCCCTTGCCGATGAAAGTAATGCAAGACTTCTGTAGTTCCAAATCACTGTATAACCGACTCAAGTTAGGTGTGGCGCGGTACATGTTGCTGAATTTCAGCAGAGGTATTAGCATCACCTGGAAATAAATTCATGCATAACTTAAATGTAATATACTGCATATTTGAAATATCTCAATGAGTACCAGTTAATATTTTACTGGTTTATACATCTCATGACTCCAAACAATAATGGCAACATTTCAAACAAAAATTACTTGTTTGCAAGGAGGTTAGGTTCTTTAAGTTCCTATATGTGTGATGGCGTTAGCTGATGAAGAAGAAAATGAAAAAAAAAAACACGTTTAAATGCTTATATCTCCACATTTAGTTCACGAAATACTATTAATTTTATTGTAATCTAGAAGAACGGAATTTTTTCATTTTTTTTTCCATTATTATTTCAAACCTATATTATACCCAGCATACAACTGTCCGAAATAAAACGGATCTATTGCACTTAATACCGGTTCACTACTCCTTATAGATCGATGAACACCATACTGCACTCACAAAAAAATCGACTATACAGAAAACCATTTATTTTACATGTATTTTTTGTTTATTGAAAATTTAACAGTAGTTTCTACTTACCACACCATAGTATACCAAATTCTGTATACACGACTTGACGAGTGTTTTCTCGACGTTTGTATCTGCAGCAATTTTCGATACGTGATTGTACCCGTTTATAAAAGGCAGCAACTGAAATAAAAATAAAATTGATTTGCTACTTATATCCATTTTTTTGTTGATGGCATACGAGGGCGGCACTGAAAATTTCGGGAATCAAGGAAGTGACACAACATTACTATTTAAAAATGTATTTATTGCTTTTCGAAGTATTCTCCGCGAAATTTGACACATTTTTCCACACGATGGAACCAATCATTAAAGCAACCATTCCATTCGGAAGTTGGGGTCTCCAAAATGGCCGTTTTGTAGGCGTCCACAGCTTCTTCAGGTGATGAAAATCTCTGACCACGCAATTTATTCTTTATTTTAGGGAAAGTATAGAAATCATTAGGGCTTAGGTCGGGGCTGTACGGCGGATGGTCTAATAATTCTATGTTTTCTTGCTCTAAAAACTCTTTTGTTCTGTTCGCGGTGTGAGAACTCGCATTGTCGTGATGGAGGATGATGCGGCGGCTGCAGTTCTCTTTACGGAGTTCAGAAACGACCTGTGGCAAACAAATGCTAGCATACCATTCTGCATTAACCGTTCTTTGTCCCTCAAGAGGAATAGTCACAACATGGCCGGTTAAGGAGACAAACGTGGCCACCATTTTTTTTGCAACACTTCGTGAACGAACAATTTTTGTTGGCTTTAACTCATTTTCGAACACCCAAACTCGTGACTGGTTTTTTGTTTCGGGTTCGTACGCGTATATCCAGGATTCGTCACCTGATACGATGTTGTATACAGCATTTGAGGATCCTGCGTGGAATCTTTCGAGAGTTCTGACGCACCAAGTAACGCGAGCCACTTTTTGCTCTTCACAGAGCGAATGCGGTATCCATCGGGAAAACAACTTTTTTACACCTAATTGTTCATGCAAGATTATTTGTATTTGACTCATGCCAATGTCTAAAGTTGCCTGAATTTCGCGGTATGTTACATGTCGATCTTCCTCAATCAGCTTAGGCACAGCATCAACGTTTTCTTGGGTGAGTGCAGTTTTCGGACGACCTTGACGGGGATCATCACTGAGCTTGACACGTCCACGTTGAAATTCAGCAAACCAGCGATAAATTGTGGTTTTGGATGGGGCTTCATCACCAAATGCAGAAATCATCCCGTCAACACACTGTTTTTGTGATAAACCACTTCGAAAGTCATAATAAATCATCGCTCTTGAATTTTCTCGAGTCAATTCCATTTTCTCAACGACTAAACAAGTTTGACAAAACCTTGTGACAAGACCGAGATTCTTTTTTTAAATAAATAAATGGTATTCGATTTTTAAAAACAAGGAATTTTCAATTAAAAAGATTTAAATATGACAGGAACAGTGGAAATATTCCATTCCCGATACTTTTAGTGCAGCCTATGTACGGCGAATTATAGCGTAAAAATAAAAATAAAATAATTAACACAATTTTCTATATGGCAATAGAGATATTTAATCACACAATTTTCTATCTCGAAATAGAGATATCTCATCATCATCATCATCCTCATCATCATATCAGTCCACTGCTAAACATAGGCCTCCCCCAAAGACTTCTAGCGCTTTCCACGTACCGGAAAGCGCAGCGCGGGACGGCCTCCGACTAGATGGACCGACGACTTAATTAAGGTCGCGGGAAGTCGTTGGACGCAGAGAGATATCTAATCACATAATTTTCTATCTCGAAATAGAGATATCAAATCACACAATTTTCTATCTCGAAATAGAGATATGTATCTAATCATACAATTTTCAGTCCGAAACTAGAGATATGTATCTAATCACACAATGTTCTATCTCGAAATAGAGATATTTAATCACACAATTTTCTATCTCGAAATAGAGATATCTAATCACATAATTTTCTATCTCGAAATAGAGATATCTAATCACAAAATTTTCTATCTCGAAATAGAGATATCTAATCACACAATTTTCTATCTCAAAATAGAGTTATCTAATCACATAATTTTCTATCTCGAAATAGAGATATCTAATCACACAATGTTCTAACTCGAAATAGAGATATCTAATCACACAATGTTCTATCTCGAAATAGAGATACCTTATCACGCAATTTTCATTCCAATTAGTAATTTTCGCAAAAATTGCATAAGTTCATACTTTTCGAAGAAAATTCGACGCCTTTTATAAAAAAGTCGTTACACAGTGTATTGTTAATCAAAAAAATGTTTATTGAAACAGGGATGTCCGTTGCTATATTCAACTAACCCATTCGAATAATACTTAAGCTACTCTTTTGAATTTGTGTTCAACAAGCACTTATTGATGTATGTATATCAAGGACAGTATTGTTATGCTAAGATGCGTCTTTTGGTTATTTTAACTAGTTGTACTGCGAGATTTTACTCGCTTTAAGCTGAGACCCGTGGGAAGAGCAGGGTATTATAAGGTATGTACAGAGTGTTACAACTCTGTTGTCCTTCTAGGTACATGCACGACATAAACCTTCCCAAAAAAATAATTAATATTGGAAAATATTTTTTTTTATTGGGACTAGCTGCGGCCTGTGGTTTTACCCGCGGAAAACTTTCTGAGCAACTTTCTTCATTTTTTCTTTCATAAGGACCTTCTCCTGACAATAACACAAAAAAAGCGAAATCGGTGCAGCCGTTCACACGTGATGCCGTGACAAAGGAAAATAGGGATTCATTTTGATACACCTAGCCTAGCTTTTGCTCGAAAATAGTTATTTTTGCCCCATTTTAACACCGGAGATGAATATCAATAAAAAAAGGAGCTCGTCTTCCGTCAAGTCTGTTAAAATGTTTATGCAAAATTTGAAGTACCTACCCTTTTCAACCCCTAAAAGGCAGAATTTCGAAAAACCTTTCATATCGGATGCCTACATCATAGAAAGAACACACCCTCCAAGTTTCAGGTCTCTACAACCAGCGATTTAGGCTGTGCGTTGATCCGTCAGTCGTTCAGGACAAAGCATTTTATATTATTGTGTACACATTTTAATTTTTACCTGTCTTGTAGTAAGATCCCAATCAGCATCAATGTCGACTTCAAATGGCTTGTCATCCTCGACATCGATATGCTCCTGGTTCTGTGCTTCGCCCTCAGGCGGGGTGGTCCGTCGTGGCCGGCCCGGGCGAGGCACCCCGACTGACGCCACCAGCACGGGCACGTCGTGGTCCTGGACTGGAGACGGGTCTTTGCGGACTTCGAGCACTTTCAGGTGCATTACTGTGTCACCTTCTGTCGAGTTAAGATGTGTTATTAGCCAGTTCTAAAGTTTGAAAAAAGGAGTTCATAGTAAAAACTGAATCAAAATCGGTTTATCCGTTTTAGAGCTAAAATGCCACAGATACATATGTCAAACTTATAACACCTATTAAGGTCAGGAGGTGAATAATGCTCCAGAAGATGGTTTAGCAGCATATATTGTAGATTTCAGTCGGTATTGTCTAGGATTATAATAGTTTTATTTACGTCCCTCAATTTGAAAATCACAAAACCATTGCTATTATAGATGTAAAAACCACAGTGTTACCACCTAACTAAAAAATAATAGTGTTGCTATTCTTTGAAACAAAATCGATACTAATATTCGATAATCGATTAACAAGAAAAATATCTGACCGAATTTACATACATTGAATACCTAATTGATACTAAATGAATAATGATTTATATTATATGGCGAATTATAATTATGTAGGTTGATTATTGTTGAGTGTTAGACTTGGTTGTTAACACACCCTATCTTTTGGGTCCTGGGGCCCAAGTGAGCTATTTTACATTAATAGATCTCTCGCAGCCAACTAGCTTAATTAGCCGTTCAATCAACATCCTAGCCTCTTTACTAAACAGCGTCGGTCAACTAGCTGTCTGAATCATATTCAGCCATTTAATCAAATAGCTAGACAAATTACTTGGATCGATGACGTTTCATTACTTGCCTAGCCTGTTCATTTCAATTTAGTTCCACTTTCTATTGTACGAATGGCCTAAGCATTAGCTGCCAGTTTATAAAACTCTTTAACGTTTATTAAACTGAAAGGAGTCGCGTGTCCGATTTAGGAAATAAAACAAAGTCTCGTTAGTTATAACTTTTATAGCTCGAGAACGGCTGGACCGATTGCGATGAAACTCAGATTGTCGGTTTTCGGGATCAGGACTTACGCGGATGATACCGCGAGGCTCAGCTAACTTATCATAATTCAGTATAATTCATTTATTTCGCCATTACATTGCATATTATAGTCAATTTACATTAGTCACTAAAATTATTGTCAAAAAAAATAATTTAAATAAAATAAATATTTAAAAAAGTCAAATTATGTAAACTTAGTTCTTCATAAAAATAGTCATCTTACATTAGTGTATCATTTTATAGTGTTGCTAATGAAGATAAATAGCACACAAACATAGTAGGTATGGCAATATATGATTTAATAAGTGTCTCTGAAGCTCAATTTCAAAAATAGCCATTTCTATGCTGATAATACCAGCAGACTTAGAGAAAATATTTGATAAATCTTTAAAAATATCGTCACAAACAAATTATATTCCCAGTGTGGCGTCTTGTTTAGTAAGACTTACTGTATCAGCGATAAGAGAAGCGATTTTTTGAAGAAAAAGAAAAACGCTATAAATTATACAGGATGATTTTTATACGTGGGCTATATTCTTAACTATAAGAGATATCAAAAAAAAAAGAGGAAAGGAGTTGCGTAATTTTGACAAAAATTAAAACTACATTATTACATTTTTTTAAAAGTAATTACTTTAGCCAAGAATTGATGCTGTTGATTATGCAAAAAAAATGCCAATTGTTAGTGTTGACGAGAATTACTTTTATTCTACTTTATTTCTAGCTAAAATGATTGTATGTTATGTGCAAGGGGCCTATAATTATTAGCACATCTCAAAATATAGCAATCACATACCCATCAGGATATTTTACCTGCACTGCCTATTCTATGCTTTATATTCTTAAACTAGTAAACACAAATAAATCGAGAGACAACCAAACGGTTCAAGTATCACTATGAAGCCACTAAGACAGACTGAAACAACATTCCTTTTTAATTCATCAACTGGGAAACAGATGTCGCCATATTGAAAATGTATAAATCGGCCTCATATTTGTCGATCTGCCAGTTGACAGTAGACATTCTATAATATTTGTGTTTTTACTGGAAACAACTAAACGGTTCAAATATAACAATGAAACCACTAAGACAGACTAAACCAACGTTCCGTCTTTTTATTCTATAACTTGACTTCGTCCGCGTTAAAGTCGAAAATGGACCAAGGAGTCACATAGTTCCATACAAACTTTGCCTCCCTTTTTCACCCCCTAAGGGGTAGAATTTCGGAAAATCCTTTCTTATCGGATGCCTTCATCATACAAAGAACACACCCTCCAAGTTTCAGGTCTCTACGGTCAGCGGTTTAGGCTGTGCGTTGATCCGTCAGTCAGTCAGTCAGACATTCAGGACAAAGCATTTTATATTTATAAATAAACTAGCTGTGCCCCGCGGTTTCATCCGTGTAAGTACTGATCTCGTGGGAAAATCGGGATAAAAAGTAGCCCACTGTTTCATCGAAATCGGTACAGTAGCCTATTCAATGCAAAAATTCAAATTTACGCAGCACACATTTTCCCCGTTTTTGCAACATTTTCCATTGATGCTTCGCTATGCTGCGACCAATAGTTGCAACGTAATGTTATATAGCTTAAAGCCTTCCTCGACAAATGGACTATCCAATACAAAAATATGTTTTCTTTCGATCTAGCAGTTCCTGAGACTGGGCCCTCAAAGATGAATAATTTTCCCCGTTTTTTTTTTCATATTTCCCACTGATTCTTCGCTCCTAATGGTAGTAGCGTGATTGTTTGTTTGCTCAATTTAATATTTTTAACACAGTTTGTAGCATTTAATACTTATACATACTTTTTTACCTAATTATTGTGTCTAGTTAGTATTTTGCAAGTAAATTATTTTATTTTATAAGTTAATGTAAATCCTTTTTCGCCTGAGATACAGGATTACCTAGTTCAGGCATATATGTTATTTTTGTTCTCTTTAGTGCTTAGATTATTATGTAAAATGAGTTTTAATAAATATATTTGTATATTTTTATTTGTATTGTTGGCATGACGTCACCGGAACGTGACAATGACGACACACATCGGGAACGTGACAATGACGTCACACAATGGGACCGTAACACTTATTTGTGAATGCAGGTGTTCCATTAATTTATTAGATGTGATTTATCACGTCAAAAAATCTACAGATTACACTAAGCGCAAATATCAAAGGCTTTAAAAATGTAATTTAGAAATTATATAGCACATGATCAAATTTGACAAAAATACGATAAAGTGAACGGAGCGTACCTTACGCGTAAGAGACCCCCGACAGCCTACAGTTTTTATCCGCCTGCCTCCTAGGATTGCTCAAACTGTAGCTTAATTCAATACCGAGAACAATTGCTTTTTGATAGCTTAAATTTCAATCTAGTATCAATAGTTTCTGAGATATAGCAGTTTTAAATTTGACAACCGTCACCTGAAATGAAGATCTCGATAGATCTATCACTTCTGCAAAGAGACCATCAATCTAGGATCAATAGTTTTTGAGATACAGCCGTTCTAAGTTTGACAGCTGTCACCTGTCAATTTGACATCTGTCATTTCTGATTCCGATCTGAACCGTCCCTAAAACTGAACGGAAGACTAGGAGCATTTTAATCCCACACTGCTTGTATTGATAGTACGTATTTGTCCGGGTATCAAAAAAGCTGAGGCAAGTACACCCCACCGAACACACCGTTCAGCCGACTGGGGACCAAGGGTACTTAAACCGTAGAGGAATTAACTCCCTCTCGGTGTATTTTTCTTTTTTCAAATTAATCGCTTAAAAAAAGTTATTTCAGTCTCAACGTCAAAAAATGGCGAATTATTTTCGATATATTCGTAAATTTTAGAATTTTAAAAATAGTGCCAGTCCTATTTTTTAAATTCTATAACCATACGATACTTTGGCCCATGCGGTCATTTCGACATCACTCGCGATCGTATCTTTAAGATTTTATAAAATATGGAATTGTTGCACTTTTCACTATTTGGGCACTCTTGTACTCAAATACACCGAGAGGGAGTCACCTTGATTTGAAAAACATTTTATATCAATATTAAAATGAAATATATACAACTGAATAACAAATATCTCAATTCTCGTTTTTTTTTCATCGTTTTCTTATGACGTTTAAATTATTTTACACTTGAACACTTAAAATTATCGTCCGTCAACCGACTTTACAGACAACCATTTTTTTTTACAAGATTTACATTAGTAGTTCCGGGAACTGTAATACTCGCGGGCATAGTATTTGAGTATTGTGTGAAAAGTTTTCTAATTAATTAGTCTACCTACCTAGTAGTTAAATTACCGATTCAACTGGTAGAAATACAATTGTGAGCAATTTACTGCATTTTAAGGAGACTATTCTGCTCATCATTCCAAAGATTCTAATCAGATCTTCACCAATTTTTTATAAGAACAATTAGAAATTACTACGTTTCAAAATAAAAATCATCGACATCAGATGTCATAAGGCGGAGATAATCAGTAGCCATCAAAAAATTCTATAATATCGTAAAACCTGATTTGAAGTACAGACGCTTTACTCGCTCGGTCAAAAAAATGAGATAATTACAAACAAAAGAAAAACACTCAATATTAAAGTAAAGCTACATTTTCGAAAAACACCCTCTATCTTTCCGAGAGGGTGGATGTCGGTTGCCTTGGAGAAAATTCCACGTGTAGACGCTTATAGAACGTCTCGACGAGGCATCGTATCCATGGCGATATGGCTTTGATATAATCAATTGAATAGAGTTCTTTACAATTCGTAATTACGTAGGAAGGAGTGGGTAGATTATTTTTGTTGATCATTATATTATTATTTTTCTATTCAGAATTGGACTATTCCAATTATTAGGCCAATTATTCTCGTATATAAACATTATTCCAATACTATGATTCAAATTACATAGCAATATCATTCTGATTTCATTTCGATTACAACAAACTTAGGTAAGTACAGCAAGCCTAGGTCTTATAGAAAACAGATTGTTCGTAAGACATTATTTAGGAAGAAATTGGTAAAACATTTGTATGGAAAAAGCAATATACGGATACCCTTTTATGAGTATATTATTTTTATTTGACAATATAGAAACAGACTGACTTTCGCAAAAAAGCATAATAATAAATATTGCACAACACAGCACAAGCGACATTATACCTAAATAACTAGGCATATATTATGGTGAATGGACAACGGTATTAGTAGGAAGTAGAAAATGAATTGAGTATTAAATACCTTTGCCATAACACAGTAAAATCTTTTGCTAGTGCATCTTCTCGCAGTCTGACACTAAGGTGAGACGTGAGAAAAATTGCGCAACATAAACTTCATTTGCCAAAACATTTAAATACTTAGCAGTAATAGCCACAATATAAAAAACATTTGCAACAGTCTATATATCTATCTATACATATAGAATGCTTTGTATATACATATAAAATGCTTTGTCCTGTCTGACTGACTGACGGATCAACGCACAGCCAAAACTGCTGATCGTAGATACCTAAAACTTGAAGAGTGTGTTCTTTGTATGACGTAGGTATCCGATAAGAAAGGATTTTGAAAAATACAAAAACCCTACGCGGATGGAGTCGCGGGCGAAAGCTGGTATATTTATGAAATCGTTTTTCCTGATTAAAGATTAACGCCCAGCCAAAATTATTAAATCTGGAAAGCTGAAATTTTGAGCTTGGGTTATTTCTTTAATAATGTTAGAAAGGATTTTTGAAAATTTCAATTTTTAGTGGAGGGAAATTAGGTGGTGGAAATTTGGGAGTATATGATAACGTGTGTCAGGGCTTTTGTATTTTTACATTTAACGAGTAAGATAGATCTTACAGTTCCTGCAACGAGTTACCCTTAAGGACCTGAGTGCTTATGTAAATTCACAGGTAATTAATTGATACACAAAATCATAATTTTATTTCAGTTTAATTTTTTAATTTTCTCAGATGATTTTAGGACACTAAAGTGTTTCCTGTAACCACCTGGGTGATATCAGCCAGGTCCTTAAAGTGGAATAGACCAATCCTACAGTGTCAAAACTAACGTAAGTGTACGCACAGCTACATATTATATAAACCATACTTATTATGTACGTATTATACTTAATATTTAATTCCAAACAAATGGTCGACTGTTACCATATCTTTGTCATTTCATGAAATAATATCACAATTAATTGAACATCCTTATTTACTCATATATTACTTAGGTAATTTAAAGAAACAAAAAAATTATGATTATAATCTTGTGGAATTTTGATTTGCCAGCGGATTATTTCTGGATATCAAACTGTAGAATTTGGTCACTCAGGTGATCATAGTGGAATAAATCATAAAAGAATAAATCATCGCTGTAAGGCAAGAAATTATGTACTTACCGACTAAAGTGGCTTTCCTATGCGTGTTGAGATCATGTAGAAGATGTGCCAGCAACGTCGGCAGCTTGCTCGAACAGCTCGAAACAAAGCCTGTCTCTTCTTCCATGATTGTCTATAAATAACACAAACACAAATCGTAGCTATATTTTTTAATAACCGAAATGAAAATGGGTACGTTTTAATATGATAAATACGAAATCTACCCGTACCTTGTGCGACGTTTAATTTTTTTTTCTTTTTACTAACACAATCACTTGTTTAAAAAACATTAAAGCCTAAGCTTACCTTTTAGTGGTTTTTATCTTTTAATGTTTTACACAATACTTGAAATTAAAAATTATAATTGTTTTTTTTTTACCTTTTAATGATTTTAAATTTATTATCAACACAATTTACTTGATTTAATAAAAACAAATAAAAAAAAACTTAGACTAGTACTAAGCTTACCTTTTAATGGCTTTTTACTTTTTAATGATTTTTAAATTTCATCACTACATTTGATTTTAAATAAAACATTAAAAGAGAAGCTGAGTCAGGTGCCTAAGCTTACCTTCAAATGATTTTTATTTTTATTAGACAATCCTTGATTAAAAGTCATTAATAGGTAAGTTTAGGCACTTGCCTAAGCTAAAATATTAATATTTTGTTTAACGCAATCACTTGATTAAGAAAATTCATAAAGAAGGTAAGTTTAGGAAATATATTTATTAACGTTTAATAAATTTCATTTTTTTATTAACGCGAGAATATACGCTAAAATATTATTATTTTATTTAACGCAATCTCTTAATTATGAAAATTCATAAAGAAGGTGAGCTTAGGCAATTTATTTATTAACTTTTAATGATTATTCAATTTTTATTACCACGATCACTTGATTTAAGAAAATCAATAAAATATGGGAGAAAATCAAATAAATATAGTGTTTTTTTTAACGCAATCTCTTAATTCAGAAAATTCATAAAGAAGGTAAGCTTAGGCAATATATTTATTAACTTTTAATGATTATTAAACTTTTATTACCACGATCACTTGATTTAAGAAAATCAATAAAAGGTAAGCTTAGGCACTTGCCTTAGCTAAATAATATTTATTTATTTATTAACGACTGTGTTAAGCTTGATAAAGAAAACTCATAAACAAGGTAAGCTTAGTCAATATATTTATTAACTTTTAATGATTTTTAAATTTTTATTTTCACTTTCACTTTATCATTAAAATATTTAATGATGTTTTGATTAAAATTTATTTAAAATTTAAATTAATTAAATTATTTTTTATGAAATTGGTTTTAAATTAATTTGAAATAAATATATTAATCTCAAATTTTTACATAATATATTCTATAATTTATTATTTTTAAAATATATTTCTTAAAATTCAAATAAAAATATTCAAAAACATAAACATTAAAAAGAATAAATAAAAAAATAAAATAAAAAATATAATAAAAAGATTAAAAAAAAAAGAATTAAAATAATAATAAAATAAAAAAAAGAATAAATAACAAACAAAAAAAAAACAATAAAAATAAATAAAAAGATAATAAAAAAAAAATAAAAAACAATAAAAATAAATAAAAAAAAAATAAAAAAAAAAAAAAACAATAAAAAAAAAAAAAAAAAAAAAAAAATAATAAAAAAAAAAAAAAAAAATAGCATAGGACCCACTTCAAAACATAAAAATAAAACTCATAAGGTGCAACAATAATTACACCTTATGGATACATAATAGGTACTTCTGTACCTATTATCAAGCTAGTTCTTTTTACGTCTTTGCAAAGGTTGTGAGGCTGCTAGTTGCCTTACAACCCAAGCAATGAGTGACGATTTCTGCCGGAGACCCGCTTAATATACCTCTGGGACGCCCACGGGGTGTCTAGATTGTTGTCAATGCGCATGCGGAGACTGTTTTCAGGCGTGGGAGAGGTTATAGGGTATAGTTGATATGATTGTTAAGGGTGAGGAGCCGAGGGTGGTGCAAATTACATTGCAACTATATTATATAGGGAAACATCCCTCCCTACATAATATAGTTGCAGTGTCTGGACTGCCAGACTTAATTAACAGACGTTAATTAAGTCTGGCAGTCCTACGTTCCTAGATTAACTTTGTTGTTTGGTTTCCGGGCTTCAAATTATGTAGGTGCAATTTTTAATCCTTTTTTAAGTCAGTTTTTAAAGTATTATTCTACATCGCGTTCATTATGTTTAGTCAAGTAGGAATTTTCGATTTCTTCGTGATAATAAGATCAAAAATAGCGACATTTTAGGATCTTGTGAATGCCTGCCCTTAACAAAATTGTGTAGGCGGACAATCTCCAAAGTTCTATATTTAGACCGGATATCGTTACACGTGGAAAGGAAAAAGGAAGGAATTAAAATTAATGACATCATTATATGATTAGACGTTGACGATCCAGTTGGTACAATGGTCACCATACCGGACTGCAAAACCCAGGGTCGCGGGTCGATTCCCGTCTCAGACAAGTATTTATGCTTAGATATTTGTCTGTGGTCTAGTTGTTTCTATGTATTTAAAGTACATAAATATACTTACAAAAGAAAATTATATAAAAGTATATCCGTTGTCTAAGTCTAAGTCTAGTTACTTAGCTTGGGGCTTGATGGGGATGCATGTATGGATATATATTTAAACAAATATATTTATTTCAGGTAAGTAAAGAAATACCTACAGAAAGACCTTTATATTTAATAAGTAAAGAAATACCTACAGAAAGATCTTTATATTTAATACTAGCAATACTGGAATACACCCGAGTAACTACCGATCCCGTAGGAATATTGGGATAAAAACTAGCATATGTTAATGCCAATTAATCAATGTATTCTTATAGCAAGTTTTATCAAAACTCGTCGTTTCGTAACCTATTCGTTACAAACAAAAAAAGATTTAATCTTTATTATTAGTGAAGATAAAAGTATGTTTTTGTTTTTGCCACGTGTAATGTGTGCCTGCAGTCTAATTATTTTTATTATTATTTATTGCAATTTAGGCAATGAGCAATTTTCTACACTCATTAGGTGCAATTCTGATAATAGTTCCTGATAATTTATTTTCAAAAATAAGGTACAAACTAAAAAAAAAATTGAGGTACGCCTGAACATCTATAAAAAAACAAATATCAGCATTGAGAATATAAACTTTTTTTTTAAAGTTAGTCGTCATAAAAGTCGCCTTTAATTTCATACACACACAAACATAGACGTAAAACAAAACATTTATTAGATTAAATACAAAGACAAACAATATAGCCCTATAGCGAAAACACTGAAGGGGCGCTAATTGGTACGAGCGGATGGAGGAGGGACGAAATGAAATTCAATTAGTGCTCAGACTAAGGTGCAACAGGAGCCAAAAGCAAAATGGCATTCACTTATAAATAAAATTGTTAATTATTGCATGAAATATATGAAAATTACTGTGACGCAGGGGCGGATCGACTACTTTCAGGGTTCCAACCTTATGATTGGATTTCTTTTAAATCAATAAATATTGTGTGCCAATTCACACAGCGCCATCTAGCCGCATACTAAGCAACCAGGCTTGTGTTATGGGTGCCAGATAACGGATAGAATACTTATATACTTTTCTTTTGTAAATATATACTACTAATATTTTAAATGTGAAAGTTTGTGTGTATGTGTGTGTGTGTATTTATGTTTGTTACTCTTTTGTTACTCTTTTGTTACTCCTTCACGCTAAAAGGTTTATTTATTTTATTTATTTCCTACATTTTAAACAATAAAACAACTTGTAAAAAGGCGAAAAAACACGCATACGAGTTTTTTTTGAACTAAGCATTTTTGTTATTGTACTAAAACCAGATTTTCCCCGCGATTTAGTTCGCGTAGGAATTGAATGTTCTAAAATCTCTTTTTATTGGGTTAAGCCTTGCGTTGATAAGCTGTGTGCTGAGATGACGGCTTCCGCTGAGAAAGGATTTTGAATATATTAAAAACGGACAAGGTCGTGATTTTCCTTTTTCTTTTTATATTTGCATTCCTTTATGTACGAAATTCTCGTGTCGCGGCGTTAGTTGCCAAACTCCACCTAAACGGCTGAACCGATTTGTATAATTTTTTTGTGTATATTCTTCAGGTCTAAGAATCGAACAACATTTATTTTTATTTTTTCTCCTTTATAATTTTTATTTATTTTTGTATATGGCAAAACAACGTTTGTCGGAACAGCTAATATAATTATATAAAAAGAAAAAAAATTGCGGAAGGCATTTTGCTTTTGGTTCCTATATGCCGTAGGTATCACCTCAAATAAACGTACCTACGTATACTGTAGATGACTTTCATTACGCGCGCGATCGCTGCTCGCTTTGGTCGCACGCATCTCAACACTGTCCGCACGCTCGTAGACTATAAGAAATAGTGATGTGCACATCTTACGTTATTATTATCGATAATGGATAAGTTTTTGATACACGGATCTTCCAGTCCCGCTGGTACCAAACGTGCCCGGGACGAGACAAAAGATAACTGGCAAATACCCAAGAGATTTGCTGGTACAAAGGAGGCGCCGAAGGACAAAGGAACCTCAACCGGCAATAGATTTGGAGCGCTTTCGGTAGACGAAATGGACAAGACGCTGAAACCATTTAAGGATGCGACGTACAAGAAACCACTGAAAGGTATTCCACCAATCATTATCGAGCTCGAAATTGATTGGACATACCAAAAGCTGAAAGATGCTATAGATAAATACAGCAAAAAGTACCATCTCCAATACATTGGTCGGAACAAGGTAAAAGTTGTCTGCCACTCTACTACGGCACACCAAGCTATTAAAGAAGGCCTACCCAGTGAGGGTGTCTCGTTTCACACGTTTACCAGGAAGGATGAAAAGCTTCCTAAGGCTGTAATCAAAGGCCTCCCAAAAAGCATCCAAGATACATTGCCGGCGGACCTTGAACTACTGGGTTTCCCCGGAATCAAGATAACTGAACTTAAGTCTAATAGACCGGTACAGTGTCCAGCATTACTTCTTCAACTCCCCAGTGGTACTGATATGGGTAAATTCAGACAAATCAAGTACATCTCTAACTGCGTAGTCGAAATTCAACGTTATAAGCCCAGTAAGAAAACTGGTACACAGTGTTTCAGATGCCAGTCTTTTGGCCACGCGTCACGAAATTGCCACAGGCCTGCTAGATGCGTTAAGTGCTCCCAGAAGCACCAAACGTCAGATTGTCCCGTTAAAGGACGTACGGAATCCGTCACATGCTGCAACTGCAATCAAGCACATCCTGCAAGTTACGGCCAATGCCCGGTGAGACTTAAATATCTGGAGAGGATAACCTCAAAACATGATCAGATGCGCAGTGATTTTGTCGAAAAACCCCAAAAAGGCAATCCGGTAAAAGTCGCAACAACTTATGCTCAAGCTACTAAATCCAAACCAGTGGTCTTACGCAACATAGAGAACTTGCAAACCGTAACAGCTGCAGCACCTGCACCAATGTCAGATAATATGCATCCAACACCCAGTGACACTCGAAAAGTCAACGCTCAAGACACAACAACAGTTGAAATGCTACAAATACTAACAACTATCAAGAACCTCAAGATAGAATTTGCAAAATGTGATACCTTCCTAGATAAGGTCGTACTAATATTGTCTCATGTTGGTCACTATGTTTGATTCCGCTCCATTAAAAATAATGTATTGGAACGCCGATGGTGTTAGCAAAAAGCAGCAGGAACTCGGACATCTTGCGGTAAGTGACCTTAAAGCCGATATCATTGCACTCAACGAAACTCGATTAACCCAACGACTCAGGCTGGCCATACCTGGTTATTCTTGTTATCGTACAGATAAACATAGTAATGGATTCGGCCAGGGCGTGGCTATACTGGTTCGTGTAGACCTACCCCACACCCAACTCCTTAGTCCACCTACCACAAACCTGGAGGTCATAGGTATTGGGCTGACTATGTCTTGTGGTACTGTTAACATCTTCTCTACATATCAATCTCCCAACCAGCCACTCCTTTCAAGTGACATTTTGAGCGTTATGTCTACTGGTGACAGAGTCATGGCTATGGGTGACTTTAATGCAAAGCACCCATACTGGTCCCTTGGACCTGTAAATTCCCGTGGCAATATAATGTATGAACTTATGCTCAGCAACGACCTTGTCGTTCATGCCCCTAATAAACCCACACTGACTCATTACCAGGCCCATTATAACCCGTCGACACCTGATTTGCTGGTTACTAAAAACATTAATAATATACATGATATATCCACCATCAATGCTCTTTCTTCTAATCACCTCCCGGTTCTTGTACGCATGCACGGTAATGTTAAACGCAGTAAAATATTCAAACCAAACTATTCCAAAGCCGATTGGGACAAATTCCGCAATCAGTTAAACAATTCAATATCCTTGTCGACACATACATATAAAACTAAAGATGAAATCGACTCAGCTATCACTCATCTCCAGGACTCCTTGACTAGTGCCAGTGACAGTTCTATACCAACTAACACAATAACGCCCTGGAATTCCTTTCTACCCAGGCATATAAAGAGAAAGATTAGGGCGAAAAACCGGTTACGTCGACTACATGCCAGAGAAAATAATATTTCAATCAAAAAAGTATTGAGTGATCAGGTTCATTATTTGCAGAAAATGATTAATCATGCAATAAAAATCCACAATGATATGTCATGGCAGCTTAAACTTAAAAAAGTCGATAACCCAGGATCTGATCTTTGGCGACTCGCTAAAAACCTAAATAATAACCCTACGTTCACCATACCAACATTGAAAACACACGATGGTAGGGCCACGTCGAGCCAGTTAGATCAATGCGAAGTCTTAGCAAGATCCTTCCACAGCAATATGCTCTTGACACATGATTGGACTAGCGAGGAGCAGGTGAAAGTAAATGAATCCCTCAAACAACTAGAACCCGTTGTTCCATCTTTGACCTCTTTGACCTCACTTGTTCGCCCTGGTGAAGTCAAGAAGATAGTACAGTCCCTGAAAACTCGTAAGGCACCTGGACTAGATAATATTACCAATACACTTCTAAAAAGATTGCCACAAAAGTGTATAGTATTCCTTACTAAGTTATTTAATGCCTGTCTAAAACTAAATTACTTCCCGCAGCAATGGAAAATGGCTAAAGTTATAGCTATACCTAAACCCGGTAAGGATCCAACTGATCCTTCAGGTTACAGACCTATTAGCCTTATTCCTTGCATCGGCAAACTATTTGAAAAAATCATCTTCTCTCGTCTATGTAGCGCATCCAGCCACCTTCTTATCAACGAACAATTTGGTTTTCGTGAGGCTCACTCCACCGTTCAGCAATTGGCTCGTGTAGCTGAAGCTGTATCGTACGGACTAAATATGAACGAGTCCACAGGTATGTTCTTATTAGATATAGAAAAGGCGTTTGATACCGTTTGGCACGACGCACTTTTGCATAAACTTCTACTATTAGACGTACCGCTATCAATAGTCAAACTGATAAAATCTTATTTGTCTGACAGAACATTTCTTGTCCGTATTGCTAGCTGCTCATCTTCCCCTAGATCAGTCCCTGCTGGAGTACCTCAGGGTTCAATCCTTGGTCCCTACCTATTTTTAATATTTTTAAACGATATACCCATTCAAAGGCGAACAAATCTTGCCTGTTTTGCTGACGATACGGCGTCGTTTAGTACATCAGACGATATAGACCTCATTATAAGCCGCCTCCAACTTTCATTGGATAGCCTTCTTGAATTCTTTCATAAATGGAAGCTTCAAATCAACGCTTCAAAAACTGAAGCAATTTTATTTACAAGAAAAATAAAACCTGTAACGCGTAAACTTAAAATAAATGACTTTAGAATTCCGTGGAGTAAAAATGTGAAATATCTGGGAGTGATCTTAGATGACAAACTGAACTGGACTCAAAATACGTTATGCTTACGAAATAAGGGGTTGAAGGCATTAAATGCATTCAATCCAATCTTGAATCGCAAAGCATGTCTCAGTAGTTACACCAAGCTGTGCATTTACCGCACATTAATTCGACCCTGCATTACGTACGCTTGCCCTGTATGGAGCAGTACTTGTGCCACTAATATTAAAAAACTTCAGGTTATTCAAAACATTGCAGTAAAACGAGCTTACAACACTAAATTCCGTACTAACCTACACAAACTACACCTTGAAATTGGTTTACCACACTTAAAATGTTTTATATATAAACTGTCAAAAAAGTTTTACCTACATAC